>OY757015.1:118375138-118975138 GCA_963580285.1 Lucinisca nassula | reverse complement strand
GCTAAACTGGTGTCTTTCTATCAATAGAACTAGCAGTGATGTTCAACATTTTTCGTATTTTAGTCAAACTACAGGTTGTTGCTGCTCAGTAGAACCACCTCAGTCTGACAGATGGTTCAATGAGAACTCACATTCTATGTTTTATTGAGCAAATGATAAGTACCCACATAAACCCCACTTTTCTCTATACAAGAGGACCAAGATGGCCCTGGATCGCTCACCTGATCCATAGAGTAACAAGTGGGCCCCAGGGAGGGCCATTATTGACCCCACGGTTATAATGTGCATAATGTTGAGGGAGGTCTAAAAAGGTGAAGCTTCATACCAAATATCAACAAAAGGCTATAATTTGAACAATCTTGGCAAAGGTCCACTAGATGAAGCTACACATCAAAAATCATAGACCTGGGCCTTGCGGTTTCAGAGAAGAAGATTTTTTTAAAGATATTCCTTACATAAGCCTATGTAAAACCAAATGGCCCCGGGGCAGGGGCATTTTTGGTCTCAGGGCTATAATTTAAACAATCTTGATAGAGGTCCACTAGATGAAGCTTCACACCAAATATCAAAGACCTGGGCCTTGTTGTTTCAGAGAAGAAGATTTTCAAAGATTATCTCTATTATAAGTCTATGTAAAACCAAAGGGCCCTGGGGCGGGGGCATTGTGGTCCCAGGGCTATAATTTGAACAATCTTGGTAGAGGTCCACTAGCTGAAGCTTCATACCAAATGTCAAAGACCTAGGCCTTGTGGTTTCAGAGTAGAAGATTTTTTCAAGATTTTTCCCTATATAAGTCTATGAAAAACCAAAGGGCCCAGGAGCGGGGGCAGTTTTGGCCTCAGGGCTATAATTTGAACAATCTTGATAGAGGTCCACAAGATGAAGCTTCAAACCAAATATCAAAGACCTGGGCCTTGCAGTTTCAGAAAAGAAGATTTTTAAAGATTTTCCCTATATAAGCCTATGTAAAACCAAAGGGCCCCGGGGCGGGGGCATTTTTGGCCCCAGCACTATAATTTGAACAGTCTTGGTAGGGGTCCACTAGATGAAGCTTCATACCAAATAGCAAAGACCTGGGCCCTGCAGTTTCAGAGAAGAAGATTTTTTAAAGATTTTCCCAGTATAAGCCCATGTAAAACCAAAGGGCCCTGGGGCGGGGGCATTTTTGGCCCCAGCACTATAATTTGAACAATCTTGCGAGGGGTCCACTAGGTGAAGCTTCATACCAAATATCAAAGACCTGGGCCTTGCGGTTTCAAAGAAGAACATTATTAAAGGTTTTCCATATATAAGCCTATGTAAAACCAAAGGGCCCCGGGGTGGGGGCATTTTTGGCCCCAGCACTATAATTTGAACAATCTTGGTAGGGGTCCATAAGATGAAGATTCATACCAAATATCAAAGACCTGGGCCTTGCAGTTTCAGAGAAGATTTTTAAAGATTTTCCCTATATAAGCCCATGTAAAACCAAAGGGCCCCGGGGCGGGGGCATTTTTGGCCCCAGCACTATAATTTGAACAATCTTGGTAGGGATCCACTAGATGAAGCTTCATACCAAATATCAAAGACCTGGGCCTTGCGGTTTCAGAGAAGAAGATTTTTAAAGATTTTCCCTATATAAGCCTATGTAAAACCAAAGGGCCCCGGGGCAGGGGCATTTTTGGCCCTAGCACTATAATTTGAACAATCTTGGTAGAGGTCAACTAGATGAAGCTTCATACCAAATATCAAAGACCTGGGCCTTGCGGTTTCAGAGAAGAAGATTTTTAAAGATTTTCCCTATATAAGCCTATGTAAAACCAAAGGGCCCCCGGGCGGGGGCATCTTTGGCCCCAGCACTTTAATTTGAACAATCTTGGTAGGGGTCCACCAGATGAAGATTCATACCAAATATCAAAAACCTGGGCCTTGCAGTTTCAGAGAAGAAGATTTTTAAAGATTTTCCCTATATAAGCCCATGTAAAACCAAAGGGCCCCAGGGCGGGGGCATTTTTTGCCCCAGCACTATAATTTGATTAATCTTGGTAGGGGTCCACTAGATGAAGCTTCATACCAAATATCAAAGACCTGGGCCTTGCAGTTTCAGAGAAGAAGATTTTTTAAGTTTTTGGTGAAAAAAAACTATTTTTGACTCCTGTGACCTAGATGTGCAACGGACCGGAACCATTTGAACAACTTTGAAAGGGGACCACCTAAGGATCATTCCTGTGAAGTTTGGTCAAAATCCGATCAGTGGTTTAGGAGGAGATGTTGTTTAAAGAAATTGTTTACGCACGGACGCAGAGACGGACGCATGCACGGACGCACGACGGACAAAAAGTGATCCCAAAAGCTCACCTCGTCACTACGTGACGGTGAGCTAAAAACTGGGTTTTTAGGGGTATTTTGTTACCTGCGAGTTCTGCTTTAGATACTCATAATTTCTCTCGGAGACCTAACCTATTTCATTTTTTTTTTCAGTCCCATGACTCACTATAATTTGGAAATACTAGAAGAAAACTGGTTTGTATTCATAGTTTTGTTGTGGGACTCATAGAATAGGGACATAGGTAGTCCACAGGACTTGTTAGAAAAAAAAAATGTAAATAAATCGCTATCAGAATGTGGTTCTATTACACTATTCTATCACATGGTACCCAAATCATATATTTCTGAAGGGAAAATACGGAAGAAACTAACTGATCCTAGTCGATTAATAAATTTTTTTGTCACATACCTGTTGTGTTGTAACCCCATTCTGCACAATCACATCATTGATAGAAGCATGGGCCAACCCAGTCTGTATCATCTGTGTTAAAATGCTAGCTACGGGTAAGTTCATCACCTCAAATGAGGCATAACCAGGTGAACCGTCCTCAAGATCTGTTGTAGGACCAGAGGCACACTTCAACCTTACCTCCTGAAAGCAAACATCATTTGCTGATAGAAAAAAAATATTTAAGGGTAACATATAATTATTATTACATGCTGTTGGACTGCTGCAAACATCCCATCCAAACAAGAATTTCCCAGAAGGCTACGTCACCCCTAAGATGGCCAAATCTGACCTGAACATTAAGGTTCTTATACTGAATCTGTCATATTTGGCAATTACCTCTAGGGCTTATGTAAATGTTAACGGCTGGATGCAAAAATTTATGTTTTGGTTTTATGGCCATTTCAAGATAATTTCACTTTAATCAAGGTGGACAAGAAAAGGAGTACCAGAAGAAAAAACACCTGGGGCCAGTTGTTCAAAGCTTCATTAGCTTAACAAGCTCGTTAGTGGTCATATTGTTAACTGTTCTAGTAAGTTTAATATTTAAAACTTTGGTATTTTTGCTGAAAAAATGTGAGCAGCTTTTGCGTCAGCAAAAGCTGCTCACATTTTTTCAGCAAAAATTTCAGCATATTTGCCATATTTAATGATCAAAGTTTTAACGATACGTTAACTAACGACGTCGTTAGTTTTGAACAACTGGCCCCTGACCTTCTGTTGCAGAACTTTGTGTCTAAGATGTGAACCGAGCAAGTCTCAAAGGATGAACAAATGGATCGATCCAGGCTCTGGATTGGCCAGCTGAACAGGTGTATGTTAACTTTTTACCATCAAAGTTGTTGAATTGTGGGGAGGGGGGGGGGGGGAAATAGGGTCTGTTTGGCCAGGCCTTCACAAGTAATTCACTGAAAATTTATTTTCCATCAAAGAACTTTCAGGAACAGTTAAACCTACATTCTTGAAAGGTGGTGCCACACCCCACCCGCCCCCATGCATTCTGTACCAAAACCTCAGAACGGGATACTGGCAGTGCAGGCCCAGATCAGATGCCGCAGAACACAGCGTCCGATAAGAGCATACACGGTCACACAGCTTCCGATAAGAGCATACATGGTCTGCAAACAGTTCAGCTATTTTCCAAATAAATTTTAAAGATAACACAACCTGTCACCATTAAATTTTGAAATGAACCCAATGGACTCTGGCTATATGGAAGAAGGAAGATTCCATTTGGTTAAGGAACATCCCTAAGGGCCCTTTTCTGATGGGTTAGCTTAATTATCACAAAATTATCCTCATAATTCCATACCTAGGGATGTGAATATAAGAATCTTATATGGGTGTGAGGGGTGGATTGAAAAATCCGTCCCGAGGGACACTGACCGGCATCACGAGGCTTGCCGAGTGATGCTGGACAGTGATCCCGAGGGACGGATTTTTCTATCCACCCCTCACACCCATAGTGGATTTTTTTCTGGCATACCTTCCATTTATATTGCGAATTTTTAATGCTGCTGTCACTTCGGTTACCGACGTCCGCCATTTTGTGATGACACAACAGGAATGTTTAGTGACGTCACGCATGACATGACGTAATCAACCGGTGCATTTATCAAACACGCGATTATATTCGATTTCGGGTCGGAACACCAGCGTCAGAACATAAATTTCTATCCCAGGGTAAAATCATGGATTTCCTTGTCTGGTGTGCAAGAATTACCTTTACTTCACCAGTAGCTTTGATTGGATCCAGATCTAGTCCACTCAGAACTATGTTGTTATCACGGAACTGTCCCGACGCCGTCTGTACAACTATCTTATTTGTCATATGAGGGAACATCTGCTTATGGTCGCCAACGAAGAACGTGTCTGGCATGTAGGCTAGCTTCTCAGAATATTGCTGATCAAGCTCTATAGGAGATGTGAACTCGTCTGTGATGATGTAATCCATGAAAGATGCTCCGCTAGTCCCAGGGTAGCCCAACCACATAACCTGTAACAACCATTTAAGTTCATATGAAAAGGCTATGTACGCTAATGATCCTAAACATTGGGACAGATAGGCCTAAGCAAACAGTGTAGACCCTGATCAGACTGCTCCTGGAGCAGTCTGATCAGGGTCTACACTGTTTGCCTTTCCATCTACACCTTTTGGACTTTGCTGGATCGTGAAACGAATTTGTTAAAATTTTAGGAGAATTACAGCAGATCCTCAAGGTGTCTGAATTTTTATGGTATATTGAAGACAATAAGCAATGGCGTAAGTCCATATAAGCTAAGTCTTGCCAGAGCCAATACTACTTGGAGACATATAAAGACCATAGCAACTGAAAAGGAGGGTATTTGGCGGTAATTAAAGAACAGTTTTCCTTAATTCTCCATATAAAACTGTTATGGGTATTCATTTGAACTGCCTCAGGGAGGCGGTTAAATGAATATCCATAATATAGGTAACATAGTAAAATTGCTATAATATTATAATGACCATATCTTGGACAGTTCAAAAGTGGCCTGTAACAGTCTCAAAGGTGGTCTCTTACTAGAGGCCACTCAGTGAAGAAACACCCAAAGAAAATCTGGAACATTTAAAACACGATTCTTATTAAAAGAAAACTAGAAATGCGTCCATAGGACACCGTCACATGGATGCCCCCGCCTGAAAATATGTCATTGTTCGTATTAATCCATAGAAAGTTACTGACGGTGTTTAAGTTTTGGACCCTTTTTTCACATCTGACCTCTAATAAATGACCTTGACCTTGGAGGTAAGGACCTTGGTTTTGTGTGAGGCAGATTGTCTCATGATGGCCAACATTTCCGCCAAGAAATTTCAAAATCCATCCAGAAATAAGCAAGTTATTGATCAGACCCTTTTTTGACCTTTGACCACTACGTATGACCTTGACTTTGGGAGTTACGGACCTGGGTTTTGCACGTGACACATCGTCTCATGATGATTAACATTTCTACAAAGTAATTTCAAAATCCAAAGTTAATGACTGCGTTTAAGTTTCTGACCCTGTTTTTTACCTTTGACCTCTAAGTATGACCTTGACCTTGGTGGTAAGGACCTGGGTTTTGCATGTGACACATCATCTTATGATGGTTAACATTTCCACAAAGTAATTTCAAAATCCATCCAGAAATAAGAAAGTTATTGACTGCGTTTAAGTTTCAGACCCCTTTTTTTTTGACCTTTGACCTCTAAGTATGACCTTGACCTTGGAGGTACAGACCTGGGTTTTGCACATGACACATCGTCTCATAATGGTTAAAATTTCCACAAAGTAATTTCAAAATCCATCCAGAAATAAAAAAGTTATTGACTGCGTTTAAGTTTCGGACGGACAAACGAACGAACGGACAGGGGCAACACTATATGCCCTTGCACCAATCTTGGAATGGCTGGGGCATAAAAATTCTATTCTGAATTTTAGCTGCTCTCTAGTGTGTGTGTGTGTATGCATGTGTGTTTGTTTTTTACATCCCACCAACCATTAGGGTCAAATGGAGATGGGAGCTTGGTTTAAAGACTCATCCAAAAGTCTGAAGAAGCACAAAGCAGTTTCAAGAGCATCTGGCACTATAAACGGGCTGCCAAAATTTATTACAAATCATCATGCAAGGCTTCTCTCTGTTAACCCTTATCTTGCTGAATATTCATTTAAGCCACACCCATTTCTGTCTATCAACCAATCAAATTACCTGATGTAATTTATTGCTACAAATTCATAAACTGAATGCCAAACAGTGTAGATCCTGATCAGATGGCTTCTTCAGAAGCCATCTGATCTGGATCTACACTGTTTGCAAGGATAGGGGTTGTCGTGAACAGCAAGATAAGGATTAAGGGTTACAATGCTCAAACTGTGTCAGTTCAGCAACTTACCTGTACTGGTGCTGGTCTCAAGGCAAACAGTTCATTTCTAGCACCCTTAGTGTAGCCATTCATGTTGATTAATATCTGTATACCGTCACTGTGGATTCTATCTGCAGCCTTACCATTACACGGAATCTGGAGGAGAAAGCATGACGTGAATTTACAGGGATATATTTACAGTCCCATAATTAACTATTCGGATGAAACGTAGTTCAAACTTCAATGAGAAAAGCAATGTGATGATCAATAAGTGTAGTAAACAAGAGGGCCATGATGGCCCTGGATCGCTCACCTGATCCATAGAGTAATAAGTGGGCCCAGGGGAGGGTCATTACTGGCCCCAAGGTTATGATGTGCATAATGTTGAGGGAGGTCTAAAAAGGTGAAGCTTCATACCAAATATCAACAAAGGCTATAATTGTCCACTAGATGAAGCTCCATACCAAATATCAAAGACATGGGCCGTGCAGTTTCAGTGAAGAAGATTTTTAAAGATTTTCCTATATAAATCTATGTAAAACCAAAGGGTCTCGGGCGGGGGCATTTTTGGCCCCAGGGCTATAATTTGAACAATCTTGATAGAGGTCCACTAGATGAAATTTCACACCAAATATCAAAGACCTAGGCTTTGTGGTTTCACAGAAGAAGATTTTTAAAGATTTTCCCTATATAAGTCTATGTAAAACCAAAGGGCCTCGAGGAGGGGGCATTTTTGGCCTCAGGGCTATAATTTGAACAATCTTGGTAGAGGTTCAGGAGCTGAAGCTTCATACCAAATATCAAAGACCTAGGCCTTGTGGTTTCAGAGAAGAAGATTTTTCAAGATTTTCCCTAAATAAGTCTATGTAAAACCAAAGGTCCCCAGAGTTGGGGCATTTTTGGCCCCAAGGCTATAATTTGAACAATCTTGGTAGAGGTCCACTAGATGAAGCTTCATACCAAATAGCAAAGCCCTGGGCCTTGTGGTTTCAGAGAAGAAGATTTTTAAAGATTTTCCTTATATAAGCCCATGTAAAACCAAAGGGCCCCGGGGCGGGGGCATTTTTGGCCCCAGCACTATAATTTGAACAATCTTGGTAGGGGTCCACTAGATGAAGCTTCATATCAAATATCAAAGACCTGGGCCTTGCTGTTTCAGAGAAGAAGATTTTTACAGATTTTCCCTATATAAGCCCATGTAAAACCAAAGGGCCCCGGGGCGGGGGCATTTTTGGCCCCAGCACTTTAATTTGTACAATCTTGGTAGGGGTCCACTAGATGAAGCTTCATATCAAACATCAAAGACATGGGCCTTGCAGTTTCAGAGAAGAAGATTTTTACAGATTTTTCCTATATAAGCCCATGTAAAATCAAAGGGTCCCGGGCGGGGGCATTTTTGGCCCCAGCACTATAATTTGAACAATCTTGGTAGGGGTCCACTAGATGAAGCTTCATACCAAAAATCAAAGACCTGGGCCTTGTGATTTCAGAGAAGAAGATTTTTGAAGATTTTCCTATATAAGCCCATGTAAAACCAAAGGGCCCCGGGCGGGGGCATTTTTGGCCCCAGCACTATAATTTTAACAATCTTGGTAGGGGTCCACTAGATGAAGCTTCATACCAAATATCAAAGACTTGGGCCTTGAGGTTTTAGAGAAGAAGATTTTTTAAGTTTTCGGTGAAAAAATCTAATTTTGGCTCCTGTGACCTATATGTGCAATGGACCGGAACGATTTGAACAACTTTGAAAGGGGACCCCCTAAGGATCATTCCTGTGAAGTTTGGTCAAAATCCGATCAGTGGTTTAGGAGGAGATGTCGTTTGAAGAAATTGTTTACGCACAGATGACAGACAAAAAGTGATCCTAATATTAATCACAAGAGGGCCATGATGGCCCTGGATCGCTCACCTGATCCATAGTGTAACAAGTGGGTCCCAGGGAGGGCCATTATTGGCCCAAGGGCTTTAATGTGCATAATGTTGAGGGAGGTCTTAAAGGTGAAGCTTCATACCAAACATCAACAAAGGCTATAATTTGAACAATCTTGGTAGAGGTCCACTAGATGACGCTTCATACCAAATATCAAAGAACTGGGCCTTCTGGTTTCAGACAAGAAGATTTTTAAAGGTTTTCCCTATAAAAGCTTATGTAAAACCAGTGGGCCCTGGCGCGGGGGCGTTTTTGGCCCCAGGGCTATAATTTGAACAATCTTGGTAGCGGTCTACTTTACGAAGCTACTTACCAAATATCAAAGACCTGGGCCTTCTGGTTTCAGACAAGACGATTTTTAAAGGTTTTCCCAATATAAGCCTACGTAAAACCAGTGGGCCTCAGGAAGGGGCCGGTTTTGGCCCCAGGGCTATAATTTGAACAACCTTGGTAGAGGTCCACTAGATGAAGCTTCATACCAAATATCAAAGACCTGGGCCTTCTGGTTTCAGACAAGAAGATTTTTAAAGGTTTTCCATATATAAGCCTATGTAAAACCAGTGGGCCCCGGGGTGGGGCTGTTTTTTGCACCAGGGCTATAATTTGAACAATCTTGGTAGCAGTCCACTTGACAAAGATACATACCAAATATCCACCAGTGGGCCTCAGGAAGGGGCCGGTTTTGGCCCCAGGGCTATAATTTGAACAACCTTGGTAGAGGTCCACTAGATGAAGCTTCATACCAAATATCAAAGACCGGGGCCTTCTGGTTTCAGACAAGAAGATTTTTAAAGGTTTTCCCTATATAAAACCAGTGGGCCCCGGGACAGGGCCGTTTTTTAACCCAGGGCTATCAATCCATCCACTGGTTAAGCAGGAGAAGCTCTGACGGCCATTTTGTTCACCGGAGCGGAACAGTATGAGCAATTTTGGTAGAGGGTCACCAAACGGACATTCCTGTGAAATAATTTCAAAATCCATCCACTGGTTAAGGAGAAGTCATTTAAAGGTTTTTTCTATTTTTAGCTCTGGTGGCCATCTTGTTCACCCGAGCGGAACGGTTTGAGCAATTTTGGTAGAGGGTCACCCAAGGAACATACCTGTGAAGTAATTTCAAAATCCATCCACTGGTTAAGGAGAAAGTGTCATTTAAAGGTTATTCTATTTTTAGCTCTGGCAGCCATCTTGTTCACCCGAGCAGAATGGTTTGAGCAATTTTGGTAGAGGGTCACCCAAGGAACATTCCTGTGAAGTAATTTCAAAATCCATTCACTAGTTAAGGAGAAGAAGTCGTTTAAAGGTTTTTCTATTTTTAGCTCTGGCAGCCATTTTGTTCACCCTAGCGGAACGGTTTGAGCAAATTTAGTAGAGGGTTACCAAAGGAACATTCCTGTGAAGTAATTTCTAAATCCAGCCATTGGTTAAGGAGAAGAAGTCTTTTAAAGGTTTTTCTATTTTTAGCTCTGGCGGCCATTTTGTTCACCCATGCGGAACAGTTTGAGCAATTTTGGTAGAGGGTCACCCAAGGAACATTCCAGTGAAATAATTTCAAAATCCATCCACTGGTTAAGGAGAAGAAGTCGTTTAAAGGTTTTTCTATTTTTAGCTCTGGCGGCCATCTTGTTTACCCGAGCGGAACGGTTTGAGCAATTTTGGTAGAGGGTCACCCAAGGAACATTCCTGTGAAGTAATTTCAAAATCCATCCACTAGTTAAGGAGGAGAAGTCGTTTAAAGGTTTTTCTATTTTTAGCTCTAGCGGCCATCTTGTTCACCCAAGCGGAACGGTTTGAGCAATTTTGGTAGAGGGTCACCCAAGGAACATTCCTGTGAAGTAATTTCAAAATCCATCCACTAGTTAAGGAGTAGATGTCGTTTAAAGGTTTTTCTATTTTTAGCTCTGGCAGCCATCTTGTTCACCCGAGCGGAACGGTTTGAGCAATTTTAGTAGAGGGTCACCCAAGGAACATTCCTGTGCAATAATTTCAAAATCCATCCACTGGTTAAGGAGAAGAAGTCGTTTAAAGGTTTTTCTATTTTTAGCTCTGGTGGCCATTTTGTTCACCCGAGCGGAATGGTTTGAGCAATTTTGGTAGAAGGTCATCCAAGGAATATTCCTGTGAAATAATTTCAAAATCCATCCACTGGTTAAGCAGGAGAAGTCGTTTAAAGGTTTTTCTATTTTTAGCTCTGGCGGCCATCTTGTTCACCCGAGCGGAACAGTTTGAGCAATTTTGGTAGAGGATCACCCAAGGAGCATTCCTGTGAAATTAGATCAAAATCTGTCCAGCAGTTTTGGAGAAGAAGTTGTTTAAAACAAAAGTTGACGACGGACGCACGGACGACGGACAAAGACCGATCCCAAAAGCTCACCTTGAGCACTTTGTGCTCAGGTGAGCTAAAAATAGGCCATGATTTTCTACAATCAACTGTATTTTGATAACTCTTATGCTGTTAACTGAGAAACTGCATGTTAATCCTAAGTATTACAGATAGGCCTAAACAAACAGTGCAGACCCAGATTCTGAAGGAGCAGTCTGATCAGGGTCTACATTGTTCATACCTGCCAACATTGAGAAAATCCAAAGAGTGAGACTGCGTGCGGCGGACCCTTTTTCACCTTTTTTTTTAGTATTTGGCTCGCGGGGAATTTTCAGGAAAATTTGAAAGAGTGAGATTTTTTCCCTGACCGTATGGGGGTGGGGAAGGGTGCTATCTTTTTCAAAGACCCACCACCCATAAAAAAATAAATTGAACCCCACCACCAATAAATTTCAATTTTTAACCAGACCAAGCACCCATTAGAAAAGGAAGTGCTAGCTCACCCACCTAGCATAAAACATATGCATTTTTAGCAGGGGTGAAATGTATGAAACTGTGTACTGTCCGAATATATGTTACTTTATTTTAAAGGTTGCTTTACAAGTCAGATACAATGATTTATTTTACCACAGAACTCCATCAAATCTTATTAAAAACTGAACATATTTATGCTAAAATAAATAACTGATCAATACTTTGAGCGTTTTTGCTAATGTTTACGTTTTCAAAGATTCATAAACAAAATGCAAGATAGGCCATCGGTCGCCACACAACATTTTGGGTGCCTTGTAACATGTCAAAAAAAGAAAAAGATCGTTTTTATGGAAGATTATTAGTATGTAATGAAGAAATTAAATGGCTAAATATGATTTCTGTAATATTTTTGTAACGCAGGGATGCCTCGATATCTGATTATTCTGAGGACTAAACTTAGAAATTTACCGATAGACAGGACGGATAGTGTTGTTTATTTACCTGTCCAATAATAGATTTGCTAATAATAGTCCAAATACAGTCCAACCTGTATTAAGCAAGCACCTGTGGGATATTCAAAAAGTGCTTGCTTAAGACAGGTGCTTGCTTAACACAGGTGAATTTTAATGCATTTTCCTTTTTCAGGAACTGAATGCCTGCTTGCTTAAGACAGGTTGCTTGCTTAATAGAGGTGGCCACTAAGACAGGTTTGACTGTATACCTGTGACCGAGGTGATTTTCCAATAGTTCTGTATCCCGGCTCTAATTGCATATATTAGCGATTCAGAAAAGCCGATAATAACCAGTTTGCATATGTAAATATCTGGTATGGTGAATTTAGCGAATTTCTAAGCGTGAGATGCATTGAAATTCGTGAGATTTGGGCCATTTTCAAAAAACGATCGTGGGGGAGTGAGACACACAATAAATCGTGAGAGTCACGCTCAAATCGGGAGTGTTGGCAGGTATGATTGTTTGACATTCCATCTGCACATTTTGGACTCCTTGCTGAACCATGAAACCTATTTGTTAAATTTTAGAAGAATTACAGCAAGTCCTTATGGGTTTGAATTTTTAGGATTTTACGGTATATCCTGTTTTGAAAACAGTAATGAGTGTTCATTAAAGATCCAGATCAGCAGATCAGCTGGCTTAGAAGCCAAACCTAGCAGATCAGGGGCCAGTTGTTCAAAACTAACGACGTCGTTAGTTAACGTATCGTTAAAACTTTGATCATTAAATATGGCAAATAAGCTGAAATTTTTGCTGAAAAAATGTGAGCAGCTTTTGCGGACGCAAAAGCTGCTCACATTTTTTCAGCAAAAATACCAAAATTTACAATATTGTACTTGCTAGAAGAGTTAACAATATGACCACTAACGAGCTCGTTAAGCTAATGAGGCTTTGAACAACTGGCCCCAGAATCTACAAAATTTTCCATTCTGCTTCTGAAACCAAGATAGAAATTGAAATCATGCGACACAAATTTCTGAAAAACGGTGAGGAGTGTAACATATTGACACATTCAGCATGATGAGTGTGTGTGTGAATTCGGGTTTAACGTCGCTTTCAACAATTTTTCAGTCATATCACGACGGTGTCTGGTTGCGACAGGGAGCTCAATGCTCACGTTTATAGTGCTGCCTCACTGAAGTATCATGTCACAGACACATTACATGATACCACACCCAGTCACATCCTGACACTGGATCGACCAGTCCTAGCTCTACCCCATAAATCTGAGTGCCAAACGAGGAGCAGCTAGTACCATTTTTAACGACTTTGGTATGTCGCGGCCCGGGATCGAACCCGAGACCTCCCGTTCCCCGGAGCGGACACTCTACCAACTGAGCTATCGGGACCGGTCAGCATGATGAGGGCCAATTTCTAAATGGGCTACTGAAGGTGTAACCCATTGCCCATGAAATAGTGTGTGCGTTGAGTTTACATCTCGCCAACAACTAAGGTCATATGTAGACAGGACTTCAGTTTAAAGACTCCTCGGAAAGTCTTGACAAGCCCAGAATCAATCTCATGACTCCTGGTTTTATTGGGTAAGTAGCATACCAACAACAACAAAGTTTCTATAAATAAACATAGAGGTTTCTAGATTTTTACCTGGGATAAGTCAATAAAATGTTCTGCTTCACCGGAGATCTTCGCTCTAAAGTTTGTACCATCATCAGCGCTCAGTGAATAACAAAATATCTGAAACAGAATACCGTAACACTTAACGGGAATGGATTCACCTGGCAGATTATTCCGCCACTTTTCAAAGGGAGACAATTTTCTGGACTTCCTGTTCACTGTTCTAGAAACTCTGTCCCTCTAAAAGAGGGTCTGCACTTAACAGGAAGAAGCAAATTCTTTCCTTTAAGAATTGACCCCTATTGACCTAGGGCCAGTTGTTCAAAGCATCATTAGCTTAACGAGCTCTTTAGTGGTCAAATTGTTAACTGTTCTAGCAAAACCAATATCGAAAATTTTGGTATTTTTGCTGAAAAAATGTGAGCATACGCAAAAGCTGCTCACATTTTTTCAGCAAAATTTTTTAGCATATTTGCCATATTTAATGATCAAAGTTTTAACGATACGTTAACTAACGACGTCGTTAGTTTTGAACAACTGGCCCCTGGGGGACAAAATTACTTGTGCAGGTATACATATGCTGTGTGTTCTTGTTAGAATGTCTTTGGTGAAGCTGCTCCAACATGTACCCACAAGGGCTGGCTAATCAGAGCAGAAAAGATAATCGATTATCAGTGATGTCATTGCGATCGATAATCGATTAGTAATCGCTAAGGTTTTTGTTATAATTTTACCTGTCTGGCTTTCTATCTGAGCGTGACTTTTACCATATGTTGAACTTTACCATATGTATATTTGAACAGACAGGCCTGAGCAAACAGTGAAGACCCAGATGAGACGCCGCAGAATGCGGCGTCTCATCAGGGTCTGCACTGTTTGCCACTCATCAAGCTATTTTAGGCATAACTTTGGGTATTAAATTCTACCTATCAACTAATCGATTAAAAGCAAATCAGAAATGATAATCATTTTTGTGGAATTTATCGATCGATTAATCGATTATACGATTAATTGTGACAGCCTTAGTACCCACAACATATATTTTTAAGAAGATTTGAGGGGAATGGACACATCTTAAGGGGAGGCAACTCCTGCGATAGTATTTTTGTCTTCAATGTCCATAATGGTCAACTCTTAAAAGGAAAGAATTTGCTCATGAGTAGCAAATTCCTCCTATAATAGTGGAACCCGTTTTTAGTGAGACAGGGCTTATATAAAAAGCTAACAGGAAGACCCCAAAGTTGTCTACCTTTGAAAAATGGTGAAAAAAATCTGCCAGATGTTCCAATTCCCCTTAAGGACATTTTGTGTGTTGTCTCTCTTGAAGGTTTATCCATTCCCCTTGAAATTTTGACCATCAACAGTCTCATTAAGCTAACAATGGACCCTGAATAAGACCGGTTATCCCTGTTTAACATGGGAGTATAGCAAATCATTTTACCTTTGAACAAAAAAATTCTTCTTAGGCCCCCGTCCATCGGTGTTTGAAGAAATATATGGGCTGCATGTTGCTTCCACGCAGAGCTGAAACCTACCCGCACACAAGTACTGGTAAACCGCTTAGAGGATCTAAGTCTTCCCAGGCAAAGCAGTGCGAGTCGGCCCCGTCGAGGCTTATAAACGATATTGTTTTCATTGGGCGGCAGGGCTTGAGATGTCAATTCATCTCAGTGGCGGGTAAAAGTCCCTAAAAATTGGAAGCAACGTCTCTAAAATGACCTTTACAGTGTTGACGGGGACGTTAAACCTCAAATCAAACAAACAAAGAAGTTCTAAGTAAAATCACCCTGACCAGGCCAGGAGCTTGCCAAAACTTCAGGCTGATATCTATCATCATGTTTGTTTGTTTGAATTGAGGTTTATCATACCCCTCAACACTATTCAGGTCATTCTGGAGAAGTTGCTTTCAATTTCTTTAAAGACTGGAAATGAAATGACATCTCAAGCCCTGCCGCCCAATGAAACTTAAAGACTTATATGCATTGTATGGTCTGACTCGAACCACTTTGCCTGGGCAGGCTTAGTCTTTCTGAGCGGTTTACCAGTAATCATGTGTGGTCAGTTTCAGCTTTGCATGGAAGCATCATGCAGCCCAATCTATAACTCCAAGCCCCGATGGGCACAAGTGATCTATCCTCATAAGTCAGGATGCAATGCACTATCGCATTCAAAAATTACGAACTCGGACAAACTTCAGTGCAAATCTTTCAATTGTACTGACACTGAGAATACTGGTGCCAAAAGTTCTTAACCTTTAACCTGCTGAATATTCAATTAAGCCACACCCATTTCTGTCTATCAACCAATCAAATTACTTGATGTAATTTACTGCTACAAATTCATAAACTAAATGCCAAACAGTGTAGATCCAGATCAGATGGCTTCTTCAGAAGCCATCTGATCTGGATCTACACTGTTTGCAAAGATAGGGCTTGTCGCCTACAGCAGGGTAAAGGTTAAACATGTGTGCTGATAAAATGTTGCTCAATTTTGCAGAGACATGCATGTGGAAACTAGTTTTCTATTTCAATATGACCGCCACCATTTCAGTTTGCCTTACCTCAACTGTTTCTTTATCATGTAGGCCAGGTATACTTTGCATAAGATGCGAGGTTGGATGGTTGCCAAAGTCAGAGCTAACATAGCCTACACGTAGTCGTCCTCCACTTGCAGACAAATCTTTAGGATGTTCATAAGCTGGCTTATGTAAGATATTGATCTGAAATATGAACATGCACATGGTAAATTTACAGTAAAATTCCGCTACTAAGCCCACCAAAAATTGAGACTAATTCTGCTTTAAAAAGCTTATTCAGAAACTTTCAATTAAACATTTATTGTGTTTTCTGGATACCTTGTCCTCTGGTCAGAGACCACCTATGAACAGTCCCAAAGGTGGTCTTAATAAAGGAACTTTACTGCAATTATCAGCATAACCGGCCTCCTAGTGGCCCACTTTGAAAATATAGGTTTTTATATAGGCTCTTCTTACTCAAAATATAGGTTATTTACAGGTTTTTCAATAAAAATACAGGTTAAAAAAAGTCTTCCAAACTTCAATAAAAATACAGGTTAAAAAAAGTCTTCCAAACTTACATAAAGATTTAAAATTGAAGAAAAAATATTTGATGAATTTTTGTGCCACAATTACTCAGATAAAGTTGTTCTAAATTTTACAAAGTCCGAGCGAGCAACGCGAGCGAGGAAAAAAAAACAATGTCTTGACAGTTTTCATCACTTTCTATGGGACTAAAAAGTATAAAATAGTAGTGCATTTTGAAGAACAGTTAGGGTTGAGTCGCAAGAAGGTTCAAAAAGTGAAAAATATAGGTTTTTTCATGAGATATAGTCTTTTTATAGCTTTTATGAACAAAATAAAGGTTTCATAGGTTTGGCACAAAATTATAGGTTATTATAGGTTTTGCTAGGAGGCCTGGCATAAGCAAAGTGCTGAGAGTACTGGCGGGTCAACCGTCTCCGAGTGTAGGCTGGACGGAGACTTTAACTGTTTCATTTAACCCTTAAATTCCAGTTTTAAAGTAATTCCGCCAAAGGCTATGTCGCGCCTGAGGGGTACTCTTGTTAGGGTGGTCGCAAATGTTGACGGCTTGACGAACCAATGGATGGAAAGTTCAACCCCTATGTCGCGCCATGCTTAAAGTCAGAGATCAGTCTATGCATTTTGCGGAATCCAACCCTTAAATTCCTGTACTATAAGCAACAATGTAACAGCATCTGATCTATGTCTACACTGTGTGCCAAACCCAACCCATGATTCCAGCCCAGATTCTATAGATAACCCTATTAAACAACACTCTGACCTCACTGGGATAAAATTAAGGGGAATGGAACACCTTCAGGGGAGGGAACTCCTGCAAAAGTGTTTTTGTCTCCCGTATCAATAGGGGTCAACTCTTAAAGAAAAGAATTTGCTCCTGAGGAGCAAATTCTTTCCTTTAAGAGTAGACCCCTTTTTCAGTGGGACAGAGCTGATAGAAAAGCAAACAGGAAGTCCGGAAAGTTGTCTCCCTTTGAAAAATGGCGGAAAAATCTGCCATTCCCCTTAAGGCTTCTATTTTCTATAAATAAGTTACCCGAAATTCCTACAAATCAGTGATAGTGATGTGGACTTTAGCACTGAAGAGTTTCTATGCTTAGTAACTAAGTCGACTGATAATCAACCCAAAAATACAGTAGAACTTCGATGGCTCGAACACCGATGGCTCGTTTACCATGGATGCGTCGAACCCATTCTTGAGTCCCTAGCGAAATCCTCAACATAAGAAGTAGTGGGGGGATAATTAAGGAGATTTTAGTCTTTTACCTTGCAAATGTATGCTGTGTGTACTCATTAGAATCGCCTCGATGAGGCGATTCTAATGAGTACACACAGCATACATTTTCATTATAGAACACCGAAAAGATGTCTAAAAGTCTCGTTATGCCTCCTAACAGAAACCTCAGTGGCTCAAACTACCCCAGTCTCTAACAGATTTTCGAGGTCCCAAAAGTGTTCGAGCCATTGAAGTTCAACTGTAGTGACAAAAGAAGGCCCAAAGTTTACTCTTCTAAAATTGCTATCAAAATTAAGCACAATCGTGAATACTATTTCTAATGCATCTCCATTGTATGGCATTTCTCAAAAGATACTTAAGTGCCAATGTTGTATTGCACTGGTGCAATTATAACGAAGTTTTGTATACAAAGGTATTATTACAAGTTCATGTATGTCACAAAATCCTGGCATCAGGATAGACTTCAATTCTCATTAACCCTTTACCACTCGGGGATTTTGTGAATTTCGCCAATTTTCATAGTGCTGCACCTGACAGCAACTTCAACTAGCCATTGTTTCATAATGGATGGTCTGTTTTACACCAAACTCGGTATGAATGTTCATTGGGCAGTAGTCTTTCAAATGCAACCTTTCATGACTTGATCATTGTTGTCATGGTAAAGAGGGGGCATCTCAAAGTCGGCAAAAAGTGTGTTTTCACATGAATTTTTGACCACATTTTAATCTTCACACAGCTGTCAAGGCAACAATTAAGGTGTTTGACACTGGCAATTTTCACTGTTTGCAGCATGTTTTATCAGCATCAATTTTCAGGCATTTTTGACCCCAGACACCCTTAGATACAAATTTTAGCGACCGGTTGGGCCATACACCCAAAAATTTTTGAGATGTGGGCGATGCCCCCCTTCAATCCCCCCCAAAATATTTTTAGTGGGGAGGCGCGCGAAAAAACAGGTTATTTTTTTGCCCAACAAATCCTAAAGCAAACTTAACTATCCAGGGGTAGAAATGCAGATTTTAGGTGCTTCTGGGGCTTAAAATGGAGGGGGGGGGGTGCAAACACGTAAAAACACATATCAGAGTGGTAAAGGGTTAACTGAAATCTGGGAACATACTGAATTTTAGTCAAAAATGCATTAATTATATCTGAAATATTGTCCCTTGCAATAAAATGATGAAAAAGCATTATTTTGGTCAGTTGGGATTTTCTTCATTAACCCTTTACCACTCGGGGATTTTGTGAATTTTGCCAATTTTCATAGTGTTGCACCTGACAGCAACTTCAACTAGCCATTGTTTCATAATGGATGGTCTGTTTTACACCAAACTCGGTATGAATGTTCATTGGGCAGTAGTCTTTCAAATGCAACCTTTCATGACTTGATCATTGTTGTCATGGTAAAGAGGGGGCATCTCAAAGTCGGCAAAAAGTGTGTTTTCACATGAATTTTTGACCACATTTTAATCTTCACACAGCTGTCAAGGCAACAATTAAGGTGTTTGACACTGGCAATTTTCACTGTTTGCAGCATGTTTTATCAGCATCAATTTTCAGGCATTTTTGACCCCAGACTCTTAGATACAAATTTTAGCGACCGGTTGGGCCATACACCCAAAAATTTTTGAGATGTGGGCGATGCCCCATTCAATCCCCCCCAAAATATTTTTAGTGGGGAGGCGCGCGAAAAAACAGGTCATTTTTTTGCCCAACAAATCCTAAAGCAAACTTAACTATCCAGGGGTAGAAATGCAGATTTTAGGTGCTTCTGGGGCTTAAAATGGAGGGGGGGGGGTGCAAACACGTAAAAACACGTATCTGAGTGGTAAAGGGTTAACTGAAATCTGGGAAAATACTGAATTTTAGTCAAAAATGCATTAATTATATCTGAAATATTGTCCCTTGCAATAAAATGATGAAAAAGCATTATTTTGGTCAGTTGGGATTTTCTTCATTAACCCTTTACCACTCGGGGATTTTGTGAATTTTGCCAATTTTCATAGTGTTGCACCTGACAGCAACTTCAACTAGCCATTGTTTCATAATGGATGGTCTGTTTTACACCAAACTCGGTATGAATGTTCATTGGGCAGTAGTCTTTCAAATGCAACCTTTCATGACTTGATCATTGTTGTCATGGTAAAGAGGGGGCATCTCAAAGTCGGCAAAAAGTGTGTTTTCACATGAATTTTTGACCACATTTTAATCTTCACACAGCTGTCAAGGCAACAATTAAGGTGTTTGACACTGGCAATTTTCACTGTTTGCAGCATGTTTTATCAGCATCAATTTTCAGGCATTTTTGACCCCAGACACCCTCAGATACAAATTTTAGCGACCGGTTGGGCCATACACCCAAAAATTTTTGGGATGTGAGGGGGGCGACGCCCCCATTCAATCCCCCCCAAAATATTTTTAGTGGGGAGGCGCGCGAAAAAACAGGTCATTTTTTTGCCCAACAAATCCTAAAGCAAACTTAACTATCCAGGGGTAGAAATGCAGATTTTAGGTGCTTCTGGGGCTTAAAATGGAGGGGGGGGGGGAGGGGGGGGGGGGGGTGCAAACACGTAAAAACACGTATCTGAGTGGTAAAGGGTTAACTGAAATCTGGGAACATACTGAATTTTAGTCAAAAATGCATTAATTATATCTGAAATATTGTCCCTTGCAATAAAATGATGAAAAAGCATTATTTTGGTCAGTTGGGATTTTCTTCATTAACCCTTTACCACTCGGGGATTTTGTGAATTTCGCCAATTTTCATAGTGTTGCACCTGACAGCAACTTCAACTAGCCATTGTTTCATAATGGATGGTCTGTTTTACACCAAACTCGGTATGAATGTTCATTGGGCAGTAGTCTTTCAAATGCAACCTTTCATGTCTTGATCATTGTTGTCATGGTAAAGAGGGGGCATCTCAAAGTCGGCAAAAAGTGTGTTTTCACATGAATTTTTGACCACATTTTAATCTTCACACAGCTGTCAAGGCAACAATTAAGGTGTTTGACACTGGCAATTTTCACTGTTTGCAGCATGTTTTATCAGCATCAATTTTCAGGCATTTTTGACCCCAGGCACCCTCAGATACAAATTTTAGCGACCGGTTGGGCCATACACCCAAACATTTTTGGGATGTGAGGGGGGCGCTGCCCCACTTCAATCCCCCCCAAAAAATTTTTAGTGGGGAGGCGCGCAAAAAAACAGGTCATTTTTTTGCCCAACAAATCCTAAAGCAAACTTAACTATCCAGGGGTAGAAACGCAGATTTAAGGTGCTTCTGGGGCTTAAAATGGAGGGGGGGGGGGGGGTGTGTGTGCAAACACGTAAAAAGACGTATCTGAGTGGTAAAGGGTTAAGAACGTTGTGTGTATGTTCTTTTTTGGAGTTGTTTGTAAGGCCCAGTCAACGCTAGTAATTCTGAGCTGGTCACTTAACTTCCTGGGCTGGCTTAGTCCTTCTCAGCAATTAACTAATACATGTATCTAATGATGCCAGGGACAAACAAGTCCAAAGTGTTTTTTTTTTCTTTTGTACAGAGTCTGTAAGAAATATTGTAATTTCAACCCACTTTGATGCTGTGGCCTGCCGGGTAAAAGGCCGAAACTTGGATTTCTCAGGCCCAGAAATAGCACATTCTTTTGCCAGTGACTGACAACTCTTGAATCAGCCGTAGGGGAGAATGACTGGAGAAATTGTTCTGTGACCAATAACCAACGAAATACTTCAAGATCAATTGCATTACCTTTTCTAGACAGAGATTCGCATGTCTTGCTGCAATGTTCTTCCTCATTTTATGGTTCAGAGGGTATAGCATACTGTGGTGTGGATGTACCGATGGTAGTCGGTTCTTTTCCAGCTGTTCACTGACTATCTGTACCAATTTCTTCATTCTCTCATTGTAGTCCGTCCAGTCACAAACAATCTGCAAACACAGGATCTTACATGAGTTGAGTACTATTGAATTTATTGAACGAGTTGAGGAAAAGGGATAAAATGTGAGGCTTTGCTGAGCATTTTATCCCTTTTCCTCAATAAGTTTAATAAATTCAATGTATAGCCTCGCATTTCATCCCTTTTCCTCGTGTTTAATAAATTCAATAATACATGATATAATGGATTCTATTTATATGACATTTATAAAGCATTTTATTCACATTTGTTTACAAAAATGTCAATATTCCACCATTAGTGAACACATCGTTAAGGATGTCGTACATGTAACGTTACGCGACGTATCTACCTAATTTGCATATCTAATCCACCAGTGGATTATCAAAAATATTACATGGCGTTATTACACTCTCAGATGCGACGTCATATGATAAAGCATTTTATCCCATAATCCTTAACCCTTTTTGTACCAAATGGAGTCTTCCTCCTTATATATAGCAGGAGTCCATTTCAAAATTTAGGGTGTTAGGTTGTGATTTCATCAAATTTATTTGGAAAATGACTGAACTTTTAGCAAACAGTGAAGGCCCTGATCAGACACCGCATTCTGCGGCATCTGATCTGGGCCTGCACTGTTTGCCAGGCTACCCGTTTAGGGGTTTCTGGTATGTAATGGGTTAAAGTACTAGAGAAAATTTCAGAGCAGATGGCACTGTTTAAAGTTATTTTTCAGGGAAAACAAGGCTTGACATTTCATCTTAAATGTCTACAGAGCAGTTCACAATGGGCATAATTGACAACATTGACATTTCATTTAATTTTCATTTATATGTAATGTCTAGCCAGATTCTCTCTCAAAAACCTGCCTTCTCCAGACTTTCAGATGAGTTTTTGAACCGAGGACCCGTCTCTGTATGACCATAGCTGTTGGTGGGAAGTAAAACTCAAACACACAAACACTCAAAAACAAGAGGGCCATGATGGCCATGGATCGCTCACCTGATCCATAGAGTAACAAGTGGGCCCCGGGGAGGGCCATTATTGACCCCAGGGTTATAATGTGCATAATGTTGAGGGAGGTCTAAAAGGTGACGCTTCATACCAAATATCAACAAAGGCTACAATTTGAACAATCTTGGGAAAGGTCCACTAGTTGAAGCTACACACCAAATATCAAAGAACTGGGCCTTGCAGTTTCAGAGAAAAAGGTTTTTTTTTAAAGATATTCCATACATAAGCCTATGTAAAACCAAATGGCCCCGGGGCGGGGGCATTTTTGGCCTATGGGCTATAATTTAAACAATCTTGATAGAGGTCCACTAGAAGCTCTATACCAAATATCAAAGACCATGGCCTTGCAGTTTCACAGAAGAAGATTTTTAAAGATTTCCCTATATAAGTCTATGTCAAACCAAAGGGTCTCGGACGGGGGCATTTTTGGCCCCAGCACTATATTTTGAACAATCTTGGTAGGGGTCCACTAGATGAAGTTTCATACCAAATATCAAAGACCTGTGCCTTGCAGTTTCAGATAAGAAGATTTTTAAAGATTTTCCCTATATAAGCCCAAGTAAAACCAAAGGGCCCCGGGCGGGGGCATTTTTGGCCCCAGCACTTTAATTTGTACAATCTTGGTAGGGGTCCACTAGATGAAGCTTCATACCAAATATCAAAGACCTGGGCCTTGCGGTTTCAATGAAGAAGATTTTTAAAAATTTTCCCTATATAAGTCCATGCAAAACCAAAGGGCCCTGGTGCGGGGGCATTTTTGGCCCCAGAACTATAATTTGAACAATCTTGGTAGGGGTCCACTAGATGAAGCTTCATACCAAATATCAAAGTCCTGGGCCTTAGGGTTTCAGAGAAGAAGATTTTTTAAGTTTTCATTAAAAAAATCTCTTTTTGGCTCCTGTGACCTTGATGTGCAACGGACGGGAACCATTTGAACAACTTTGAAAGGGGACCACCTAAGGATCATTCCTGTGAAGTTTGGTCAAAATCCGATCAGTGGTTTAGGAAGAGATGTCGTTTGAAGAATAGTTTACGGATGGACGCATGGACGACGGACGAAAAGTGATCACAAAAGCTATCCTTGTCACTACATGACAGGTGAGCTAAAAAGAAGATTGAAACAAATGTCCTGTTGAAAATTGTCACTTAACACACATTCAGTGCAGCCAACTCTTATAGGAACTTTCTCCTGGGGAGATTATAAGAATCTGATATGGGGTTCTGTTTCCAACCTGAGGGATGATCGTGCTGAGCGGAACCGAGGCTATGCCGAGGTTCTGCTAAGCATGTTCTGCCGCCCAGTGAAACCAAAAGGCTTATGTGCACTGGACGGTCACATTGCTTTGCCTGGGCAGGCTCAGTCCTTCTAAGCTCTTTACCAGTACTCTTGGGTGGCCAGTTTCAGCTCTGCGTGGAAGCAACATGCAGCGCAATCTATTTCATCTATTTCTCCAATCCCCGATGGGCGTGGGCGATATGTGACTAAGTATTAACCCATGTCCTGCTGAATAAATTAATTTAGCCACACCCATTTCTGATAATCAACCTACCTATCAAATATCTTGTTATGATCAAATAATCTAAAGAAGCCATCTGATCTGGATCTTCACTGTTTGCAAAGATAGACGTTACTGTATTAAGCATGACAACGGTTCATGACTCAAATCAGCCCGAAAATCTGGTAATTTTCTGGTCAAAGGCAATCTATACATTTTAACCAAATAGCAAAGACTCTGATCAGACTGTGTTGATTTGCAGGCTGATCTGTCTTCTCTAGAGGCACATGAATATAGACACACTTTCAATCAGCTTGAGTTCAATCAGTAATTTACCTGTAAACAATGTGCTAGATTACAGTAAGCATCTGGGAAGTCTGGTTTCAATTTCAACGCTGTTCTATAGGAAGCAATAGCTTCTGGGATGTTACCAGAGTCCTGAAACAAGACACAATACATTGCTTCTAAGGCACTGTATACACAATCAATCTTTCTGGAATTCAAAATTGCTGAACTGAGCTTGTTTCAAATTTATCAACCCATCGAATTCAACTTTTCCCTTTATCCATTTGATAAATATTAACCCATTTCGTACCTAATGGAATCTTCCACCTTATATACAGCAGCAGTCCATTTCAAAGTTAAGGGATGCCAGGTTGTGTTTTCTCGAAATTAATTTGGGAAATGGCAGTTATTTTAGCAAACAATGTAGGCCCTGATCAGACGCCGCGTTTTGCGGCGTCTGATCTGGGCCTACACTGTTTGGCATTTACCCCTTTTGGGGTTTCCGGTTTTGTTTGTTTGATTTGAGGTTTAACGTCCCCGTCAACACTGTAAAGGTCATTTTGGAGACGTTGATTCCAATTTTGTGGGACTTTTACCCGACATTGAGATGAAAAACATCTCAAGCCCTGTCACCCAATGACACCAATAGGGTTTATCAGCATGGACGGTCCGCCTCGCACCCCGGTTCCTGGACGGGCTTAGATCCTCTAAGCGGTTTACCAGTACTAGTGTGCGGGCCGGATTCAGCTCTGCGTGGAAGCATCATGCAGCCCATATATTTCTTCAAGCCCCTATGGGCGTTGGGGTTTCCGGTAAAGAACGGGTTAAAAGATCCAATCTTCTCAATTTCAACAGTGATCAATTTGACACAATTGATCACAAGAACACAGTATAAGTTTTCTTATTATCTTATGGCCTTTGGCAAGATTATTTCACTTCCATACATCAAGCAAATTATTTATCAGAGTTGGGCAAAACTGGAGTACCTTGAGAAAAACCGCCTGATCGCTTTTGTTTGATGATTTGATGTTTAACATCCCCGTCAACATTATATAGGTCATTTTGGAGACGTTGCTTCCAATTTTGTGGGACTTTTACCCCACATTGTGATGAAATGGCATCTCAAGCCCTGTCGCCCAATGAAACCAATAGGGTTTCTAAGCATGGACAGTCCGACTCGCACCCTTTTGCCTGGGCAGGCTTAGATCCTCTAAGCGGTTTATCAGTACTCGTTTGCGGTTGGATTCAGCTCTGCGTGGAAGTATCATGCAGCCCATTTATTTCTTCAAGCCCTGATGGGCGGGGGCCAACCTGATCTCTTATTGCAGAATTTGGCATTTCACATATGACCCAAGCATGGCTCAACCCTAGTGAGAGACCTAATGTTTATGAGCCAGTACTTTTAAACACTAAGCCAGGGAGGTCCATTGCAGCACAAGTTAATGCACATTTTTATATTGACAAAGTTAACCCTTAAGATGCTGAGAAAAACTACAACTGAAAATGTCATCTGCTGAATCTTTTTGTGACTTTTTAAAAATATTTTTGCATATAGGCAAACAGTGTGGACCCTGATCAGACTGCTCCTGGAGGAGCAGTCTGATCTGGGTCCACACTGTTTGCAAAAATGAATTTTAGGTGTAACCAGCAGATGACAAAGCAGACAACAATTGTTGTGATTGGCATTTTATGGGTTAAAAAAGAAACAATGTTCAATCTGCATGTCCTAATACAGAAAATAAAACAGCATTTATTTTACTTTATGGCGAGACCTAAACATGTTATCAAAGGAGCACATTTTGGTCATGTGGTGAAGGAAACCAGACCACCGACCTGGCCTGGTGATCATGCTAACACCAGCACCAAACATGGACCAATGCTGGAACTGAATACGGGCCATGGCACACAGCAATGGCAAGTGAGGAACATAGCCCTGCACTACTATCCAGGTCCACAACACTTTAGCTGCTAATTCCAACATAGAAAGAATGTAGAACTTGGCCTACCTGTTCAAAGCTTCATTAGCTGAATTGTTTACTGTTCTATCAAGTACAATTTCTAAAATTGTGTTATTTGGCATTTACAATTCATGAACAGGATAATAAACATTCTTTACTAATTTGAGCAGGAAAATTGCATGATTTGTTTGTTCTTTAAGACTTGTGAGTACAGTTGTATTATTAATTTAATGCTCAGCTGAGATGAGTATGAGAAAAATTCAATTCCCTCCAGGCCTAACTTAAAGTTGTACTGTTTCATGAGCACACACTCAAACCACAGAAGATATTCCCCTACCTTGTGTATAGATGCCAGGTTACTGTGAGCATCAGCAAAGGCTGGATTGATCTGTATAGCTCTGGTATAGCACTGTAGAGCACCTTGTACATCCTGCATCTCTTTTAAAGTGTTACCCATATTAGAGTATGCATCCGCAAAGGTGGGCGAGATTCTGGAATAAAAGAAGACAGGTAAGAATAACAAAGACTTTGATTTGAAGTTCAACGTCCCCGTCAACACTGTATAGGCCATTTTGGAGACATTGCTTCCAATCTTGTGGGACTTTTACCCAACATTGAGATGAAATGACATCTCAAGTCCTGTCGCCCAATGAAACCAATAGGATTTAAAAGCATGGACGGACCAACTTGCACCGCTTTGCCTGGGCAGGCTTAGATCCTCTAAGCGGTTAACCAATACTCGTGTGCAGTCGGTTTCAGCTCTGCGTGGAAGCATCATGTAGCCCATCTATTTCTTTAAACCTCGATGGGAGGGCGCAGAACAAAGTAGAGACTTCAATAGTCTTTTTAAAGAGAAACTAACAAAAATCTCCCTAAATTATCCTCTGACAATGAAAATATTGATACCTGGGCCCAGTTGTTCAAAACAAAGTCTTAAGTGGTCAAAAGGTCATCTCTTCTGTGATGCAAAATGCCTAATACAGTGGTATTTTTGCTGTCAGAAAAAAATGTATGCAGCTTTTGCATTAAAAGCTGCTCATATTTTTTCTGCAAAAACTTTTAGTGTATGTGCCGTTTCAAATGATCAAAAATTCAACAGTACGTTTTAACTACAGTAGAACTTAGATCGCTCGAACACCGATGGCTCGCTAACCATGGCTGAGTCAAACCCGTTCTTGAGCCCCTAGGGAAATCCTCTATATAAGAAATAGTGGGAGATAATTTAGGAGATTTTCGTCCTTTATCTTGCAATGAGGCGATTCTAATGAGTACACACAGCATACATTTTCATTATAGAACATCGAAAAATTATCAAAAAGTATATCGTATACCGCCTGGTAGGAGGCCTCAGTGGCTCGAACTACCCCTGTCTCGAACAGATTTTCGAGGTCCCAAAGGTGTTCGAGCCATTGAAGTTCGACTGTATGTCATTAGTTTTGAACAATTGACCCCAGGTGTTACTGAACAATTCCTATAACATTCAAGAACAAGTTTGAATCCTGGTAAAGTTTTGAATTGAGGTTAAAAGTCCTCCTCAACACTAACAGGTCATTTTACCCTACACTGAAATGAAAAGACATCTCAGGCCCTGCAGCCCCATGAAACCAATAGGGTTTATATGCCCTCTCCCCACTTTGCCTGGGCAGGCTTAGACCTACTAAGCCATATACCAGTACTCATGTGCTGTCGGTTTCAGCTCTGCGTGGAAGCACCATGCAGCCCAATCTATTTCTCCTAGCCCCGATGGGCGGGGCCCTTGAACCATGGTAAACAGTGCATTATAGTTTCACTGTAACCTCCAAAATCATCCTCATTTCTCATCCTTTTTCGAATCTAGGAATAAAATTTACCTTATAGCCTCTTTATAATGCATGAGGGCCTCGTGTAATTTTCCTTGTTGTTGTAATACACTGGCGAGATTGGAGTGAGCCACAGCAAACTCGGGGTACACTTCTAATGCCTTGAGGTAGAGTCTTACAGCCTCTTCTGTATTTCCTTGTTCTCTCTTGATGTTTGCCAGATTGTTGAGAGAGTCCGAGTGGTTGGGGGCCAGAGCCAGGGCTGTGTTGTAACAATCTTCAGCTTCTTGCACCTAGAGAAACAGTATAATACAACTTAACCCGTATCCTGCTGAATATTCATTTAAGCCACACCCATTTCTGTCTATCAACCAATCAAATTACTTGATGTAATTTATTGCTACAAATTCATATACTGAATGTCAAACAGTGTAGATCCTGATCAGATGGCTTCTTCAGAAGCCATCTGATCTGGATCTACACTGTTTGCAAAGATATTGGTTGTCGTGAACAGCAAGATAAGGGTTATTTAACCCTTATCCTGCTTAACAGATTCAGTTTGCGACACACATTTATAACTATCAACCAATGAAATTACTTGCTACATGTATTTGTTCAAATTCACAAACTGAATGAGAAACAGTGTAGATCCTGATCAGATGGCTTCTTCATCTATACTGTTTGCAAAGTTAGGGCATATCATGTTCAGCAGGCTAAGGGTTAGCCTGTCTGCAATTTTTACATAGCTCCAAATAAGGAGAGTATTACAAAGACTTATCTTTGATAAATACTGGTACAATTTTCTCATTTCGTTAAAGCAGAAAGGTTCCTCCATGAGGTGAATCTAATGACTACCCAACAACTGGGCAATTTCGCACAGCGAAAATGAAAATTTTTTACTCAACAAACCATCTTCAGGAGTGGGAGTAATAGATCAGACAAAAATCCCTGCAAAAACAAAGCGCCCGTACCTCCCTCTCTCAAAAAAACTGTTTTAACAGCTTGCATCAAAATCAGAACTTTCCGTTCTTAAAAAAAAATATTAAAATCCCTGGATTCTGGGAACCTGCTGAAAATTTTCACCACTGTGACATCTTACTGGTGAATCTCGCAGCCACCACAAGGCAGAATTTCACATTCATGTACAGTTCCGTGTCCATAATAAACCCGAGAAAACATCCTTTACTTCAAAACATGAAAACAAACTTACTTTGCCCTTCTCCTTAAGAGCATTGGCCAGGTTGCAGTAAGCATCTGGGAAATTGGGCTGTAGCTCTATTGCTCGTTTGTATGTATCAATAGCCAGATCAATCAATCTGAAAATAACACACAATATATATGATCTGCTCCATGAATGATTGTTCTTCAACAGGGCTGGAAAATACTTCAAAATTTCACTCATCCTGCATGACCAAGGGCATATAGATTTTGGAAAAATTCATAGGGAAGTGACGAAATTTTTCCATGTCCTCCCAAATCTTTACTCTTAAAGGCAGGGGGACCGCCTACTATATTCCAGCCCTGCTTCAACCCCTTCAACCCTTATAACCAATACAGATATGTATGTAAACAGTGTAGATCCAGATGAGATGGCTCATGATGAGCCATCTCATCAGGAACTACACTGTTTGCCATCCTGCTGATGATTATTGACGTAACTCTCTAGCTAATAGAATGAACGTCTAGATGCAAAAATGGAAGTGAGCACTTCAGAAATTTGGGGATTAAATAGGCAAACAAAGGTTGGGGAAATTATAATATGACAAATCTGCAAATCTTGGCATACTGATGTGACATCATTGCTAGTCCTTAACTGTCATGTAAACTAGTCTAAAGCATCAAAATGCCAAAGAGGCAGCTGGAAGTCAGGTTCTTACTGCCAATAATACATCCAAGGCAGCAGAGAGTGTTTTGACTAACGTTACTATATGGTCATTTATTCATTAACAGTCAGGCTGTGTCCCCCAGAATTGTAAAGATGGGAGGGGGCCATACGTGTCCACTTGAGTTTGAGACCTGGGTACTGTAGTGGAGGCACAAAATGACCAGGAAATTGTTCTGCCATTGCCAATCCATATTTTTTTGTATAAGCTAGATTAAAATCAGCCACAATGACTTCCATTACATGAGTACTCAAGCATTCACTAGAAATTTAATTATCGTATGCTGGTATAGATTTTGCACTGCCCATTTTGTATTTTTTCACAAATTCATGCAATATAAATGTTATGCCTGCTTCTTACAAACAGGACGATTGAATAGGAGCCACAACATGTGAAAAGGGTTCTTCAAAGACTCCAATCAGATAAAATGCAGCCGTCCCAGCCAGCATCAAGTAACTATAGCTTTCCAGGCATCCAAACAGCACACCGTGAGGACTGATCAGATTTATCAGTTACCCCCTATATTAATTGCATTGTAACACCTTGACCTGATAAAGATTTGCTATCTCAGGACAAGTGAGCTTTATCAGGTCTACATGATATTGCACTTCCGTGAACTGGACTACTGCAAATATTGGCAAACATAAAAGAGTGTGCAAGGGGATTAAACAGAATACAAGGTTTGTGTCCTTTGCTATCAGGCTCAGCTTCTAAAGTGCATGTAGAATCGCTTGGTAAGCCTTGCGATTCTACAAGCGTTCTCAAAGCCTTGCCTGATAAACTTGATATCAAATGACATGAACCTGGTATTCATTTAATCCATACACACAGGCTGGTCTGAGTCTCTGCTGGATGAACAAACTGAAAGACACCTTCTCTCTCGCTGTGACCCCAAAAGTGACATTCACTTACCCCTGTTCATAGTAAACACAAGCTAGATTTCCGTGAACAACAGCATGGTTTGGACTTAAGTTTAATGCCCTCAAGTAAGACGCAACAGCCCTGGAAAGAAAGAATTTTTGATATTGGAGAATATATGACAGTGACTATTTACTCAATGATTACTTGTTTTAGCAAATGAGTTCAGATTTGTGCTTGATTTTAAACTTTTCCCTTCATATATGCACAACAAGCTCCTTTTACTATGTTTATAATAGGGAGGAATTTCATGTTCGAACCATCTGTTTGAGCATGACCTTTGGTTTTTGGTTTCTCTTAATCTTTTTTTATTTCCACATTTAGAGCTGATCGGTAACCTGAGGTGGGTGACAGCCAGAGTACACAGAGAAAAACCACCTGACCTTCCGTTGCAGAACATGGTGTCTCACATGTGACCGTAGTGAGGCTCGAACCAAAGTTTGAGAGACCTTATGATTAAGAGTCAAGGCTCTTACACACCAGGCTATGAAGGCTTGTTGGTTTTAGGTTTCAAACTTTTTGTATGTCCAAAAAAAAAAACTACAGGAGGCAGTGTCTAGAGAAAACTGATCTGCTGATCTCCAGACAGACCCACTCTCTCTTTGCAGTGTACAAACTCACTCTCTTGTCGCATTGTACAAACTCATTTCACCAACTTTCCTTTCCTTTTATTTCAGCTAACAACCTTCAACACTTTGACTTAGTTCGCCAGAACCCATCTTAGGCCCCCCTCAGGGGTTTAGACGTATTGGAAGAAAGAATGGAGCCTTTGCTGTTTGCCATATGGATAGATAGTGGTGTACTGTAGCTTTATGCATAGAGCACAAGCTCTGACCAGACAGTGTATTTTGTCTTGTTTGACTTGAGGTTTAACGTCCCCGTAAACACTGTATAGGTCATTTTGGAGACATTGCTTCCAATTTTGTGGGATTTTTAACCGAATTTTGAGATGAAATGACATCTCAATCCCTGCCACTCAATGAAACCAATAGGGTTTATAAGCATGGGCGGGTCGACTCGCACCGCTTTGCCTGGGCAGGCTTAGATCCTCCGAGCGGTTTACCAGTACTCATGTACGGGTCTGTTTCAGCTCTGTGTGGAAGCATCATGCAACACATCTATTTCTTCAAGCCCCGATAGACGGAGGCCAGACCAGACAGTGCAATGACAATCTATATTATTATTAAGCATTTTTTCTTGCACTACAACATTCCTATATTGAGACCGCCTTTGGGACTATTCAAAAGTGGTCTTTAAGACCAATTTGTAAAAGACCACTTTTGAACTCTTCCGAAGGTGGTCTCTTACCAGAGGACATTTGGTGTAGAAAACACACAGATAGAAAAACGGAAACCTTTCAAATACCTTTTTTTTTTTTAAAAAAAAAAGAAGAATAAGCCTTAATTCTGGCTGGTCTTAACCCTTCTCTTGCTGAATATTCAGATTAGCCACACCCATTTCTGACTTTGAACCAATCAAATTACTTAATGTTATTTATTGCTACAAATTCATAAACTGAATGTCAAACAGTGTAGATCCTGAACAGATGGCTTCTTCAGAAGCCATCTGATCTGGATCTATACTGCTTGCAAAGATAGGGGTTGTTGTGAACAGCAAGATAAGGGTTAATAGCAGGATTTCACTGTACATTAACTCTTCTCATGCTGTTCATGACAACCCCTGTCTTTGGAAACAGTGAAGATCCAGAACAGATGGCTTGAAGAAGCCATCTGATCAGGATCTACACTGTTTGACATGAAGTTTATTGATTTGTAGGAATAAATTACATGAAGTAATCTGATTGGTTCAAAGTCAGAAATGGGTGTGGCTAAACTGAATATTCAGCAAGATAAGGGTTAACATTGTCAGCCTTGTGGATCAAAACAAATGCAAATCCTGTAAACAGGGTAGATCTGATCCCGATGAGATTTCATCAGGAACTATACTGTGTGCCATCTTATTTTGTAGTTTCACTGAAACCATTATTGCAACAGTAGACTTTACAAATTTAAAGCTGGAAGGGTCCACTTCTAACATTCAGGGGTGAAAGGGTTAACTACCGCAAAAATCCTAAAAATTCGGACACCTTCAGAACTTGCTGTATTTCTCCTAGAATTTTAACAAATTTGTATCATGATCCGGCAAGGAGTCCAAAAAGTCCAAACAATGGCAAACAGTGTAGATCCTGATCAGACTGCTCCTTCAGGAGCAGTCTGATCGGGATCTTTACTGTTTGCGTAGGACTGTATGTCCCAATTCTTAGAATCATTACAGTACTATGAAAGCAAAAGGATGGGCTCTTGATTATCAGGTTAATAAACATGTTTTAAAAGCAAGGTGGTTAAATGCAAGCTGTTGCCGGTCTATAAAGCAAGCAGCTGTTGACGTGGTAATTTAACCACTGAACCATTACACTAATGTTTAACCAGATCAAACTTTATCAAGCTTACCCGAGAACATTCGTAGTCGGATAATATCTAAGAAAGGAAATGTTGAGAATGAGAGTTAAAGACATATTCTGTTGCCGAGTCTTCCCTCCTATCCATAAATGAAAACATGTTTCTTCTCATTTCTGTATCTTAGAAATATTTCTTTTTTGGCTTATTATATTTGTTTTTTGAGATATGTTTTTGATTTTGGTTTCATGGCTTTTTCAAGATTCTTTCACTTATACTGGGCAGACTGTTAACCTTTACCCTGCTGAATTAATTTTTTTATCGATACTCCGTCCCACTGAATTGTTTTTATCAAATACTACCATTTTCAGCAACTTTTAACACGCAAAAACCCGTATTTTTCTTGATTTCTCCACCATTCAAAGCATATGGAAAACGAAAGTAGCCTACTGTCACTCAGCTGACTGAGTCGAAAAATCGTTTAAAACACCCTTTCAGAGCATATTTTGGGCTCGATTAGATCAAGTTCGACAAAAAGTAGCGATGTCCTCAAAAAAATTGCATCCTTACCAGAAAACCTGAAGAAAATCCATCCAAAAACATCGAAACGGCAAGTTTTTTTTTTCATCGATGCCCGGATGTTATTTGATACTGAAATGCCAAACCGCACCGAAAAACGAGAGTTCCTCCTTTTCTATGAGTCGCACCAAGCACACCAGTCAATTTCGGCGCACAATTGCGCCTACAGCGTGGCGCCATTACATTTTCACGGGCGCACGAATGCGCCTACAGCATGCTAAAGGTTAATCAAACGTGGGCAAAAACTGGAGTGCCCCAAGAAAAGAAACTGGACCACCAGTTGCAGGACATGATGTCTGGATTAGAAACCAGACCACCAGTTGCAGAACATGATGTCTCACATGTCCTAAGTGGAACTCAAACCCATACCAGAGAGATATCTAATGCTCATTAGTCAGTGCTCCTAACCCTCAAGATGTTAATAAAAACAAGTGTATTCTGCTTTGTATGCTGCTGTTTACTTTTAAAAGTCATTTTTTGCAAACAGTGTGGACCCAGATCAGACTGCTCCTCTAGGAGCAGTCTGATCAGGGTCCACAATGTTTGCCAGTATGCAAAAATATTTCTTTAACTTTTAAGATGACATAAACAGAGGACATTTTCAGATGCACATTTTCTCATTTTCTTGGCACCATAAGGGTTAAAAAGTTCATTAAGATAATGAGATTTCTCCACCATGAAGGCATATGTTGTGGGTGTCTGTTTTAACCACCTTTATGATGCATTTCTAAAAGTACCCTTTGGATATGTTCTATACATTTTATCTCTTTCACATACCTGTCAAAGATTCTAGCTTCCTTCAACACATTTCCCAAATTGATGTAGGCATCTAGGAAGTTTGGATCTAGTGCAACAGCCTGTGAAAAAAGACAACAATGAGTCAATAAGTGAACAATCTCACATGCACTGCATACCTCCAGATACAGTAGAACTTCGATGGCTCGAACATTGATGGCTCGTTTACCATGGATGAGTCAAACCCGCTCTTGAGTCCCTAGCGAAATACTCTACATAAGAAATAGTGAGGGATAATTTGAGTCTTGAGTCCCTAGCGAAATACTCTACATAAGAAATAGTGAGGGATAATTAAGATTTTAGTCTTTCATCTTGCAATGTGTGCGTACTCATTAGAATCGCCTCGATGAGGCGATTCTAATGAGTACACACAGCATACATTTTCATTATAGAACACCGAAAGGCTGTTTAAAAGTATCACGCTATGCCTCCTGGTAGAAATCTTCAGTGGCTCGAACTACCCCTGTCTCGAACAGATTTTCGAGGTCCCAAAGGTGTTTGAGCCATTGAAGTTCGACTGTAAGTAGTAAAGGGTCAAAGAAGGGATACCTTAAAAATCCTTAAAGTTCTGACACCTTGAGAACTTGCTGTGATTCACCAAACATTTTAACGAAGTTGTTTCACTATCCAGCATGGAGTCCTAAAGGTGCAGAGTGTAGACCCTGATCAGCAGTCTGATTTGGGTCTGCAATGTTTGCTAAGGCCTATCTATCACAATAGATAGGATCATTACAGTAAACAGGCCTCATACTGACCACTCTTTTCCATGCCTGAAAGGCCCTATTTTGCAGCTTCAACCCTTATCCTGCTGAACCAGACACAACTACATTACCTTTGCAAACAGTGTAGATCCTGATCAGATGGCTTCTGAAGAAGCCATCTGATCAGGATCTACACTGTTTGTAATGGGGTTGGTGAAAATATAAAGTAATTTGGCTGACTTATAGTGAGAAATAAGGATTAAATAGTTTTTTAAACAGACTACATATACAAAAATCAGAATCTAAAAGCCTCAAATTAAGAAAAAAATCAAGCTTTGAAAGCCTGAAACCCTGCAAATGCCTGAAAAATATGAGGCCTGAGTAAAATGTTTGTATGCAGAAAAAATACCCTCAAGTTTATATGCAGTACTCCTCCTTAGCTGGAGCTATGAACTTACTGCAAATAAACCTTGAAACTAGAATTGTGTTACGCCCCCGCCCATAGGGGCTTGAAGAAATATATGGGCTGCACGATGCTTCCACGCAGAGCTGAATCCGGCCCGCACACTAGTACTGGTAAACCGCTAAGAGGATCTAAGCCTGTCCAGGAACCGCGATGCGAGGAGGACCGTCCATGCTAATAAACCCTATTGGTTTCATTGGGCGACAGGGCTTGAGAAGTCATTTCATCTCAATGTCGGGTAAAAGTCCCACAAAATTGGAAGCAACGTCTCCAAAATGACCTTTACAGTGTTGACGGGGACATTAAACCTCAAATCAAACAAACAAATAATTGTGTTCAGGGTACACATCCAACCTTGTGCTTTGCCACCTTTTGAGAAATTCATCAAAGTCCTATTCTTGGTAAACATGATAAATTAGTTGAAGCCCAAATCAGTACCATATTTACCATATGTACATCGTAACCTTGTTATAAATAATGCTGATTGTTAAACAGCAGTAATCAGTATAACGTGTTCTGTGGCTCCAGTTTTTTTTTGTTTTTGTTACTAAATATATTCATGAATTTTTGAGTCCCAGATCCCTGGGAAAAAAAGATATTGCACATGCTTTTCCCCATGTATCACAGAAGCCATTTTGATTGAAAATGAAAGTACATGATTTTTGATTGGACAGTCAGACTGGTTTTATGTGCATTTGTCAATATAGAATAGAACAGAATAAATAGACATCTGGTAGTGTAGGCAGTTCTCCTTTTACCCATAACCATGGTTTGTGACAAGGCTATTATTATCATTACTGATATAGCAGTTTCCATAAAACACTAAAATTCTGTCTTTCCAATCAAACTTTTATTTGCCACCAATAAACTTTTCAATTCAGATCAAATTGGTTGCTAAGTAAATTTGTCCCAACATAAATTCAGGTACAGGTATATTGTCGGTACCAAACATAAATTTGCATATATAGTTCCAACATAAGGCGGAAAAAAAATATACCATTTTTGTGCTAAAAAAAGGTAATTTGCATTGAAAGATGAAATAGTGATTGTATTTTTGGTGAAATGGACTAACGGATGAGACCATACTTTTAAAATTACTTTTCGAGAGCCAATGTGTCCTGTTGTATTTGTAATTTGTTTTCATGACCACTAGTGGGTGGCCCCATGGGGTACAGGCTTCCTGTCAGTACCAAATCTCTGCATCTTTATAAGGCGGTGACCACTGCTAATGCAGTGGCCAGTCTAGGACCCCAACACCTGTGCTATAATGAGGTTACAGTGTATTCAGAAAGACAGGCCCGAGAAAACAGAGTGCATACCCAGATGAGATACCGCAGAACATGGCGACTTACAGGGTATACACTGTTTGCGACCTTTACACCTGTGATAAGACACACTGGGTCGTAAATTGTACTTGTCAAAATTTTATACAAGTATGGTAAGGAGTTCAGGCATCCGAATACTAAGGGTTAAATACAGTTATCAAAGGGTTAGCCCTTATCTTGCTGTTCACGGCAACCGCTATCTTTGCAAACAGTGTAGATCCAGATCAGGTGGCTTCTTCAGAAGCCACCTGATCAGGATCTACACTGTTTGGCATTCCTTTTATGAATTTGAAGCAATAAATTACATCAAGTAATTTGATTGGTTGATAGACAGAAATGGGTGTGGCTTAAATGAATATTCAGCAAGATAAGGGTTAATACAGTTACCAAAATAGCGAGGCACCATGGCTGAGTGGTTTCCGGTTTCATCTCATGAAGGTGACATGTTCCAGCCTTTCCCAGGCCAGTAACTGTTCCCCAAGCAGTGTGTAGGAACTATATTTACTTCAATTGGAGGTTCAAAACAACAAAAGGAGGGAATGGTCGGTGATCTTTTGTAAGTACACTGCTGTTGCACTCTATATGACTCATGAGAAATTTCATCTGGATCTACACTGTTTAGGTAGCATAATAGGTGGTCTAGAGGAATGAAAAGGGCATGGAGACTCCAATCAATAATCAATATGGGTGACGAAAGTATTTTCTTAACCCTTTTCCTGCTGAACACGACAAACCCTACCTTTGCAAACAGCGTAGAGCCATTTCAGATGGCTCAAAATGAGCAATCAAGTACATCTCAAGTATTATTTTTTTTCCGGGATAGTCAAAAATTGGTGAGACTGAATTCATTCAGCGGTATAAGGGTTAAAAGTTGCTTCTATCCCCCTCAGTGAGTACAGGAAATGCTGCCTTGGTAAGTAGATGAAATAGTTTTTACAGAATTCTTTAGATACCTCACATCTCTGAAAGACATTCTTTTTTTGGTTGTTACTCGCCTTGTAAACCAGGGGTCGCAGGATCAATCCCGGGCTTCTCCAGACTTTCAGATGAGTCTTTAACCCATTTAGTACCAGAAACCCCCAAACGGGTACCCGAGCAAACAGTACAGGCCCAGCTCAGACTCGCAGAATGCGACGTCTGATCAGGGCCTCCACTGTTTGCTAAAAGTTCAGTCATTTTCCAAATCAATTTTGAAGAAAACACAACCCGACACCCCTAAATTTTGAAATGGACTCCTGCTATATATAAGGAGGAAGATTCCATTTGGTACAAAAAGGGTTAAACCAAGGTCCCGTCTAGCTGTTGGTGGGATGTAAAACTCAAACACTCACTCTTTTCTGGTTGTGGTAACCTACCTTTTCAAAATGATGGATTGCTAGCCAAATTTCTCCCTGTGCATTAAACACACATCCTAAATTGCTCCAAGCCACGGCAAAGCTGGGTTGAGTTTCAATGGCTTTCAGATAACAAGCCTAAAAAGTTCAAATAAACAAATATTAGAATCAAAGTAGATGGATGTGTTGACGCGCTGTGAACTTAAGCGCAGTTCCTCGTCGCAATACGCAATCGCAGCCACCGCCATTCGCTTGAGCGCAGATTGAAGCTAGACTTGATATCCAGAAATATGGGTAAATCTTTCCAAAGATTGGTGATAAATGACACCTTTTACTTTCTACCCACCCCTCTATTTTTTGTATCCAACTAAGGAGTCTGTCAAAGTTAATTGGACTACCGGAATCAAGGCCTAGAATCTTCAGACCTACTAGTGTTATGCACATTGGTGTACATGAATTCTGTACATATCTTCAATATAAATTCAAATTGACAAAGAGGTTAGAAAGTAAAGTAACAGATTTTTATCCGTATCATTTTTGCCACTTTTTAGAGGAAAGTTAGAATGAGGTTTAAATAGGAGAATAATAAACTATTGCATACAAATCAGAAACTCTTTTTTCCTTTTGTTTTACTAGCTCAATTTTATTTTCAACCCAAAATATCATTAAAAGGGATGGCTGTGCATGAACTAATATGTCTGAATTTGTATGGAAAAACCTGTAACATATTAATGCATATCTGTATAGTCCAGCTTCAAGAAACTACCTGAATGCATGACACCCTCTAAATACTTTTCTGTCCTTTCAAATTATTTTTTTACCTTTCCTTTCAACCCTTCACAACGAACTGAGGTACCCTTTGAGAGAAACTGAACAAGATTAGTCGAGCCAACCTGGCACATAATATAAACCCTCTTGCAGCTTGACTACCCATTTGCCCTGGTCTGCATTCTTTTAATCCAAAGAAGCTGCTTAGTAAGTCCTGCCCAGCCCCAGGAAACAGATTACTGGAGATTCCGGTGACAAAATGAGCCCGAACAAACTAAAATATGCCTTTGGACATACATCACAACCTCTTTATAGTTTATAACACTGTTCTGGGCCAGATCAGAAACTTTGCTAGTTGAACACAATCTGACAGTGTTATAGCCAATAAAAATGTATAAATTACATCTAGAGAAAAATTACCATTTATGTTAATTTTTCCACATACTATAGCCTACCGGTATACATTTATTTTGCAAATTGTATAGATTATACAGAAAGACTACCATTTATGGTAATTTTCCAATAAAATCTATACATTTTGGGACACATCTTTAAACCGTGTTATATCCAAATCCATCCCAAAACAGTGTAATACAGAGGTTGTAGTACATGTACACAGCAGAGAATCAGATCAGTCTGCATGCTCACACAGTCTGATCAAGAGTTTTCTCGATACACTACATGAACATGGTGGATTTGATCAATGCTTCTCAAAGCAGGCTGGGAAGCTTTATTGTCAGTGAATTTGTTGTGACTGCCTATGTCACCAAGTAACAGGAGTCACCCATCTAAAGTTGGTGGATTTTCTCTGGATACACCATTATCTACAACCATGCATACCAATGTCCACCCATGTGAGAGTTCTTTAACAAGATTCGGGGAAATGCACAATTCTGCCTTTAAGGCGTATTTTGATTTCAGTTATTCATTCCCTTTATTTTCTACACCCAGTGACATCTAACAAGAGACCATCTTTGGGGTTGTTCAAAAGTGGTCTTATAGACCACTTTTGAACATTTTGAACAATCCCAAAGGTGGTCATAATATAGAATTGCTACTGTACTGTAAATTATACAGGTGGGATCTGCAATAATTTTTTAAAACCACTTCACTCACTCAAATCAGGTACACACATACCCACAGCATTCATGGCTGATTTTATGGTTTATCAGCCTAGTCAACCATATTAAGGTCATGTGACCGTTTTTAATAAAATTGTCACCAAACACCCCTTTATCTGCTCCCCTGACACTGGTTTATCCTGTCAGTGTGCTGATGTTTACAGTATACTAAGAAGAATGGATGAATTGCTTTCCTACAGTCCAAGTCTCTCTGAGGAGTGGTCTGTACTTAAGGGCAATGGGAACACCTGGCAGATTTGTTTGCCATTTTTCCAAGTGAGACAACTTTTGGGACTTCCTGTTCGGTTTTCTACAAGCCCTGTCCCCCTGAAAAAGGGGTCTACTCTTAAAGGAAAGAATTCGCTCCTTTAAGAGTTGACCCCTATTGATGTGGGAGACAAAAATACTTTTGCAGGATTTGCCTCCCCTGAAGGTGTTCCCATTCCCCTTAAAAAAAGAAATAAAAGCTCTTCTGCGGCAAATTCTGTCCTTTACAGTAGCCCGGAGAAACACAGATTGTTTTTTCTTTTTGGTTACTGGGAACATCAGTACAAGACAGGAAATGGATTTAACTGGGAAGTAAAATTTTAAAAGCAGCACTACTAGGCAAATGGGTTTAGAGCAGCACGTCGCTGGAATGCATTCAGATTGCTTATACGCAGCGCAGCTTGAGCGCACGCAGCAGGAGAAGGCCTGATAAGAGAGTCAAAATATTACTGAAAGTAAAAAAAAAATTGATATCATTACAGCCAGTCAATGGTTTTGAAATGGTAAAAAATCTTACTTACTTTCAAAGAAATTTTGTTTTAGAAAAAATGGTTTTTAAATTTCAATTTAAAAGCCCTAGTAAAAAAATGTCAGTTTTGGAAAGTTTTAAATGTATGTTTGCTAAAATAAAAAACCAGAAAAAAAAAAAAAACCCGAAAGAAAAAAAAAAGAAAAGAAAAATGGCAAATCAAACAAAAAAGAAAGCATCTTTTTCTGTTGACTGACTTTGGTTGTATACTACCTGCATGGCTTTATGGCCATATTTGGCAACCAATATACCTCTTATTCATGTAATTGTCATACCGATCACTGTATGGTGGTTCCTTTGCATCCCAGCTGAGCACCAGTGTAGTCACGTATACACTATTCGCTGTAACCTTTTGAAGTCAAAGAGAAACAGAAATGCTTGATTAGTTCAACAAGAAATACAACATATTTGCTTATACGAGTCCTACTTAATGGCAATTACGTGACCAACTGAGCTTAAAATTAGACCTTTTTAGGAGTTTTTTCAACCAAGATCACATTTCTAAACAAAATGCAGACTTCCACACAGATTTGCTAATTTCAGTACAAAAACAGGTATGCTAGCTTAAAACTTCCTCCTAGATCAAGACTTAAGCCAAACATCTTGCAGCTTGCTAATGTATAGCAAGTTGAAAAGTTGATTAGACTAATTCTTTCTCTGATTCTTGTTAAAATCATGATGGGAGCTGCATCAGGGCCCAGCTGTTCGAAGCTTAAGAATTAGTAAACAAAATGTTAAAATTTTTATGACTGAATACCGCAATAATACCATTGTAGTAGATACTGGACCTGCTACAGAATGTAACCTTTTGACTAACCCATTGCGTGCGGAAACCCCCAAAGGGGTACCTTGGCAAACAGTGCAGTCCCAGATCAGACGTAGCAGAATGCGGCGTCTGATCAGGGCCTGCACTGTTTGCTGACAGAATTATCCATCAAAAACAGATTAAACACGCAAAAATAGGCCTGACACCACTTTTATGACAAACGGTCTTGTCCAACATACAGCAATGGAAGTTTCCACCAGTATACAACGGGCTAATAAATTTAAGTTGAAAATGCTCTGAACAACCGAGCCCAGGAAGTATAAATTTTAAGAAGAAAATGATTCATGCAAAATCAATGATGAAGCCTGCATTTTTAATTTGCTGCAACACAATCAGCAATTGAAAAACAAATGGGTTGAAAAGCATCAATGACCTAGCTGCACTTATTCATTGTGGGCTTACACATTTACCAATGGTAGTGGTTTGAACATTAATTAAAATACTTGATGATTTTTCTTTTTAGGCTAACAAGTAATTAAAAGATCATGGTTTCTATGATCACCATTTAACCTACCGACAATTCTGTGAACATACATAGCTCCAGATAAGGCGCCCTTTTTTTCCATAAAAGTGAGTGAGTGAGGTTTTGAGCTTTACATCTCACCAACAGCTAAGGTCATACAGAGAAGGGACCTTAGTTTAAAGACTCATCTGTAAGTCTGCAGAAACCCGGGATCGATCATGCAAACCCCTGGTTTATAAAACGAGTAGTATATTCACTAAACCATGGAGGCTCCTTTTTCCTTCCGAAAATTACTGATGTTATTTTTTTTTATTTCGGCAAGAAAACTTGTGTTGTGGGAACTCAGAAGCACCTTGGCGAGGTGCTACTAATGAGAACCCACATGTTTTCGTGCAGAAATAAGAAAATTAATATGTTGATCCCCCCTTTTATCTGGGGGCTATGGTGAGTCCAACCACAAATCAATGGTGCAAAAATATTCATAAATTTATATCTCATTTATAGTCAATGTTGGTCTTGTAAAATTAAAAGAGATTAATTTTTCTCTGTTTTGTTTTCAACAACGTAACTGGTTATGCATTTATTTATAAATGCATGTCCAGTTGTAGGGCGGGGTCCACTGATACATCTCAACCAGTAATTTTGACTTCATTCTGTTCTCTGGAACTCTCAAATTTATTTACTTTAAGACATTTTAAATATACATCATTTCAAGTCAATTGCACAGTGATCAAATAAAATTATTTTGTATTTAAACTATTTTTGTGAGTCCAAACGACTGGCCTTTCGGCACTGATATAGAATATTTTTGATATGTCTCTTGACAGAATAAAGAAATGAAAACAGAAAAATGATACCTTCAAGATACTGTCATTCAATCACCACAACCGACTATCCATGACTAACATAACAAACTTCCTGGAATCTTAAACAGCAGTTACTTTTTGATTGAAAAAACTGCCTTTCTATGGCCTCTATTTTAGCTCAGAAATGGTCAAAAAGTCTTGTTTACTACTTCTAATTTCCAATTTTTGTAAAACATAAAATCCTTTACTGTATCTCATTCCCTGAGACAAAACATTATTTTTCTCTTTCTTAAGCCGACTCTTTCCTGAGCCTTGTACCAGCCATTCATAACAACAGATAAGGTGCGAATTTGGATGATTGAAGGATAGTTTTCCTTATTTCTCCATATCATCCTATGTTGTGGGTATTCATTAGAACCGCCTCATTGAGGCGGTTCTAAGGAATACCCACAACATAGGTTTTTATGGAGAATTGACAAAAACTATCCTTCAGTTACCACAAAATAGCACCCTTATCTGTTGCTATGAACCAGTGCCTCAGATAAAGAGTAACAAGAATAATCAAGGGAAAATTTTCCTCAGTTTTTGCCAGAAACAAGTTCTCTCAACATACATGTACAGTCAACCCTCTTTATACCGACATTCGTTATATTGGCATAACTAGATATAACTGCAATTTCAATGGAATGAATTTTTAGCTTAAGGATTAGCCTTGGTTCCAAGCGGCGTGGGTTTCCGTCGGAATGGGAGTGCACAAATCCAGACTTACCTACCCATTGAGACAGAAAATAGTAAGATCCCCCACAAAAAATCATAAGATTCAAAATTTGTTCGTAAGGGGTTTAAGGTAACCGATGTGAGGTCAAAATAAGGCCATTTCCTTGCGGGTTTTTTTTTTTTTTGTTTTTTTTTTTTACTGAAATAAATCGGTCGATTCAGCTTTTCCCTTTTTTTTTCCTTTGTAAAAGCATCCATCTTGCTGCTCATATCAAAATGAATTTGTTAAATGAAGTGTGATTTGATCACTTCCCTATCATTAACCAATGAAATTTAATTTCGCAACGATAGTAAGCCAGGAACGACAACTATTTAAACTCGCGTTTACCCGAACCGAACCAAAATAATCGCGCCGGTTTACCGATTTTTTTACAAATACTGAAAATCGTACGGAATTCAGCCGGAGTCGTAAGGTGGTAATTTGGACATGAAAATAGTAAGCCTTAAGACCAAATCGTGAGGTTAGGCAAATCTGCAAATCGAGTCCATAGTCATGAAATATTCTTGTAACCTAATACTTCAAGAAACAAATGTTATAGATATTTGTTAGATTCGCCTCACCGAGGTGATTCTAACAAATGTCTATAACATTCGTTTCTTAGAGTAATAATGGGAAAAAAGCCTTTTATTACCTATCATACTCCTAACTGGCATTCTTTATAATGGCTAATTCTTTATAATGGCACAATAATAGGGAACAAATACTGTCATTATAAAGCGGGTCCTCTGTCTGTCTTCATGGAGAAACAAGAAAAAAATCCCAAACTTATTCTCATTGCCCCGCTATTATCGAGCTACCATCTGGCTGTACATGTACTGCCATTGAGAACAAGACTGTCACCTTTAAATAGCTTACTTAAAGCATATTTCCTATTCCATCAGCTCCTTTAGGGCTTAATCAACCCAACACCAATTCCGCAACTCGGAGTCAGGAAGAAATGCAGAAATAAGAATAATGATGCATGGTGCTTTTTTTTAAATTTTAGGTCTAAGCAAAATTCCCTCTTTGGACATAACTCAAAGCTAATGTGACTGACGCCACCAGTGTGCTCCAATAATCATATGGCTTAAACAAGAGGCTACTTACTAGATAAATGGACAACATATTCACAGACTCGGTGTCATTTATGCAATGACTGAAAACATGTTGTTTTCTTAGCATCAGTTTAATACATACAAAGACAAGAGCACCGCATGCAAGTGCCAACGCTCGGCTGCAAAAATTCTAAGTCGAAAAAGGGGCATAACTGTGCCAAAAATATTTTGAGGGTTGCCTCACCTATTGGTATGAGTTCCCCTTTTCATAATGAATAACTAGTCCGAGTTTCAAGTAAATATGTTCAGTTTTTGCACGACGACGCAGACGACGCCAGAGCTATGACAATATCTCGTAGTTTTCTTCGAAAACAGCCGAGCTAAAAATTCAACTGTACAAAATTTGTCTGAGACGAAAACTTCTGGCCACCTTTCTCATACCATTATAGTGATAACTGTATATAATGTATATACTTAATTGTTTATGCCAGACGCAAGTAAGCCAATAAGATGCTGTAATTTCAAACTGTTCGTTTGCTCTTACCTCCAACTAACAACTAAGGTCATATGAGACAGAACCTTGGTTAAAAGATTCATCCAGAAGTCTAGAGTAGCCCCACAACCCCTAGTTTAGGAGGCCAGTAACTTAACCACTACACCAATATCAAACTGACAAATCAGATTTCTGCATCATACCTGTCAGTATTAGTCATTATGTTTTTCATTTGACTGATATTTTTCAATATTCATCTGGCTGAAAATACACATGTCGAAATCAATATGAATATGTAACTAGCTTACTTTCAATTAAAATATTTACAGACATGATGAGTATCAGCCTAACACACAGGCACCAGTGAAGACTTAGCTCATCAGTCTTCACATAGATGCAGTCAAATCAGTCTTCTTTGGCTGTCTTTATAACAAGATGGGCTAAATGGCTTTTTTGCAGAGACATTTCCTGTTTATGTATAAATTAACAATTTGACGTTTGTTGTCAAAATGCTTCTGTAAAAAATCGTTGTCCCAACAGATCAATGAGCTTGTCTTGCAGCTTCAATATCTACTACAGATGACATAAATATAAAGAGCTCTAATGCAATGAATGAATGCCTACTTTACTTATGAAACAGTAGAGACTGCTGTTGAATAAATGCCGACTACATACTAGATTTCATCTCATTTCAGGCAGGAAATCCCTAAATGGGTACCCTGTCAACAGTGCAGGCCCAGATCAGCCGCCACAGAATGCGGCGCTTGAACAGGGCCTCCACCGTTTGCAAAATGCTCAACCATTTCCTGACTGAATTTCTGACACTAACCCAAACAGATAACCCTCAATTTGAACTGGACTACTGCTGTACAAAAAGATGAAAATTCTGTTAAATCTAAAATGGGTTATTATCCATATTCTACTAAACTCTCTGTTTCCTTGATGTCTCAAAGCAATCTTTTGAATTCAGCATCTTAACTGACTTTTTTTCTACCCCCCTCCTCCCACCTCTTTAATTTTGCATCTATGGCTGGAATAGCCAGTGTAACTATACAGGTACCTTAGCCTCATCCAATCTACCAAGAGCCTTCAACAGGTTTCCCAAGTCACTTCTCACACAGTACAGATCCTGAAAACAAGACAAATAAAAGCTGCAAGCACTCCATGATGTATACAATTACATCAAGCAAGTACCATATCACAGTCAGAAAGGAATTCAAAAGTTAGACTGCATACTCTTTCCCTTAATAATGTTGACAAGAATACATGACTGAGATGATTTCTTTCAAAGTTCAAAGAGCCATGGCTCCAAAAAAAGTAAATAAACCAGAATAACAATTCTCATTTTCAGTTTTTGGGGGCATGTGCCCTTTAAAATAAAGTCGTCTTCAAAATCTAATCAAATCTTTGATCAATACAATGATATTGTACCAAGTTAGACCACATGTTCATGAGATCGGGTGCAGACAAGCTGACCATTTTTGGGGGCCTGTGCCCTTGAAAATACCTAATGGTTGTTTTTCCCCCATCCTAGTGATGTAACCATGCAAGTTTGGTCAGAAGCAACCATTAGGTTCAGGAAATTTAGTGCTTCAAACAGACTACATGACAGAAATGGCTATGTTCAATGTTCACGGGGCGATAACTCCAAAAGTAGGAAAATCAGAGTTATGGTTCATATGTTCTGCAGGTCATCTCGGGGTGCTCGACATATCTGTGAAGTTTCATGGAAATATCTAAAATGGTATCGAAGTTATGGAGCGGACATGAAACTATGATAGAAATGGCTATGTTCAATGTTCTAAGTGATGTAACCATGCAAGTTTGGTCAGAAGCAATAAGGTTCAGGAGTTATAGTGCTTCAAACAGACTACATGATAGAAATAGCTATGTTCAAGGGGAAATAATTCAAAAGGTAGGAAAAATCAGAGTTATTACTCATACGTTCTGCACCTAGTCCGATAGTGCTCTACATATCTGTGAAGTTTTGTAGAAATATCTCAAATGGTATCAGAGTTATGGAGCGGACACGAAACTATGAGGCGCTGATAGATGGATGGATGGACACTTTAAACTTTGATGGTATAACATAATACCCCGCCATTTTTTGAATGGTGGGGCATAACCAGGTGAATCTTCAGCAAGTGGCTAGGGGCTCATGAAACCCTGACCTGCGGCATCACCCATTACATACAACATAAATTTAACACAAATAGTGTTGGGCAGAATACATCCCCACTGCTCTATACTGTAAAAATCCAAAACATTCCTACGCCTTGAGGATTCTAAAAATTTTAGCAAATTTGTTTTACAAGTCAGCAATGAGTCCAAAAGGTGCAGAAGGAATGGCAAATGCTGTAGACCCTGATCAGGCTGCTCCTTCAATGTTTGCTTAGATCTATTTGTCCCAAAACTTAGGATCATTACAGTAAAAGTAAAGATTACAAAGAAAAATGATTTTTTTTTTTCAATAGCGTCTCTACTTTTTGGGGTTCAGCTTTAAATCGTGTAACATGCACATTGTAAAAAATCATGTTATAATAAACAATGTATGAAGAATGTTATAAAGCCCTGATGAGACTTAGAATACAGCAACTCATCAGGGTCCACACTGTTTGCCACTCATCCAATTATTTTTTAACACAAGATCTGGTAGTAAATTGTACTTGTGAAGTTCTCCGTATTTCAGATAAAGTGTGACAATGAGATGTGCCTTTTGTTTGAATTGAGGTTTTACATCCCTGCCAACACTATTTAGGTCATTTTGGAGACATTGCTTCCAATTTTGCGAGACTTTTACCCAACATAGAGATGAAATGACATCACAAGTCCTGCAACCCAAACAAACCAAAAAGGTTGATGTGTAGGGTCGTTCCAACTCATACCACTTTGCCTAAGCAGGCTTTGACACTCCAAGCCATTTACCAGTATCCATGTGCGGTCGGTTGGAACCATGTGCCGTCGGTAACGTAACAAGACACAAAAATCAAATAACTATCAGTAATAACAATCATTTTTGTGGAATTTATCGGTCAATTAATTGATTATCCAATCAATAATCATGCCAGCCTTAGCGGTATGTGTGTGAAAAACTATAATAACACTACTTAGGTACCTTGTCATTCACTATTTCTTTTATGTATACCAATATATAGCATAAAACTTACATAGCCAAAAATGAACCATGGTAAACAAAGGCCCACATACATGTTTATAACAGACTACTGAGGCCAGTTGTTCAAAGCATCATTAGCTTAACGAGCTCGTTAGTGGTCATATTGTTAACTGTTCTAGCAAGTATAATACATAAATTTTTGGTATTTTTGCTGAAAAAATGTGACAGCTTTTGCTTCTGCAAAATCTGCTCAAATTTTTTCTGCAAAAATTTCAGCATATTTGTCATTTAATGATCAAAGTTTTAACGATACGTTAACAAACGATGTCGTTAGTTTTGAACAAATGGCCCCTGATCTACAAAGAATGTTTTACCGAGTTATACTGTAAAGCTGTAACGTAGGCCTGCACTGCCTGCTCCATGTCTCCTGCTGCTACAAGCGCTGCTGCTAAGTTGATATAACCATCAATGAAATCTGGTTTTAATCTCACAGCGTAACGATAGTTATCTAACGCATCATGAAGCTGACCCCTTTCCTTATAAACATTGCCTAAGTTAGAGTAAGCTTCTGCAAGCATAGGGTTCTGTTTGATGGCAAGCTGACTGAAGTAGGCTGACCTGTAAAGAAGGAATGATTGATGGCAGGGCATTTTCTGTCTGTTCAGTAGGGCCGAAATTCGGCCCCATTCCCAATGCAAAAAAGCCTCAAATTTTCCCAATTTCACAATATTTTTCCCAATAATCATGATAATATGACGAAAAAAAATCTCAGCGGATTTTAACAAAAGGAAGCAGTGACATTACTTGGCTAGACTTTAGGATCTGTCCACCACTGTTTACTGAGTTAAGAAAGTTAGGAGTAATTCACTGATGGTTAAAGTTAGGTTAGGAGTAGACCAATGATGGTAAGGATTAGGTAAGGGTAAGATTAAGGTTAGGATTTCTCTGATGAAATGTTTTCCCAATTTGGGTGTTTTGTCGATATTTTTTCCAAATCTTTCCCAGGGGCCTTTTCCCAAAATACCTGGATAAAGCCCTGGATGGTACATGTATCCTTGTAACCTTTTTAAATACAGTTTACGAGTCAGCTCGTAAGAAAAGGGTCAATTTTTAGAGTTTCCCCCAGCCCTATTTAGCATGGCGTGGCACCATGCCCCTTTTCTCTAGTGTCATGCCCTTTTTTTCCAACGCCAGGCCCTTTTTCAGATGGCGTAAATGTTGCCCTACATTTTGGTACAAAAATCACTGAAATTTACCAAAAAATAACAATTATGCCTGTTTAAATAAGGACTCTTTTTGCAAACTTTTTGGCAATAAATTGATGCCAATTTCAGTCCACCTTTATGGTGACTGCTAATCCTCCCGTTTATTGTAAATAATTATGGCACTTTATGTCATAACTGCATTTTGATAACAAGTGCGAGTGACACCAATTAAACAAATGAAGTGTGAAAGTGTGCCTGACCAGTGTCATGTCAGTGTTTGTGTGTATAATAGTGCTTTTACACCAAGCCGAATGCGCTTGTGAATGAGCCGAGAATGCCATTCTCCATCAATTTGTAATCATCGTAACGTAATCGCCAAGAGTTCGTAGACATTCGCTGACTTTTTTGGGGCGTTACGTACATTAGAAACATGCTCCTAATATTCGCAAGAAAAGTGTATTCTTGTTTTCGCCAAAGAATCATAAGCAATCGGAAGCCATTCTTGTTGATGGCAAGGCATTTGCATTGATTGTAAGACAAGAATTTGTGGAGGTTTTCCCGATCAATACTTTGCAAAATGTTAACGAGGGGAAGGAATGGGGGACTCAGAGGCATCTGACGGACCATCAGATGCCTCATCCCACTGGGGCTCTGTGTTTTCATGCCTTGACTTCTTGGTAGCCTTGCCCATACTTTCACTCGATTTCATGTTTGAATCCGTGGGCATACTACTACTGTTAATGTGGTTATCACTATCATCAGACGCAGGGTCCTTGTGGTCAGCAAGGGACTGACTCTTTGCTTTGCCCCTGCCTCTGCTGGCACCCCTTTTCTTCGCACCTCGGGTCATAATGAAATTAAGTTTTCTTTGACTAATTAAATTGAAGGTCTTTACTCTACGGATGCCGACGAATAACTGCCGAAAGGACAATATTTGCAAGCACACGCAGTGTAATCGTTTTATTCATCAGACGTTCGTAAGCATTGGCAATATTTGCAACAGCCTTTGTAAGTATTTGTAACATTTGGAAAGGATTCGTTAGAATTCAGAAAAATTGTCACTACCTATTCATACGATTCATAAGAAATTCTTAAAGATTGGTAACGATTCTTAACATTTTCGCAAACATTCACTTCACAAGGTTTTACTTTTTCTTAGATTTTCTTCTGACCAATCGTATCAAATTCGTCAGTTTTGCCGCGAATTTCAAATTTGTCATTTTTTTCACATTCTTTCACATTCGTTAGCGCATTCGCCTTGGTGTAAAAGCACCATTAGAGAATGGGAGCTGTGGCCAAAACATCAGCTTGCTTGCTATAATTAAACTTCGTTAATGTAACATATCTGTTCACTTAGCACAAAAACAGGCAGTATAATTTAGCACTGAAGACATGGGGTAAGAGAAGGATCTTTTAAATTCAAGTTGAGATGTCTTTTAGAAAGGTGTTGTATCTGAATGTGCCCTTTTTTACACGGCTGTTCGTATTTAAAGTGACCCTTTTACATAATTTCATGCGCTGAAAGTGTCCTTTTCCCTAACCAGCATCATGCTTTTTTTAGGAGCAGGGGGAAACACTAACTTCAGGGATTTTCCTAGCGCAATTTTGGGGCCGGTAATTGGCCCCTATTTTTCCCAATTTAGAGACAGATATTCTCAAATTTTATAACAAATTTCTCAATTTCTGATGTTGTGCTACATTTTGATAAAAATTTCATGAAAATTGAACCAAAATTGACAAAGTTACAGCTGATTTAAATTCCCAACTATAAATATTAGCTAGCTGTTTTTCCCAAACCCAGCCGCCCCTGGACCCTGATTCTGAAGGGTAGGAAAATCCCTGAACTTTATGCAGGTGATGATAAATCAGCCCCATATTAGAGGAGGTATCCACATAATTATCATTTTTCGTATTTCTGCACAAAAACTTATGTGGTGGGTAGGACTGGCTAATCGGAGCTGAAAAGATAATCGATTATCAGTCCCGTCATTGCGATCGATAATAGATTAGCAATCGCTATGGTTTTTGTCATAATTTTACCTGTCTGGCCTTCTTCTGAGCATGACTCTTACCATATGTTGCACTTTACAATATGTATATTTGAACAGACAGGTCTGAGCAAACAGTGTAGACCCAGATGAGACGCCGCAGAATGCGGCGTCTCATCAGGGTCTGCACTGTTTGCCGCTCATCCAGCTATTTTAGGCATAACTTTGGGTAGTAAATTGTACCTATCAAGTAATCGATTAAAAGCAAATCAGAAATGATAATCGTTTTTGTTGAATTTATCGATCGATTATGTATTCAAATATTTCACCACCCTGGTACCCAAAAACAAATTCAATGATACCAACCTCAGGACCCGGGGGTATGCATCGATTATACGATTAATCGTGTCACCCTTAGTGGTGGGTACTCATTAGAAGTGCCCTTGGGGTGCTTCTAATTCTAATGAATACTCACAATGTATATTTTCATGCAGAAATAAGAAAAATATCTGTACTTTTCGGATGAAAATTGCACCTTATCTGGAGATGAGGCCCAGACAAGACTGTGCAAACATGCCGTCTCGCCAGAGCACCTTTTGTCTGCATACATATAAAAGAGAACTTGAGGTGGCTTCATGCAAAAACATCATCTGTCTAGACTAGCCCTTTAACCCGTTGTATATTATAGTGGACTCTTCCATTGCTATATGTTGCACAAGTCCATTTGTCATATAAGGGGTGTCAGGCCTCTTTTTTCATTTTATCATATTTTTGACGGAAAATTCTGTTAGCAGATAGTGCAGGCCCTGATCAGAAGCCGCGTTCTGCTGCATCTGATCTGGGCCTGCACTGTTTGACAAATTCCCGCTTTGAGGTTTCCGGTACAAAATGGTTTAAGGTGGCTGGGCATGCAAATCTGAAGACTTTTAGAGAATGCAGATCGTCATGTTCACGGGTACAAGTTCACATTAACTAATCTCAAAAGTTCTGACAGTCACAGTTGGTTCAAAGCATTGTCATACCTGCTGCAAGAAAACAGAGACATAAGCTTTTTAATATGTAGTATAGCCATTTATTTCCCAAACTGATTAACAACTAATATATGTACATGCAATAGGTCAACAATGTTGGAGTGGTGTCTGATGTAACTGCACATGGATTTTCATAACACTCATAAGTTTCATCTTCCGGGGAGGTGCTTACCTGCACAAGCTTTTTTGCCATTAATTTATACTTGTATTTAGAAGTGGTGAGAGCTAAGTTCATGAATTTGACTTGTAGTTAACCTTTGGCTCTATTTTTATGACCATTTCAAGATAATTTTGCTTATTTCTTGCCGATTGTTAATTAGAGGTGGACGAAAACGGATGAAAAACCACCTGACCTTCCACTGCAGAACTCAATGTCTCACATGTGACCCAAGTGGAGCTAGAAAAAAAGTGGTGAGTGGCTTAATGATTAATGGTCAGCGCTCTTAACAGGCCCTGTATTTAACTGTACATATAGATCTGAGACACATTATCCAATTCTGGAAATTTTATTCTCAAACTGGGAACGATTCCATCAACATTGCAGAAACATGTTTTTCTGCATTAAGAATGGGCCCTTTTATGCTTGGACATATAGACAGAAAAAATACCTTGACAGTCTGAACTTGACAAAATCTGACTTAATTTGAAACAAAAGCCAGTTGGCGTTTTGTACACATGGTACATCAGCAACCTATCTGAAAAAAAAATTGGTTTGTTTGTTTGTTTTGAACTTTAACGGCCCAGTCAACACTATTTAGGTCATTTTAGGGCCTGTCAGTTTACCTATTCTCACTTTTCCTGGGCAGGCTTATACGTAAGGGGTTAACCAGTATAGTGTACCTTCTTTCGCCAGAAACTGACATCTGTCTTTCTGGAATCAGCGGAAGGGAGAGAATGACCGTAGAAAAGATTTCATGATCAATTCTCCAAGAAAGAATGTTGCCGATCCCGGCAGACAAAATATTTGTAATGAACATGCATCTACAAGGGTGTAATTAGAAGCCTCCGTGGTGAAGTGGTTACGCTGATCGCCTTGTAAACCAGGGGCTGCAGGATCGATCCCAGGCTTCTCCAGATTTTCGGATGGGTCTTTAAACCGAAGTCCCGTCTCCATATGACCTTAGCTGTTTGTGGGATATAAAACTCAAACACTCATTCACTAAGGGTGTAATTAAAATTAAAGGTTTCAACCAAAAGCTGATTCCTGACCCTAGTCAACAAATTTTTTGTTTTTTTTTGTTGTTGTTTTTTGCATGGCATAACGAAAGAGGTCAGGGTCCAGTTGTTCAAAACTAACGACGTCGTTAGTTAACGTATCGTTAAAACTTTGATCATTAAATATGGCAAATATGCTGAAATTTTTGCTGAAAAAATGTGAGCAGCTTTTGCGGATGCAAAAGCTGCTCACATTTTTTCAGCAAAAATACCAAAATTTACAATATTGTATTTGCTAGAACAGTTAACAATATGACCACTAACGAGCTCGTTAAGCTAACAATGCTTTGAACAACTGGCCCCAGAACTTCAGTAATACCTATCTAGTTTTCTGGTCTGAAAGTGAACAGAGCTGAGTAGAAGTAAAACTCCAGTATTTTCTGGTTCCTGTCGCCATAACTGCATACAATGTTGTTCAGCAGCTTCATAATCTCCAGCCTGGTATTCGCTGTGTGCCAGCTCAGCCAAACCTGAAAGATGCAATATTAGCCACATTGTGAGAAAATCTGCCTTAAGTAGGGCTGAAAAAATAATTGCCATTGTGATCGATAATCGATTTGCGATCACTGAAGAAATCGTTAACCCTTGTCCTGCTGAATATTTATATATGCCACACCCACTACTGACTATCAACCAATCAGATTACTTAATGCAAATTATTGCAACAAATTCACAATCTGAATGGCAAACAATGTAGATCCTGATCAGATGGCTTCGTCAGAAGCCATCTGATCTGGATCTACATTGTTTCAAAGATAAGGCATATCCGGGATAAGCAGGACAAGGGTTAAGGCTGGCACGATTAATCAGACAATCGACTATTCAATTGATGAATTCCACAAAAATGATTATCATTACTGATTTGCTTGCAATCAATTTATTGCTAAGTACGATTTACTACCCAAAGTTGTGCTTAAAAATAGCTGTATGAGTGGCAAACGATGAGACGCCACATTCTGCAGCATCTCCTCTGGGTCTACACTGTTTGCTCAGGTCTGTCTGTTACCTAAAAGTCTGGTGCCAGCTGGCTGTCAGCAGACACTTCCATTTATATAAGGCTATGTAAAATCAAAGGGCCCCGGGGCGGGGGGGGCATTTGTGACCCGAGGGCTATAATTTGAACAATCTTGGTAGAGGTCCACTACATGAAGCTCCATACCAAATATCTAAGACATGGGCCCTGCAGTTTCAGAAAAGAAGATTTTTAAAGATTTCCCTATATAAGGGTCTCGAGGCGGGGGCATTTTTGGCCCCATGGCTATAGATAGAGGTCCACTAGATGAAATTTCACACCAAATATCAAAGACCCAGGCCTTGTGGTTTCACAGAAGAAGATTTGTAAAGATTTCCCCTATATAAGTCTATGTAAAACCAAAGGGCCCAGAGGCGAGGGCATTTTTGGTCCCAGGGCTATAATTTGAACAATCTTGGTAGAGGTCCACTAGATGAAGCTTCATACCAAATATCAAAGACCAAGGCCTTGTGGTTTCAGAGAAGATTTTTCAAGATTTTCACTATATAAGCCCATGTAAAACCAAAGGGCCCCGGAGCGGGGGCATATTTAGCCCCAGGGCTATAATTTGAACAATCTCGGTAGAGGTCCACAAGATGAAACTTCAAACCAAATATCAAAGACCTGGGCCTTGCAGTTTCAGAGAAGATTTTCGAAGATTTTCCCTATATAAGCCCATGTAAAACCAAAGGGCCCTGGGGCGGGGGCATTTTTGACCCTAGCACTATAATTTAAAAAAATCTACGTAGGGGTTCACTAGATGAAGCTCCACACCAAACAGCAAAGACCTGGGCCTTGCGGTTTCAGAGAAGAAGATTTTTAAAGATTTTCCCTATATAAGCATATGAAAAATCAAAGGGCCCCGGGGCGGGGGCATTTTTGGCCCCGGCACTATAATTTGAACAATCTTGGTAGGGGTCTACTAGATGAAGCTTCATACCAAATATCAAAGACCTGGGCCTTGTGGTTTCAGAGAAGAAGATTTTTAAAGATTTTCCCTATATCATTCTATGTAAAACCAAAGGGACCCGAGGCGGGGGCATTTTTGGCCCCAGCACTATAATTTGAACAATCTTGGTAGGGGTCCACTAGATGAAGCTTCATACCAAATATCAACTAGAAATGGTGTTTGTAAAACACAATGCCCCCAACCTTTGCTTGTCCTTAGATGGCAAAATCTTCAACAAATATTGTTAAAGACTCAAAAACATACAACAAGAATTCCCCCGAAGGCTATGTGGAGGCGCAAAGTCACCAAACCATGAAATCTAGGTCAAGGTCAAACATGGATGCCTGCATAAAAATTTCACTCCTAGTTCCAAGCATGTACCAAGTATCATCAATGAAACTCTTAACGAGAATTCTATGTTTTTTAATTAAAGGGGAAATAATTCAAGAAGGGGAGATAATTTGGACAAGAAAAAAAATACGGGTCAACTATTTTTTCATGAGGAACTCATATATGAAATTTCAAAACACTAGCATACACGGTTCTGAAGATATGCTATGCACCAGAAAGCAACACAATTGAGTAGCAAAAAATTACAAAGGGCCATAACTCTAACAAAATTTTATCGAATTGGTTGAAAATTTAATCAGGTAATCTCCTCCTTAGTCCCAATCACTATACCAAATATCAAGGCTGTAGCTCAAATACTTTTTGAGATATCTTGCTAACGAGAATTCTATGTTATTTAATTAAAGGGGAAATAATTCAAGAAGGGGAGATAATTTGGACAAGAAAAAAAATACGGGTCAACTATTTTTTCATGAGGAACCCATATATGAAATTTCAAAACACTAGCATACACGGTTCTAAAGATATGCTATGCACAAGAAAGCGTGACGTACGAACGGACTAACGGACGGACAAGCCAGAAGCAATATGCCCCCCAACTTTTTTAAAGTTGGGGGCATAAAGACCTGGGCCTTGTGGGTTCAGAGAAGAAGATTTTTTAAGTTTTCATTAACAAAATCTATTTTTGGCCCCTGTGACCTTGATGTGCAGCGGAGTCCAGAGATACAGACTAAGCATTTTGCTTTAGGCGCCCAGATTGCCTTAAATCCAAATTTTACAGTAAGTTAATAGGCATTTTTATTCGAAACTTAGGCGCCCAGGCCAAAACTTAGGCGTCTTGAGCGACTGTTAGTCTGTATCCATGCGGACCGGAACTATTTGAACAAATTTGAAAGGGGACCACCTAAGGATCATTCCTGTGAAGTTTGGTCAAAATCTGATCATTGGTTCAGGAGGAGATGTCGTTTGATGAAATTGTTTAAGCAAGCACGACGGACGAAAAGTGATCCCAAAAACCTCACCTCGTCACTACGTGACAAGTGAACTAAAAATCAAAATTTGAATGGGACCTCTAGAACTTACAACTGAGCCATCATGCTCTACTGGACAAACTTCCCTTTTCACAGGTCCTTGTGGATTAATGTCTTTCAGATGACGTCATGTCACCAGTAACAATTCAGTCCAGGGGTAAAAATGTATGCAGCGTACCTCCAGGAAATATAGCATATGTCTGCATCATGTGTAGCAGCATGATGGAGCTACCTACATCTATCTACACTGTCCCAACGGGCCTCCCTCGCCTGGTATGTAAAAGCGCTGAGTCTCTCAGTCTGACTGCTGTAGGTTCGAGTCTGAGGTAATGGCCAAATATGACCGACTCAGTATAAGAAGATAGACAGACAGAGCCTGGCTTGGGTCATATGTTTTTGTTTTGATTTGAGGTTTAACGTCCCTGTAAACACTGTTAAGGTCACATTGGAGATGTTGCCTCCAATTTTGTGGGACTTTTACCCGACACTGAGATTAAATGACATCTCAAGCCCTGCCACCCAATGAAACCAATTGGGTTTATAAGCATGGACAGTCCAGTGCGCACTGCTTTGCCTGGGCATGCTTAGATCCTCTAAACTGACTACCAGTATGGTGCAGTCCGGTAACATCGCGCACATAAAGTTTTGATAGCTACCTTTGACATTGTTCAAGCCACCACTCAAATTTCACAAATAACTACATTGCAACAGTTCCCTATCGACTAGCTGCAATGAAAATTGGCCTCTGATGTTGTTGACATACAGGACAAAGAGTACTATGGAAAGGAATACCCCCTTGAAACTGAACTACAAATTTTGTCGCCCAACTTTGCGCACGATAATTATTTCGAGTAGTTTGAACATGAGGGTTGACTCAAAAAAGTTGCTGATTAGTTCCTCTGCAATGTTATCAGATGCAGCCCCCGCCCATAGGGGCTTGAACAAATATATGGGCTGCATGATGCTTCCACGCAGAGCTGAATCCGGCCCGCACACTATACTGGTAAACCGATTTGAGGATCTAAGCCTGTCCAGGAACCGCGGTGCGAGACAGACCGTCCATGCTAATAAACCATATTGGTTTCATTGGGCGACAGGGCTTGAGATGTCATTCCATCTCCATGTCTGGTAAAAGTCCCACAAAATTGGAAGCAACGTCTCCAAAATGACCTTTACAGTGTTGACGGGGACGTTAAACCTCAAATCAAACAAACAAAGCACTATGTTTAGATACAAGACAATATCGCCGTTGGCTAGTTTGAAACTTTATCTTGACTTTTAAATTTTCGGACTTTTCGTAGTTTGAGAAAATTGAAAAATTCCGCGCAACAAGCTCATCTGCACGTGCAAGCCCATGTTTTTCAGGGCTAAGTTAAACTTAATGCCGGTGCACTGATAATTGTGAAACTGATAATTAGGAATACAGTTAGAGAAAACGTGAATGCATGGTGCGCAAAATAAATGGCCGGGCAATGTTACCGGACTCACTGTACTCGTGTAAGGGTCAGTTTCAGCTCTGCAAGGAAGCATCATGCAGCCCATCAATTTCTTCAAGCCCTGTTGTGGGGGGGGGGGGGGGGGCACAGGAGGCTCGATATGGGTAAAATAATCTTGAAAAGGCTGTAAAATCAAAATAATATTAAAACTGCCCCAAATATAAATTACTTCATGATGGGTGTAGTAGCTTTTGAATGATTAGAGGTGTGACTTCACAAGGCCTGTAAACCAAGACCTTACGTCCTGTAAAACGAAGGTTTCGCATGCCAGCAGAATTTCTTCATCAAGTTCATGACGTCATGACTCATGGCCTGTGACTGCAGCGTGAGCAACAAAGCCAACATGCCGAACACATCTGATGACGGAACTTTTAAACATTTGGAAAAAAGAAAACGCGTAACACTACGATTTAACTACTATTCTACACATATATACTTTACCTGTTGTATCTGTAATATGTGCCATTGTCGGCATTTCGCGTTGAGCCACTAACAAAAATGGCGGCGAACAAAGTCAAAGGCGCAGAGTGTAGTTTTGAATGGAATTCACCGGTGAAATCAAAAGTTATCGTAGAATCCTTCAACGAATGTTGTATAGTCAGATATTTAATCTTAGCGTTCTTCGAACAAGAAACAAATTTTATAATAGCAAACAATCCGGATGAATACCTCTTACGTATCCGTTTATCATATTTGTTCTTTCAAGCGTGTCCGAATTTGTTGTCGCGGCCCGGCATATGGATTGCAAAAATTGCGGTGCCTTTATTTACCGGAACGGACCTAAAACCCGGAATGGACCCCCCCCCCCCCCCCCCCCCCCCTCCCCCATTTTATGCAATTTTGTTCACCTGCAAATACCATTTTGGCAGTCCTTTGATTACCTTGTGCAATATTTAGGAATTTAAACATTGTTACTTCATGATACTCAAAATAAAGATTCTTGTATCTTGTTACGTTGCAGTCAGCATGACCATGGTGTCACGGTATTGCTTTAGATCGATGTACCTAGAATAGAATAGAATATTTTTATTCGGCATACCAACTACAAAGAGGGTTGTTCACCACATGTAAAAAACAACAATACATGTACCTAAATACAGTAATGATGCGTAATGATGCGCAATGTGGCTTAGTGTAGGGTAATGATGCCTAAAAGGGCATAATGTTGCGTAATGCAGCCCTATTTATGAATTTACTCCTGAACAGATAAAGCTTTTTATCCGCATCCTGATACCCACAGTCAGTATCCCAACTAAAGCCAAAAGGACAGTTACTTTAAATTTCCCACAAAATGGCCTATAGGCTATCCAAAATAAAATAATATAAGCGATACAAACACCCAAAGACAAACCATAACAAAAATAAACCGCGACAGAGGAACCGCCTTGGAACGGTCAGCGGAAACGAATTCCAGTTGGTGGGGGGGGGGGCTTAAATCGATTTTACGTGGCCACAATCCTCGCCCTTACTTCCGTCGCGATTTAGACAAATAATTTGTTCAGTCCGCATGAAGGCCTCCTAACTCATCAGTGCAACAAACCTCATTTTGTCTCTGCATCAAATGTGGTTTAGATGAATGGTCATTACACGGACTCATTAACCCGATGTGATAACATTACTATGTAATATATGACAAAATTTCGTATTTCTATTTCAAACATAGATTGCAAATGCGTACTCGTATCATCGAGGCGGCTCAAACTGTACCACAACGTATGATGTGGAGTATAACCTTGAAAATATTGTATAGGGTACCTATATAACCCCCACATCTTATTAGGTTTAACGACTTAACCATTAATATATTAGTTATCAAGTGTAAGGGGAAGAACACAAACATATTGTTCAAAGAATACACAATCACAATTTATGTCATATTCAATCCAAAATGAGATAAGTCCACTACTTCTTTCAATTCATTTTTTTTTTGTTATTTTCTTTCTTTCTCTATTAAATGATTCTCTTACCTTCTTTAATTGTGCATGATAAGTGTTCGTGTTGATTTGTATTAACTGAAGATTTTCACACCTGGAGTGAGATGGGCGGGTATCCATTGTTTAACAAAATGTCATTATGGATTAACACCATATCAATTAAAGACACGTGCCGAAGTTTAAAGTCATTAAAATTCACACGTACAAGTCCGTTCATTTGTATTTATTTGGTTTGATTAAATTAAGAAGATCAGACATCAAAGAACATTAATGTCAAAGACTCATGCCATATTCTATTATCCTCAATAGAAACTTAAAATTTGGTCTTATACCCACCAAGTTATAAAACATACTTTACATTTGGTCATTTTTCACAATGATGTAAGGGACATTCCAAGAATTCAAGAAAAGCTGCGTATGGCGACAGGTACTTATATACTTCAAGTGAACAGAGTTGCGTTCAATCAGAGTGAAGTCAGCCCCCTGTGTCTACTATGCGGAAAAGACGATGAGAACCTTCAGCATTTTATCCTTGAGTGTGAGTCACTAGCAGGTGTGAGGGAACCAATCATGAACAACATAGATGAGGCTTGCGCTAGTGCTAACCTTATAGACTTAGTCAATAACCCATGCTTGAAGCTTCAACTAATACTAGACCATACAGCGATAACTCTGAATAACGGTAGTCCTATTATTGGTGCTCACCAACATCTAAAGACAGTAGAAAGTGATGGAGCGTGATAGCTCAGTGGTTAGTGCACTTGCCTCTGATGCTAGAGGTCCCGGGTTCGATCCCCGGCAGCGGCGATAAAATTTCGGTGTCCGAACACGCTCCATTGGCATCATTTGCAGGGATGAATGTCATTAAGTGCACCGTCCTTCGGATCGGGACGTTAACTGGAGGCCCCCTGTGCAGGGAGAACCATCCCCTGTGCAGGTTAAAGATCCCTACCGTAATTACATGATTACTGTGTAGGCTTTCATCCTGCAAAACTGGAGTGTATGTAATATACACCTGCGGTAATGGTCAAATGTGACCGACGCAGTATCAGAAGATAGATAGATAGATAGAAAGTTACTGCCGTAGATTATGCTACGCACTGCACTGTGAGAGATACAAAAGACTACAGTTAATCCCGAGAAGGAAAGAACGCAGAAATAAAAGAAAACGAACACACTGACTAAACTGAAGTTACAAACTTTTACCTCCATGAGACAAGCCAAGACGCACAACAGCAGAGCTCAGTTATTAATATTTTTTATGAGAAGCAGTTTTTAAAGAGATTTTACAAGATTTTAACAAAGAACGTTTAACTATGTATAAATGGTGTATCATAAACTGTAAATAGAGTGGTGAAGGGGACACCATTTTAGCCTTGAAGACTTATACTCCATTGGAGGTGTGCCGGACGGCAGAATATATACAACAACAACAACAACAACAACAATGGCGACATGTGTGTTCTGGGAAATGTAAGACGAACTGCATATATATATTGCGAGATAATCTTATTATTTCTCCCATCTAGGTGATCTTTTCTCGTTTCCGCGCTACCGAGTGTTTTCCACCTCTCTCTCTCTCTCTCTCTCTCTCTCTCTCTCTCTCTCGTTTTGAGGATATTACGTTTTTGAAAGCACATGTATCAGCAATTTTATGTCTTGCATAAAGATGCAAATTTTTGTTTATAACATACCCGTGCGATATATGATTTTTTTTCCACATCTCCAAACTGGCTACTTTTCTGTTCAAGATCTGTAATCGCTTTCGTTTTCGTACTTCAAACATAGGTTGGTAGCGCACAACCTATGTCTTGGAGCAGAACGAAGAAAAATAATGCATACCCCCTTACCTACCCCCACCCCATAAACCCCAGTTGTCTATCTGATGAAAATCCGTGATAGTTTTCTTATTCATACTGCAAAAATAAATCGTGGGCGCTCGTTAGAACCGCCAAGTTGAGGATGGGGTTTAAAGGGGTGAAAACTGGCTACTCATTACGAAAACTCGCCTATGGAAATGCTTTGTAAACTTTACCACTGAAAAACAAAACATTTAAGATGAAAAATTGTGATATTTTCTTACTTCTGCTGACAATATAGATTGTGGGTACTCGTTAGAACCGCCTCAGCGAGGCGGTTCTAACAAACACCTACACTCTATATTTTAGAACAGAAATAAGAAGAATAAGGTTTACCCCTGTAAACCCAAGTTTTACTATGTAAAAGCGGGGTTCAAGGGAGTCAAAATTATGTAGGTGGGTTTTCGTGATGTTTTCTGGTGAAGATCTTCACGCGCACAACCTGTCTTGGAGCGGAACGAAGAAAAATAATGTATACCCCATATACCCCAGTTTTCTCTCAGATGAAAATCCGTGATAGTTCTAAAGAATGTCCACAACATATGTCTTAGAATGGGCTTTAAAGGGAGGATCCAATCACGGGAGTTGTTCACGTGATTTTCTTTCTTTATGCTCTGCGTGGAAGAAACGTGCATCCCAATCTATTTCTCCAAGCCCCGTGTGTGGGGCCGAAAAAAAAGAATGTGTTCATATCGAATTATTCCGTCAAATTTAGATTATTCATTAGTTCGGAACAATAAACTACCATTCATGGCTCAGACCCTACCTTATTTATTTGATTTTGGGTTAAACTGCCCCATCGACTCTGTTTAGGTCATTTTGCCACCCATTGATACCAACACTGTTTTTTATGCATGGGTGATTCGACTCGCACCGCTTTGCCTGGGTAGGTTTATATCTTTTAAGGGGAAAACCAAATATTTCTTTTTTAGCTCACCTGACCGAAGGTCATGGTGAGCTTTTGTGACTGTGAGATGTCCGGCGTCGTCGTTCGTCGTTCGTCCGTAAACTTTTCTTGTTAACACTCTAGAGGTCACAGTTTTGATCCAATCATCATTAAACTTGGTCAGAATGATCATCATGACAATATGTCGGTCAAGTTCGAATATGGGTCATGTCGGGTCAAAAAGTAGATCAAACCACAGAAAAACCTTGTTAGCACTCTATAGGCCACAGTTTTGGTCCAATCATCCTCAAACTTGCTCAGGATGACCATCCTGACAATATCTCGGTAAAGTTCGATTATGGGCCATGTCGGCCAGAAAAAATAGGTCAGTAGGTCAAATCATAGAAAAATCTTGTTAACACTCTAGAGGCCACAGTTTTGGTCAAATCATCCTCAAACTTGCTCAAACTGATCATCCTGACAATATCTCGGTCAAGTTTAGATATAAATCATGTCGGTCAAAAAAGTAGGTCAGTAGGTCAAATCATAGAAAAACCTCGTTAACACTCTAGAGGCCACAGTTTTAGGCAAATCATCATCAAACTTGTTCAGAATGATCATCTATACAAAATCTAGGTCAGATTCGAATATGGTCATGTGGGGTCAAAAGTAGGTCAAATCATAGAAAAACCTTGTTTACACTCTAGAGACTGCAATTTTAGTCTAATTATCACCAAACTTGCTCAGAATGATCATATTGAGCCAATCATCCTCAAACTTGCGCAGGATGATCATCCTGACAATATCTCGGTCAAGTTCGATTATGGGTCACGTCGGCCAGAAAATATAGGTCAGTAGGTCAAATCATAGAAAAATCTTGTTAACACTCTAGAGGCCACAGTTTTGGTTCAATCATCCTCAAACTTGCTCAAACTGATTATCCTGACAATATCTCGGTCAGGTTTAAATATATATCATGTCGGGTCAAAAAGTAGGTCAGTAGGTCAAATCACTTGTTAACACTCTAGAGGCCACAGTTTTGGTCTAATTATCATCAACTTGTTCAGAAAGATCATCTCTACAATATCTAGGTCAGATTCGAATATGGGTCATGTGGGGTCAAAAGTAGGTCAAATCATAGAAAAACCTTGTTTACAATCTAGAGACTGCAATTTTAGTCTAATTATCATCAAACTTGCTCAGAATGATCATCTTGAGAATATCTAGGCCAAGTTCAAATATGGATCATGTCGGGTCAAGAAGTAGGTCAGTAGGTCAAATTAAAGAAAGCTTTGTGAACACACTAGAGACCACAGTTTTGGTTGGATCATTACCAAACTTAATCAGAATGATCATCTTGACAATATCTCGGTCAGGTTTGAATACGGGTCATGTCGGTTCAAAAAGTAGGTCAGCAGGTCAAATCATAGAAAAACGTTGTGAACACTCTGGAGGCCACAGTTGTGGTCTGTCCGTGATCAAACTTGCTCAGAATGATCATTGGACAATATCTCGTTTAATTTCGAATATGGGTCATGTGTGGTCAATAAGTAGGTCAGTAAGTCAGATCATAGAAAAACCTTGTGAACACACAAGAGGCCCCAGCTTTGGTCTGATCATCATCAAACTTGCTCAGAATGACTATCTTGACAATATCTGGGTCAGGTTTGAATATAGTTCATGTCGGTTCAAAAAGTAGGTCCGCAGGTCAAATCATAGAAAAACGGTGTGAACACTCCAAGATGCCAAAGTTTTAGTCCAATCATCATAAAACTTGCTCAGAATGATCATCTGGACAATATCTCAGTTAAGTTCGAAAATGGGTCATGTCAAATCAAAAAGTAGACCAGTAGGTTATTTTGTCATAACTCTTGAACCGTTTACGATACAGCCTTCATATTTGGCATGTAGGGTCCTTGTGACAGGGGCTTCCCACTCATATAAAATATTTGACCTGTGACCTACTTTAGCAAAACTTTTGAACCATATGATATAGAACCTTCGTATTTTGCACGTATGTTCCTTGTGACAAGGTTTTCCCAAACATTAAAAAAATGACCCATTACCTTGACCTTTGACCTACTATGTCATAACTTTTTATGCATTTGAGATACAGCCTTCATATTTGGCATGTAGGTTCCTTGCGACAAGGGTTTCCTATTCATACATAAAATGTGACCTTTACATTGACATTTGACCTACTTTATCATAACTTTCGAACCATTTGAGATAGTGCCTTCATATTTGGCATGTATGTTCCTTGTGAAAAGGTCTTCCCACCCTAACAAAAAATTTGTTTTATGACCTTGACCTTTGACATACTTTAAAATAATTTTTGAAGCATTAATAATTGGAGATAGAGCCTTCATATTTGGCATGTATATTCCTTGTGACAATGGCTTCACAGCCATACAAAAAGTTTGATCTGTGACCTTTGACCTACTTTATCATAACTTTTGAACCATTTGAGATAGAGCCTTCATATTTGGCATGCATTTGCTTCTGACAAGGCACCTTACTGTATTACCTACCTTTTACATTACTACAGTGGATCAGGTGAGCGATCCAGGGCCATCATGGCCCTCTTGTTATATTTTGTTATTTGTTTTACGGCCCTTTCATGATTATATTTCTCTTATATCGAGTCGATGGTTAATCAGAGGAGGGCGAAAACTGGATTGCATGGAGAAAAAATACATGTCCTTCCGTTGCAGGGCTTGGCGTCTGACATATGACCCAAGCCAGGCTCGAACCACAGCGGTGAGAGACCTAATTATTAAGTCTTACTTTTCAATTATTTCTGCTCCAAACACCTGACGCACAGGGTGCGATTATTGTGCACTGACCCATATTTCACATTTGGCAAAATTGTTTATGAACAAGAGCATTCACAATGTTGTAAAAGATGGAAAAAGTGTGTGTTTTTATACAAATATTCTAAAAATAAAGTAGAAACCGGGAGGAAATTGGTCCGTTCCGGTAAAATTACGCACCCATATTACTTAATAATTATAGGTCCTTTTAGACATTTTGGAGTAAAAAGTTGGTAACAGAGATGGATGGTCATTTTCAGGCATAAATTTTTCATCTTCACGCTACATTATGCATCATTACGCTACATTACCCATCATTACGCTACATTACGCATCATTACTGTTTTAAGGCAGACCCGCTTTAGATTATTTTAGACTAGATTTATCACACTTATATCTTTGTAAACCCTACTTTTCTCTACATAAAATATTGTTTTTCCAGGGTGTTCATTACATGGACTTTAAAGCGTAATTATTTTTGTTTATTTCCCTTACAACACCTTTGTGGGATATACATTTTTTTTCTCATTTCTGCTCTTAATCAAAGATTGAACCGTCGCAGTTTGGCTTTCCTAACGAGCACCGACAATCTATGTTTGGAGAAGAAATAAGAATCACATCCCAAAATCACATCTGAAAAGCCAATAGCCATGTTGCGGCCTTTTTTTTTCTTTCGTCTTCTTTTTTTTGTAGATATATGCTCCCATTTATTTATTTATTTATTTATCTATTTATTTATTTATTTATTTAAATATTTATTTATTTATTTATTCTGTCTTATGTTACAACGTACGTTATTTCGACCATTTATATCTCATTCACACCAAATTAAAAGAACGACACATCGTCTGACCAACACCTAAAATAATTAAATTTTCCACACCTAAGGTAAATAGATTGCAAAACCACATTTTCAGGTTTATTGACTCGTATTACAAAGATTATCACTGTAATATACTTTAATCGCTTTGAACTGGCGAAATTTATATCGACTGGCAAATTGCGTCTCTTGTTATTATTATTTTTTTAATTTCTTTTTCATAAACATGTTCATGAGACCACGATGTTAACATGCAACTACCATTTAGATTATCATCAAATTATCAAACTCCAATTAAGGGACTGGAAATTTTGGTTTGAAATAGTAAGTAAGTAAGTAAGTAAGTAAGTAAATTTTATTATAGTGACATTGTGTTATGTACATTTATAAATGCATTTCATCAAAACATATATAACAACACCCGGCCGCGTTGGGCCTATAAGTCACTACTATTGATTACTTAACACACATATGTAAATTCAGCGTACTAAATAGGACGATATCAACATGCGTGATAGAATTCACTTGAATGTTCTCATAGCAAATTACTCGTTTGACATTTCTAACAAAACACGGGTATCATAGTTAGATAGCCATAACAAATGAAATAAGTTGTAAAGACATGATTTCCGTCTGTTCATTGCGTTAGCAACGAATTTAGCAGCACAAACATAGTTATTCACTACAATAAATTTAAAATTCCGTATATCACTCAAAGAAGAAGTAAAACAAAGACCAGGAATCGATACAATTAACTTACTCCACCCACCAAAGACACCAAAGGGAAAGAAACACAAACATAAAGCGACCAGACAATAATGGAAACCTAAACAAAGGAAGGCCATAAGGACAGTTACTTTCCCACAAAATGGCCATATGGTCATCCAAAATAAAAAGACACAAGTGATACACACAGTAAGTAACAATCAACAACATAAATAAATCGCCACAGAAGAACTGCCTTGGAACGGTCAGTGGAAAGATTTCCACTGGGGGCTTAAATCGATTTTATGTGGCCACAATCCACGCCCTTACTTCCGTCGCGATTAAGACAAATAATTTGTTCAGTCCGCATGAAGGCCTCCTAACTCATCAGTGCAACATCTCCGTGAACACAAAAATCAAAGAACCACAGAGGTGAGACAACGGTGAAGACTCGACAGCAAGAAACCTCTGAAATGCTGGAGCAAAAGAAAACCAACAGTTAGACTCCGATGGGGCCGACCAGAGACAGAGCATCAGGCACCAACCAACATTACCTTGAATTAGATCTCTCTAATTCTCAATAAGCCTTTACGTTGGGACCGTCATAGAATCTGAGGCCTGACCCACCGGCGTGCAATTAAAGAGGGAAGCAAAGTTGCCAACCGTGATTGGGTTAACTACCATGCATGCAGTCTTTCGTATAACATCCATGTTGTACCCAATCTTCTTATATCGAAGAATGATTTTACGAAATTGGGTGCTGAAGTCATTGCGGTTATATATTTTTCTGAATGTATATACTAAGTCACCATAAAATTCGGGTTCCGATAGATCTTGTTGCAGAAGAGATTTAAGTCCAATATTGAATTTTGAAATTAAATCAGAATGGCGACTATAAAATTTTGAAAAGGCTTTGCGTAGTTTATGGTACCGATAACCCTGATTAAGAAGTTTAGCCGTTAATAATTTATTACGAGTGTTGAAGTCAGTTACATGACTACACACTCTAGCAAATCGAATTAATTGCGTAATATAAACGCCATAGGATGGCGCACGAGGAACATCACCGTCCAAAAAAGGAAAATTTACAATCTCAAAATCAAAGTCATCGCGTTTATCATAACTTTTGCAAGAAACAAACCCATCTACAATTGATAGATGTAAATCCAAAAACGGGGCCTCGGTATCAGAAGAATTTGTTTTATTTAACTGAAGTTCTGGGGGGTAAATCTGACTGATCAACCCATCCAAGTAGGTATTATCAATATTTAATAAATCATCTAAATATCTAGAAGTGGAGCTAAAAGCTTCAATAATTTCAGATTGGTTATCAATGGAAAGCGACAACATGAAGTCTCTTTCATAACAATACAAGAATAGATCAGCCACAAGAGGTGCGCAATTCGTACCCATCGGAATGCCCACAATTTGTCTAAAAACTTAGTACCGAATCTAATATAAATATTGTCAAGTAGAAAGGTGAGGGCATCACACACTTTCTGACATGACCAAAGTGTATAATTCTTATGCTCTTTAGAAGTGAAAAATGCATTTCTGACATTAATGCAAGATAGAGAGAATCTTCTCTGTGAAAAGCCCATTCAATTAAATTATTAAGCTTTTCTTTTATAAGATTATGAGGAAGTGTAGTGTAAAGAGTGGAAAAATCGTAAGTAGACAGACTTGATCGGAGTCTAACTGTTGGTTTTCTTTTGCTCCAGCATTTCAATGGTCTCTTGCTGTCGAGTCCTCACCGTTGTCTCACCTCTGTGGTTCTTTGATTTTTGTGTTCACGGAGATGTTGGACCAATGAGTTAGGAGGCCTTCATGCGGACTGAACAAATTATTTGTCTAAATCGCGACGGAAGTAAGGGCGAGGATTGTGGCCACGTAAAATCGATTTAAGCCTCCCCCCAGTGGAAATCATTCCACTGACCGTTCCAAAGCGGTTCTTCTGTGGCGGTTTATTTATGGTGTTGTTTGTTACTTACTGTGTGTATCACTTGTGTCTTTTTATTTTGGATGGCCATATGGCCATTTTGTGGGAAAGTAACTGTCCTTATGGCCTTCCTTTGTTTAGGTTTCCATTATTGTCTGGTCGCTAAATGAGCATAACTGTAGAACAAATGGGATTTTTTTTTTTCATGCGGTTTTCAATTAAATGATCCTCTTTGGGTCTGTTTTCACCCTACTTCATACTAAGAAGGTTTAATATTTCTTTGTTATTTCTTTTAAACCCGAACGGCTTCTCTGGGCCGTAGGGCTTGATATAAGATGTCATTTCATCTCAATGTCGGGTAAAAGTCCCAAAAATTGGAAGAAACAACGTCTTAAAAAAAAAACCAGTAAGTGTTGACGAGGACGTAAAACCTCAACACAAACGAACAAACCATGTTATGTAACTCATAAGAATTATTTATTGCCACAGCCAAAGTGCAATTTATTCAAAGGAAGTCTATATCATACTCAGGCGTCGTAGTGTGGAATATTATTCCCGTGCATATTACAACCGCTGAGTCGCTTGGCACTTTAATTAAACTGTACAGAATGGATTAAAATTTAATAATTTACTTTACTTGGTGAAACTCTCATGTATTATCATAGTTCAAGCCTCCGTCGCCAACTCATTTAAATACACGTTGTATAAGGCATGTCTTGTTTGTTATACCCTAACTTTAATACAATTGCTCATATCTCTCTCTCTCTCTCTCTCTCTCTCTCTCTCTCTCTCTCTCTCTCTCTCTCTCTCTCTCTCTGTTGTTTTGTCGTGTACTATGTCGTATACAAACAGAAGTAAAGGCAATGATCAGGTATCGATACAATTAACCCACAGCTCCCATCAGAGACACCAAAGGGGAAAGAAACACAAAAATGAAATTACTAGAATGGAAGGATCAATAGCGGAAAGCCAAAAGTACGTTTATTTTCCCACAAAATGGCCATTCGCCTATAACAAAAAAAAAAATAATAATAAGCGATACACACACTAAAAGACAAACCATAACAAAAATAAACCGCGACAGAAGAACCTCCTTGAAACGGTCAGTAAAACGAACTCCACTTGGGGTGTTCGATTTTACGTGGCCGCAATCCTCGGCTTTCCTTCCGTCGCGATTTTGACAAATAATTTGTTCAGTCCACATTAAGGCCTCCTGTAAGATTTATTATCAAAATGTAACAATAGGAGTTTTACATTAAATTCGAAAGGAAAACGCCATGTTTCTTTTTCTCGAATACATAACATGTCCGATTTCTAGAAATCATCATTAAAAACTTTTTTTTATAGTTAAAATCATACAATTTTTCATTTTTTTTTTACCCAGAAATCCTCTCATTTATACATGTACAATTTTGTTATTAATATTATCACACACAATTTTCTAGGTTGATTTCGCAAGATGGTAAAGTCGATTTCGCATTTTAGGCATACCCAACAATTTACCACTTTTGATCCCCGTCAACACTGTGAATTGTATTTAATTAGATCTGTATTACAGTATTGTCACGTCGATGGAACGGAAATATTAATACTTTATTATCTCAGACTCAGAAATAAAATGTTGAATCGATGTTTTACATATCAGAACAATTTCAATTTTACTATGCTTTATACAGGGCCGGCAACGGACGCAGTAATGTTTGTGCAGATGTAATGCCGAGTGCAGATGTAATGGGCCGAGAATGGTTTGTTTGATTTGATGTTTAACGTCCCCGTCAACGCTATATAGGTCATTTTGGAGCCGTTGCTTCCAATTTTGTGGGACTTTTACCCGACACTGAGTTGAAATGACATCTCAAGCCCTGTCGCCCAATGAAACCAATAGGGTTTATAAGCATGGACGGTCCGACTCGCCCCGCTTTGCCTGACCAGGCCATGATCTTCTTAGCAGTTTACCATTTCTCGTGTGCGGTCGGATTCAGCTCTGCGTGGAAGCATCGTGCAGCCCATTTATTTCTTCAAGCCCCGATGGGCGGGGGCCGGGGCCGAGAATGGGTTCACAAAGTAAACATTGTTTGTTTGAATTGGGGTTTAACTTTTAAGTCCCCGTCAACACTATTTTGGATACGCTGCTTCCAATTTTGTGGGACTTTTACCCGACACTGAGATGAAATGACATCTCAAGCCCTGCCACCCAATGATACCAAAAGGCTTTGATGCACTGGACCGTCTGACTCACACCACTTTGCCTGGACATACTTTGTCCCTCTAAGCGGTTTACCAGTACATATTAGTGGTCAGTTTCAGCTCTCCGTGGAAGCAACATGCATCCCAATCAATTTCTCCAAGTAATATAATATGCATATTACCCTTCTATTGTCCTCTTATGAGGTTAAGAAGTAATGGAAGAAAGATATTGGGTCCGAGATAGCCAGCATCTAGTGTTCGACCAATGATATTACCAAAATATCCAGTATATCATCAGACCACAATATAGCTCTGTAATTGCTTTAAAGCCACTGAACTGCTGTGCAAAAAGAAAAACAAATACTTTATTAAAACAGCTTTTGATATGAGCCTAAAGCGGCAACAATACTTATTAAGTATTAACACCCCCCACCCCTCCACCACAAAAAAAAGGCAGTTTCAGAAATGACCCCCCCCCCCCCCCCCCCCAAATATCTGCTAAATGGTCTGTTCCCATAAAATACCAGTTTTTTTTTTTTCAGAGTACCTCTCTCACACACACTCTCCACAGGCAATCGACTTCCTTTTTGAATCGACGGAAGGGAGAGAATGACCGAAGAAAGAGTTCATGTTCCACCTCCATGGAAGAATGTTGCCGACCCGTCAGGTATTGAACCCGCAACCTCCAGATCACCAGTCAGACGCACATCCGACTGAGGTGCAGAGGCTGGCGGCGAAACAGTTGACTATGTTGGAGTTTAACACAGTCAGCCATTGTTAGTCAAAGAAGAGATTGTAGAAAAGGCCAAGGTAGGTGACAGGGGAGAAAGGGGAAAATGACTGAAAGTTAAAAGAACCCCACCCCACCCACCCCGACTTCTTCACTTCTCGCTGCAAGAAAAACAGTCCTCGCCAAACTGTAAGCCATCCCGGTGACATGTTACACTGCACCTGCCTCGCCCAATCAACCGCTTAGAACGAACAGAAAATTATGACTGACTCGACCCAAAAGATTTTATATGACAAAGATGAACTTAAAAACCTATTGTTATTACACGTCCTTGCTACATACCCGGTGGGTCAACGACCGAGTCCTCAAGCAACCATCCATCTCAAGCCATCCCCAAGAGATAGGGCATTAGAGAAAGGAAAGATGGGACAGAGTAAAAGGAAAAAAGAAAACACTAAAACAACCTTGGCATCATCTCGCACCTGTTGCAAGTACAACCAGCTCTTGTCCTTATGAAACAATAGCAGCAGAACGCACATGCACTGGAAGATACACAACACCCACACTCCAGTCTCATTACGAAAACACGCCTATACAAATACATTGTGATTTAACCGCTCGAAAAAAACACACGAAAACTTTCAGATGAAAAAAATATGATATTTTCTTTTATTTCTGCTCAAACTATAGATTGTGGATGCACGTTAGAACCGCCTCATCGAACCGCCTTTTCTACAAATGTTTAACATTTCTGCAAAACCATTTCAAAATCTATCTGGGAAATAGAAAGTTATTGACCGGACAAAAAGACCCTTCTTTTGATCTTTGACCTAAAGTATGACCTTGGCTTTGGAGGTACTGACCTGGGTCTTGCGCGCGATACATTGTCTGATGATCGTTAACATTTATGCCTAGTAATTTTTAAAAAGTTCACCCAGAATTAAGGAAGTTATTGACTGGACACCAAAAAAACAAAAACAAAAAAAAAATGAAGAAAAAAAAAATGATATCTAAGTATGACATTAACCTTGGGGGTACCGACACGTAGCACATCGTCTCATGATGGTTAACGTTTCTGTCAATCTACTTTCAAAATGCATCTGGGAATAAAAAAAAAATTGACGAAAAAGACACCTTTTTTACCTTTTGACCTCAGAGCATTACCTTGACCTTGGAGGTACCGACCATGGTATTCCACGATACACATTGTCTTATGCATTTCTGCCAAGTAATACCAAAATCCATCCAGGAATAAGAAAGTTATTGACCGCAAGCGAAAAAAGACTATTTTTTTACTGTTGACCTTAAGTCTGACGTTGACCTTTGAGAGATCGACCTGGGTCTTGCGCGCGACACATCGTCTCATGATGGGTAACATTTCTGCCAAGTGATTTCAAAATGTAAGACTTAGACAGTTTTTGACCAAACATGAAACAAGAATTCCGCAGAAGGCGGCGTCGCACCTGCTGGGGGCAAAAGTCATAGAAGCCACAATCAGAATGTTGTTATTTATTAAGTAAATTTCATAGCAGTTGATAGTTGATGTAAAATGTGTTAAAGTCACTGGACCAAAAATATAGGCCATGGTCACCAGGTCAAGGTACGTGCCAAATCAGTACAATGAGTAGAAGTACTATGCAAAGTTTGGTGGATGTAGGCCATTTATTTTGAACATTGACGTAAAAGTCCCTGGAGTGCATAATATAGGTTAAGGTCACCAGGTCAAGGTACCCACAGAGTAAGTAAATGCAGGAGAAGGACTATGCAAGGTTTGGTGGTTGTAGGCCTTATAATTAAGAAGATATGGAATGTCGACCTAAAATGTGTTAAAGTCAATGGAGTGCAAAAAATAGGTCATGGTCACCAAGTCAAGGTACCTGCATAGTCAGTACATCTAGGAGAACCACTATGCAAGATTTGGTGGTTGCAGGCCTTTTATTTGAGAAGATCTATAACATTGACGCAAATTGTGTCAAAGTCAATGGAGCGTAAAATATAGGTAAAGGTCACCAGGTCAAGCTACTTGCAGAATCAGTACATTCAGGAGCAGCATTATGCAAGCTTTGATGGTTGTAGGCCTTTTATTTGCAGAGATCTGGAACTTCGACATAAAAAATTTGTCAAAGTCGTTGGAGCGTAAAATATAGGTCAAGGTCACCAGGTCAAGGTACCTACAGAGTCAGTACATCTAGGAGAAGCACTATGCAAGATTAGTAGTAGTAGTAGTAGTAGTAGTAATGTTCTGGTGTTTTACGTCTCCATGGTCCCACGGACTTGCTCCATAGTGGCACAGCATGACGACTATGCAAGATTAGATGGCTGTGGGCCTTTTATTTGAGGAGACCTGGAACTTCGACGTAAAATGTGTCAAAGTCAGTGGAGCGTAAAATATAGGCAAGGTCACCATGTCAAGGTACCTGCAGAGTCAATACATCTAGGAGAAACACTATTCAAGATTTTATTGGTGTATGCCTTTTATTTGAGAAGATCTGGAACATTGACGTAATTTGTGTCAAATTCACTGAAGCGTAAAATATAGGTCAAGGTCACCGGGTCAAGGTGCTTGCCCAGTCAGGAGCTCAGGGTGATGTTTCATGAAAGGTTTGATGGTTGTTTAGTCTTATAGTTGATTACAATACAAACTTCGACGTAAATGTCGAACTTCGACGTAATGGTAAATGTCACTGGAGCGTAAAATATAGGTCAAATTCACTAAGTCAAGGTGCTTACAAAGTGAGAAGGTCTATGAGATGTTTCATGTAAGGTTTGATGGTAGCTGAGGTTTGTAAAATAAAAACTTTGACGTAAATGTTGAACTTTGACGTGAATGTCGAACTTCGACGTAATGGTCAAAGTCACTGGAGGGCAAAATATAGGTCAAAGTCACCAGGTCAAGGTGCTTACAAAGTAAGGAGGTCTATGAGATGTTTCATGTAAGGTTTGATGGTAGCTGAGGTCTGTAAATAAAAACTTTGACGTAAATGTCGAACTTCGACGTAAAATGTTGAACTTCGACGTAATGGTCAAAGTCACTGGAGCGCAAAATATAGGTCAAAATCACCAGGTCAAGGTGCTTACAAAGTGAGAAGGTCTATGAGATGTTTCTTGTAAGGTTTGATGGTAGCTGAGGTTTGTAAAATAAAAACTTTGACGTAAATGTCGAACTTCGACGTAAATGTTAACAGACGGACGGACGAACGGACGCATGGACGCACGGACGGAAAATCGGACGCATATGTCGCACCCTGCTATAAGCAGGTGCGACAAAAACGACCCCCTTTTTAGCTTTGACCTCTAAGTATGACCTTGGCATTGGTGGTACGGGCCTGGTTCTTGCGCGATACAAATCGTCTAATAAAGGTGAACATTTCTGCAAAGTAACTTTAAAAAGTCCAATAAAAAAAGTTATTGGCCGGACACGAGAAAAAGGCCCCTGTTTACGTTTGACCTCTGACCTCTAAATATGACCATTACCCTTGAGATACCGACCTGGGTTTTGCGCGCGACACATCGTCTCATGATGGTTAACATTTCTGCCAAGTAATTTCAAAATCCATCTCAAAATAAGAAAGTTATTGACGGGACACAATTACCCCCCCCCCCCCCCCCACACACACACACACAGGGTAAAATTTATATGACCGAATATTCCACCATTAGTAAACGCGACGTCGTACATATGAAATAACATATAATTACGTTACGGGATGTATCTAACTTATTTGCATATTTAATCCACTAGTCGGATTATCGAATTAATTACATGACGTTATTACATTCTCAGACGTGACGTCATATGATAAGATGGAATATTCCAGATAATGTGTTTAGAGTGATCCATTTCCAGTTTTCGGGGTGTCAGGATAGTTTTGTTTCTGGTAGGTTTTACAAAAATGTGCGAACTTTAAGCAAACAGCGTAGACTCAGATCAGACGCCGCGTTTTGCGGCGTCTGATCTGGGCCTACACTGTTTGCCAATGTCCCATAAAAGGGCCCCTAGGCATATTTGAGTTAAATAGGTTTCAAATTATAACAAAACAACAGTAACAAAATAAATAAAATTCTAACACAGCGCGCCTATATAGGCAATGGAAAATAACTGTGTTTTATTTTGCAACAAATCACAGCTCGGAAGTGCGTGACGAGTGACGTCATTAAAAACTGCAAATTTATGACGTCACTTGTCGATTTCCTTGACGTTAGACGGTGAAACGTCATTTTCTCGCATCGAAAACGTTATAAAAGGATCTAAATGCATGTGTTTCAGTCGATAATTATAGCGGGATTTCTTCTAACAATGGCGAAAAGTTGTGAGATTTTGGAGGAAACAACAGCAGTATTGCCGATTTTCAGCCTGTTAGAATCAAAATAGATCAGCTCTAGTTTGTGATTTGTTGATAAATCACAGTTTGTCGGTCAGTTGTAAGTAGACAAATCACGCGCACTACGCGTTCGTGATTTGTCTACTTCACAACTGACCTCCAAACTGTGATTTATTACTCAACAAATCACAGTTAGAGCTGATCAATTTTTTTTAATAAAAACGTACCACCAAAATTCATACCATGAAATGTTTGCAGATGCATATGTATCCATCGGGGCTTGGATGCTTATAAACCTTGTTGGTTTCATTGGACTACAGGGCTTGAGATGACATTTCATCTCAATGTCGGGTAAAAGTCCCACACAATTGGAAGCAGCGTCTCCAAAATGACCTACCCAGTGTTGATGGGGACGTTAAACCTCAAATCAAACAAAAAAGCACATATAGCTGGTGCAATTTGACATGAGACTGACCTTTATGCAAAGAATAAATTAGTCTGTATTTTGACTAATAGGTCGGTTTTCCTAAACTTCTCGTGAATTTTCGGCATCTCGTGAATGGCGACCTATTTACAGGTCGATGACCGGCCCCGATAGCTCAGTTGGTAGAGTGTCCGCTCTGGGGAACGGGAGGTCGATCACGCGTTCGATCTTGGGCCGCGACATACCAAAGTCGTTAAGAATGGTACTAGCTGCTCCTCGCTCGGCACTCAGATTTACGGGGTAGAGCTAGGACTGGTCGACCCAGTGTCAGGATAATGTGACTGGGTGTGGTATCATGTAATGTGTCTGGGACATGATACTTCAGTGAGGCAGCACCATAAAAGTGAGCTTTGAGCTCCCTGTCGCAACCAGACACCGTCGTGATATGACTGAAAAATTGTTGAAAGCGACGTTAAACCCGAATTCACACACACACACACACACACACACACACACACACACACACACACACACACACACACACACACACACACACACACACACAGGTCGATGAATGTTTACTGAACATTACGTCACACTGGCCGGTCAATCTGATACCGTTATCTAGGGATGACAATGCCATAAGTACATGCAAACTTCTGAAATAAAAGCAAACACTCATTCTCATGTTTGAATTTTAAAAGATAGAAAATAAAAATCGGAGTGGCTATTTGCCGTCAACTGCAAATAGCCAAAAAATGTTAAAATGGCTAATAGCCAGAAAACGTTAAAATGGCTATTTGCAGTCATTCTATTAGCATTAGAATGACTACCTGTAGATATCCAATGGAACGGGCATCTGCGGCCTAGTTAAAAAGAGATCTCACTCTTAATCATTAAGTCTCTCACCGTTGTGGCTATGTTTGTTTGAGTTGATGTTTTACGTCCCCTGCAACACTATTTAGGACATTTTGGTGACCTTACTTCCAATTTTATACGACTTTTTCCAGAGAATTTGGCCCCCGCCCATCGGGGCTTGAAGAAATAGATTGGCTGCAAGATGCTTCCACGCAGAGCTGAAACTGATCGCACACGAGTACTGGTACGTATACCGCCTAGAGGATCTAAGCATGTGGCTTTCCGCTATTGATGTTTCCGTTGGGGTCTGTTGTTTCATGTTTGTGTTTCTTTCCCTTTGGTTTCTCTGATGGGAGCTGTGGGTTAATCGTATCGATTCCTGATCGTTGCCTTCACTTCTATTTATACATAAGCGGTTAACCAGTACAGTGCACATTCTTTCGCCAGAAACTTACAACTCCCCTTCTTGAACCAGCGGAAGAGAGAAAATGACCGTAGTAAAGATTTCATGATCAGAATCGAAAGAATGTTGCCGACCCCGGCAAATAGCGAACCCGCGTTTACCTGATCACCAGTCAGACGTGCGTCCGACTGAGCTACCGCGGCCGGCATATCCATGCTTGTTAGTCTAACTGTTGGCAAGTGCAATTATCTCTTGTTACGGCTCATGTTATCAGTCTGTTTTCGTGTTAAACGGTCAAGTCAACGCTATTTAGGTCATAATGAGCCGATCAGTTTACCAAGCCACACTTTTCCCGGGCATTCGTACCTTCTCACGCGTAAGCGGTTAACCAGCAGAGTGCACACTATTTCTCCAGATATTGACAAGTGCCCTTCTTGAATCAGCGGAAGGGAGAGTTTGTTTGTATTGGTGTTTAACGGTCAAGTCAACCCTTTTAGGTCATAACTAGCCGGTCAGTTTACCTAGCCACACTTTTCCTGGGCATTCTTACATTCTCACGCGTGCACACTATTTCAGGCTCCAGATAATGACAAGTGCCCTTCTTGAAACAGCGGAAGGGAGAGAATGACAATAGAAATTATTTCACGATCAGTTTAGTTTGTCGGATTTTGCGGTTTTAATTGTACATAATAAAAATGAAAAAGGTTAAACTGTTTTATTACTTTCAGATTGACGTTTCTTACTTGTGCATGAAACATGAAAAAAAATCTTTGTTTGCAATGTTGATACAAGTTTGCATATTCCTTCAAAATTTATTCTTGAAATTCCATGCATGCTACAAGTGAGAAACCAACCATTCCTCTTGTTATATTATGAGTAACTCCTTCTGTTTTCATGTGCGCCAAGCGAAAACTCGGATCAGAGCGCACAACGAATACTATGAATAGACTGCACGGAAGCGCAGACTGATCTGAAATTTCGTTGGGCGCACATCTAAATGGTAGGAATACAGAATGACTGCGAATAGCCATAGACTGCGCGGATGCGCAGACTGATCTGAAATTTGGTTGGACGCACATGTAAATGGTAGGAATATAGAATGACTGCAAATAGCCATTTTAACGTTTTTTGGCTATTTGCAGTCAACTGCAAATTTGCAGTCAACTGCAAATAACAATTGTAACGTTTTTTGGCCATCCGCATTTGACTCCAAATAGCCATTTTAATGTTTTCTGGCTATTTGCAGTTGACTGCAAATAGCCATTTTAACGTTTTTGGCTATTTGCAGTTGACTGCAAATAGACTCTTCCAATAAAAATATGACAAAAATTGTCGAGAAGAACTGAAAACTTACGTAATAATTCGATGGTAGGCATCGTTTTGAATTGTTAATTTACTCTATGCAGAAATGCTCGCGAATCAAAAATGGCCGAGTGGTTTCAGTTACAGCTCACAATCATTGAAGTCCTCTGTATGGTGAGGGCGAGTGGTGGAAGGGACATTCGCACAGTGTAATTTTTTAAAACCTTTTTCTTTTTTCTGTATTATTATAAAGAAATTATATCACATATATTTTGAGCCTTTCTACAGCTCTAAATAGAGTTTTGATTATTTTTATTGTATATATTTGTTTTATTATTATCATTATTTTTTTTTTTTTTTTTTTTTTGTTTTGTTTTGATTTGATTTTTATTCTAAGATTTTTTCCTTTTTGATTTTTTTCCTTTGATTTTTTCATTATTATGTAACTCATTTTTTTCAAATTTCAGAGATAATTCACATTAGCTTGAATTTCACATTTCAGAATTTCATATTCCAAAATTGCATTACTAAAACCGTTTTGATCTTCGGCAGTGTCGGTAGATTCATCACCCCTAGAAGCAGTCTCTGTACCTTCGTCGCAATGATCTCTAACGTCACTGTCAGAGTCCACGTGGTTAATGATTCGCTCCATTTCTGCCTCAACAGCGACGTCACTTTTCAAATATTCCTGTTCAGCTTTTTCGACATGTGCGCAGCAAGCAGACCATTCTTTTTCAACAATGCTTCCAATGCCTTCTTCGACCAGAGCCTTGATATCTGTCATGCGAAGCTGAAAATTTCATCGACCAATATAACCTTTCAAATGTCCACATATCATCTCAATGGCATTCAGATCAGGATGGTATTGTGGTAGCCGCAGATGGTCAACTCGATAAATGGGAGCTGGTTTATTTCGTTTGCAAAGTTCCAAAAAGCTCAGAAGGGCTCAAAAAGTTCCATGCTTATAAACCCTATTGGTCTCATTGGGCGACAGGGCTTTAGTTGATGACCACATTTGTCATTCAGCCACCAAGTTTGCTGCCTGTGTTACAGAAGGCAAGACAAGCTTCCTACGTTATATTGGTTACCTAAACTGCATAAAAGACCATACAAAGCACGGTTTATTGCAAATTCAAGCTCTTGTACCACCACTGAACTCTCCAAATTATTAACTTCATGTTTGACTGCCATCAAAAAACGTGTGATAAAATATTGCGACAAGTTTTCGAAAGATCAGGTAGAAATATGTTTTGGTCTATAAAAAAATCTAATGAAGTTTTAAATAAATTGAAATCCAGGCGTTTTCGTGCTTCAAGTCTATCTACTTATGATTTTTCCACCCTTTAAACTACACTTCTTAATATTCTTATAAAAAAAAACTTAATGATTTAATTGACTGGACATTTTAAGGAAGACTCCCTCTATCTTGCATGTAATGTATGAAATGCTTTTTTCACTTCTTAAGAGCATATAAATTATACTTAATGGTCATGTTAGAAAGTGTGTGAAGCACTCACCTTTCTACTTGACTATATTTACATAAGATTTGGTACTTAGTTATTAGGACAAGTTGTGGGTATTCCGATGAGTACTAATTGCGCACCACTTGACCACTTGTGGATAATTCGTTTTTGTTTTGTTATGAGAGAGACTTCATGATGTCCCTTTCTAAACCAGCCTGAAATCATTGAAGCTTTTAGCTCCACTTCTAGATATTTGGATGATTTATTAGATATTGAAAATACCTATTTCGATGGTTTGATCAGTCAAATTTACCCCCCCCCCCCCCCCCCCCCCGAACTTCAGTTAAATAAAGCAAATTCTTCTGATACAGAGGCCCCGTTTTTGGATTTACATCTATCTATTGTAGATGGGTTTGTTTTTCGTGCAAAATGTATGATAAACGCGATGATTTTGATTTTGAGATTGTAAATTTTACTTTTTTTTTTTTTGGTTGGTGATGTTCCTCGTGCGCCATCCTGTGGCGTTTCTATTTCGCAATTAATTCGATTTGCCATGTAACTGACTTCACACTCGTAATAAATTGTTGACGACTAAACTTCTTAATCAGGGTTATCGGTACCATAAACTACGCAAAGCCATTTCAAAATTTTATAGTCGTCATTCTGATTTAATTTCAAATCTCAATATTGGACTTAAATCTCTTCTGCAACAAGGTCTATCGGAACCCGAATTTTATGGTGACTTAGTATATAAATTCAGAAAAATATATAACCGCAATGACTTCAGCACCTAATTTCGTAAAATCATTCTTCGATATAAAAAGATTGGTTTCTTGCTGTCGATTTTGTTTTTGATTTTGGTTTTACGGCCCTTTCAAGATTATTTCACTCATATCGAGCCGATCGTTAATCAGAGGTGGGCGAAAACCGGAGTACCCGGAGAAAAACCACCTGACCTTCCGTTGCAGAACTTGGCGTCTCACATGTGACCCGAGTGAGGCTCGAACCACAGCGGTGAGAGACCTAATGATCAAGAGTCAGCGCTCTTAACCACTAGGCCACGGAGGCCCGTTTTCTTGCTGTCGAGTCCTCACCGTTGTTTCATCTCTGTGGTTGTTTGATCATTTGTGTTCACGGAGATGTTGCACACTGATGAGTTAGGAGGCCTTCATGCGGACTAAATAAATTATTAATTATTTGTCTAAATCGCGACGGAAGTAAAGGCGAAGATTGTGACCACGTAAAATCGAAATAAGCCCTCCCCCCCAGTGGAATTCGTTTCCGCTGACCGTTCCAAGGCGGTTCTTCTGTCGCGGTTTATTTTTGTTATGGTTTGTCTTTGGGTGTTTGTGTCGCTTATATTATTTTATTTTGGATAGCCTATTGGCCATTTTGTGGGAAAGTAACTGTCCTTCTGGCTTTCCGTTATTGATGTTTCCATTAGGTCTGTTGTTTCATGTTTGTGTTTCTTTCCCTTTGATGTCTCTGATGGGAGCTGTGGGTTGATTGTATCGATTCCTGATCATTTCCTCCACTTCTGTTTTGGGATGTCATTTCATCTCAATGTCGGGTAAAAGTCCCACAAAATTAGAAGCAACGTCTCCAAAATGACTATACAGTGTTGACGGGGACGTTAAACCCCGTAAAATTCCATGAGTTTCTAACGTGCAGGTTTGAGGCAGGAATAAGAACAATTTCAAATTGTTTCAATGAAAATTTGTCTGTTTAGAAAGAATTCACCATGAGACATGGATGTGTTATCGTAATGAGATGACATATTTTACATGAAAATGTGTACGTTTTCAAAATCTGACCAAAATTGAGCATTTTCAACAGAAATATTATGTTAAAACAAAACGTATAATTTTGCGGAATTTTGTGAATGAAAATCGTAATCCGCGGCAGTTTCGGTACTTTGCACGTTCAAGAATAGCTGTTTTTATTAGTTTTCCCGATATTTGACATGACAAGAGAAAAATATTAACATACATGTACATCCAAAATTGTTAGACTCGAAGAATCTACATTAAATTGGGGCAGTGCTTAATGAATTTAGACAGTATTATTGACGGTCAAGGAAAGCAACGGTCACAGTTTCTCGCGCCACGTCTTGAGTGTCATATGAGCCCCGCCAAGCGAATTTGGGTCTTCGAGCATTCCGTCATGACAAATTTTAACTGCGCATGCCCAGCCATTCAGAGGGGCCAGGGATATGGCTTTCTGTCTGAAGGTTCCTCTTGATTCACTGCTTGTATGGGCGAGCAGCAAAGGTTCTGGCGAGACTGCGCGGATGCGCAGGCTCGCCTGAACCTTCGCTGCTCGCATAGGCGATAAGTACCAAAATCGCTTGACGGGGCCCATATGTTGACGCATGCATACTGCATGGTGATATTCGAAACAAGTATAGATTTTACAAAAAGCTAGATCTACGCTTAGGTGAATGTATAGAGTTACATTCCAGAAATTTGTTTTATACAATTAACTGTCTTTGGCAATATTCTAATTGCCAGTCTGCAATTAGAATATTAACAAAGGGAGTTAATTGTATAAAACAAATTTCTGGAATGTAACTCTAGACATTCGCCTAAGCTTAGATCTAGCTTTTTGTAAAAGCTATACTTGTTTCGAAATACGGGGACGCTAAACCTCAAATCAAACAAAGAAAGTACCCAGGATCCTGCCGACTGAAGTACATGTATAATATCTGAATTTGTTTGATTTGAGGTTTAACGTCCCTGTCAACATTGTTAAGGTAATTGTGGAGACGTTGCTTCCAATTTTGTGGGACTTTTACCCGACACTGAGGTGAAAATACATCTCAAGCCTTGTCGCCAAATGAAACCAATAGGGTTTATAAGCATTGGCGGTCCGACTCGTGCGCACCGCTATAATATCTGAAATGTCAAAAGTTGGAAATGCTGTATTTTTTTGTAAAAATTTAAAAGGCACATGTGCAATTTCAATATACTTGTAACATCTTATCAAACGGGATGCCCAAAAACTGTTGGAGGCGTTAAGTGGACAATTTTCTTACACTTTAAAGAAGACTAATTGAGGATTAACTAAAAAAAAATTGCGAACAACGAGGCATTAAAGTTTTTTTTTTTCTTTTTTTGAGTGGGCCTCTTTTTTGTGTAAAGACTTATACTTGTTATGGGCAGCTTTAACCTTCTTGTGAAAGCTTATACTTTGTTTATTTGTTTGTTTGATTGATTGATTTGAGGTTTAACGTTCCCGTCAACACTATATAGGCCAGTTTGGAGACTTTGCTTCCAACTTTGTGGGACTTTTATCCGATATTGAGATGAAATGGCATAGGGTATTAAGCATGGAGTAGCACAACTTTGCCTGGGCAGACTTAGATTCTCTTAGCGGTTTACCAGTACTCGTGTGCGGTCAGTTTCAGCTCTGCGTGGAAGCATCATGCGGCCCATCTATTTCTTCAAGCCCCTATGGACGGGGACCGGAAAGTTTATACTTGTTGTTGTATAAATTTAAAGGTCAGCCTGCATTATTGGTAACTAATGGTTGTACTTCCGTGTTAAACCCAATGTCTATAATGTCTATGTTCCATGGGCGTAGCTATAAGTGTCTACGCTCATGGGCGTAGACAAAAAGCTATACGTACATACCGCCAGCATTGCATCACTGCACCGGCACCAGAACAACGCAACTGCACCGCACATGAGTGCTGGTAAACCGCTTAGAAGGTCTAAGCCTGCCCAGGCAAAGTGGTGCGAGCATGACCGACCCTGCATATAAAGCATGTTGGTTTGTTCGGTCGGGAGGGCTTGAGATGTCATTTCATCTCAGTGTCGGGTAGAAGTCCCACAAAATTGGAAGCAACGTATTCAAAATGACATAAATAGTGTCGACGGGAACATAACACCTAAATTGAAACATTCAAGAGCACAACTGCACCAGCAACTGTACAGCATTACTGAACCGGCATGTAGTCAGTATTGTATGGCGGCGCCAGCACAGAAATCGCTGCACCAACACGTGACCCACAGAACACCTCTGCACCTTGCATCAGTACAGCATTACTGCACCGGTACGTAGTAGTCCGTATTGCACCAGCATAGCATCACTGCACCAGCGCGTGGCCAGCAGAACATCCCTGCACCAGTACAGCATTACTGCACAGGCACGTGGCCAGCAGAGCATCACGACACCAGCACGCCAGCACTGCACCAGCACATGGCCAACAGAGCATCACTGCATCAGATTACTACACCGACACGATGTCAGCATTGCATCACTGAACCAGCTCGTGGTCATCAGAGCTTCACTGCACCACCTGGCATAACATCACTGCACCAGCACCTCCATATCGCCAGTGAACTAGCGACATTATATCACCATTACACCCAAACTCCCCAACAGTGGTGACCCCTCGGTCTTCGTCGTTCAGTGAAGACCGAGGGGTTACAACTGCCAGGGAATATGCATCACAACAGCACTAAACTAACTAGCATCAGAAGTTATAGTAACAACAACAACTTTATATTCAGCGGAATGGATACAATTTTAGGGACAGTATTCGACCCCGATGGTGTATAATGGTTCTGTATTTACATACGGTATTTAAAAGCCTCTGTGGTGTAGTGGTTATGCTACTCACCTTGTTAACCAGGGGTCGATCCCGGGCTTCTCTAGACTTTTGGACGAGTCTTGAAACCGAGGTCCTGTCTCCGTATGACCTTAGCTGTTTGTGAGACGTAAAACACAGACACTTCCTCCTCCCTCTATACCGGTATTTGATCATTATTGCATCTGCTACAGATTTGCAGGACGAAAGCCAACACCTCAGTGATGTAAAAACGATAGGGATCTTAACCCATTTAGTACCAGAAACCCCCAAACGGGTACCCTGGCAAACAGTGCAGGCTTAGACCAGACGCCACAGGACGCGGCGTCTGATCAGGACCTTCACCGTTTGCTAAAAGTTCAGTCATTTTCCAAATAAATTTTGTATAAAACACAACCTGACACCCCAAAATTTTGAAATGAACTCCTGCTATATGTAAGGAGGAAGATTCCATTTGGTACAAATAGGGTTAATCTCCACAGGAGACTTTTTTATATACCGAAACATTATCCCAGTATTCCCAGGATTGAACCCAGGGCCTTAGAATGAGAGGCGGGTACACTATATACTGAGCTATCACGGCCCACTGAGCAATCACGCTCCTCTGAGAACTGACCACTGAGCCTACACGATGCAATTGTTACCAGTTGTTTAGCAAGTTCACAACCTGTAGAACTCAAATATATGCATGTGGGCAGTTTTTGCAAATGCAGAAGCTACTCACATTCTTTTCAGCGAAAATATTAGCATATTAAGGGGTATGGGAACACCTGGCACATTTTTCCGCCATTTTTCAAAGGGACATATAACCTTGGGGTCTACTCTTAAAGGAAAGAATCCCCCCCCCCCCCCCCACGAAGGTGTTCTCATTCTCCTTATTAAGCACATTGAATGACCCGTGACCACTGATATCGTTAGTTTCGACGAACTGCGTCCTGGTGTATTTTAAACCATGTTTATCAAGGGAAAATCTTTTAGTGATTTCCTGTACACTTTTCTGACGACTGAGACGGGTTTTCTCTTGAAGGAAAGACATTGCTCCTGAACATGACGGATGTACCCCTATTGGTAAGAGAACCAAAGCGGTTGGACAGAGTTGCCCCCGACCCACAAAAGTGGAGCCATTCCCTTTAAGAACAGGTCCATTTTCCCAAAAGTGTTGCTTTATGCTTCTCCTCTATCATTGTTGCCCCTTTTACTCTAACGGGCATCTGTGACCTGGTGGGTAAGAGTGCTGTCTCTTAATCATTAGTTCACAGTCCCACCAATCGGGGCTTGGAGAAATAGATGGGGCTACACGGTGCTTCCGTGCAGAGCTTAAATCGACCGGACTGGATTAGAAGTAAACTGCCTAGGTCTTAGCCTGCCCTGGAAAAATGGGGCGAGTCGGACCGCTCTTTAAACCCTAGCGGTTTCTTTGGGCGGTAGCCCTTGAGATCTCATCTCATCTCAATGTCGGTTAAAAGTCCAACAAAATCGACACCAACGTCCCCGAAATGACCTAAATAATGTTGAGGGAGGGACGTAGAACCTCAACACAAACAAACAAATCATTAGATCTCTCACCGCTGTGGATTCGAGCCTCGCTCAAATCATGGGCGACGCAAAGTTCTGCAACTGAAGGTCAGGTGGGTTTCCTTCGGGTACTCCGGTGATCGTGCACCTCTGATTAACGATCTGCTCGAAATAAATGAAATAATCTTAAAAGGGTCGTAAAACCAAAACCAAATAAAACCTCGCCCGTCTGCTCCGAATATATTTTTTTGCAAAAGATACATCTTGTTTTATAATAAATAGACATGTCGCCTTAATGACTGGGTATCGACATATAAAAACCGTTTACAGTTCACATAAAAATTATTTTAAACACCAATCTTTTGAAAGCCGACTACACTTTCTGGATGCGCGCCATCAGAATATAAACAGATACAGGCGATACAGATTAACACTTTATTATGTTTATCACCTGTCATTTTAAAAAGATTGTTTGAAAGCACTAAGCAAACTGTCGCAGACGGCATTCTGGCTGATGTTATTTATAAAGGACTTTCTCGGAGAAAATCTGGCTTGGCTGTTACGATTTGCATGAAATGCAGGCCATTCACATGATCATTTTTGTGAAAGAAAAAATGTCGTCTGCTTTAACCCATTTTAGGCGGGAAACCGCTAAATAGGTAAACCGCAACGGGAAAACGGCGCAGGCCGAGATCTGACGCCACAGGACGCGGCGTCTGGTTAGGACCAATCAAGCTCATACATTTTGTAACTGATTAATATTTTTTAAATAAACTCACCATGAAAACCCTCAATTTCAAATGACCTCATATTATACCCAATGAAGAAAATTCAATTCAGCTGGAAATTGGTTATTTAACTTATGGCATTTTCATTTCTTATTTTTCAGCGAAAATAAGGCTTGACATTGCATGTGAATCGTCTGCTGGGCAGACGATTCACATGCAATGCCAAACCTATATTTGTCGCTGAAAAATGTCGAAGAAAAAATAGATTACCGTCTGCAACAGAATTTTCTGCAGCGCCTGAAGTTTGAACTCTTGCATTGCTATACAGTTTACCTGTAGATACAGTAATAATTTCTGAGCTTGGGAACATTGCGGATACCGCGCGCATCTGTGCAAGATGGTTCCGTCGTTTATGACAGTTTGAATGCCGTGATTCAGACAAAACGTGTGATATTAGAATTCTCTTAATTCATGCGCCTATCAGAGGGAATCAAGTAAGTGAAACTAGAGCTCTAGTTTTAATGATTTTTTTTATACTTCTTATTTCTTATATTATTTTTTTACATTATTTTTCTAGGTTGATCTGTCTTTCTTTGTTTATCATATGACGTCGCGTCTGAGGGTGTAATAATTAGAGATTATCACATGGGATTTTGGTTATCGCCCGATGTATCAACCCGAGACCCCATTATCTGCCCGAAGGCTTTAGCCTGAGGGCAGATAATGGTCGAGGGTTGATACAGAGGGCGATAACCAAAACCCCATGTTATAATTTGTTTATCACAGATTCAGATCCTATTCTTACTGTGTTTGACGTTCATTGATTGAAAAAAAAATGTGATAAAAAGCGTGATTCAAGCAAAAAAGCGCGTAACGTCACGCCTAACTATTCGCGATACGTCATGTAATTGGCAACGTCACAATAACGTCATGAGTAGGCTGATAACCGCTGTCCGTTCAAAATACACTGTTTCCGGTTATCAGACCGGGCGGGCTGATAACCGGAAATGGAAACAAGCATTATCACATATTCAGTACTATATTTAACATGATAACCCATGTTTTGCATGTGTGATAATGCTTGTTTCCATTTCCGGTTATCAGCCCGCCCGGTCTGATAACCGGAAACAGTGTATTTTGAACGGACAGCGGTTATCAGCCCACTCTTGACGTTATTGTGACGTTGCCAATTACATGACGTAACGCGAATAGTTAGGCGTGACGTTACGCGCTTTTTAGCTTGAATTACGCTTTTTATCACATTTTTTTTTTTCAATTTATGAACGTCAAACACAGTAAGAATAGGATCTGAATATGTGATAAACAAATTATAACATGGGGTTTTGGTTATCGCCCTCTGTATCAACCCTCGACCATTATCTGCCCTCAGGCTAAAGCCTTCGGGCAGATAATGGGGTCTCGGGTTGATACATCGGGCGATAACCAAAATCCCATGTGATAATCTCTAATTATCACACATGCAAAACATGGGTTATCGTGTTAAATATAGTACTGAATATGTGATAACGCCAATTATTACATTAGTGATTTACTAAGATTTCTCAGTGAATTATAAATCTGTAATTCACAGTGTGAATTATTTCATTTCGAACGTTTTGACGTCATAATTGCTAGGCGACGTTGATGACGTTGATAACAATAGTTGACGTTTGGCGGAAAATCTGATAAAATCATAGAAATCAGACTTCAATTTTCGCATCCATTTGACGTTTTTGAGGAAAGACCTGCAACACGAAGATAAAGTATGATTTTCTTGATAATACAGTTCTACTTTCATGACCTTGTTGTATCTGTATTTCAAGCACAGGATAATTTTTGCATTGAAATAAAACAAGATGGCGACTGATTTTCAAACTAAACAACGCCCCCCCCCCCCCCCCCCCCCCTGAAATCCTGAAACTATTTAGGTTGGAAATCAGAACGGTTGAATTTGAAAATCCAAAGGTAAAACACGAATAGAAATGTAATAAATAGTTAATTTTGTTGTTTTTATTGATTACAGAGAAATAATTCACTCGTGTTCTATGGCTTTCCTGTAAAAAAACTCGTTCGCTATCGCTCACTCGTTTTTTACTCGGAAGCCTTAGAACACTTGTGAAGTATTTCACCGTAATCGATCAAAACAACCAAATAAACTCTATTTAACAAATGACGTCGCGTCTGATAGTGTAATAACGCCATGTAATAAATTCGATAATCCACTAGTGGATTAAATATGCTAATTAGTTAGATACGCCCCATAACGTTACAGTACGCTGTCCTTATAACGACGTCGCGTTTGCTAATGGCGGAATATTGACATTTTTGTAAACAAATCGTGACTAAAATACGTTTTAAAAGTCATAAGATAAATAGAATCTTGCATTCGTGCTCATGTATTATTGAATTTATATAACTCGTTGAGGAAAAGAGATAAAATGCTCGGCTATAGCCTCGCATTTTATCCCTTTTCCTCAACTCGTTTAATAAATTCAATAATACATGAGCACTCATGTAAGATCCTCTATGTTATACTAGTGGATTAAATATGCAAATTAGTTAGATACGCCCCGTAACGTTACATCTACGGCGTCCTTAACGACGTCGTGTTTAGTAATGGCGGAATATTGACATTTTTGTAAACAAACGTGAATAAAATGCGTTATAAATGTCATATGATAAATAGAATCTTGCATTCGTGCTCATGTAATATTGAATTTATTAAACTCGTTGAGGAAAAGGCATAAAATGCTCGACAAAGCCTCGCATTTTATTCCTTTTCCTCAACTCGTTTAATAAATCCAATAATACATGAGCACTCATGTACTTTAATAGGAAGTGCTTACGGCTGTTGAAAATTGTTGCGCATACTGAGCGGATCGGCAATAACATGCTCAAAATTATTGCCAGCACCATCACCACCTCCACCACCGCTACCACCACAAGCAACAACAACAGCAGTATTAATAATAAAATACCTTCTGTATAAATCTAGGCTCCTCACTTGTTATGGTCAGCAGGCCTTTGACATTTCAGACCGGCGGCGGGGGACTTACTATTGAGAGGTTCTCGCTTTTTTCTTGTGTGTTTCTTCTGTTTGCACGTGTGTGTGTGGCCGACGCTGTGATGGTCGCGAGTGAGCGTATCCACTTTCTCTGTTCGACAAACTAACAACTTTTGAGAGTCTATTTTCAGAGTTGTCAATTTTTTTTTGTTTTGAAGTTATTTATTGTAGGTTTCAAATAATAATAATAATAATAATAATAATAATAATAATAATAATAATAAATACTGTACATCTGTATTTTAGCAAACAGGGTAGGCCCTAATCAGATGCCGTTTTCTCCGGCGTCTGAACTTGGACTTCACGGTTTGGGAATGGCTTTTTATTGGACAATACCCAGGTATGGGTTCTTTTGTAAATCCTTCCAAGACCCCGACTGGATTTATTTGTTCTTGAATAACATGAGATGAGAGTAATGTCTACATTGAAATTCTGCCATTAAGACCACATAAAATTAAGACAAATTATGTTTTTAAGCATACATGTATTTAGAAGGTTTCAGGTGCATTTTCCTACCGTTTAGTGGGCGACCGCCTTTGTCTTAACGACCACTTTTGAACAGTCCCAAAGGTGCTTTTTGATCAACAATGAGTTTACATTGTTCTTGTATACCCTGAGAGTAATAAATAGTCTTCTGCAAATACTGCGGCAGTTTGAGAATTGGTTGATACTCTGAGAGTAATAAATATCCTTCTGTAAATTCTGCGGCAGCTTGCTGGCCAAGGAACAGAATGTGTTTATATTGTTGTTGTATAACCGGAGAGTTGTAAATTCTACGGCAACTTGCTGGCTAAGGCACAGGCTGGATTTATATTGTTCGTGTATAATCTAAGAGTAAAGAGCATTCTTCTGTAAACTCATTCCGCGGCAACTTGCAGGCCAAGGCACAGGCTAGGTTTATATTTTTCTTCTATAATCTGAGAGTATTAAGCATTCTTCTGTAAATTCTACGGCAACTTGCTGGCTAAGGCACAGGCTGGATTTATATTGTTCGTGTATAATCTAAGAGTAAAGAGCATTCTTCTGTAAACTCATTCCGCGGCAACTTGCAGGCCAAGGCACAGGCTAGGTAAATATTGTTCTGAGAGTAATAAGCATTCTGGTAACTTGCTGGCCAAGGCATATACTAGGTTTATATTGTTCTTCTATAATCTGAGAGCAATAAGCATTCTTCTGTAAAGATTTTGAGGCAACTTGCTGACCAAGGCCCAGGCTAGGTTTATATTGTTCTTGTATAATTTGGGAATAATAAGCATTCTTCTGTAAATTCAGAGACAACTTGCTGGCCAAGGTATATGCTAGGTTTATATTGTTCTTGTATAATCAGAGAATAATAAGCATTCGTATGTAAATTCTGAGGCAACTTGCTGGCCAAGGCACATACTGGGTTTATATTGTTCTTGTATAATCTGAGATAATAAGCATCCATCTGTAAATTCTGAGGCAACTTGCTGGCCACAGGCACAGGCAAGGTATATACTGTTCTTGTATACCCTGAGAGTCATAAGCATTCTTCTGTAAATTCTGAGGCAAATTGATGGCCAAGGCACAGGCTATGTTTATATTGTTCTTGTATAATCTAAGAGTAATAAGAATTCTTCTGTAAATTCTGAGGCAAATTGCGTGTGTCAGCTAAGGGAGATCCTAGTAAAATTTTACGCATTCTATATGTTTCGGTCAGGGAACGAGTCGACGACCTTCCCGTCCTGAAGCGGAGGCTCTATCACTAAGGTATCTCGGACGTTCATGAACATGGACTGATCGTATTTCCCCACTCATGGATCTAATATCTACGATGAAAGGCGCGCTTACTGACGTAGGAAAAGTTTCAGTTCAGCTTATTGACTTTAACCCTTATCTTGCTCAATATTCATTTAAGCCACACCCATTTCTGTCTATCAACCAATCAAATTACTTGATGTAATTTATTGCTACAATTTCATAAACTGAATGCCAAACAGTGTAGATCCTGATCAGATGGCTTCTTCAGAAGCCATCTAATCTGGATCTACACTGTTTGCAAAGATAGGGGTTGTCGTGAACAGCAAGATAAGGGTTAAGAATTGCTTGTCAGACTGAAACGGAAAGCAACATTTTTGACAGTAACTGCTCTTAATTTGTAGGTATTCCTTTAATCACCTTTAAGCAATGTATATCAGCAAACGCCAAACAGGAAACCTAGAACGGGACATTGGTAAAATGTCCAGGCGTCGACCAGACGCTACACAACGCGGCGTCTGATCAGGGCCTCCACTGTTTAAAAAATCCAGGCAATTTCGCAATAACAATTTGTTAATAACTAATACCCCCAAATTTCGAAATGATCTCCTGTTATTTAAAGTGAGGAATATTCCAATAAACTGAAAACGTGACCAAACTAAGAACCCAACAGGCACTCAACGTTGAACTAACGCTGAAACAACGTTGAGAACGTTGTTTCAACGTTAGTTCAACGTTGAGTCAACGTTTTGTGCTTGCAGGGAAACTAAATGGCTAACTTTACATTTAGCATGAAAAAGTCAAAGCACTGGCGAGTTGATTGTCTCTGAGTGAAGTCTTGAAATAATTAATCTAACCGGAAGCCAGACAGTGCATTTACAAGAACTTTAAGCACGCATTCTTATAAACTTTAAATATTTAGCTAACTGGGACCTAGACATTACACTTATAATAGAATTTATCATTTCTATCAGCAACGACTTCATAAACATTGACCTTACCGGGTTGCAGGCATTGCACCTGCAAGAGACTTTAAAGTTTCTATCAGCAACGACTTCATTATCATTGAGCTAACCGGGACCCAAGCATATCACTTGCAAGAACATTAAAAGTTTTCATCAGCAACGACTTTGTTAACATTAAGCTAACCGGGACGCAGGCATTTGGTTTGCAAGAACATTTAACGTTTTCATCTTTGTTTGTTTGTTTGGTTTGAGGTTTAACGTCCCCGTCAACACTGTAAAGGTCATTTTGGAGACGTTGCTTCCAATTTTGTGGGACTTTTACCCGACATTGAGATGAAATGACATCTCAAGCCCTGTCGCCCAATGAAACCAATAGGGTTTATTAGCATGGACGTACCACCTCGCACCGCGGTTCCTGGACAGGCTTAGATCCTCTAAGCGGTTTACCAGTACTAGTGTGCGGGCCGGATTCAGCTCTGCGTGGAAGCATCATGCAGACCATATATTTCTTCAAGCCCCTGTAGGCGGGGGCATTAACGTTTTCATCAGCAACAACTTGATAGATATTAAGCTAACCGGGACCCAGGCATTACACTTGCAAGAACATTTAACGTTTTCATCAGCAACCACTTCATAGCCATAAAGCTAACCGGGACCCAGTCATTGCGCTTGCAAGAGCATTTAACATTTTCATCAGCAACGACTTCATAGAATTAAACTAACCGGGACGCAGGCATTGCACTTGCAAGAACATTTAACGTTTTCATCAGCAACCACTTCATAGCCATAAAGCTAACCGGGACCCAGTCATTGCGCTTGCAAGAGCATTTAACATTTTCATCAGCAACGACTTCATAGAATTAAGCTAACCGGGACGCAGGCATTGCACTTGCAAGAACATTTAACATTTTCATCAGCAACGACTTCATAGACATTAAGCTAACCGGGACGCAGGCATTGCACTTGCAAGAACATTTAACGTTTTCATCAGCAACCACTTCATAGCCATAAAGCTAACCGGGACCCAGTCATCGCGCTTGCAAGAGCATTTAACATTTTCACCAGCAACGACTTCATAGAATTAAGCTAACCGGGACGCAGGGATTGCACTTGCAAGAACATTTAACATTTTCATCAGCAACGACTTCATAGACATTAAGCTAACCGGGACCCAGGCATTGCACTTGCAAGAACATTTAACGTTTTCATCAGCAACCACTTCATAGACATTAAGCTAACCGGGGACCCAGGCATTGCCCTTGCAAGAACATTTAACGTTTTCATCTGCAACGACTTCATAGACATTAAGCTAACCTGGGACCCAGGCATTGCCCTTGCAAGAACATTTAACGTTTCTATCAGCAACGACTTCAAATACCTTGAGCTTACCGGGACGCAGGCATTGCACTTGCGAGAACATTAAACGTTTTCACCAGCGGGGACTTCACAGACATTAAGCTAACCGGGACCCAGGCATTGCACTTGCAAGAACATTTAACGTTTTCATCTGCAACGACTTCATAGACATTAAGCTAACCGGGGACCCAGGCATTGCCCTTGCAAGAACATTTAACGTTTCTATCAGCAACGACTTCAAAAACCTTGAGCTTACCGGGACGCAGGCATTGCACTTGCGAGAACATTAAACGTTTTCACCAGCGAGGACTTCACAGACATTTAGCTAACCGGGACCCAGGCATTGAACTTGCGAGAACATGAAACGTTTTCATCAGCGACGACTTCACAGACATTAAGCTAACCGGAACCCAGGCATTGCACTTGCGAGAACATTAAACGTTTTCATCAGCAACGACTTCACAGACATTAGGCTAACCGGGACCCAGGCATTGCACTTGCAAGAACATTAAAACTTTTCATCAGCAATGACTTCATAAACATTGAGCTTACCGGGTCCCAGACATTGCACTTGCAAGAACATTAAACGTGTTCATCAGCAATGACTTCATAGACATTGAGCTGACCGAGACCCAGGCATTGCACTTGCGAGAACATATTGAGCTAACCGGGTCCCAGGCATTGAACGCGCAAGAATTCAACAACGACAGCACTGCGCTAACCGGTACCCAGACATTGCACTTGTAATCAGTGAGCTGCGACTTTATGAACATTGAGCTAACCGGGAACCAGACATTGCATTAAGGTTTCCGGCTAACATTAATGTAACCGGTACTTAGAGAACAATAGTCATTAAACGTTTCATCAGCATCGGATTCATTACCATTAAGCTATTGACGGCCTCGGTAGCTTCTGACTGGTGATCAGGAGTACGCGGGTTCGATTCCTGCCGGGGTCGGCAACATTCTTTCGTGGAGATTGATCATGAAATCTTTTTTACAATTATTCTCTCCCTTCCGCTGATTCAAGAAGGGCAGTTGTCAGTTTCTGGCGAAAGAATGTGCACTGTACTAGTTAACCGCTTACGTATAAGCCTGCCTAGGAAAAGTGTTGATAGGTAAACTGACCGGCTAAAAATGACCTTAAATAGTGTTGACTGGGCCGTTAAACTCCAATACAAACAAACAAAACCATTAAGCTAACCGAAAGCCAGAAAATGCACTCGGAAGAATGTTAAACGTTTTCTTCAGCAGCAACTTATGTAACCGGATTCATGACAGAAAAGCATTTAAATGAAATGGATACACCAAACTCATTTTCTGTCCATTTTGGGTTGTTCTTCAGTCGTTTGGATCGATTGTTTATCTATCGACCCGAAGTTACTGAATGAGTATGTGTTATATTGCTAATGTCCACTTCACTATCGCTGACCAACAGAGCTAAAACGCGTCATTTAAGAAATGGATTTTATTTTTCTGCTGTTCATGAAAGTATGAACGACAGCGGCTCACTAGCAAAGTTACATGAACCCCTTCGGGTTTATTTGGGTTCATTTCTTAAATGACGCGTTTTATGACGCGTTTCATGAACAGCAAACGGGCTCATGTAAACTTTGCTAGTGGCCCGCTGTCGATCATATTTTCATGAACAGTAGAAAAAATGAGTTTATTTCTATAGTAACATTCTTTGCTCCTCATCACTGGGCGAAAAATGTGTATAGGTAAAACTTTTAAAGCTGAAAAAACATTTACACGCTGTTTTTACATAGAGCGAGACAGCGTTGACGTCGCCGACGCCCAATCAGATCGTATAAAACCATGATTTATACTGACGTCATTTGTCACGTGACTCGATTGCGTTCATGGAAGTATGAACTAAATTGTTTTCTATAGGTTTGAATTAGGCTTTACTCTGGAAATGTAAATATTAGGGTTTGTACGAAATCCAGGCAACCGTTATTTATAGCAGTGCTTTTCTCGGAGTGTTGTGTAAAGAGGGATATCGGTAAAACCTGGACTGGGCACATGTGCTGCGGTTTGTCTTCAGTGGAAACACATATGTAAAATGTATTTTTATACTGAATTGGTAAACCCATATGGCCCCGCCCATCGGGGATTGGAGAAATAGATTGAGTTGCATGATGCTTCCACGCAAAGCTGAAACCGACCGCACGTGAGTACTGGTAAACCGCTTAGAAGGCCTGAGTCTGCCCAGGCAAAGTGGCGTGAGTCGGAACGTCCATGCATATTACGTAACCCTATTGGTTTCATTGGCGGCAGGGATTGACATGTCATTTCAACTCAGCGTCGAGTAAAAGTCCCACAAAATTGGAAGCAGTGTCTCCAAAATGACATAAATAGCGTTACCTCAAATCAAATAAAAAAGGTAAACCCGGTATAGGCTTTTGGTCCCGAAAAGGGTATAGACCCAGATCGGACGCTACAAAACGCGGCGTCTAATCAGGGTCTGCGTTGTTTCTTTAGAATACAGGGATTGAGGGTTTCGAAACAGTCAAAGCCACTTTCCAGCATCAGGATAATTTCAGAGGTAATCGACCCACAGATGCTAGTGCTATGATTTTTTTTCAGACCCCACATAGTCTGATACGGACTGATTTCACATTCATAAGTTTATTAACATATTTAAACTCTATTTGTATGTTAGCTACCCCACTGATGTATTGAAATGCTTTCCTTTTTATAAGTCTCTTTAAATGGGCTCACGTTTGATACGTATGTGGGGCGATAAATTCGACGCATTGGCAATGCATGCATGCAAGCATGTTTTTTTTTTTATTTGTAATTAAATGGGAACAAGTATTAGCTTTTACAAAAAAAAAACTTGAGTCTACGCTCAGCACACACTAATTTGTCTAGAATTTGGACTGGAAAGTAAAATGACAAAACTTATCAAGTGTATGTTTTAATAATGTGTCAGTTAATATGTAAGTGTACAGATTACAAATAAGGACTTCCAAATGTTCTCACCAATGTGACAAAAAATAAAATTACGGTTTCTTTCATTTCGCATTCAGGGTTAACCTTTCCATTTCGCATTCTAGGTTAAACACTCATTTTGCATTCTAGGTTAACTGTATGAAAAAAAAAATCCTTCCAGCTTGCCGTCCCAAAAAAACATTAATAAAAAAACATGATGGATATTATGAGGGCAAAGTGAATAGCATGTTAACCACGAGCATATGCTTATTTTGCAAGTGTGAGTGCACTCATGTATATACATGTGATAAACTTAAGGCAGCGTTCCGGTAATTACCGGGTTTTAATAATTGTGATAAATAACTATGATGACCAGTCAAGAGGAAATCATTCAACCAGGCGTGACCTTTCCTCAAATTCTTCCGGAGCAAAAGTCATCATTAGATAGTCTACGCCCGTGGGCGTAGATAAAAAGCCACTGACCTGCAAAGTTAAACCGAGCACAGGTAGTTTGTCTGTCTGAAATCCAGGCCCCGAGGTTATACAATTTTTTTTCATGCTCAGCTGACTTGAGCATGGAATTTTTCCTGTTGATAAATATTAAAATGCTTACAATTGTTGGCATTTTGATATTTATCAGTAGGACAAATACTATCTTCTACAGCTATAAATATTACAATTTTCTCAAATGCTGATACTTTAATAATTATGGCCACTATAGATTTCATGCTCAGTTGAGTTGAATACAACAAAAGGTTTATCTATCTATCTATCTATCTATCTATCTTCTGATACTGCGTCGGTCACATTTTTGACCATTACCGCAGGTGTATATTACATACACTCCAGGTTTTGCAGGATGAAAGCCTACACAGTAATCATGTAATTACGATAGGGATCTTTAACCTGCACAGGGGGCCTCCAGTTAACGCCCCGATCCGAAGGACGGTGCACTTTATGACATTCATCCCTGCAAATGATGCCAATGGAGCGTGTTCGGACACCGAAATTTTATCGCCGCTGCCGGGGATCGAACCCGGGACCTCTAGCATCAGAAGCAAGTGCATTAACCACTGAGCTATCACGCCCCACGTTATATTCTACGGGCCTGGTCAGCGGTTATTTTAAACCGTTTCATTCTTAGATAGCGATGAACGCTTCAAGCATAAATTTGAATGGCCCTCGAACACTCATTCCGGATGTTATCACGCGCGCGAGAGAGCTCGAGGCAGCTTGTAATTCTTGTCGCTGTGACGTCCGAGTGCTACGTGAAAAGGTTTATCTGTAAAACCTGGCTCGGTTAGGCTAACAATGCTGACCCAGATCAGACGCCTCAAAACGCGGCGTCTGGTCGGGATCTGCATTATTTTTAGTTAATCTGGGCTAATTTACTTAGTAGCAGACGACAAAAATTGACAATGTTTGTCTTATTTTTTCATGAAAACAGGTTTACACTTTTCATGCAGATTGTCTGTTTGCATGAAATGCCAAAATAAGTTTTCTTGGCAAAAACATTCACACGTCGTCTGCTAAAACATATCCAACATGCAAAGTGTTAAAGGGTTATACAAACGTTTAGGAACGTTTTAACCCATATACGTTAGCGGCCCTTTTTGGACATTTGCAAACAGTGCAGACCCAGATCAGACGCCACAAACGTTTGACACTGTTTGCTGAAAGTGCATACATTTTGCAAAACTTATCGCTAACAAGACTAACTAGTCACCCCTATAATTGGAAATAGGCCACTCCAAACTTATTAGGTCGGAGATTTCGTTAAGAGCCAACCTTTGTCCAGGTGAGCAATAATATACCCCATATAGTCTGATACCGTCTGCTTTTACATTCATAAGTTTATTAAAATATTTAAAATCTATAAGTGTAACAGCTACCCCGTTGATGCATTCAAATGCCTGGCTTTTTATTAACCTGTATATGTGAGCTCACGTATTGTACGTATATGGAGCGAAAACGCGTCGCATCAGCAATTTGATGCACGCATGTTTACCCCAATAGTAGGATACTCCGCTCATGGGAATCGAAACTTCAACAAGGTAAGTAACTTTAACCCATTGTATACTGGTGGACTCTTCCATCGCTATATGGAAATATATTCCTTTATCTATCTATCTATCTATCTAGCTAGCTAGCTAGCTATTTATTATCATTTTTTTTTTTGGGGGGGGGGGGGTTGGTGGTTACGACCCTTATGACTATTTTACTTATTTTATGCCGAACGTCAATCAGAGATGGATGAAAACCAGAGTATCCAGAGAAAAAAAAACACATGACCTTTCGTTGCAGAATTTGGAGTTACACATGTGACCTGAGCGGGGCTCGAACCCACAGTGGTTATAGACCTGTAATGGTTAAGCCTTGAGGCTGCGCTCTTTCTCACTAGTCCACGGAGGCGCGTTTTTGTATCCTATCATTGGGTTTTCTCAGTGGAATCGAAGTCGATATTGTCACTGTTTCAAATAGTGAAAAATTGATTTTTATTTTCACTGCGAATTCAATCAATCATCGAAAAGTAACATATAATCTCTGTCTGTTACATGTCAATTGGCTAAACGTTATAAATGTGTCAGAAATCACGCCATGTAAATTTGAACGTCATTGAGACGTTGGTGACGTCACTTTTAACGCCTACGCAACGTAAATAATGCAAGCTGTGCTAGGCCAGTTAAGCAACTGCGGACATTGTTTGTTTGCAAAATTCAAGTGAACCATTTGTTAAATTATCATTCCAAGTTGTTTTTCAGTTAACATCAAATATTATACCCACCTAACGAATTCGCAGTGAAAATAAAAATCAAATTTTCACTATTTGAAACAGTGACAATATCGACTTCGATTCCACTGAGAAAACCTAATGATAGGAGACAAAAACGTGCCTCCGTGGACTAGTGAGTAAGAGCGCAGCCTCTTAACCATCACAGGTCTATCACCACTGTGTGTTCGAGACTATTCTATTGAGTACACACAAAATACATTTTAAGATGAAATCAGAAAGAAAAAAAATCTATAAATTTCCTAAATGTACGGATATCTGGAGATATTGAAAAAAAAATTAGCGGTGGTAAATTCGAGTTATCGAAGTTTCACTGTACATAGAAAAGCATTACGTGTACAAGTCCGTGAATGAACACTTCACTTTATATAGCGAAATCTGGGTATACGGGGTTATACATTTTTTTTCTTATTTCTGCTCCAACCGCGGTTCTAACGAGCACCCATAACCTATGTTTGCAGTGTAAATCACGGATTTTCATTAGAAAAGTAGCCATTTGGGAGATGTGAAAAAAATGCACCATGTCGCACGTGAACAGGAAATTCCAAAGCTTGTCTACCTTATACCACATGGAGTGAAATTTACCAGGTGTGCACATTTCCTTAAAACTGAAGTTTATCGGTGAGATAATGGTGTTACTTATTATGGGTAAAATGATAGCATACTGAACAGTTGTCTTTTGATGTGAAGAAGTGCCTTTTTTGATACGTTTGATCTGATAATTATGAAAATCACTTCGGCCATGTGTGCCATTCAAGATTTTAATTGATAAAAATTCTGAACTGGAGTAAACTGATTTTTCACCTTACACTTAATTTCACCAATACTAAGCTATATTTAATCATGCTTAAAGTGTGGAACAAATGTATCGGGCGGCATTCTATTTTATATTGGTCTACGTAATACTTTTTTTCACGGAAAATCAAACGGCATTTCATGTAAATGATCTGCTAAATGCTTAGCAGCCGAAATGCCAAACCTAATTTTCTCGGAACTAGAAATACGTCCACAGGATACGGATGCCCCCGCCCGAAATTATGTTAACCCTTATCTTGCTGTTCACGACAACCCCTAAATTTGCAAACAGTGCAGATCCAGATCAGGTGGCTTCTGAAGAAGCCACCTGATCAGGATCTACACTGTTTGGCATTCAGTTTATGAATTTGTAGCAATAAATTGCATCAAGTAATTTGATTGGTTGATAGACAGAAATGGGTGTGGCTGAAATGAATATTCAGCAAGATAAGGGTTAATGTTAGTATTTGACCGCTAAGTGTGACATTGACCTTACGGGTACGACCACGGTCTTGCGTGCAACAAATTGTCTCATGGTGGTTAACATTTCTGCCAAGTAATTTCCAAATCCATCCAAGAACAACAAAGATATTGAGCGGGCACAAGAAAAAGACACTTTACCTTTGACCTCTAAGTATGACCATGGCCTTGGACCTGGGTCTTGCGTATGACGCATCAACTCATGATGGTTAACATTTCTTCTTAGTAATTTTCAGATCCATTCGGATTGACCGGACACTTGAAAAATACATTTTTCTTTAGTATGACCTTGACCTTGGAGGTACCAACCCAGATCTTGCGCACGATACATCGTCTCGTGATGGTTAACATTTCTGCCATGTAATTTCAAAATTCGTCCAGAAATAAGAAAGTTATTGACCACGGTTAAGTTTCGGGCCCTTTATTTACATTTGACCTCTACGTACGACCTTAACATTGGAGTTATGGATCTGGGGTTTGTGCGAGATAGATCGTCCCATGATGGTTAACATTTCTGCCAAGTAATGTCAAAATCCATCCAGAAATAAGAAAGTTATTGACCTTGTTTAAGTTTCGAACCTTTTTTTAACCTTTGGCCTCTTAGTAGGACCTTGACCTTGGAGGTTTCGCGCGACTCATTGTCTCATGATGGTTAACATTTCTGCCAAGTAATTTGAAAATCCATCCAGAAATAAGAAAGGTATTCACCGTGTTTAACTTTCGGACCCTTTGTTTGGCATTCGACCTCTACGTTTGACCTTGACTTTGGAGATACGGGCCTGAGTTTTTCGCGAACAGATCATCTGCACCTTTTCTGTTGCGGGAAAAAAGTGCCGTTCGGCTCGCGCAGTCTGATCACCACCTTCGTGCTCGCAGCATGAGTACTACAATACATTTAGTACATACGTGTTTAATACATTTAGTGAAACTTTTAGTTTGTGGGTACTCGTTAGAACCGCCTCTAACGAGAACCCATAATCTATATTTGATCAGAAATAAGACAATGCCATAATTTTTCATCTTAAAATTTACGGTTTTTTTTTTGGCGGTAAAGTTTACAATGCATTCGTTTAGGCGTGTTTTGGTAATGATGACGGGGTCAAATGTTGTCTTCTGCAATGTCAAAACACTTTTTAAAAGCGTTTACATTCTGGGTAATCAATCATCCATGTGAAATCCATACCCATGTTTGATATGTTTTCTTATTTCTAGTTCGCTGGCTCTCGTTCAAATCGCCTATTTGAGAAATATAGAACGCAGAGTGCGCTGTCGTTAACGCTAACGTCATTGCACGTAATGTGACGCCAGTAAACGCCACAGAAATGTCACCACAGATGTCAGCAAACGATCGGAAATATTAATAATAATAACAATAAACATGCAAGAAAAAATAATCTTACATGGATGTGAATACCGGTAAATATGAGTAGAAAAACCCGCCCCTCGGAATCACAGTCCAGCCGCCTCATGATGCTGGATTATTTGCTGGCTCCCAGCTCACACATTATCAATATTGGAAAACAGGTAACCAGACCCCCCCACCCCTGACCTTGAAAGGTCAGGGGGGGTCTGGTTTCCTGTTTTTCCAACACCGATTATCTGCAGACTATGAGAAGCCTCCGTGGTGCAGTGGTTACGCTACTCGCCTTGTAAACCAGGGATCGCAGGATCGATCCCGGGCTTCTCCAGACTTTCGGATGAGTCTTTAAACCGAGGTCCCGTCTCCGTATGACCTTAGCTGTTGGTGGGACGTAAAACTAAAACTCACTCACTCACTCACTCTGCAGACTATGAACCAGCAGATAATGCAAAAAGGTGAATGACCCTGAACGATTTATTTTCTACCATGTAAGACCCTCGGGATTACTGTCCGGCATGATGAGGCTTGCCGAGTTATACCGAAAGGTGGCCGACTGAATGACTCTTTCTGTTCGCACCTCGCACCAATGAAAGTTTTTATAATCATCACAACACTGGTACGGAGGTTAGAAGATCGATACATGTCTATGTGATGGACCATCCAATCATACATAAGATGGTCGCAAACCAAAGAAGATACATCGCTGCACAGTATTGCTTTAAAATGGGGAAATCTATCAAAGGAAAGAATTAATTTCGTTTAACAGTGAGCCTCGAACCCCAGCGGGCACATGACGTAATTGTGACATCACATAAACGTCGACAAAACGTCATGACGTTTATGCAACATCACATCTACGTCAGTGCAACGTTGCACCGATGTTGATTTGACGGTGCCCTAACGGCGTGTGTCTTCTTGGACGTTTAACCAATATCTGATTTGTGGCTCCCGCCCATCGGAGCTTGGAGAAATAGATTGCACGCAGGGCTGAAGCCGGCCGCGCATGAGTACTGGTAAACAGCTTAAAAGGTCAAAGTCTGGCCAGGCAAATTGGTGCGAGTCGGACCGTCTGTGCATATAAAACCTATTGGTTTCATTGGGCGACAGGGATTGAGATGTCATTTCATCTCAATGTCGGGTAAAAGTCCAACAAAATTGAAAGCAACGGCTCCAAAATGACCTAAATAGTGTGACGGGGACGTTAAACCTCAAATAAAGCAAATAATAGTATTAGCATTGAGTTTATATCACTCTGCCGGTGTCATTGCTTTTCAGATGTTTATGAGTGAAAACAATTAAATGAATGGACTGCTTCCAGTCTACAGTGATCCATGAAAGAAGAATAGCCGAGTTTAACTGCCATTCACGAGTAACGTTTGTAACAAGAGTTGTGTTAATTCGAGACACTTGCATAATTTTCTTCTCTTTCTTTTTCTTCTTTTCCTTCTTCTTCTTCTTCTTCTTCTTCTTTCTTCTTCTTCTTCTTCTTCTTCTTCTTCTTCTTCTTCTTCTTCTTCTTCTTCTTCTTCTTTCTTCTTCTTAATGGCTCGAACGCCTTTGGGACCTCGAAATTCTGTTCGCGTCAGGGGTAGTTCGAGCCACTGATAGTCACTTCGTGGAGGCATAACGGAATACTTTTGGACATCTTTTCGGTGTACTATATTGAAAATGTATGCTGTGTTTACTCATTATAATCGCCTCTTCGAGGCGATTCTAATGAGTACACACGACATACATTTGCAAGAAAAAGACAAAAATCTCATTAATTATCCCCCTCTACTTCTTATGTAGAGGATTGCCCTAGGGGCTCAAGGACGGGTTCGACTCAGCCATGGTAAAAGAGCCATCGGTGTTCGAGCCATTGAAGTTCCAAGGTATCTTTCCGCGCTTAGCACCTTGTAAGTTTTGCTACATTGCTTCGGCTCATTTCTTTTGCTACATTGCTTCGGCTCATTTCTTCAGAGTTCAAAAGTAACGTTTGCTTAAATGAGTTGAATGAAACCAGCTTGTGTGAAATTTAAAAGCCGTTTATTTAATTCACATTTATACGTTTAGTCCATAAAGTGGCAATCAAAATTAAAGCAGCCAACGCAAGTCTTCTTTTTCATTTCAAATATTTTGTTCTCAGAGAAAATTGCGTTTGAGTTTCATGTGAATCGTCTGTCAGCAGATTATTTACATAAAATTTCAAGCCTTGTTTTCCATGGAAAATAGGAAAAAAGGATTTGAAAATGTTGTCTGCAACTTTGATAGGCACTTTAAGGGTTAATATATATATCCGATATACTTTAATTTCTGTTATCAAACCCATCTTGTTTCCACTTACACTGTTCTGCAAAAATTCCTGCGATTGGATCAGTGAATTCAATTGATGCCAAAATCCTGCTTTTTTTTCTTTTCTATTTTTCTTTCATTCCGATTTCGCCCACCTGTCATTATCTATAAGCGCAATATACTGTACAACCTAAATTTCTTCTGGTCTAAGCCTTCACAGACAAGGTGTTGCGAGTCGGATCGTCCCTGCGGGTGAAAGTCCACAAAATTGGAAGCAACGTCACCAAAACGACCTAAAACAAACAAACAAGCAAAAGCTTGATCTCTAGAAATGGTGTTCCTTTGTTGACAATGGGTATACTCATTATATATAGAGTCTAGCCTGTTGAGGCGATTCTAATGAGTAAGTACAGTGAAATTTTTATATTAAGACCACCTTTGGAACGGTTCAAAAGTGGTCTTAAAGACCACTTTTGAACAGTCCCAAAGGTGGTCTCTGATCAGAGGACACTCTATGCAGAAACAAAAAAAACAAAAATGAATAGCTGAAACTTTCGAAATAAGCTTTTTATTAGTATCAAGATTTGGTGGTCTTAATAGCGGAATTTTACTGTATTTTGTACAAGCACCATGCCTGCTAAACTGGATCTAGCGTTAACCTTCGGTGACTTGAACCACCCAGTTCTTTTTCTTTATTTCAGGCATGTATCGGATTGTCCATTTGGTCTGTGTATTTCTGGTCCTAATCATGCTGGAAAATGACGCCAGAGCCGCGTGGACCTATCCTAGAAGAAAACCACGACGACACGCCGTCGCCAAATACCAAAACGACGCCGCCAGCTATGGGTGAGGACTATTTTTAAATAATTGTTTCTTTGTGAGACTCAACTGACAATAAAGGTTGTTCTGTTCTTATATAACTTCAGCAATAATGCTTCATACTAGATTCTATCCGGCCACTGCCCATCCGGGCTTGAAGAAATAGATGGGCTGCACGATGCTTCCACGCAGAGCTGAAACCGACCCGCAGCGTACTGGTAAACCGTTTAGAGGATCTAAGCTTGCCCAGCCTGCAGGAAAAGCGGTGCGAGTCGGCCCGTCCATGCTTATAAACCCTGTTGGTTTCATTGGGCGGCAGGGCTTGAGATATCATTTCATCTCAGTGTCGGGTAAAAGTCCCACAAAATTGGAAGCAACGTCTCCAAAATGACCTTTACAGTGTTGACGGGGACGTTAAACCTCATATCAAACAAACTAGATTCTGTCAGTTATCTTATAGATTACTAATGACGGTCAGGCCAGGATTCAAACCATTTTCGGGTCGGTTGTGTGTCAATCGTCCCGAAGTTAAATATACAATAGAGGTTATACTGATGATGTTCACGTGTCTACCACTCACCAGTAAATCTAATCGCACGCAAATACCTTATGTACGAGTGTCCATTTGTTTTAAATGTGCTGCTCTGCTACTCAGATCATATAGAGAAATCTGCTTCAGATAACAAAAGTAATGTCCCCTGTTTGCCTTGGTAAATTAGTCAAGTTCAATAAAACATTTATTTCCCTTTCTACTTACTGATCTTATTGAGCTGACTTTGCGAATTTACTTCGGTGCACAAAGCGTGTTGGAAACGCAGATTGGGCCATATAGGGAAGCACTTTCCACATTTCTCATTTTTATGAAAATTATATCACTGTTAAGTCTGGAATGTAATCAACATAAAAAAACTTATAATAGAAACTTGTGAACACAGAATGATACGCATTAATGGTATGAAAATGCAATTCCATGCATTTCGCACCAATTTCTTTGATATTTAGATAGCAGTCTGAAACACCAGGGAAGCAACAAACATTATTTAGTGTTTTTTTTTTACGAAAAAGGTATCATTTTGAAGGGCAAAGACTGAATTTAAATGTATATTCATTGCCACTTGCCAAGAAAACAAAATTATATTAAATGTAGTCGCTGCAAACATTTTAGTTCATTTTGTCAGTTGGTTTCGTCCAAGTAGTAGTATCGAACTAGTTGTTAAATAAATCGATAACTCTCATGACTAACAGAGGGTTTTGAGGATAATTTTGACTTATTTTGGGCAAACAGTTCTGTGTGTAGAGAGATCATTTGGGTCCCGTCAAGCTGTTTTGGTACTTATCGTCTATGCGAGCAGCGAAGGTTTAGGCGAGCCTGCGCATCCGCATAGTGAATCAAGAGGAACCTTCAGACAGAAAGCCATATCCCTGGCCTCTCTGAATGGCTGGGCATGCGCAGTTAAAATTTGTCATGACGGAATGCTCGAAGACACAAATTCGCTTGGCGGGGCTCATTTATGATCAACAGTGATCATCATAGCCTGGGACCAGACGCCTCAAAATGTGACTACTGATCAGGGTCTGCAGGGCTAAAGTCTAAGTCGAGATTCTGGACATTTTTCAGCCTATACTCAGGGACGATCGTCACATCAGTACTTTTGGCACTTTGCTTTGATTATTGATAATATGCAGTGTTATCTTTTTAGGCGATGGTAATACCAGATTTCTTTAATTTCTAGCTCTTTTCGGGAACTCGATAGAACCACCTGCTAAAACCTGCACCCAAAGTCATGATCTATGTTTGAAAAAAAAAAATATGATCACGCCAGTGCATAGCCTGCACATGATTTCAGAGTGATATTTGTGGGGGTGTTTATTTTGGGCTTATCCTTTCAACTCTAACACCTCCTTCACCAATTATACATGAGCGCGTATTAACTCTTATCATGCTGTTCACGACAACCCCTATTTTTGGAAACAGTGTAGATCCAGATCAGATGGCTTCTGAAGAAGCCATCTGATCAGGATCTACAATGTTTGACATTCAGTTTATGAATTTGTAGGAATAAATTACATCAAGTAATCTGATTGGTTCAAATTCAGAGAAGGGTGTGGCTTAACTGAATATTCAGCAAGAGAAGGGTTAAAACGGGAAGTTCTATTTTCACGAAGAGTGCGTTTTGTCGTCTATGAATATTCTTGAAAAGGTCGTAAAGCCAAATGAGCTGGAGCACAACAGTTCCTACAATTTACATGTGCGCCAAACGAAAACTCAGATCAGCCTGCGCATCCGCGTCTTCGTTGTGCGCTCTAAGGATAGCTAAGAGCCCAACGCTCATTCCTGCAGCAAGGGAAGTCTCTGGTCAGACTATGTGAATGCGCAGGCTGATCTGATTCTTCGCTGAGCGCACATGTAAATTGTAGGAAATGCTGTGCCCCGGCTCAAATGAAACATGTGAGCCAACTCATGCAAAAATGGCACTTATCTCAGTGGTTTTGTTTGGTTGATTTGAGGTTTAACGTCCCCGTCAACACTGTAAAGGTCATTTTGGAGACGTTGCTTCCAATTTTGTGGGACTTTTACCCGACATTGAGATGAAATGACATCTCAAGCCCTGTCGCCCAATGAAACCAATAGGGTTTATTAGTATGGACGGTCCGCCTCGCACCGCGGTTCCTGGACAGGCTTAGATCCTCTAAGCGGTTTACCAGTACTAGTGTGTGGGCCGGATTCAGCTCTGCGTGGAAGCATCGTGCAGCCAATACATTTCTTCAAGCCCCTATGGGCGGGAGCGAACTTATCTCAGTGGACTCAGGAGACCAGCAATGGTTGCGCACTAGCTCAGTCTCGCCGAGCCTTCGCTACTCACAGACACATGTAGAAGCGATCTTGGTTTGTTTGTTTGATTTAGGGTTCAACGTCCCCGTCAACACTGTAAAGGTCATTTTGGAGACGTTGCTTGAAATTTTGTGGGACATTTACCCGACATTGAGATGAAATGACATCTCAAGCCCTGTCGACCAATGAAACCAATAGGGTTTATATGCATAGACGGTCAGAAGCGGTCTTGGTTGTGAAATAATGCAAGACTAGTGCGTCTATCCCTGTAAGTTTGTTACGCATGCGCAGTTGAAGATCAAAAATCTTAGAATGCGATGGTCCATTTTCTCACGCGTCGGCTCATTTTCTAAACCCAATTTGTATCAAATGGAATCTTATATAGCAGGGGTACATTTTTCTTTAAATCTTTTTTTTTTTTTTTTTTGGAAAATAGCTGAAAGCAGGCCCAGATCGGACGCCGGCGTCTGATCTGGACCTGCACTGTTTACCAGTATCCCGATTTTGGGTCTCGGATAGAAATTGGTAGATTTGTCCAACTCTGTTAATCAGTTGTTCATTGTATAACATATTGTTTACAAAAAAAGAACGCAAAAACCCCTGAAAAACGCAATTTCTACCTTGTGTGAAAATTGTGAAAATGAAGACTAAAGAGACTTTTACATATATTATGTTTAAAGGGGCTTTCATTTGATATAAAAAAAAGTAAAAATAGGTAAAAATGTACATGTAGGGACTTGGGCAAGTCTGACCGTCAAAATGGATTAATCAGTTTATTTGTAATATATACAGTAAAATTCCTATAATAAGACCACCTTTGGGACTGTTCAAAAGTGGTCTTCTGATCTGGATCTACGCTGTTTGCAAAGATAGGGTTGTCGTTAACAGCAAGATAAGGGTTAATAGCGGAATTTTACTGCATATGATATAACGTTATTTTCTCAGATGAGTATAATAAATTCTCCTATCATCAGTTCCAGACGAGTATTCAAGTTATATCAACTGCAATGGAATTTACTACCAGACAGATTGATGCATTTTTCCAGACACGCAACTTGTTGTTTTTGCTTTTATTACAATAGTTCCATAGAGACGATTGCAGTGCGTCCACAGGAGACATGCAACATGAATACAAAATATTTTCTAAGGCCATTCTGTCCAGTTGTCAGTTTCTTGTGAAAGAATGTGCACTGCACTGGTCAACCACTTATGTTAAAATGTGTCCAAGAAAAGCGTGATCAGGTCAACTGTTCCGCTCGACATGACCTTAATAGTGTAGACCAGATCGTTCAATTCCGAAACAGCCAAAGCATACAATATGCAGGCAGCGTCGTTCCAACGTCCAAGCAGATCTGACTGTAAATCAAGGGTCCCAGCATAAGTGGCGTTGATCTTAACCCATTAAGTTCCCGAAAACCCTAAAGAGGTACCTTGGCAAACAGTGCAGGCCCAGATCAGACGCCGCAGAATGCGGCGTCTGATCAGGGCCTCCACTGTTTGCTAAAAGTCCAGCCATTTTACAAATAGAATTTGAAGAAAACACAATCTGACACCCCTAAATTTTGCAATGAACTCCTGCTATATATAAGGAGGAAGATTCCATTTGGTACAAAAAGGGTTAAAATGTTTTTTCATTGGCGTTTTCCGCGCTGTTGTCAGTTATTTACCTACTTTCTTATACTTACTAAAGAGCAAATTTGCACGGGCCTAGGTGGTCTGACCTTTCTCAGGAAACAAAAATCGACCTGTCGTAATGTATGAATCCACATATACCTAGGATCACTGGCAAAGAGTTACGACGCAGATTAGAAGCCGTGGAACAAGGCGTCTGATCAGTGTATTCCCTCTTTGATTACATGGCAAGGGTGTTTGTTAACTTACAATAAAAAAAAAAACACGAAACAAATAACAGACCTTTTTACCTTTATCCTGCTGAACAACATAAGCCACAACTCTGCAAACATTGTAGATCCAGATCAGATGGCTTGTGCCACCTGACTAGGATCTACACTGTTTGTCATCCAGCATGTGAATTGAACGATATCAAGTACAGTCAAACTTCAATAACTCGAACACCTCTGGGACCATGCAAATTTGTTCGAGATAGGGATAGTTCAGATTACTGAGGATTACTGATGGTATAGTAGTCGCATATAAAATTGGCTAGGCGGAGCTATCGTTTGCACCTGCCTTTGGAATGATCTATTAACAAAACGGTAAAGCAAGTCACCCGAATTTGTGAATTGAACTGTAACACAGACAAAGCTGTGGCGTATATGACCATTTGGTTCGCTTGCCAAAAGCATGCGAAAGGCACTCTACCGAATCTTCTGGTGGACTCAGCGAATTTGACATATATTGACAGCACCTAAATAGCCCCGCCTAGTCAATCTTATCTGCGACTACTATAGCAGGTCATGAGACATGGTGGGGATGACTTAAGGGGAATGGGAACACCTGACAGATTTTTCCGCCATTTTTCAAAGGGAGACAACTGTCGGGACTTCTTGTTCGCTTTTCTGCAAGACCCGGGCTATCCAAATAAAGAAGGGGTCTACTCTTACAGGAAAGAATTTGCTCCTTAGGAGCAAATTCTTACCTTTAAGATTTGACCCCTATTGACATGGGAAACAAATATACTTTTGCAGGAGTTGCCTCCCCTGAAGGTATTCCCATTCCCCTTAAGGGTATCTTTACGATCTTTTATAGAATTGAGGTATGTTATGGGCACTCATTAGAATCGCCATTCTAATGAGTACAAATAACACACCTTTCCTAGATAAAATCTAAAAACAAATCATATACATGTATATGGAAACCTGCAGCTTTGGGAGCTTTGGGAGATATGTGGGGGTGTGGACATCAGAACTAGTTCGAGTTAGTCATGGTAACCGAACTATCCGTATTCGAGTTTTCGAAGTTTCACTGTAAACTTGATTGGTAGATAGTGAGAAATGGGTTTCGTCCGATTAATTTATTCAACAGGACAAGGGTTAAATAGGAAATCTGCCAGTCTAAAGGTAATATATGTGGGTGATTCTGTGTGGTACATATGAGCCACTTCGTGACAAAAAAAAAAAAGAAGATTTGACATTTTTTTCATTTGCGTACAACAAAAGTGCTTAACACAGCACGTTGGAAAGCACAAGCCTTCTAGTTGATACAGCTGCATTTTAAAGAGACGTGCCAGTCTGTGTAACTGAGCAAGTCGGTTCGTGTCTTATTTAGTCCTAAACCGCGATGGCAGGTTTTCTCGTAACAAACTAAGAAAAAATCGTTTGTTTGTTTGATTTGAGGTTTAACGTCCCCGTCAATACTGTAAAGGTCATTTTGGAGAAGTTGCTTCCAATTTTGTGGGACTTTTACCAGACATTGAGATGAAATGACATCTCAAGCCCTGCCGCCCAATGAAACCAATGGGGTTTATAAGCATGGACGGGCCGACACGCACCGCTTTGCCTAAGCGGTTTACCAGTACAGGTTTGCGGGTCGGTTTCAGCTCTGCGTGGAAGCATCATGCAGCCCATTTATTTCTTCAAGCCCCGATGGGCGGGGGCCGTAGAAAAAATCGTATGTGGGCAGCATAGGATCAAACGAACCTGTACGCTCTCGCAGTCTGATCAGATATATTTTGTCAGCCTTCTCCCTGGGACCTGGGCAACGATAATCAGACTTACAGACTTACTTAATCAGACTTTTGTGGGAAAGAAACTGTCCTTTTGGCTTTCCGCTGTTGGTGTTTCCATTAGGGTCTGTTGTTTCATGTTTGTGTTTCTTTCCCTTTGGTGTCTCTGATGGGAGCTGTGGGTTAATTGTTTCGATTCCTGATCATTGCTTCCACTTCTATTTTGCACATACACTGGCCTAGTTGATCCAAAAGATCATAGCAACAGTTAAGTTTTGTGACAATTGATAGTTTTCCTTATTTCTCCGTATAGACCAATGTTTTATGCGTCGTGGCGGTTCTAATGAATACCCACAACATAGGTTTTTATGGACAATTAACAAAAACCATCCTTCAATTATCACAAAATACCAACCTTATCTGTGGCTATGCAAGGTTCGTCAGCTCAACGAGATCGTCACTGGTGACAAAAAATGATAACTGCTCAAGAAAGTACATTTATATCTAATGCATTGGTATTTTTGCTGAAAAAATGTGAGTAGCGTTTGCAGTACAAAAGCTGCATCTTTATTCGGCGAAAATATGAGTGTTTATGGGGTAATGAACGATTCAAGTTTGCTGACTATATGCCTTGTTAGCCAATATCACAATATCGTGAGGATTTTGGTGGCGGTGGTGGTGTTGGGGAATCTAACATTAAAGCATTGGAATTTATGTTTAAACTTGCAGAGTTGCAATTTCTGTATGTTTTTTCTTCTTCTTCTTCTTCTTTTTTTTTTTTTTTTTTTTTGTTACAGAATGATAAATTGAAGCTTATGCTTTGATCTGACAGATTATTGCAGTGCGGATAATGTATTGCGGCTGCAAAGTCATTAACGCCTTTGATGCATTTGCAGAGGCACTTACTAATATTATATATTATACGACGAAATACCTTTGAGAAATTAAATCATTTCAAGCTCCCATTAATAGTCTTGAAGTTCTAACTGATTCCTAGGCTTTTGTAAAACCTAGGAAGCAAACTGTGCCACTATAGCTTGTATGAACCCACTCTCCTGAACGAATATATGATTTGTGGTCAAAGTTGGTATAAATATATCATTGCAATCTACCAAAGACATTTGATGACATTGACCTCATTTTAAGGTCATATCCCTCCAAACTGGTCAAATCTCGGCAAGCCTCGCAAACAGTATGTCTGAATACTGTCACCGAAACGAAAAAATATGAATTATGGTCAAACACTTGCTACTACAAGTGATTTCAACCGACAAAAGACTTAATTTTCAAAGTCACACGAGTGAAAAGATTTTCAAATTAAACCCTGGCTGATATTTTTTACGGTTTGTCTTTGAGTGTGTGTATCGCTTATTTATTATTATTATTATTATTATTATTTTTGGAAGAGGCTAGTGACAAACGTTTGTCAATAGCGATTTCACGTTAAAAAGGCTATTGACAAACGTTTGTCAATAGCGATTTCTCGTAAAAATGGCAATTTACAAACGTTTGTCAATAGCCAAAATACGTTAAATTCGCTATTGACAAACGTTTGTCAGTTGTGAAATTACGAGAAATCGCTATTGACAAACGTCTGTTTATGTTTACAAAGTTATTAGCACCCTAAGCCTATTGGGGGCTCGGAGACATAGATTTGGCTGCCTCATCACGCTAACACGCCTATATCATTTTGACCATCATTAAACTTCACTTTTATGTAGTAAAACTGGGGTTTACAGGGATAGTCATTACTTTTTCTTATTTCTGCTCAAAAACATAGATTGTGGGTACTCCCGTCGAGGCGGACCTAACGACTACCCAAAATCTATGTTTTGTGCAGAAATAAGAAATAAATCACATTTTTCATCTGACAATTTTCATTTTTGGGCGGTAAAATTACAATATATATTTCAACGGACGTGTTTTCGTAATGTGTTGCATGAAACCGACCGAACTCGAGTCCTGGTAAACCGCATAGAAATATAAGCATGTCCAGAAAAAACTGGTACGAGTCGGAATGTTCCTTAAGCCCTAGCACTTGCATTGGGCGGTAGGGCCTGTGATGTCAATCCATCTCAATATCGAGTAAAAAATCCCATATCCCATAAAATCAGAAGCAACGGCTCCAAAATGACCTTGATAGTGTTGACGGGAACGCAAAGCCTCAACAGACACAAACAGAATTTCGCGATCATCTAAATCGCTTTGAGACTAATACGTATATCTAGGAAGATCTTTTTTATGTCTAAAAAGTTAGTAGGACGCCAGGACAGCAGGATGACATACATTTGTTTGGCCGTATACATAAAAAAGGAAACGGTTTCAAGTTTCAAGCTTACTGGCAGTTTCGAAATGTAATTGTTCGAACACTTGCAAAGAAATTTTTTCTCATGACGTGGCTCATATTGAAATCACTCACTGTGCCGGGGACGGTTGCTAATACATGTACAGTGTGACTTCGGAATCTTGAACAATCTACAGTTTTCAGTTCTAATCTGTACTGCCTCTGTTCAGTGGTCCTTCCTTCCAAAGGGTTACCTTTTTGTAGAACTTATATGCACTGGGCGGTCCGACTTGCGCCATTTTGTCTGGGAAGGCTTTTTTCTTCCAAGTGGTTCTCTAGCAGTCATATGCGGTCAGTTTCAGCTGTAAGTAGAAGCAACATGCTTCCCAGTCTTTTTCTCCGAGCCCCGATGAGCGGTGGGCAATTCGCCCCGTTTGCCAATAGCGATTTCAGGTAAAAATCACTGTTGACAAACGTTTGTCAATAGCGATTTCACGTTAAAATGGCTATTGAGAAACGTTTGTCAATAGCCAGTTTAACGTGAAATCGCTATTGACAAACGTTTGTCAATAGCCATTTTAACGTGAAATCGCTATTGACAAACGTTTGTCAATAGCCATTTTAACGTATATTGGCTATTGACAAACGTTTATCAATAGCCACTCCGGTTTTTTTTTTTCGTTTTGCATAGCCAAGTGGCCATTTTGTGGGGAAGTGACTGTCCTTTTGGGTTTCCACCATTGTTGTTTCTATTAGGGTCTAGTTATTTTCTTTCTGATGGAAGCTATTGGTTAACTGTATCGATTCCTGATCATTGCCGGAAGAAATTCTGTCAAATTAGGTGAATTCATAATATCAGTTCTTTATAAACGGTTGGTGGCTTTGATTATGCCCTTATTTTCAAGGTCGCAAATATCGTTTAATGTTTGTTTGTCTGCCGACCACATCTTAACCTAACTGACTGGGGATTTTTGGCAAGCGTCATACACTTTATTAGGGCAATATTTTACAGCACTTAGGAGTAAAGTCAAAACTATTGCCCTGAGGTGCTATGCATTACGAAAACACACCTATACAAATGCATTGTAAACTTTATCGCCGAAAAAAAACGAAAATTTTAAGAAGAAAAATTGTGATATTTTTCTTCTTTCTGCTCAAGATATAGATTGTGGGTACGCATTAGAACCGCCTCATCGAGGCGGTTCTAACGAGTACCCACAATCTATATTTTAGAGCAGTAATAAGACCCTGTAAACCCCAGTTTTATTATATAAAAGTGGGGTTTGAGGGGTGATGGGACGACCTGATGCACTATTGCCCGATGCCGAAGGTCATCCACAGTACCGAGGTTCAATAGCTTGGACTATATTCCAAACTGTCATGAAATAACTGTTTTATTACCCAGCCCATCGAAGATACTGTATAGGAGACCAATGAACAGTTCTTAAAGGTGCATTATTGAGCTATCTGGAAAAAAATGCTTCCAAAAATAAAATACATATAGCCGGTATTTTTCTTTAAAACAATACAAATGAATGCATTTTATGCAAAATGCGAACAATTATGATGACAGATAAACGAGTTTTAGAGGGATTCCCTGACTAGGTTTCGAACACTAGATAGATCTATTTTTAGTTCGTGACAAAAATAGAATCGCCATATATGACGTTATACGACGTTCATTTTTGGCCTTGTTTGCTTAGGCCATGCATGAATCGGAAAAAATATGACGCTGAATACCATGCCATAAGTAACGACACCCAGAGACGATACTGTCGCCATGTATGTGTAAAGTGACAGATTTATTTTTAGAACAGAAATTCCGAACACATCTTCAGAGCGAAGGGTAAACACGAATGAAAACGACCATTTTCACAAAGTTCTGAAGCTGTATTTGGCTCCAAAAGTGTACACATGACAAAGGAGTATGCATTGAAGATGAAAACCAGAAAAAAAATTGAGACCCAGTAGCTCAATAATGCACCTTTAAAGAGATATGATATTTTCAGATCCAGAAAATTATGACTTTAACAGTATATAAATACAAAGCAAATGAAGAACTTCCAAGCTTCAAAGATAGATTCCAAAAATGCATATATATTTTATAGACCAAAGACCGTCAAACAGAACTGTCGAATAGTAAATCATATTGGACGGTCGGGTTAAAACTGGATTAAACTCATCCTATAGCCAAAATTACATCATAACACCTTTTTATATTTTTGAGCAAGAAAAAGGAAAATATCTCTAGAACGAGTATTTTTTTATATAAAATGGTTGATATTTTTTCTTATTTCTAGTCCAAATATAGATTGTTGGTGTTCGTTAGAGGCGATTCTAACGAGATCCAACAATTTATATTTTTGAGCAAGAAAAAGGAAAATATCTCTCGAACGAGTATTTTTTATATAAAATGGTTGATATTTTTTCTTATTTCTAGTCCAAATATAGATTGTTGGTGTTCGTTAGAGGCGATTCTAACGAGATCCAACAATTTATATTTTTGAGCAAGAAAAAGGAAAATATCTCTAGAACGAGTATTTTTTTATATAAAATGGTTGATATTTTTCTTTTTTCTAGTCCAAATATAGATTGTTGGTGTTCGTTAGAGGCGGTTCTAACGAGAACCAACACTCTATATTTTTGAGCAAAAAAAAAAAGGGAAAATAATACCCCCGCGGTAAATAACTCTAATTTAAGTGGGGTTTTGAGGGGTCCTCGTTGCTGCGACAAGGTAGGCATAAAGACGCAAGTCACCATGCTCAGCTACACAGGGTGCAAGAGTCCTGCTATCACAGCAGCTATCAGTTCTGTACCTTAGCTGTTCGCACATGACAAAACAAGTTTTTTCATGGCGTGGTACAATTATGAAATAAACGTGGTCATTTCTACTGCCACATAAGCATTTTATGCCCCCGGAATCGAAAGTCGGGTGGCATAGTTTTTGGTCTGTCTGTTTGTCCGTTTGTCTGTCTACAAAAACCTTAACATTGGGCATACGAGGGTAGGCTGAAAAGTTTTGAGCCTGACCAAGATCCAATGGTTTGTCCATGAAGAAAGTGCCTTATTTTTCAACATAGTCTCCCTTCCTGTCCACACACTTCCTCCAGCGATCCCAGTGGTATAGAAGGTCTCATCTTGGTCCCTGAAAAACTCCTCCACAGCAGCTATCGCTTCCTCGTCTGACCGATAATGCTGCCCAGCCAAGTGCTTTTTCATGTTTGGAAACAGGAACTAATCTGATGGAGCTAGATCAGATGAATACGGAGGATGATCGACAAGTGTGAAGCCACAGTCATGCACAGCAGCCATTGCGACAACCGATTTATGAGCAGGCGCATTGTCCTGATGGAACAAGACCCCTTTTTTCAATTTTCCGGGTCGTTTAGCCTTAATTGCTTTTCGCAATTGTTTTAGCAGATCTGCATAATACTCCCCATTAATTGTTTTGCCCTTTTGAAGGTAATCTATGAATATTATACCCTTGGCATCCCAGAACACTGATGCCACCACCTTCCCTGCAGAGGAGACGACCTTTGCCTTCTTTGGAGAGGGGTGAGCCAGGGTGCTTCCATTGCATGGATTGTCTTTTGGTTTTGATGCACCCAACACTCATCCTGAGTGACAAAACGGCCAAGAAAACCATCTTGGTCCGTGTGCTCTCGCAGTCTGATCAGATATATTTTGTCAGCCTCCTCCCTGGGACCTGGGCAACGATGATCAGACTTACACACTTACTTAATCAGACTTTTGTGTGAAAGTAACTGTCCTTTTGGCTTTCCACTGTTGGTGTTTCCATTAGGGTCTGTTGTTTTATGTTTGTGTTTCTTTCCCTTTGGTGTCTCTGGTGGGAGCTGTGGGTTAATTGTTTCGATTCCTGACCATTGCCTCCACTTCTATTTTGCACATACAATGGCCTAGTTGATCCAAAAGGTCATAGCAACAGAAAAGTTTTGTGACAATTGACGGATAGTTTTCCTTATTTCTCCATATAAACCTATGTTGTTGGTATTCACTAGAACCGCCTCGTCGAGGCGGCTCTAATGAATACCCACAACATAGGTTTATATGGAAAATTGGCAAAAATTGTCCTTCATTTATCACAAAATACTAACTTTATCTGTAGCTAAGACAGTGGTGACAATGATAACTGCTCTAGCACGTTCACTTATATCTAATACAATGGTATTTTTTGCTGAAAAAAATGTGTGTAGCTTTTGCAGTACAAAAGCTGCATCTTTATTCAGCGAAAATATCAGTGTTTATAGGGTAATGAACGATTCAAGTTTTATGTAATGCTACCTATTGACCTTGTTAGCCAATATCACAAGTATCGTGGGGATTGTGGTGGCGGTAGTGATGTTGCGGGGGGGGGGGGGGTCTAACATTAAAGCATTGGAACTTATATTTAAACTTGCAGAGTTGCAATTTCTGCATGTTTTTTTTTTTTTTTTTTTTTTTGTTACAGGCATTGAATCCTTCTTGCAGAATGATAAATTGAAGCTTATGCTTTGATCTGACAGAATATTGCGTTGCTGATAATGTATTACGACTGCAAAGTCATTAACGCCTTTGATGCAGTTGCAGAGGCACTTACTAATATTATATGGGGCCCGTCAAGCGATTTTGGTACTTATCGCCTATGCGAGCAGCGAAGGTTCAGGCGAGCCTGCGCATCCGCGCAGTCTCGCCAGAACCTTCGCTGCTCGCTCATACAAGCTTTGAATCAAGAGGAACCTTCAGACAGAAAGCCATATCCCTGGCCCCTCTGAATGGCTGGGCATGCGCAATTAAAGTTTGTCATTACGGAATGCTCGAAGACCCAAATTCGCTTGGCGGGGCTCATATATTATTTATACGACGAAATACCCTTGACAAATTAAATCATTTCAAGCTTTCATAACTATTCTTGAAGTTCTAACTGAATCCTAGGCTTTTGTAAAACCTAGGACGCAAACTGAGTCACTATAGCTTGTATTAAACCACTCTCCTGAACGAATACAGTAGAACTTCGATGGCTCGAACACCGATGGCTCGTTTACCATGGCTGAGTCGAACCCGTTCTTGAGTCCCTATGGAATTTCTCTGCATAAGAAATAGGGAGGGTGAAATTTAGGATATTTTCTTCTTTGATCTTGCAAATGTATGCTGTGTGTACTCATTAGAATCGCCTCGATGAGGCGATTCTAATGAGTACACACAGCATACATTTTTCATTATAGAACACCGAAAAGATGTCTTAAAGTATGTCGTTATGCCTCCTGGCAGTAACCTCAGTGGCTCGAACTACCCCAGTCTCGAACAGATTTTCATGGTCCCAAAGGTGTTCGAGCCATTAAAGTTCGACTGTATATGATTTGTGGTCAAAGTTGGTATAAATATATCATTGCAATCTACCAAAGACATTTGATGACATTGACCTCATTTTAAGGTCATATCCCTCCAAACTGGTCAAATCTCGGCAAGCCTCGCAAACAGTATGTCTGAATACTGTCACCGAAACGAAAAAATATGAATTATGGTCAAACACTTGATCAACCTACAAAAGACTTAATTTTCAAAGTCACACGAGTGAAAAGATTTTCAAATTAAACCCGGACTGAAATTTGTTACGGTTTGTCTTTGAGTGTTTGTATCGCTTATTTTTTATTATTATTATTTTTTTTTTCGTTTTGGATAGCCAAGTGGCCATTTTGTGGGGAAGTGACTGTCCTTTTGGGTTTCCACCATTGTTGTTTCTATTGGGGTCTAGTTATTTTCTTTCTGATGGAAGCTATTGGTTAATTGTATCGATTCCTGATCATTGCCAGAAGAAATTCTGTCAAATTAGGTGAAAGCATAATATCAGTTCTTTATTAGGGTTTGGTGGCTATGACTATGCCCTTATTTTCAAGGTCGCAAATATCGTTTAATGTTTGTTTGTCTGCAGACCACATCTTAACCTAACTGACTGGGGATTTTTGGCAAACGTCATACACTTTATTAGGGCAATATTTTACAGCACTTAGGAGTAAAGTCAAAACTATTGCCCTGAGGTGCTATGCATTACGAAAACACGCCTATACAAATGCATTGTAAACTTTATCGCCGAAAAAAAAGAAACTTTTAAGAAGAAAAATTGTGATATTTTTCTTATTTCTGCTCAAAATATAGATTGTGGGTACGCATTAGAACCGCCTCATCGAGGCGGTTCTAACGAGTACCCACAATCTATATTTTTGAGCAGAAATAAGACCCTGTAAACCCCAGTTTTATTATATAAAAGTGGGGTTTGAGGGGTGATGGCTCGACCTGATGCACTATTGCCCGATGCCGAAGGTCATCCACAGTACCGAGGTTCAATAGCTTGGACTATATTCCAAACTGTCATGAAATAACTGTTTTATTACCCAATCCATCGAAGATACTGTATAGGAGACCAATGAACAGTTCTTAAAGAGATATGATATTTTCAGATCCAGAAAAAACACACTTTTCAATCATTATTATGACTTTAACAGTATATAAATACAAAGCATATGAAGAACAGGTGTTCTCACTGCCAAGCTTCAAAGATAGATTCCAAAAATGCATATATATTTTATTGACCAAAGGCCGCCAAACAGAACTGTCGAATAGTAAATCATATTGGACGGTCGGGTTAAAACTGGATTAAACTCATCCTATAGCCAAAATTACATCAAAACACCTTTTCTTGCACACCAGATAAGGAAATTCATAATTTTAGCTTTGGATAGAAATTCTGTTCTGACCCTGGTGTTCTTACCCAAATCGTATATTCTCGCGTGTTTCATAAATGCACTGGTTGAATACGACCTCATATGCGCCGTCGTTAAGGTTGACGTCACAGCGCTTTACGCGACGTCGCTAAACATCACAACATGGTCATGACAATATGGCGGACGTCGGCAACAGAGGTTACTGTATTGTCAACACTCCACGCTCAGAAATGAAAAGTATGCAAGAGAAAGAATCCTACATGGGTGTGAGGGTGGATAGAAAAAGCCGTCCCTCTGGATGACTGTGTGGCACCAGTCGGCAAGCCTCGTGATGCCGGTCAGTGACCCTCGGGATGGATTTTTCCATCCACCCCTCACACCCATGTAATATTTTTTTATACATTGTTGCTTGGGTAATAAAATAGCATTGATCGTGTTTCCGAGACCTAGACCTAATGCTGTAACATCGGCGTCCCCTCATGAGAAAACATGTCCTTTACGATAACACATCCGTGTGCTATAATGGTCTCTTTCATATCTCTAGAACGAGTATTTTTTATATAAAATGGTTGATATTTTTTCTTATTTCTAGTCCAAATATAGATTGTTGGTGTTCGTTAGAGGCGATTCTAACGAGATCCAACAATTTATATTTTTGAGCAAGAAAAAGGAAAATATCTCTCGAACGAGTATTTTTTATATAAAATGGTTGATATTTTTTCTTATTTCTAGTCCAAATATAGATTGTTGGTGTTCGTTAGAGGCGATTCTAACGAGATCCAACAATTTATATTTTTGAGCAAGAAAAAGGAAAATATCTCTCGAACGAGTATTTTTTATATAAAATGGTTGATATTTTTTCTTATTTCTAGTCCAAATATAGATTGTTGGTGTTCGTTAGAGGCGATTCTAACGAGATCCAACAATCAATATTTTTGAGCAAGAAAAGGGAAAATAATACCCCCGCGGTAAATAATTCTAATTTAAGTGGGATTTAGAGGGGTCTTCATTACTGTGACAAGGTAGGCCTAAGACACAAGTCACCATGCTTAGCTACACAGAGTGGCAAGAGTCCTGCTATCTCAGCAGCTATCAGACCTGCTCCATAGTTGTTCGCACATGACAAAACAAGTCTTTTTCATGGCGTTGTACAAGTATGAAATAAACGTGGTCATTTCTACTGCCACATAATCATTTTTATGCCCCGGGAATCGAAATTCGGGGGCATATAGCTTTTGGTCTGTCTGTCTGTTTATTCGTTTGTCTGTCTACACAGAAGCCTCCGTGGTGTAGTGGATACGCTACTCGCCTTGTAAACCAGGGATCGCAGGATCGATCCCGGGCTTCTCCAGACTTTCTTTAAACCGAGGTCCCGTCTCCTTATGACCTTAGCTGTTGGTGGGACGTAAAACTCAAACACTCACTCACTCACTTGTCTGTCTACAAAAACCTTAACATTGAGCTTAACTTTTGAATGGTAATTTTGTTTTATTTTGTTTGATTTGATGTTTAACGTCCCCGCCAACACTATTCAGGTCATTTTGGAGACGTTGTTTCCAATTTTGTGGGAGTTTTACCCGACAATGAGATGAAATGATAATAGATAGAGTTTTCATATTTCGCATGTGTATACCTTATCACAAGACCTTTCCAATGGTACCATAATTTTTGATCTCGTGACCTTGACTGTTGACCTACTTTTTTCCAAATTTTAACATTGACAACATTGGGCATAACTTGTGAATGGCGCTGTCCGGGGGCATTAGTTTTTCACAAAAACATCTTATTTTTTTATTTCATTCATGAACACCAAAAGAAGTATTTTCACTCGTGGCTTATCCACTCGTGAAAATACTTATGTATGGTGTTCATTCGGCCAAATAAACATCGACCTTACACTGAAAAATATATTCTCTATCTGTGTGCTATTTATTTGTTTTTCGTCGCAAACAGTTTTATCCCTCATAAAGATGTGTTTCAAAAAAAAAAAAAAAAAGCAAAAAAAAAAAAAAAAAAAGCCGTATGGCATATGTTGACGTCTTTTCATTGCTTGGTTTAAGACTAAATGTATACTCCACGTATCATAGAACCAATACAAAGAATGACTAACTAGTTTAAAGCTGATGGCCACCATCCTCTGATTCCACAATTTGGAAGTCGCTGTATAAATATTTACTCTTTTAACCCATTTGGTACCGGAAGCCCCAAAACGGGTACCCTGGCAAACAGTGCAGGCCCAAATCAGACGCCGCAAAATGCGGCGTCTGATCAGGGCCTCCACTGTTTGCTAAACGTTCAGCCATTTTCCGAATAAATTTTGAAGAAAACACAACCTGACACCCCTAAATTTTGAAATGGACTCCTGCTATATATAAGGAGGAAGATTTCATTTGGTACAAAAAGGGTTAACCAGGAGCATATAACTCTGAGAGAAGTATTTGCTGCTGTTCGACTCGGAAGGACTCGCACAAATAAGCAAAATCAAACTACAGTCAAACTTCAATGGCTCGAACACCTTTGTGACCACGAAAATCTGATCGAGACAGGGGTAGTTCGAGCCAGTGAGGGCTACTGCCAGGAGGCATAATGATATACTTTAGGACATCTTTTCGGTGTTCTATAATGAAAAATGTATCCTGCGTGTATTCATTAGAATCGCCTCAATCGAGGCGATTCTAATGAGTACACACAGTATCCATTTGCAAGATAAAAGACGTAAATATCCAACATTTTACCCTCCCTATTTCTTATGGAGAGAAATTCCATAGGGACTAGAGGACCGGTTCGACTCAGCCATGGTAAACGAGCCATTGGTGTTCGACCCATCGAAGCTCTACTGTATATAAAATCATCTGGTAACAGAAAATTTACCGAACGTCGTTTCGTGTTGACACTTGCGTATTCAAACAAATAAATAAATAAAAAATAGAACGAGAGAAAAGCTGAATTTATGAATGAATCCCATATTTTTATTATAATAATATATCGCGGGTTTTCTTAGGTAAATGAGATATGATTCGATAAAACGGCCACACAATAACGTTTGATCTAGGGTACAGATAAAAAATAACTGTTGACAGCTAAGGTTATGGGGAAGTCAAAAATTATTATATATTGGTGTGATAAAATCAAAACTGTCATATCGGTATTATATTCTTAATAACTCGAAAAGAAAATAATAATACTAAAGTACTTCAGTCATTATTTATGGAGTGTAAATACAAAGTCACATTTGGAATGTCCAGTATTTATTCGGATAAAATGCCAGTCTTATGGCTTTGAAAATGGTACCATTTTTCTCCGGAAAGTTTCTGATGATTTTTGTCTTTTAACCATTTTCCTGCTGAATAAATTAATTTAGCCACAGTCATTGTTGACTTCAATTCACAAACTGCATGACATACAGATCCACACTGTTGGCAAATGTAGGGTTTGTCATGTGCAGCGGGATAAGGGTTAACCGGCGCGTTTAGGCGGCTCTATAACGTACCCATAATGAGAATTACAGTAATATTCCTATATGAAGACCTCCTTTGGGGTTGTTCAAAAGTGATCTTTAAAGGCATTTATTCTTGTAACAGTAGGACACACCGTGTGTTCATAATAGTTTTATTGCCCCCTATGATATACCGTCTAGAGCAGATCAAAGGCGGTCCTTAATATGGCGATTAGTAGTTCTTGTTGAATCCTCTGCATGAGGCACTTAAGGGGAAAATCAATAACGTACACTCTTGTCAACCTTTAGTAAACTACTGATTTTATCCAAGGTGGCCCCTTACCTGTTGAAGGCAGAGGAGATCTCTTCTGTCAGCAATGAGGGCTACATAATATTATGTAATGAAATGATAGTCCTCAATAATCAAGAATAAATGCCTTTAAGACCACTTTTGAACAATCCTAAAGGTGGTCCCTTACTGGAGGACACGGGCTGCAGAAATACAAAGAAAGAAATTCAGAAGCTTTTAAATACATGTATGCAATAAGCCCTAATTTTAGCCGTCTTTATAGCGGAATTAAACAGTAAAAATAGAACATGTCTGCCCCTGTACCACTGGGTATGGATTTCACTGCTGGTTTTATACATTGGTTCCGTTAACAGTGTCGTTTCAGCAGAACTCACAAGCTCTACTAACGTAGGCGAATTAAGAGTTGAAAACAGGTGGGCATTAGCTTCTGGCCATCAGCTTCGAATTATTTAATCATCATCTTTATTCTTGTGTTTGTATATACGTTAAGGCCAATTCTGTTTTCAACTATGACAGTTGTGCACACGTATAAAATGTCTAATTCAACATTTTTTTTTTATTTTGGTTTTACGGCCCTTTCAAGATTATTTCACTCATATCGAGCCGATCGTTAATCAGAGGTGGGCGAAAACCGGAGTACCCGGAGAAAAACCACATGACCTTCCGTTACAGAACTTGGCGTCTCACATGTGACCCGAGCGAGGCTCGCGCCACAGTGGTGAGGGACCTAATGAATAAGAATCAGCGCTCTTATCCATCAGGCCACGGAGGCCCGTAATTCAACATTTTTAATATTGAGAGGTTGCTGATGACATCGCACATAAAGAGTTACCTTTCTCGCTCGATACTACCAGGCTGCTTTTCAACATTTTCAACAGAATCTTAATGTAGTTTAAGCACTGATTATATTCATGACTTAGTAAAATTACGTTGAAACACTGATTGCTTCATTCTTTAGATTAATTGCCTGGCTCGTCAATGTAGGTTGATAAGACCTGTTCTGGTTACACACGGGGTATTCGACTACCTGGAACGCACAAAAAACAGGAGTTTATCGACTCGTCCTCTTTCAAATCGAAAGTTAACAGTCGGCGTTTTCGGTATCCGTCTGCGTTCCAGGTAGTCGAATACCCCGTGTGGGTTAGTGCTCTATAATCAAGCCGAATTTGATCGGTTTTGAAGAAACATCTAGTTATTGGTCAATTCTATGTTCTTTAGAAAATCTCTGTTTTCAAGAGTTCATCACATAAGCTCCTTGCTGTTTTCATTGATCGCGGGCTGTGCATAGCTGCTAAAGCTGGTTTTGACTGAAATTTAAATCCCTAGATCTGTCCGTCATTCGGGTATAGCGTGATGCAAATGTTCAAATTTGTGCACGTCGTTGTCTCCAACATGGTAGATCAAGGGAGAATAATTTTATAAAACTGCATAGTATGTAACCTGTATCCGTCATCTACATATTTGGTAAATGTGGAGGGGAAATACGCCTATATAATTTTGACCCCTTAAACCCCGCTCTTATAAAGTAAAGCTTGGGTTTACAGGGGTCTTACTTCGGCTTAACAGCATAAACAGTGGCTACTCGTTAAACCGCCTCTATCTTTTGAGCTGAAATATGAAAAATTTCAAATTTTTTTATTTGAAAATAAGTTGCGAAATTTTAAATATATTTGAATAGGCGTGTTTGCGTAATGGTAAAACCATCAGCATTGAAGTCATTGAAGTGATAATTGCAGTCATTTTCGCTGAGGTGTCTAAATTATTTACTTCAAAGTAATGCACACTTAATGCTTTTCACGTTTGCCACTTCATTCATTCGTCAGCTGCATAATATGCGCTGTAAAATTTACATAAAAAGACATTTTCTAGGGTAATGATGCAAAAATCCAATTACAAACTTCTTTTACCCATTTTAGACGGTAAAACTCCTAATTGGAACACTGACAAACGCCGCATCTGAGCAGGTTCTCCACTGATTGCAATTACGTCTGATCGTTTTCAGGAATAATTTTATAAAAAAAATAATCAGCCTGCATGGTGCCCCGTAATCTCAAAACGGTCCCCTGATATATAAGATGGATGGTTAAGTTCTGGGTAATATGTGTTAACTTTGTAATTTCATGAGAAATATTATAGCTGCCAAGTGGGGCTAATCTTTAAGGGCAAAGTCATTAGCGCGTAAAAGATGACACCTTGCACTATTTACTCTGTAATTTCTTTCCCATATTATTCCTATCCAAAACATGTTTCGAAAAACTGTAAATTTGCTGAACATATTTTTTACAACGCCTAGTTCTGATTTTTACAATCAGATTTTTAAACTCTTTCAGGCGGGAAAACTCGTAATCTGAATTTAGTCCGACAGAATGTGGATACCTTGAACTGGCGTTTAAAGTTTTATCTTTGCTGTGTCTAAAAGTTACAGACATTGCTTTTGAACAATCGGACTGATGCCAATTTGCCAGCATTGAACATTGTTTAATATTCAAGATGGCGTCCAATATGTCCGTCAAAATAGTATACCATTACACAATACCTTATAAAAACTGAACTTACTTATATCAAACGGGTCACATGTGAGACGCCAAGTTCTGCAACGGAAGGTCAGGTGGTTTTTCTCCAGGTATTCCGGTTTTCGCCCACCTCTGATTAACGATCGACTTGATATGAGTGAAATAATCTTGAAAGGGCCGTAAAACCAAAATCAAAAAAAAAAAAAAAAAAAAAAAAATATCAAACGGGATGCAAAGTTCTTAATGAATGTCAACATTGATGCATATTATATGCTTGGAAAAACGCTAATTGATAATAGACTGTTTACAGACATAAGGTATATTGACATCAAAGCATGTCTATAAAACACCAAATACTTAACTATAATTGTGTCAAATACTGATACATTCTGTCCTGAGATAATTGACAGATTTTTTCACCATTTTCCAAAGGGAGAGAACTATCGGGACTTCCTGTTCACTTTTCTATAAGCCCTGTCCCACTGAAAATGGGGTCTACTCTTAAAGGAAATACTTTGTCCCTTAGGAGCAAATTCTTTCCTTTACGAGTTGACCCCTATTGACTTGGGAAACAAAACTATTTTTGTAGGAGTTGCCTCCCCTGAAGGTGATCCATTTCTCCTAACCTTACTTGAAAAGAGCTATTACATATATCATATTTGATTGATATATTTTATAACTTGTCTTGCAGAAATGAGAGATGCACACCTAACACTGATGTGCAAAGGTATGCCAATATAAATAACAAAAGCTGGGAGATAATTTAGGCAATAATCTCTGTTATCCAAAATGTGTATGTACTTTTTGTCATTTGACTTCAGTTATTTCAAGTGTTCTTGCTGCATATCGTTTTCCAGAAATACCAATTTCTTCTTAAGTAACAGTATAAAATCGTTCCAGTCATTAGGTCTCTCACCGCCGTAGGTTCGAGCCTCGCTCGGGCCACGTGTGAGACGCCAAGTTCTGCAACGGAAGGTCAGGTGGTTTTTCTCCGGGTACTCCGGTTTTCGCCCACCTCTGATTAACGATCGGCTCGATATGAGTGAAATAATCTTGAAAGGGCCGTAACCCCCCCCCCCCAAAAAAAAAAAAAATCGTTCCAAGTCGGTGCTTCTATTGTGGTTGTCTTTGCATATATGTATTGCAAATGTGCCAGCGAATGACAAAACCTACAATAAGACATGTGCGCCCAACGAAGACTCAGACTAGCCTGCGCATCCGCGCAGTCTGATCAGAGTCTTCGTTGTGCGCTCTTAAGATAGCTAAGGGCTCAATGCTCCTTTATACAGCAAGAGAAGTCTCTGGTTAGACTGTATGGATGCGCAGGTTGATCTGAGTCTTAGATGGGCGCACACATGTTTATTGTAGGTTTTGTCGTGCGCTGGCTCAACTATCTTTTTATTTTGGATAGCCGTTTGGCCATGTTGGCTTTCCGCTTGATAATTTTTCATTATAGTGAGGTTATCCATGTTATCTGGGCCCTGTCAAGCGATTTTGGTATACTTATCGCCTATGCGAGCAGCGAAGGTTCAGGCGAGCCTGCGCATCCGCGCAGTCTCGACAGAACCTTCGCTGCTCGCTCATACAAGCAGTGATTCAAGAGGAACCTTCAGACAGAAAGCCATATCCCTGGCCCCTCTGAATGGCTGGGCATGCGCAGTTAAAATTTGTCATGACGGAATGCTCGAAGACACAAATTCGCTTGGCGGGGCTCATCTTATGTTTGTGTTTCTTTCTCTTTGCTCTCTTGGGTGTGAGGTGTGAGGTAATTTTATCGATTCCTGATCATTGCCTTCACTTCTGTTTTTCTTTAATACATGTGTGTCTCTGTACTGTTTGGATGCAAATTCATACAAATATTATATAAGTCAAGGTTTATCTTGCTGATGTTTATCAATCTGTATGAATCAGTTACAGCTGAAGCTCTGATAAAATTCATCGTGTAGAGCTTGATTTCAACAACTGCGTTCTTCCTGTTGTTACTGACAACGACCAATCTTAACCACATGCGAAAAATGCTACTGTTTGTGTGTTCTAAGATGGCTGATTAAACCATTTCTAGTTTTTCATTGTCTGTTGCAGATAGAACAACAGGGGTCAGAGGAAAACAACTCTGTTGGTGGTGCCTTAGCTCTGGCTTTGCGCTGTGCACGTTTCTGCTCGGCCTCGCTGTTTCTTTCTTTTTTTTTTTTTTTTTGCCTCATATTCACTAGCATTTATTCTGATGAGGCGCGCCTCGCCGCTTTGCTTTGATCCCACGAGTCTTTGAGGGTGTTCTTGAAAAGCTTCTTCTGACCGCCATTTGAGCGTTTGCCCAGTTCTAGTTATCCAAAGAGGACTTTCTTTGGCAAACGTTCCTCAGTCATCCTGGTGACATGGCCTGTCCATCTTACCTGTGCCAGTTTCAGAAGAGTATGTTACAGTACATTTTGCACCCCTGCCCTTTTCAGGACTTCTGTGCCTGGAACCCTGTCTTGCCACTTAATCTTTAAAAGTGTTCTAAGACAGCCTGTATGGACTTGTATGGAAGCGGTGCAGTCTTTTGGCTTGCCGTTGTTAAACTGTCCGGGTTTCGCAAGCATACAATTGTGTTGGCATCATCGCAGCTCTGTAGACTTTCAGCTTTGTGTCAAGGCTAATTCCACTTCGATCCCAAACACTACCACGTAGTTTGCCAAATGCTGCACTAGCTTTGAAATCCTGGCATTGACTTCACCATCAATGTGTACGACGCTTGTCAATGTGTTTCCAAGGTAGGTGAACGTGTCTACCACTTGCAATCTTTGACCTTTCACTGTAATGATGATCTCCTTGTAAAGGATTGCCAGGTGCTGGTTGACAAACCACCTCGGCATTTTTGATGCTGATTATGAGGTCATAACTATCACGGGTGAGGTACTTGATCTACACTTTTTTTCTCTTCTTTTGGAGCGCCCTTTGCCTTGTTAAAATCAAAGAGGAACTCTAGCACGTCTTCTACACCTTGGATTTGGTTGTAACCTTCTTAGGTTGAAAAGCTTCCCATCAAAGCGATACCTAATAGATTTACCATTGTCACCATCCTGCAAACTATCTGTGAGCACGGGAGAGGACATCATGCTGAACAAAGTTGGGGCTAGTACACCGCCTTGCCAGACTCCATTTGTCACAGAGGATGAATTAGAAACCCCACCATCAATTTAAATCCGTGCAAGCATATCATCGTGGAACTGCTTCACCATTGTTATTAACTTGATCGGACAGCCAAATTTCGCCTTAATTTTCCAAAGACCCTCACAAATGACTGTGTCAAATGCTTTGGTAAGGTCAACAAAGGCCATGTAGAGGTCTATGTTCTGTTCCCGACATTTTTCTTGAAGCTGCCTTACTGTGGAGATCATTTTAGCACCAATACTTTGTTGTTTTACCATATAAATAGCAACCAAAATAAACTGGTGGATGCAACATGATTCTCTTTCAGAAACAAATAATTAATTCCAAAACCGGAAGTCAGGTGACCTTGAAACTTGGCTAAGAGCAAAAGGGATTTTAGCCATACAAAATAATGCTTGAGTTGACCATGACCTATTTTATGGCAACGTCAAATTCGTTCGTTTGAATTGGACAGAACATTTCATTGATCCAAAGCAATTGTAGTTTATGAAATGAAGGGAGGTCCGATATGAAGCTCTATGATTATCAGTGGTCAAGGTCATACATTGAGCTTGACCCAAAGTCACTATGATTGTTAACTGTTTAAAGGACATCATGTGTGAAAATGCTGGGCCGATTTCTATTAAATTCCATTAAATTTCACGTGTAGCTTCCAGGCAAGAGGGGAACGAAACTCTTCATTCAAATGGTCCAGGTCACATGGCCAAGATGGCGGCCACACCAATTTATGGTATCAACGGGAAGGTATGCTTTTTTGCCCAGTACGCTGGGCCGATTGCCATGAAATTTGGCATGTGGTATTACTTCAAATAATGTCCTTCGATTGACACTGCCCTATTGTTACGGCAAAAATGGTACCTTGGACTTATGGGAAAAGGTAGAACAATGCATTTTCACAGATGATTTCTAGTGTTTGTTTGATTTGAGGTTTAACGTCCCCGTCAACACTGTAAAGGTCATTTCATTTTGGAGATGTTGCTTCCAATTTTGTGGGACTTTTACCCGACATTGTTATGAAATGACATCTCAAGCCCTGCCGCCCAATGAAACCGATAGGGTTTACCAGTACTCGTGTGCGGGTCGGTTTCAGCTCTGCGTGGAAGCAACATGCTATTTCTTCAAGCCCCGATGGGCGGGGGCCGTAGGAGTGCTAGTATAAAATATGGAAGTACGTATCAGTGACTCAGGTGCGCGATCGTTTCCCTTTGGCTACTTGTTTAGAAGTTATCGAAGGGAGAAGAAACACTGTAACCTGTCGGTGATATCAATGTCAATACCAGAGGACTGCAGTTATTAAATGTTTACGTTCTTTACATGTTTGTTGCAGAATAAGTAATGACAACTTCTGTAAGAAAAGCTACTTTTCAATGGTATAAATGACCATTAGTTAGTTGTAATATAATTGATGTGCCGCTACTGATCTTTTAGACAACAATTAATTAACATATTGTTCAAATTCTTAAATATAGCATTTATTTTATATGTTATTTACGTTAAACTTACTTAATTACAAACATAGTTATTGACTGATTTATCACATGTAAATGAATTTTCCACTATTCTTAATCATGCTATGTTAGAAGAAACTGCAAATATTTGACAGTTTTTATCTAACATATATTTTTGTAAAATTCTTTGCAGCAAACAACAAACAGTCAGGCAAGAGTTGATGAATAATATGTATGTTCGTATATTGCATATAAACTGCTTTTTAAAATTATATAGTCTGATTCTTATTTGTATATACGTTATTAAATTTCGCAAATGGTACAAATGATTTTTGTACAATTTTGTTGGTAAACACTTTTCATAACAAATGCAGAATTGCGTAATTTTATGAAACCATATCGATTTCTATCATGATATAAGGTTATAGCCAAATTGACCGCCATATTAAATAACTCATAATGCTCAAAGGTGCCATTTGAAGGCGGCATCTTCAAAGGCAATATCTAAGCAACAAGAATAAGCAAACAAAACTTTAACGCCAGTTCCAGGTTAATCTGGTTTTCTTCCGGACTAACTCATATATTCTTCAGTAACATAACAAAACAAAAGATTGAATAAAGAAGTCCATATGCGAAAAGAAGGAAATGCTGTCGCAAGAGTAAACTGTCTCGAAACGACATTTATATTAGGGAACACCTTTAGCGGATATATCTCTTTTCAATGGTATTTTGTTTATTTCTGTCTCTGTGGATCTATTTTGAGCTTCTGAGGAGCAAAGAATTTCTTTTAAAAGCAGGCCTTTCTTGGAGGGCACATTGAAAGTAGAGAGGTTGTCCCGCCTAAAATGATGCCCGGCGTATTCTGTTTAAAAGGGAGATAACTTTCGGGATTTCTTGTTCGCTTTCCCATAGACCCAGTCCCTCTGATAAAGGGCTCTACTCTTAAAGGAAAGAATTTGCCCCTCACGAGCAAATTCTTTCCTTTAAGAGTAGACCTGTATTGGCATGGAAGATTGAAGACTAAAACATTTTCGAAGGAGTTGCCTCCCCTGAATGTGTATCCATTCCTTTAAAATACTCAGCAGCTGCAGATGCAGTTACAAAAAACTGCAGACTCATCAAATTTGCCAATATGGGGCGATTAATGTGACGCCACAGGCGAAAATATCACTTCAGACATGCGCAGAGCCAAAGCAAAAACCAACATGCCAGTATCCAGGCGCTTTGGGTCAAAATGCATCCATGCAGGGCACAGCGAAGACTCTGATCAGACTGCACGCAGGCACAGGTTGATCTGATTCTTCACTGGGCCTACATGCTAAAAGGCACACATTTTGCTTGGCGCAGCCCAATCTAAGACATCGTGCAGGCGCAGAATATACGGTTAACCCTTATATGACGGATGGACTCTTCCAGATGCCAGCCTTCAGTCGGGTGCGCGTCTAGATCGCGGGTTCGACACCCGCCAAGTTGGCACCATTCTTTCGTTGAGGTGATCCTGAACTCTACGGCCATTCTCTCCCGTCCACCGATACAAGAACTCTGGGGAAAAATTGTTTAAGCCTGCCCAGGAAAAGTTCGGTTAGGTTGACTAACCGGCTCGATATGACTTAAATAGCACTGATATGGCCGTTAAACTCCAAACATATAAACAAACAAAGTTTAACAGCTTTGCACATAGCCTTTTCTTATTTAAGGGATGTCAGATTCTTCGTATTTGTTGTATTACAAAAGTTCTAAAAACACTCTACCATGGGGAAAATGCTCAGTGCCTAATCAAACCTAGCGCTCTTGCTATTTGATCTTGGTCTACACTGTTTTCCAGTGTCACACGTATACTTGGGTTACCGTAATTACCTCATGTATTATGGCAGACGGGGCTGAGCAAACATTGTAGACCCATATGAGATACCGTAGAACGCGGCGTCTCATTAGGGTCTACACTCTTTACGAGTTAGGTTCAACATCGGGTATGAAATTAGACTTGTTCAAATTTTAGAACAAGTATGGTAAGGATTTTAGGTGTCCGAAATACTTCGGGTAACTGAGGCAGAGCAGGACAAAGCATACAATAAGACTTGTGCAAATATCCTGCGCAACAAGTGCAAGTATTGGGCAAGACTGGCCTTAACCAACAATGTAGACCCAGATCAGACTGCTTCTGTAGGAGCAATCTGATCTGGATCTGCATTATTTGCCATTCCGTCCGCACTTTTTGAACTCCTTGCTGGATCGTGAAACAAATTTGTTAACAATAAAGGAGAAATACAGCAAGTCCTAAAGTTGTCCGAATTTTTAAGATTTTTACTTTAGTCTGACTAGTCTTCGTACGAGTCCAGTTCCGATCAGAGTCCTCGCTGTTCACATGAGCCGCCCCTGGGGCGGTTCATGTGAACAGCGAGGACTCTGATCGGAATCTTCTCTGGTAGCACAAGTTTTATTGTAGGTTTTGTCTGTGACCGGCTAAATATTTAGATTTTTTTTTCTGCTTATTTAATATATATAAATACAAAATTAGTTGCACTACCTCCATTCGAGCGCATACATTGTATTCAAAGTCATTCTTTATGTAACAGATTTATTACTCTGACAATATATGTCGAACCATAACCCCAAAGCCCTACTCATTAACTAACAGGAACTAAAGGACTAAACGGCATTTATTCTTGATTATTCGGGACAATCATTTCATTACATAATATTATGTAGCCCTCAGTGCTGACTGAATAGAAGTCCTCTGTCTTCAACAGGTAAGGGGCCTCATTGGGGAAAATCAATAGTTTACTAACTGTTGACTAAAGTGTACATTATTGATTTTCCCCTGAAGTGCCTTAGTAAGGGGATTCAACAAGAGCCACTAATCACCCTATTAAGGGCCGCCTTTAATCTGCTATAGACAGTACATCACAGTGGGCAATAAAAACAATTATGACAAGCAGTGTGTCCTACTGTTACAAGAATAAACGCCTTTAAGTCCCCGTGCAAGACCTTAATTCCCCCCCCCCCCCCAGCAAACTGCCAGAGGCAATCCACTAGTGCCGCCAGTGATTTGACTCTTATTTAAGATGAAACTTGAGAGTTGAGGCGGTCCTAATGGGACTCCACAATCTATGATAAAGACTGCAAATAAGAAACTACTTTTGCCACTTGTCACATATAAACTTTGGTTTTCAAGAGTATCCAGTTTTAAGTTTAAGGAGTTGTTACCAGGACCGGATCAAATCTTCGTCATGTAGCCATTAAACCCTTTGAAGACCATTATTCATTTCCAAAGCTATATGACGGTTCATCTGGTACGCGTGCCTCCGTGGCCTATTGGGAAAGAGCGCTGACACTTAATCATTAGGTCTCTTACCGCTGTGGTTCGAGCATTGCTCGGATCACATTAAGACGCCAAGTTCTACAACGGAAAGTCAGGTGGTATTTCTCCGGGTACTCCGGTTTTCATCCACCTTTGATAACGATCGGTTTGAAATAAGTAAAATAATCTTGATAGGGTCAAAATCCCATGTTGACGACTATAGGACCAAAGTATTATTTTGCAATACGCCTGTCCATGTCCATTTCCCCCAAAGTCAAGATCGTGGCTGTAATGGTAAAGACTTCAAATTTTTCTGTTGCGTTTTATGGATATCAAAGCACCTCCACGCTAAACACACCCATGGCATACCATTGTGCATTGCGGATAAAGGGGAAACGGGGATTTTAGTGTCAGTGCCAATCCTCATACATAGGGAAAGCAGAGAGATTCCTGTGGATAACGGTTTTGCAGTAAGAGTCCGATGCCATTTACAGTAAACTGTGTGACGCCCCCATAAAAGGTAAATAAATGCGAGCGTCTTCACAAATAATGCAAAGTTACGTCTTTGCGTCCAGTGTTTATTTAAAATATATTATGATGCCAAAACTGGGAGGGTGTAGAATTTTACTTTTTCCGTGATACTTATACTAGTCCTGTTGTAAAAATGGAGCTACATTGTAATTTCATTTCTGACGGAGCCTAAATCTTGTGAAGCTCGAAGCGCATCATTTAGAATTTTGCCGATGGTGACTGTGGTCAACGTTAGGTGAACCTTATGTTCGCCAGCTATGACGTGACGGCAACTGTCCTTTGTCAGTTTATCAAGATACATATTATTTAAAGGTTCACCTCAAAGTCTAAAATATCCATTACATTGATGAACAGTGGGTTGGAGAATGGGACTTCTCTTGTAAATTTCATTTATCCTGGCGGCTGTCAAAATTAGTTCGATAGTTTTTTGAGGCAATATTCAGGCTGAAGTGTTGAAATATGGTACAGTGACAAGTTACTTGGGTTGCTGGCAGTTAGCTTGGACCATCTTTATCACTACGAAAACACACCTATACAAACACATTGTTAACTTTACCTCCAAAAAATCGATTTTTGTACATGAAACATTATGATATTTTTCTTATTTCTGCTCAAAATATAGATTGTGGGTACTCGTAAGAACCGCCGCAGGCGGTTCTAACGAGTTCGAGTACCCACAATCTATATTTTAGAGCAGAAATAAGAAAAATGATATACTATATAAAAGTGGGGTTCATGGGGGTCAAAATTATATAGGCGTGTTTTCGTGATGTTGCTGAGACATAGATTATCGCTTTCAGGTGCTTTGTAAAATAGAAGATTTAAATTTGGCGTATAATTTGGAATCTGATTGTCTTACGGGAAAATGGGTAAACGGATATCTCTGGGATATTATTCTCCATTTTGTTTTCAAGGGAGAGAAAACTCGTGACTTCCTGTTCGCTTTCCTATAAATGTAGCCCTTCTTAAAATGGGTTCTACTGTTAAAGGATTTTTTCTCGGGCTTTATTACTAGAAAATGGCGTTTTGTTTGGTTTGTGCTGATTTTTTTACGTCCGAAAATGGCTTAGCCTTGCGAAAATGGCGTAGCCTTACGCAAATAGCCCCCCTTGAACCCCACTTTTATATGTAAAACTGGGGTTTACAGGGGTAACGAGTACCCACAATCTATATTTTAGATTGAGGCGGTTCTAACGAGTACCCACAATCTATATTTTTGGACAGAAATAAGAAGAATATCACATATTTTTGTCTTAAAATTTTCTCATTTTCGGCAATAAAATCTACAATGTATTTGTATAGGCGGTTTTACATAATTGGTGGAGGCCCAGTTCAGTTCCGCTTATCTGAGACTGCACTATTTGTCAGTGTCTATTTTGGGAGTTACCCGTTCAAAAAGGCATACAGAACATGAATATAAATGTAATGTAAACAAATATGGAAAAATAATCATATACAGGTTAACAACTGGTCAGTTAAAAATAGGCTCGAATTTCCTAAGCCCACCCAGGAATATTGTTGAATAGTAGCTAGTTCTGAAGGGAATTCATAAACACATAAACTCAGCAAATTTTGACATTGACAATAACCCGATGTATGCAATAAAATTTCCGTCATTAACTATTAACCCATTCTGTACTGAATGGACCCCCGACCCGTTCACACATACAACGGAGAATATAGGGATCAACCATGGTTTTTCATGCATTAACATTCGCCGGATCCCGAGGAAGCTGTTTGAACATGAGGCCGCTAGGCCGAATGTTCAAATATCTTCCGAGGGATCCGGCAAATGTTAATGCAATGAAATAACCATGGATGATCGTTGTTCTTGCATAAATTACAATTCCGACAGCAAATTTTGAAGAAAACGCCCAAAAGCTCCATATAAACTCCATATAAACTCTTAAAATGCGACCGGCGAACCAACATGGCGGCCAGTTCAGAATGTTGTTTACAATGACGTTGTTACGCAGTAACCATCTGACGTCATCACAGAACCGTAAAACGCTACGTTCAGGGCCACAACGTTACGTCGCTCAATGTAACGTAAACAAAGCAAGGCCCGTCCTGTGATATTAAAAGCTCTAAATCCATGTTCAAACAGCACGCGAATTTCATGATTTGAACACGGTTTTTGCTGTTTGAGCACCGCTTTCGGTCCATTTGACAATGGCTTCAAACAACCATGCGCATAGATATTTATGCAAGAACATTTAATTGAAAAACGTTGGGGTATCAGGTTGAGTAATTTTCAAAAGATGAAAATTCTGCAAACTGTGGAGGCCTTGATCTGACGCCGCGTATTGCGGCGTCTGATCAGGGACTGCACTGCTTGCTAATGACCCATTTTGGGGTTTCTCGTACAAAATGGGTGAAAAAATGTTATGTGTTCAGGGGAGTCAACTCTTTCATAAACATTATTATCCTTCTTATCCATATGGATGGTTCGTTTGGGTGGTTGGTTATGACTGTAATGGTCCTGTCAACATTATTTAGGTCATGTCGAGCCGGCCAGTTTACTAGACCTTTCCGCGGCAGGCCAATGCTTAAGCGGTTATCAAGTAGAGTAGTGTACTGCAGAGCCCTAAATGCCCTGTACACATCATGCATATTGTGTACCTGCCTGCAAAATATGCTACCATCTTGTGTAGGGTATGTGTATGATACCTCACACAATATGCTTCCTAGTTGAACAGTTTTCATACCCAAGCATTTTCGCCTACTGATCAGATTGACTGGCACGCAAAATTATTATAAGGCACTCTTCAGATTGCTTGATTCCAGCTCAACGGCGCTTAATAGAAGGGCTGTATGGTATCTCCGCGACAGACCTGCAAATGGATTCGACAATTGAGTATTGGTTTGCCGTTTAGAAACGGCTAAGCCTACCAAGGCAAATTGTTATGGGTCGTACAGTCTCGACATACAAACTTAGATGTCTACTGGGACGGTAAGATTCAAGCGTCTCCAGAATGGCTGAAATATTGACGGGGATGAAAAACCTAAATACAAACAAACAACCACACTCGTACAACCGGAGCATATTCTATACCCTCGGACGACCAGTAAAAACGTGTACTCAATCTACACAGTGGGCTACCCGGGTAGCATATTGTGCAGGCATGGTACAACCTAGGGTTGTACAGTACACGTTTCCCTCAGAAAGTGATCAGTGCCTTCCTTGAATCAATGGGAGGCGCAGAATGACCGTAGAAAAGATTTCACGATCAATCTCAACGACATAATGATGTGGCCCCATGCAGCGGAAATCGAACTTTTGCTGATCACTTGTCGGACGCACACCCAACTGAGCCACAGGACCAGCATCATATATGTTAGAACCGTTTAATACGTACAGCAAAATTCCGCTAATAAGACCACCTAAAATTAAGACTAATTCTGGCTTAAAAAGCTTATTCAGAAGGGTGCCGTTATTGTTTCCTTTTGTTTTCTGAGAACAGAGTCATCTGGACAGGGACCACCTATGCGACTGTTCAAAAGTGGTCTTAAAGACCACTTTTGAACAGTCCCAAAGGTGGTCTTAATATACGAATTTTACTAAACTTTCTTTTAAATGTCAGTATATTCTGTGTATTTTTCAGACCTAACGTGTGTGCCGTACAAGAAGTGTTTCGTACCGGGGAGAGGTTCTCACCAGACTGTGTCAAGAAAAGACTGAAGAAAATTTGTGGCAGACCAACGTAAGATGTCAAACGTAAACAGAAGCCTACGAGGTCTTGAATAGCTCAGTAGATTTCAGGCCTAATTCCGGTATTGGGATTTGGCTGGCATAATCTAAACAGGCGGTATAGTTGAAATGTGGCCCTGTTTACATTGACATGCATGTCACACTCACCTGAACAGGCAGCCCCTATGGAAGCCTCGTCGTGCGAAAATCCGCTTGTGAACATTAAATATAAAGTAGCTTGGACACAAGCGCGCGTTTGTTGACGCTGGATGTAGCAATTAACCTCCGTCGATGCTTGTGACCATACGTTATACCTAAATCATGTTGAAATTGAATTGTGTTTTGTCTAGATGAACGAATGTTGTTACTGGACATAGGCCCCTAAAACATAGCACTTTTAAACCTCTCTTAATTAACTCTTATCGTGCTGTTAAAAAATCGGCCTTCTGCCCATAGGGGCTTGAAGAAATATATGGGCTGCATGATGCTTCCACGCAGAGCTGAATCCGGCCCGCAAACTAGTACTGGTAAACCGCTTAGAGGATCTAAGCCCGTCTAGGAACCGCTGTGCGAGGCGGAAAGTCCATGCTAATAAACCCTATTGGTTTCATTGGGCGACAGGGCTTGAGATGTCATTTCAGCTCAATGTCGGGTAAAAATCCCACAAAATTGGAAGCAACGTCTCCGAAATGACTTTTACAGTGTTGACGGGGACGTTAAGCCTCAAATCAAAGAAACAAATGCTGATAAAAATACTATCGCGACCTTCTATGCCGTATTCATTCTTCTGTACAATAATAATAACAACCCCGTAGGAACTTTGAGAAAATTGGTACTTGAAGATCCTTGTCAGTGACAAGCATGGCAACAACTGCACATCCATGAGTCTTATCAGAGTTTTCGCTATTCATAGTTATCATTTTTCTGAGCGATAAAACGAGGGACAAGCGAAGGCACTGTCTGGACTTGGTATCTGAATCTTCGCTGTACACACACTGTCTCTTCGTAGGATTTGCTGTGCTCTGGCTCATTTTCTGCTGGGGCTGTGCAACTGCATTGCTTTACAAAAACATTTGAGCTACTGATTTAACGAGAGAAGACTGCCAGCACCTGAGAAATTGTTGAAGAAAATGATCCAGATGCTGTGAAAAAAGGTCATTATGTCACTAGCGAGCAGCACTTGTGCATGCCCGCAGTCTTGCCAGAACTTTTTAGCTCTTAGACATGAAGTGGAGACCTTAATCCATTTTGTACCGGAAACCCCAAAACGGGTAGTTGGTAAACAGTCCAGGCCCAGATCAGACGCCACAGAACGCGGCGTCTGATCAGGGCCTACACTGTTTGAAAAACGTTCAGCCATTTTCCAAATTAATTTTGAAGAAACACAACCTGACACCCCTAATTTGAAGTGGACTCCTGCTATATATAAGGAGGAAAATTCCATTTGGTACAAAAAGGGTTAAGTGGGCTTCGTGCAAGAAATCATGCATTGTGAAAACACGCCTGTATTATTTTGGCCCCCTTCAACCCCACTTTTATATAGTAAACTAGGATTTTACCTGAGGTATAAATTTGCTCAAAGAATAGATTTTGGGTACTTATTAGAACCGCCTCTGGGAGGCGATTCTAACGAATGTCAACAATCTATGTTTTGAGAAGAAATATGAAAAAGAATTTTATCTGAACGTTTTCGTTTGTGTAGTAAAATTTTCAATATATTTGAATGCGCATGTTTTTATAATAAGAAGGCATGCAGCTAGCCCTGTTAGTGGCCTATGCAGGCTCAACTGAACCTTGTCTGATCACTCTTGTGATATCTTAATGGGCTTGTTCAAATATGAAAGGAGAGAATACATCGCATGGTTTTGACAAGTACAAACAGGCGAAACTTACACCAGTTCCGTCCGTCCCGCATTGTCAGTATTATTTCATTTCACATGGCCCTTATGCTGTTCGCTTTTCTCAAACTTTCAGCCTGGTACGGTATGAGTGTTGCTGTGGTTACAGGATGGTGAGTGGTGAAGACGGTTGTCCAGCACGTAGGTATTCTGGTCAAATTACAAGGACACGTGTGCGTGTGCGGGGGTGGGTGGGTAGATCTGTAAATACAGTAAAATTCCTATATTAAGACCACCTTCGGGACTGTTCAAAAGTGGTCTTGAAGACCACTTTTGAACAGTCCCAAAGGTGATCTCTGACCAGAGGACCATGGTCACAGAAAACAAAGAAAAATCAACTGCAACTTACAAAATAAGGTGTTTAAAGCAGCATTAGACTTAATTTTAGGTGGTCTTAATAGCGGAATTTTACTGTACTTGCAAGCCTATCTTTACAACAACAATAAAAAGAAATACCCAGGTAAAGCAAATCATGGCCACAGCCATCTCGAGCCATCGAGAGAAAAGATAAAAGAAATGACACGCGCACGCACGTACACTAACTCATGGGCGCACAGTGCGTCCACAACACAATATTTACAATTCCAATGTAAAGTCTAAGGTAAACCTATAGAAAACAATTGCGTTCATACTTCCATGAACGCATCGAATCACATGATTTTCAGTGACGTTAAGTGACGTCATTCTAAACCATTGTTCTCTGCGGGCGTTGATGACGTCAACGCTGCTCAGCTCTTTGTAGAAAAACAGCGTGTAAATGTTTTTCAGCTTTTTTCAGTTTGCCCTACAAGCATTTTTTCGCCTAGTCATGAGGGGCAAATAATGTAAATATAAAAGATAAATTTAATTTTTCTGCTTTTTCATGAAAGTATGAACGACAGTGGGTCGCTAGCAAAGTTTACATGAACCCCTTCGGGGTTCATTTACTTTGCACGCGACCCACTGCGTTCATATTTCCATGAACTGCAGAAAAATAAACTTCATTTCTTTATTGACGACTGACCGCCTTGGAAGCGACTACATACATGTATGTGTCGCAACAAATTTATATTGTGTAGATTGTCAAGAAGAATAAGAAATTTGTTAAAGACGGTCATTCGTTTGGAGTTCTGTTACGTATGTAATAGAATAGAAGTTTGTGTCGACATCCTACTTCATGTTTTCTCTATAGTGTTTTTGTATATGTCAGTATTCTGTATATGACAGTATTGCCTTATAATATTTTTTCTCGATGGATTTTATTTTGAACTGTCTGCCTCCTTTCTCATGGAATAATAGAAGTGAAGGAAATGTTCAGGAATCGATACAATTAACCCACACCTCCCACCAGAGACACAAACGGAAAGAAACTCTCACATGAAATAACTAGACCGCAATGAAAACATCAATGGCGGTAAGCCAAAAGGACAGTTACTTGCCACTTGGCTATCCAAAACAAACAAATAAATATATAAGCGAGAACTTTAACAAAAATAAACCGCGACAGAAGAACGGCAGTGAAAAGTATTTCACTTGGGATGGACTTTAATTGAGGCCCGCGAAGCGAATTTGTGTCTTCGAGCATTCCGTCATGACAAATTTTAACTGCGCATGCCCAGCCATTCAGAGGGACTAGGGATATGGCTTTCTGTCTGAAGGTTCCTCTTGATTCACTGCTCGCATTGGCAATAAGTACCAAAATCGCTTGACGGGGCCCAATTGATATTACGCGGCCACAATCCTCGCCCTTCCGTCGCGATTTAGACAGATGATTTGTTCAGTCCGCGTGAAGGCTTCTTAACTCATCAATGCAACATCTCCGAGAACAGAAAAAGTCATATTTTATATATGCATAAGGTTAAGAGACTGATTACATAGTCATATGCGGTCCATTTATAGCCCTAAAGCCGGCCTCGGTAGCTCAGTCGTATGCACGTCTGACTGCTGATCAGGAGGTCGAGGGTTTGATCCGGGACGGCAAAATGCTTTCATGGAGATTGAAATCTTTTCTACAGTCATTGAGCTCCTTCCGCTGATTTAAGGAGGGCAGTGTCATTCTCGCGAAAGAAATTGCACAATACTGTTAATCCCTTATGTATTAGCGTGCCCAGGAAAGTGTGATTAGGTACTGCACTCGGAGGATAAGTTGGCATTGACGTCAGCGAATGTGTTTCTTATTGGGCATAGTCCACTGTTGTTAAAAGGTAAGCAAGCTTCGGTAATATTCAATATAATGTGATTTTATTGAAAGTCTGGTAGATATTTGACTTGGCACAGTGGAAAGAGTAGTAGTCAATCAAACATTTTGGACTTTATAGTTGTGGGTTCGAGCCCCACTTATATATATATATTTTTTTTCGTTATTAAAATATAACATTATAATTGTCATTGTTTAAAATATTACAATGCCCCTTTTCTTCTGCTGAAATCAGTAATTCTATTTTTATGTGTTAAGAAGAAGAAACACGGAGCAATGTCGAGAAGCTGGCAGTCTTCAGAAATTAGTCTGAATGTTCATTTCTCTAGAGGAGAGAGATTGATAGTTTTGCATTCTGGCTCAAGGGTTGGGTTTATCAAGGGTCAGAAGAAATCTGGAAGGCCGACACAAGCACTGGAGACTACCATGACGAGATGAATGGGAACAACTTCTTCAAATGGGTAAAAAAAAAAACAAGATTTTTTCCGCATTTGCCAGCAGAGTCGGTTATCATCATTGATAATGTACCGTACCACAACCTTCAGGTAGACAAGTGCCCTACACAGGCTTCCAGAAAGGCAGACATTCAGGCCTGGATGACTTGACACAAGATGCACTTTAATTCTACAATGCTAAAGGCAGAGCTGCTCCAGATATGCAAACGGCAGAAACCCGCCCCATCATTCGTACTAGACAATCTATTAAAGGAACATGGACATGACTGCCTGAGACTCCCTGCCTCCCATGCAGACCTTAACGCCATTGAACTGATCTGGGCAACGATGAAACTACATCGTCAGGCATAACCTAACCTTCAAGATGGCCGACGTGATGATCTTTAGAAGCCTCCGTTGTGTAGTGGTTTGCCTAACTCGCCTTTAAACCAGGGGTCGCAGGATCGATCCCGGGCTTCTCGAGACTTTCGGATGAGTCTTTAAACCGAGGTCCCGTCCCCGTATGAGCTTAACTGTTGGTGGGACGTAAAACTCAAACATTCACTCACTGGCGTGATGAAGCTCGCGTAAGAACCAGTCTCTACAGTGATGGAAGATGAGTGGTTCTCTTGCTGCAAACATGTAGAAGATATTGAGAAGGCTTACTGGAAAGCGGACATAGCAGTTGAAGAGGAGGTAGAGAAGATTATGATCGAGGTGATCTCCAGTGGCGAAGATACAGACACGGCAACCCAGTGCTCCGATTTTTCGGACACAGAATCTGCAGAGGAATTTTAAACTTGTAAAAACAGATGGGATATCTGTTTTAGTGCTGAATGTATATTTTGTGTTCTGTCTGTTTGAATTGGAGTTTAGGGCCCCAGTCAACAATATTTAGGTCATTTTCAGCCTGCCAGTTTACCTATCCACGTTTTTTCTGGCCAGGCTTATACGTAAGCGGTTAACCTGTACAGAAACTGGCAACTACCCTTCTCCAATCAGTGGAAGAGGAGGATGACCGCAGAAAAGATTTCAAGATCAATCTCCACGAAAGAGGCAGGAATCGAACCAGCGTGGTCATTTTGAAATCATAAAAAAACACTTTATTACATAAAAGTATAATAAAAGCAGTGCCCTACAAAATATACATGTCAAGCAATTTAAATTTAAAAGGACATCAAAGAAAAGGGAGAACTCTTATTCAAGGTAAAAAAGGGAATCACTGGTAGGATTCGAACCACGAATGGTCAACTTCTCGGGTTTTAAACTACCCCAACCCTAACCACTTCAGCCATTTCAACTTGGCCTGTACATGATCTAAATTCTTCTCACTTTATCGGACGGCTACTAGATTTTATCGATAATAACGGTAAATCCCTGTCCTACCTATCGATGGTGGTGTAGTCTTAAACGTCACTTTCAACTTATCCTCCGACAACGGTAAACTGACCTAACCTATTTAACTCCAAACAAACAAACAAACAAAATATGGGAGTACAATACTACAGGTACCCTGCCGTAATATGTCGGTGTTATGGTTTCAATGTTGATAAATACTCGTCTATTAATAAATCATAACAAACAACGGTGTTTTCCACAGGTACGTAACGGGTTATATTCGAAGACAAAAGCACTTAATTTTGCAATGCCGATGTAATCAGTTGCGTAGCGCAACTAGTATCGAGGAGCGCCTAAAACGACTGTCCTGAGGGTCGCAGGTTCGATCCTCGCAGAAAACCTTTTTTCATAAAGCTATTAAAAGCATGATTTATTTTTTTCTTGATGATTTTTTTATAAAATAGTTTCAGAATTTACATTTTTATTATTTCTTTTTTAATTTTCGATTCTGTTTATTATTTTTGTATTATTATTTTTTCGTGAATGGTTATCTATTTATTTTAAAGTTAAATACATGTCATGCACAATTTTAAAGATCAACTTCACATTTGATTTATAATAGTGAATAAAAAAGAAACACCAGCAAGAACATGTACAAGAGAATTGAAATACAAGATACCATAATTTGATACAATGGAACGTGATTGGCCTAGACCGTATATGTGACATGTGAAAGTAAAGAATAGGCACTCCAATAACATGACTTGAAATTAACATTGATTGGAAATTTATAATTTAATTCATGTTGATCATACGTTATTTTAACGTTTATCGATTGTTAGTCACAAAACTGCACTTGTCAGAACCAAAAAACTTGTCAGCCGACAAAGTGTCAGAGTAGCATCACATGACGACACTTCAACAGCAGGGCAACCGAGTATGAACTAAGGAATGTTCAGTAAAAATTTATATCAGCACAAAAATGCATGCTTCACGAGAAAATCGAGGATTTTTTGCTTTTGGCGCGAAAAAAAAAATTGTTAAAGAAAAAACATCCCCAGCAGGATTCGAACCCGCATACTTCAGCTCTACACGCCCGTGACTTTACCACTTGGCTAGCGTCGATACAGTGCAGATATGGTATTTTTTAGCCTGATAGCATCACATTAATAGGGAGTCACCAAAAATAATATTAGATCATCCAAAAATAACATATAATTGCGTAGATAAATTTAAAAATAACCTTTATTTACAATAATATTGACAATAACAAACTGACAACTGATGTCGGTTTTACTGTAGTAATAATACATTTTAATTCGATAACTAATATAGAGAATACACAAGGGGATAAACTGATTCGTGTCATTTGATATCAGCTTTATCAGGCTCGGCTTCGAGAACGCGTATAGAATCGCTCGGCGCGCATCGAAGCCTTGCCTGATCAACTTGATATCAAAAGATACGGATCTTGTATTCGGTATATCTATCGCAGTTGATTTCGTCTTGAACATCGCATTTTATCCTTTTTCCTGAACTCGTTCAATACATTCAATAATGCATGAACACTCATGTAAGATCCTCTGTATCTTTCACAGTTGATCCCGTCATGAACATCCGAGATAAACTCCTAGATTTGGACCTCAAACAGTTCACAAATTTATTGACCAACACGGAGGTGGAGAGTGACCTAATGCTTCAAGGGGCATATACTGTGTTTGCACCTGTAGACGAGGCGTTTAATAGCCTTACTCAGGACCAGAAGTAAGTTAGGTATAAAATATTTTCTTTATTTTGAAACTATAATAAACCTCCCCTGGTACATGAAGTAGCTGTGTGTAACTAGTCCGCCTGAGCGGGCGTGGCGGCTGATCTGAGTCTTTGCTGGACGGACATGCTCGAATACTTTTTTTCGCTTGATGCGACACATTTTCGAAATAGATCAGGAATCGATACAACTCACCACCTACCCAAGACACCAAAAGGAAAGAAACAACAACATAAAACAACTTCACCATGATGCCAACGTCACAAGCGTAAAGCCAAAAGGACACTTACTTTCCTACACAATGGCTAAATGAAGCCGCGAACTGAAACATAGTATGAACACTGTCCTAGTATGACCCACAATCGTGTCTTTTCGGTCATATACGCTCAGTGAAGACACCAATAAGTCTGAGTGTCTATTCAGTCTGAACACAAATCCCTGTCTGTCGGAAGAAGTTTTGCTCACCGACCATTCATACAGTTTACATGAAATAGTACTTTCTGACTGCGTGGATGTCCATGCTGATAGCAGTCTTTGGTTTAAACTGTATTTTATTTGTATCATAACATATATAACATGTAAAGATTACAAACAATATATCAATGATAGGAGTCTTTGCTATGCATATCTTCTCCGAGGATACATTCTCACTTGTCACGGAGCTAATATGAGCACGTGGTTTTTATGGTATGCTATTGTGATCACTTTGTGTTCATCTTTGTGTCTGCTCCTAAGGCTTCAGAGTTGATCCAGATGTGTTTTATGAAAGGGTTATTCTTTGGAAGCAAGAACTACAGATCATAACTGAAAACTGAAGACTGTACAAGTTGTTTCTGTCGGTTTCTGCAATTTCTTATATGTATACCATTCATTTGTTGCCCTTGTTTGAGGGGAATGTTACGATTTGTTCTCCCGACCAAGTAATATCATACCAGGGCAACATATGCTTTATTATACCGACTTCTATCAGTGCACGCGACTGCCAGTGCACTTGTACTTTTGGGCAGTGACGTCAGAGGGGAATATTAAAGGGGATATGATCTTTCCTCGCCCTGCTATGCACATGGCATGCTCTTGACAAATCAGAATTCTTGAAGGAATGTTAGTAATGGATATTCATTGATTTTTGTTGCTTTGTGTTTTGTGTGTTTTCCTTCACGTCACTACTAACGCTTTCTTTTTTGACAGTGACCTGAGCCGAAAATATTCTTTTCTTTCTAGTTTGGTCCGTCAACAAACACGGTCACTTTTGGCTGGGCTGTTTACTGCATATGACTTTTTAACCCTTGTCCTGCTAATCCCGGATATGCCTTATCTTGCCATTCAGATTATGAATTTGCTGCAATAATTTGCATCAAGTAATCTGATTGGTTGATAATCGGTAGTGGGTGTGGCATATATAAATATTCAGCAGGACAAGGGTAAAAAAAGATTCTTGACATTCTTCTCTTAGTTAGTCCTATTTTACGTAGGTGTAGAAATTGTCTTGATATAAATACTTATTCGAAAAATTGAACAGAAATAGCCACTGTAGGGCCACAATGTATCGAAAAGTCAGGATGGCAATGTTATTAGCTCTATTATAAACTTTAAGGTCAGTTGTTGTTGTAATATATTTGGTGGTTAGAAGAGTGAGCTATTACTTTTACATTTTGTACATGCTATTTTGTGGCAACTGTAGTGTGCAAGAACCTGAGTATCAAACTAATCTAAGTAGAAGTAAAACAAAGATCAGGAATCGATACAATTAACAAACTCCACCCATCAAAGACACCAAAGGGAAAGAAACACAAACATTAAGCGAACAGATCATAATGGAAACCTAAACAAAGGAAGGCCATAAGGACAGTTACTTTCCCACAAAATGGCCATATGGCCATCCAAAATAAAAAAGGCACAAGTGATACTCAAAGTAAGTAACAAACAGCAACATAAATAAACCACCACAGAAGAACCGCCTTGGAACGGTCAGTGGAAAGATTTCCACTGGGGGGCTTAAATCGATTTTACGTGGCCTTACTTCCGTCGCGATTTAGACAAATAATTTGTTCAGTCCGCATGAAGGCCTCCTAACGCACCAGTGCAACATCTCCGTGAACACAAAAAATCAAAGAACCACAGAGGTGAGACAACGGTGAGGACTCGACAGCAAGAAACCACTGAAATGCCAGAGCAAAAGAAAACCAACAGTTAGACTCCGATTGGCCCGACCAGAGACAGAGCATCAGGCACCAACCAACATTACCTTGAATTAGATCTCTCTAATTCTCAATGAGCCTTTACGTTGGAGCCGTCATAGAATCTGAGGCCTGACCCAACGCCGTGCAATTAAAGAGGGAAGCAAAGTTGCCAACCGTGATTGGGTTAACTACCATGCACGCAGTCTGTCGTATAACATCCATGTTGTACCCAATCTTTTTATATCGAAGAATGATTTTACGAAATTGGGTGCTGAAGTCATTGCGGTTATATATTTTTCTGAATTTATATACTAACTCAATATAAAATTCGGGTTCCGATAGACCTTGTTGCAGAAGATATTTAAGTCCAATATTGAATTTTGAAATTATCGTTTATGGTACCGATAACCCTGATTAAGAAGTTTAGCCGTTAATAATTTATTGCGAGTGTTGAAGTCAGTTACATGACTACACACTCTAGCAAATCGAATTAATTGCGAAATATAAACGCCATAGGATGGCGCACGAGGAACATCACCATCCAAAAAAGGAAAACTTACAATCTCAAAATCAAAGTCATCGCGTTTATCATAAATTTTGCACGAATCAAACTCATCTACAATAGATAAATGTAAATCCAAAAACGGGGCCTCGGTATCAGAAGAATTTGCTTTATTTAACTGATTTTCTGGGGGGTAAATGTGATGATCAAACCATCGAAATAGGTATTATCAATATTTAATAAGTCATCTAAATATCTAGAAGTTGAGCTAAAAGTTTCAATAATTTCAGATTGGTTATCAACGGAAAGCGACAACATGAAGTCAAACATGGTATTATATTTCCTATTATCCAATGTATGTGCACATTACGAAAACATGCCTATAAAAATAGATTGTAACCTTTATCGCCGAAAATATGAAAATTTTAAGATGAAAAAATGTGATATTTTTCTTATTTCTGCTCAAAATATAGATTGTTGGTACTCGTTAGAACCGCCTCATCGAGGCGGTTCTAACAAATACCCGCAATCTATATTTTAGAGCAGAAATAAAAAAATAAGGTTTACCCCTGTAAACCCCAGTTTACTATATGAAAGTGAGGTTCAAGGGGGTCAATGTTATATAGGCGTGTTTTCGTGATGATTCATTCAGACAACAGGTACCAGGATTATATATTATTTATCAGACAGAGACTGTTTCCTTGGACATACAACGCCCTTTCTTTGGTTCATTACCACGTGTCACCAGGATGGCATCACACGGAACATATGAAGAAAAACGAATTTCTGCCAACACTTTACTATGGTCTGAAACCAGTCTGGGTTAGCAAACTCTCAAAAAATGGTGTAAGTTTCTTAAGATTTGTAATTTATTTTAAATCGTCAGTAACGAATTTACGCAGAAATATTTATTTTATACTAGTCATACTGTCATGAATATAAGTTGTGTTTATAAACTGGCCACAAAAAGGACAGTTTGGTTCAGCTTAAGAAACGGAATTTTGCTCATGTATTGGTTAGAGAGTGTCACGGGAAATATTTGCTGTCACCATGGTCACGGGCTGATTGTTTGATTAGTTGGTTGTATCGAGTTGATGAATGGATTGTGGCCACATGATCATGGTGAACGACGTTGATACAACGTTAGAGCCTCTCCCGTATCTCAAGGGGGTTCGGGGTTCAAGAGATGATAACTAAGTTGGATGTTTCCATGTTTTTTTGAAGTTATCAGAACCTTCTCCCTCTCGACCTCGTCATCTGAATAATATTATAAATATCCTAAGTAATTAGGAATAACATATATATTATTTGTGTCCTGTAGGTGGTCGTAAGACCTACCTTCGCCAGGGACAAAGAAAGACTGACCCCGAGGTCGAGAGATCAAAATGGCAAGATACGAATATTCATGAAATAATGACAATTATGATAATTTACAAATGTTCAACAAGATAATGAAATAAAGTAAACGCATACCTGAATAATATTATATAAACATCCTTAGTAATAAGGAACAATATAGATTGTGTCCGTCAGGTGGTCGTGAGACCTACCTTCGCCAGGGACAAAGAAAGACTGACAAAGGCTGAGGTAAGAATGTGCGCATGCGGTGTTAATCAGTGACGTGAAAAGCGCGCGAAACTTACATAAGGACACCGGAAATTGATATACGCTACTCAGGAATGCTTAATGCTTAATGAAATATGAAATATATGAGTATATGACGTATGAAAAACGACGATCAATATGGGAAAATAACTGGAGATGACTAGAAAGTCCTAAGCGCAAGCGCTCCTCCAGTTTCCATAATTTCACCCTGTGACATTCTCCCCCTCTTCGGGAAATGTCGTCCCGACATTTAACTTAACAAATTACTTGAATGAGTTTAAACACAAGTTTAACTTCACCTTTACAATTATTTATATAAATTTACCAGATGTATATTTTGTTTATAAATATCAATCTGATAATAAAATAGGAGCCGAAGCTATTGCTTCCACTGTTTGTCGAGCTAGTGAAGTTAACATATCTAACACTTTACCAGGTAAACCCTTATCAAAATGCGCTGTCATAAATGCTGCACAGTATGCACAGCGCAAAAGATAAAACTTTATATACAGAACTTAGACAAAAAATCTTTTATTGATAGCGCGTAATAGGACACTCCTTACTGGTTTAGCTTCAAACGGCTAAACATTAAAACCAGGCTAAAATTGCTTATCCTAAAACACAGCCAAAATGGAAGTGTCATATAAAAATACATTGTTTACGCACTGGACTGGAGAGAGGAAATATAACAGAACTATTCAATTCTTACGAAATTATTCACCCTTCCACGAAAGCACAAGCCAGAAGCACGAACCGGCCACGGTCTGATTGGGATAGCCCCCACCTAGGTTGTAACCAACCCATGTCCAAGCAAGCGCGAAATCATGTCAAGGCGAAATTTTCAATAATACAATTTTCCTACTAGAACTTTCTCGCCAGTTTGCAGTCAAGTGCACCACGTATCAACGGCACTCTAACAACACACAGGCTCTCTAGAGACGCCATGATAAATCATGCATCGTCACTCGACTGCAACCAAGCAACCCGTGACAGCAAATCCTTCCCGTGACACTGGCGCCCAACGTGGGGCGCCAGTGTCACGGGAAATATTTGCTGTCACCATGGTCACGGGCTGATTGTTTGATTAGTTGGTTGTATCGAGTTGATGAATGGATTGTGGCCACATGATCATGGTGAACGACGTTGATACAACGTTAGAGCCTCTCCCGTATCTCAAGGGGGTTCGGGGTTCAAGAGATGATAACTAAGTTGGATGTTTCCATGTTTTTTTGAAGTTATCAGAACCTTCTCCCTCTCGACCTCGTCATCTGAATAATATTATAAATATCCTAAGTAATTAGGAATAACATATATATTATTTGTGTCCTGTAGGTGGTCGTAAGACCTACCTTCGCCAGGGACAAAGAAAGACTGACCCCGAGGTCGAGAGATCAAAATGGCAAGATACGAATATTCATGAAATAATGACAATTATGATAATTTACAAATGTTCAACAAGATAATGAAATAAAGTAAACGCATACCTGAATAATATTATATAAACATCCTTAGTAATAAGGAACAATATAGATTGTGTCCGTCAGGTGGTCGTGAGACCTACCTTCGCCAGGGACAAAGAAAGACTGACAAAGGCTGAGGTAAGAATGTGCGCATGCGGTGTTAATCAGTGACGTGAAAAGCGCGCGAAACTTACATAAGGACACCGGAAATTGATATACGCTACTCAGGAATGCTTAATGCTTAATGAAATATGAAATATATGAGTATATGACGTATGAAAAACGACGATCAATATGGGAAAATAACTGGAGATGACTAGAAAGTCCTAAGCGCAAGCGCTCCTCCAGTTTCCATAATTTCACCCTGTGACAAGAGCATAAATAGTTTTGCAAACTTCAGTCACTGTTCATGCTCTCTAGTTTATACATGAAGAGTGTCAATAAAGCAAGGCATCTTTATGCTCTGTAGTATTGCTACTTCGATTTTGTTTGATTTGAGGTTTAACGTCCCCGTCAACACTGTAAAGGACATTTTGGAGACGTTACTTCCAATTTTGTGGGACTATACCCGACATTGAGATGAAATGACATCTCAAGCCCTATCACCCAATGAAACGAATAGGGTTTATTAGGATGGCCGGACCGCCTCGCACCACGGTTCCTGGACAGGCTTAGATCCTCTAAGCGGTTTACCAGTACTATTTTGCGGGCCGGATTCAGCTTTGCTTGAAGGCAGCATGCAGCCCATAAATTTCTTAAAGCCCCTATTGGCGGGGGCCGATTGCTACTTCGAGCGCAGACATTTACTTCTAAAATGAATCGGTAGGTTAACACTGAATTTCGTGCGCAATTCTGGTATTGTACCGGTACATTTCCGGAATTGTTTTCTTACTTTGCGTAGGACAATTTTGGAACTGCACTGATTCCCACTTTGTGCGGAACATATGCACTGCAGAGCATGAAAGTATTGCTTTATTGAGGCTATTCATGTGTACGCTAGAGAACATTAACAATCATTGCTTAATCACACTCTTTTGTTGAAGTGAAACTGTTGTTCAGTGTGTCCATTTAATTTGGGCTCAAAAATTAGATTTGTTGTATCGTTCGTTCCAGAAGTTTTAAAGGAAATCTCTAATAATTTTGTTGATGGTTTTCTGAGAAAAGAGCCTTTTTAGATGTTTCATACAAAGATGAGACATAAAAATAAACCGCTGCTACGTAATATTCAATTTTCAGTAATGACACAATTGCAGAAATAAATACACATCCAATAAGCCTGATAATATATATTAAGTGTCTTAACCCTTAAGCTACCTTTATGTCGTCTGCTGAATCTTCTAGCAAACGTTTTAAAAATATTTTTGCATTCAGGCAAACAGTGTGGACCCATATCAGACTGCATACAGGAGCAGTCTGATCTGGGACAACACTGTTTGCAAAAATGGCTTTTAAATTAACAGGCAGACGAGAAAGCAGACAATTGTCGTGATTTGCAGTTTATGCGTTAACTTCAATTTGATAAAAAGCCAAGTTAATAAGATGTCATTTAAAGATTACAACAACCGTATGTGTATTCAATCCTTGATTAACTTCCCAAGATTTCATTAACTAGAGCTAAACAATATGGTTCATAATAGCAATAAATAATACATTAAACAGAGAAACATTTAATCACAAGGCAAGAATTCTCACTTTGCGCAGCAAAAAGAGAATTCCTGCTTTGCGCTGAACAATTCCGCAATTGCATCGATTCCTACTTTGCGCAGTACATATACATGAAGAGTGTCAATAAATTAATGTCTCCATCGGCTTTCTGTATTTTAGTCTTTGATGCTCAAATAACATTTATATATTTTTCATGAAATAACCAAACAAGCATAGGCCTATATGTTTGATATGTTTCACCTTCAGCAAGCGTCATCAATGAGTCTTTATTTCTTTTTTTCAAATTCATAGTGGGGGGTCCCAAGTTTTTCTCAAAACGTTTGGTTAGTAAAATTAATGTAGCCCCTGTATATTTATGACCTAGTTTTGTATGCAACTTTGTCTCCCCGTGGACGGTCCATCTATTCGTCATTATTCGTGTTCGCTCTGAAACAAAAAAAAAAATGTTATTTTTTCATAAGCTCTTGCAAACTGTACGGCACCACATGACAATGTGTAGAAAACCAAAGCCATAACTTTGATTTTCAACTCGTTTACATTTGCAGTGCTGGACATTTGAACATTAAAAATACTTATTTTTGTCACTTACTCGTGTCCGCTGTCAAATTTGAAACCCGTTTGAGATATTATAAAAAAGGTTAAGATCAACGAGATAACTTGCCTGTGTCAGAATTCTCATTTATCAATGTCTTTTAAGTCTACACAGAGCAGTATTCAAAAAGGTGAAATTATTTTCAACAAGAAAACAAAATCTAGTTCTGGTCATCAAATATTTTTTGTCTATGACCAGAGTTTTATTTCAAAACGAACCACTCTTGGTACCTTTTGGGAGCTATCTCAAAGGTGATATGTTGCTAGACTCCTTGATTCGTCATGTAACGTTGACGTCATTACCTGTCTTCTTGTTTATTACATCGGATGAAAGCAGCTGAAGGCCGGAGCGATGTGTAAATAAATATTTTAACCGTTGTCCTGCTGAACACGACAGTCCCTACCTTTGCAAACAGTGTAGATCCAGATCCGATGGCTAGAAGCCTTCTGATCAGGATTTACACTGATTGTCATGCAGTTTGTGATTTAATGAAAACATCATATCAAATAATTCGATTGGTTGATCAATTGTCAGAAATTGACGAGGTTAAATTAATTTATTCAGCAGGATAAGGGTCAAAACATTTTGAAGTTGTTTCCTGACATTTTGTATCGTTGGTCATTTTTTCTCATTTATCTTTTGAACTCTGAACAATAAAAAAATCAGTGAATGGTAACCATGCTGCAAGCAGTTGTAATATTAAATGATTGGAGAAAAGAAAAAAGAGATAAGAGGAGCAGTAGCATTCGATACAGGCACGCTAACTCAATATTGCACGTTTTGGGTCGATTGCTTGTCAGTCAACCCAAAGTTACTACTTCAGTGCTAAAGTCCACGTGACTGTCACTGATTTGTAGGAAATCCAGGCAACGGTTATTTATAGAAAATAGTCGCGTTAATTTTATCGTTGTGAGGTCAGCGCGTTGCGTAATATGGTCAAGTTTGAATCTGGCCTGGCTAAGCAAACAATGTAGACCCAGACCAGACGTCGCTACACGGTTCAACTCGCATGACATTGCCTGGGCAGGCCTAGACCGTCTAAGCACTTTAGCAGTACATCATGTTCGACCAGTTTCAGCTCGACGTGGAAGCTCCATGTAGCCCAATCTTTATTTTTAAGCCCCGATGGGCAGAGGCCTTGTTCTCTGCTTGTATAGTACAATACCGCTAGTTTCTACATCAAACATTCCAAGACTCTTGGCAGTCTGTGTAGCTGAGCAGGCCGATTTGTGTTTTAGCTGCTCTAAAACTGCGAAGACAGGTTTCCTCTTGACCGGGTTAAAAATCAGGTTTACAATATAAGAATCTTATAAGGGTGTGAGGGGTGGATTGAAAATCCATCCCGATGATCACTGTCTGGCATCACGAGGCTTGCCGAGTGATGCCGGACAGTGATCCCGAGGGACGGATTTTTCTATCCACCCCTCACACCCATATTGGATTCTTTTTCTTGCATATCTTCCATTTCTATTGCGAAATTTTAATGCTGCTGTCACTTCGGTTACCGACGTCCGCCATTTTGTGATGACACAACAGGAATGTTTTGTGACGTCACGCATGACGACGACGACGCACATGAGGTTGTAATCAACCAGTGCATTTATCAAACACGCGATTATATTCGATTTGGGGTCGGAACACCAGGGTCAGAACATAAATTTCTATCCCATGGTAAAATCACGGATTTCCTTGTCTGGTGTGCAAGAATATAAGAATCTTATATAAATATGGGTGTAAGGGGTGGATTGAAAAATCCGTCTCGAGGGACACTGTCCGGCATTACAAGGCTTGCCGAGTGATGCCGGACAGTGATCCCGAGGGACGGATTTTTCTATCCACCCCTCACACCCATATTGGATTCTTTTTTCTTGCATACCTTCCATTTCTAATGCGAATTTTTAATGCTGCTGTCACTTCGGTTACCGACGTCCGCCATTTTGTGATGACACAGCAGGAATGTTTAGTGACGTCACGCATGACGACGCCGTGCATGAGGTTGTAATCAACAAGTGCATTTATCAAACACGCGATTATATTCGATTTGGGGTCGGAACACCAGGGTCGGAACATAAATTTCTATCCCAGGGTAAAATCACGGATTTCCTTGTCTGGTGTGCAAGAATAATGTTTCTATATCCGGAACCACTTGTATTGGGGCCGTACAAAAGTGAAAAGAGTCCTTCGAGTATATGCGTCTGGCGAAGACACAGCTCAAACTGTCTTCACTTTACGACGCCTCTGCCCATAGGGGCTTGAAGAAATAGAAGGGTTGCACGATACTTCCACGCAGAGCTGAAACCGGCCGCAGACGAGTACTGGTACCTTTTTGGTACAGTGGGCGGCAGGGCTTGAGATGTCATTTCATCTCAGTGTCGGGGAAAATCCCCACAAAATTGGAAGCAACGTCTCCAAATTGACCTATACAGTGTTGACGGGGACGTTAAGCCTCAAATCAAATAAAAAACAAAAAAGTCTTCACTTTACGAAATATGGATAGTCATCTTCATAAAGTCAGGAAATCTTGTACTCTGACTACAGTAATGATCCTAAGCAAACTGTGCAGACCCAGATCAGACTGCTCTTGAAGGAGCAGTCGGATCAGGGTCTACACTGTTTGCCTTTCAGTCTGCACTTTTTGGAATCCTTGCTGGATTTCTAAACACATTTGGGCCCCGTCAAGCGATTTTGGTACTTATCGCCTATGCGAGCAGCGAAGGTTCAGGCGAGCCTGCGCATCCGCGCAGTCTCACCAGAACCTTCGCTGCTCGCTCATACAAGCAGTGAATCAAGAGGACCTTCAGACAGAAAGCCATATCCCTGGCCCCTCTGAATGGCTGGGCGTGCGCAGTTAAAATATGTCATGACGGAATGCTCGAAGACACAAATTCGCGGGGCTCATTTGTTAAAACTTTAGGAGAACTACAGCAAGTATTTTTTATTTTTATGGTCAATTTGTGTACAGACTGATTTGAGACTTCGCGAAGTGTGCATGCTCGAAGACCCATTTTCGCCTGTTGTGGTACAGTTATTATACTTTGTTTCAGATTCAAACTGTGAACTGTGCAAGAATAATAAAAAGTAACATTTTAGCGACAAACGGTGTGATACATCTCGTCGACCAGGTAGGCTTCCTAAACTGTTCTCAAACAAGATCGCTTTTATAAGCGACGTTGCTCTGCAAAACTATATTTTAGTATCATTACATTGGTCACTTGGCACTATTCTGTAAAGATTCACCTCATTAAAAGATCGTGTAAATAATCTTTTTCTTCAGCGCCTATTGATGGCGTTAAATTGAGATGTTTAAAAACTGTGTTCTAAGAAGCTACCTGCATATTGAGCTCTACAAAAATCATTTCTTGTACATTTCATCATATAAATATTAAAATGTATAGAGCAAGAAGCACCATTGGTCGATATAAATAAGGAGTAGCAATGTCAGAAATGTTAAAGGAAGATTAAAACATTTTAAAATGTACATCCAAATATTCACTAAAACTTCTCAAAGTTTTGTTCACCATGTTAACTTGCCCGTGTATTGGACACCGCTGTAAACTCCACTTTGTATAGAGGAAACAAATTGTAGGGGTATACTTTCTGCTTCAAAACATAGGTTGTGATCAGTGGTATGTGCTATCGCTTGCCTTTTTGTAAGCAAATTGACTATGCAATCAACTGCCATTTCTTAGGCCCATGGACTTTGCAATTGTTTGCCGTTCTTCAGCCCGTGGGCTGTGCAATTGTTTGCCGTTTCTACAACCAGCCACTGGCTGTGCAATTGCATGTCGCTTCTTAGGCTTTGCGCTTGCGATGTTTCAAACCAGTGCGTTGCTCAAATGCTTGTCATTTCTAAAACCAGCGGTTTGTACAATTTTTCTTAAGCCAGAGGACTGTGTTATGTTTCGCATTCCATAAGTCAAATGGCTATGAAATGTCCTGACCTGGCTTTGTGACCGCTTGTTTTTATCCTCAGTCCTATTTTTATTTACAGGTTTTAAGCCCGTATGACATGTTTGGAAATATAACAGAGGTAATATTCCGAGAGAGTGACCAGTTCTCCCAGTTTATACAGACTCTATATACTTCTCAACTTGTCAACATGCTCAGAGAAGGCGGAGTATTCACTGTATATGCACCCAACAATTTCGCCTTCTCGAGGTTACCTAAGGCTCTCCTTGACAAAATTCTGCAGGATCCAGAAACAGCTGCAGGTATAACTACTAGTTGACTTGGATCCAGTTGTTCAAAACATTGTTAGGTTAACGAGCTCGTTAGTGGCCAAAATAGTAACTATTCTAGCGAGAATATATTAAACGTTTTGCTTAAAAGATGTGAGTAGCTTTTGCATATGCAAAAGCTACTCACATTTTTTTCAGCAAAAAATATTTGAACATTTGCAATATGGGATGATAACAATATGTTAACTCACGACATCATTAGTTTTGAACAACTGGTTCCTGACATATTGGGCTACATTTTACAAGGAGACAACTTAAATAACTTCATATTTCCTTCATATTTTGCCATTCTAAAAAGGAGTCTACTCTAAAAGGAAAGAATATATTTAAAAGGAGCCTCTACCAATTACATAGGAGAGCGTTTTTGACAGATTTGTCTTTCTTGAAGTTGTAGAACACACTTCAATACAAAAGGATATACTTTCAGAGATGAATTTTCCCTTAGGCGGGTTCAGATCCTACTCTTATTTTGACTGTTAGACAAAAGAAGCCTCCCTGGTGCAGTGATTACGCTACTGGCCTTGTAAACCAGGGGTCGCAGGATCGATCTCGGACTTCTCCAGACTTTCGGATGAGTCTTTAAACAGCGGTCCCGTCTCCGTATGACCTTAGCTATTGGTGGGACGTAAAACTCGAACACTCACTCACTGTTAGACAATCGTTGTAGCCGTATGTCACTGCAGTGCAGCCGGCGTTTTGTACCAGAAGGTCTCCGTGCAAAATATATTTTATTTATTCCCCGGGGCATCTGACCATTTTAGTATCTTTGTAACAGAATTGGTGCCTTACATCTCGATGCAGACATAGAAATTTAATATCACGTTAAACCCTAATCCCGCAGGACACGACAACCCCTACCATTACAAACAGTATAAATCCAGATCAGGATCTACACAGTTTGTCATGCAGTTTGTAAAGTGAACAAATACACAATATAAAGTGTTTTGTTTTGCTTGTGTCAGAAATGGTGAAAGAATGTCATTTTATGTGTCACCAGTAACGTATCAGATTCAGAAATGAGCGTGGCTAAATTTTAAATTATTCAACGGGATATGCGTTTACGGATAAAATTCCATTGCACCGCAAAAATAGAATAAATCCTGCCTCAAGGCACGTGAACAATCTTGCAATACGCGGAGAGTCCTAAAACAAAGAATCTCATTCTATTTTATAATGTACCAGGGCACAACTGAGCTGTGCGACCAGCAAAAAGTCAGGCTCTGAGGTTAAAATTCTTTTCATGCTCAACTCAGTTGGGCATGAAAAAAAGTTAAATAACCCCCGGCCCATCCAGCCATTATGACAAGAGTTGACGTTTTGACTTTTGCTCCGTATTTATTTAAGAAAATGTCATGACTTTCTATTGATACACCATCATCGTTATTTGTGATAATGATGAAAACCCGGGAATAGCCGGAACGCTTCCCTAAGTTTATTTCACAAGTATTCGTATTATTTTGATGAATTTAGGGAAGCGTTCCCGTCATTCACGGGTTTTAATAATTGTGACAAATAAGCAAAAGCATTCGTGTTCTTATGCTTAGTACAAGCATTACTGTATCATGAAACAATATGTAACAAGTGTGTCGCACACGGCTAAAATTTTTCTTGCAAATTTCTATGCATACCAAAACTAGATCCACGTACATGTATGTTAAGTATCGTTAGCTTAACGAACCTGTTACATGATGGTGTTTTCGAGTTTAACGACGCGCCAACCCTGTTTGTGGGTCATAAGCGTCAATCGGTAAATGATCAAAAACTATGTAGAATTATGAGGATATTAAAAGTGAACCCGTTAGTAGTCAAAACATGGATAATTTCTGGAAAATGTTTGTAGCCTTTGCAGTTTGTAAAAGCTACTCACATTTTTAAGCAAACAATATTACCACATTTTCAAATTAAATATCCAAATGTTATATAGTAGTACATAGAATAACGATACCATTAGCTTTGAGCAACACAGAGGCTGGCTATTCATTTCGATTGTTGACCATACTGACATATTTGTGCCTACTTATGTCCTTTTTAATGTTTGTTTTCTCCTCATTATGACTTAAGCTGTAGTCCGCCACCACACAGCCTCTGGTGTTCACTGTTCCACGTCAAATATTGTTGATTCCAAAGTTCGCATGCTGGACGGCACGCATATGAAATTCCAGTGTAAACCAAGCGGCCATTACTGGGAGAATTCAAAGATCGTACGAAAAGATATGGTAGCTGGAAATGGCGTTGTTCACATCGTGAATAAACTACAGCTTCCAAATTCAGGTAAAGACAATATAATTGAAATAGCTTATCATGGGTCACAAATGCAGAAATTGCATATCTACATTTTTCCAACTTTCAAATAAAAAGTAAAGTACTTTGAAGGCAGTTCGCCGGCATCGGTAGCTCAGCCCGATGCGCGTCTGACTGGCGATTAGGGGGACGCGGGTTCACTACTTGCTAGGTCGGCAACAGTCTTTAGTGGAGATTGATAATGACATCTTTTCTACGGTCGTTCTCTCCCTTCTGCTGATTTAAGAAGGGCAGTTGTCAGTTTCTGGCGAAAGAATGTGCACTGACCTGGTTAACCGCTAACGTATAAGCCTGCCTAGAAAAAGTGTGGATAGGTAAACTGAGTGGCTAAAATGACCTAAATAGTGTTGACTGGGCCGTTAAACTCAAATACAAACAAACTTTGAAGGCAGTTTAGTTGTTTTGAAGCAATTTGGAACAGATTAATAGAGTATGACAACAAGTTATATGGAATAAAAATGCTGCATTCATTGCTTAATACATTGTGTTATCCTTCAGTGTGATGGCATTTTGCACTTGCATCGAGCTGGAAAAATTGTCTTTTTGTGTTTTAGCAAGAGACACCTTTGGTTCATTTCGGCTGCAGGTAAGGCGGGCTGGATCATTTCACAACTTCATTTTAGTTTAGGCGTAACAGCAGTTCATGTTGTATAACTGATGCATAAATAGGAAGCTTAGTAATCCCTTGTGATGGAGCATTCTGACAGTATGATCTGCTGCCCTGTCGTCAGATTGTTGTTAAAGTCTCAACATTGATTCACGAATGTCTGAATTCATAAATAGTCCTGCGAGTCACATGCGGAACAGTTTGTAATTGTTATATTGTGTATGATACTGCATTGAAAATGAATAAGATGGTTAAAATTTCATAAATTCCTGCGTTGAACCCCCGCAAATAATTTTATTGCATTTCCTGGGCGTACACCGCTTTCTATTCTGAGAGCTTTCATGTCACATAATCTATTTTAGTGGTTTGAGATGGCCGAACGGAATTTCTTACCTTTTTCTGGTTTCCGACAGGCTAGGAGGCCAGGTGTCAGAAACAAACACATGCGGGAACTCATATTAATCCATGTGATTAAAAAAGGCAATTCTACATTATTGCAATGTGAATTGTGACTAGGGTCATCGCAGTTAAACGTCAGGTATATCTGCCAGATCACAGCCCGCGAATGATAACAAGGGCGTAGAGCAATAACGCAAACTTAAAAACATAACAGGTTAAACAGGTGAGAAAATTCAATCCAAGGCAATCAGCTCCGCTTTCCTTCCCCGAAGTGGTAACAACGCAAGGGCATACTAAATTTAAAACATCAGACACTAATATATTATTCATGACCACACATACAAAGGCTTGCCACAAACAAACACTGTAAAATCCCGATTTCACAAATGGGGTGTTCTGGCCAATGCCACATTACCAGATACCGACACAACTCATGTGGTGAAAGAAAGCGCTGACACTTAATCATTAGGTCTCTCACCGCTGTGGGTTCGAGCCGGGCTCGGGGCACGAAAAGTAAGGTGGTTTTTCTCCGGGTACATCGGTTTGCGCCCAGATCTGATTAAAGATCAGCTCGATGAGAGTGAAATAATCTTGAAAGGGCCGTAAAACCAAGACCAAAAGATGTGATAAAAGATAGCAAGAAAATTCACAACGAACAGCTATTCTGACTATCAAAAAGAATAGATTTAATGAAAAGAATGTACGCAGAAAAAAGTGATCAATACGGCTCACCAACAACACACTGCAAATTTTACATATGATCAGCATCAAGTGAAAAAGGGTTCTCTGAGGATGTGCCTTTTTGAAGACAAACATAGGTCCGGGCACACATTCAGTTCGAAAACAGCCTTTTATATTTGCATACTGAAGCATTGGGTCAGTAGTTTGTTTTTGTTTGATTTGATGTTTAACATCCCCGTCAACACTGTATAGGTCTTTCTGGAGACGTTGCTTCCAATGTCGTGTGACTTTTACCCGGTTTTGAGATGAAATGACATCTCAAGCCTTGCCGCCCAATGAAACCAATAGAATTTATATGCATGAACGGTCCAACTCGCACCAGCTTTCCTGGACAGTCTCCCTGCCCTACATCATAGTGGAGATTATATTTTCTTGTCCTTTGGGATCATTGATTCCATTGTGGAATTTTAAAAATATCTGAGGGTCACTGATGAGGCCTAATTGGCCGAAACTAGCTAGTCTGGCCCAGATAACATGTACACTCCATATTTTTCACTTCTGTGGTGTATTCTTTACTTCCAAAGGATAACCCTTTTATAGAACATATTAGAACCTCTATATATAGGTGAGTTGGGTTTAATGGGTGTTCATTTCACGGACTTGTTCAACCATAGTGCAGTTTATATTTTACTTTTGGTCCTTTGAGATCAGCGTGAATATTCTGAGAAATCGGAAATGCATTATTGGTTTAGACTCGTATTCTAGACAGATTTTTAATTATTTTGACCCCATTTTGATTTATATCAGTTTTTGAATCGACTGCCTATTCGAAATTCGCAAAATTGCAGTATGTTTCCTCTGGCTTTCTTTGCCGGATCATTACAGGGTCACTGATGAGGCTTTATTAGCCGAAACTACGTAGTATGACCCATCTTCTTTCTTATGAATGTTTTCATTGCTCTTAAAGGAACTCATTTTTGTTTTTTATTTGTTCACGTGTTAGACTATTTTTAACCCTCCAGTTCATGTTCTTTAAGCAAACAGGGCAGATTCTGACCCTGAAGATCCGCTTCACACAAAACTCTGACCGTACAATGATAAGAACAACGCGGCTATAAATAACTATTATCTGGATTCCGTACAAAAGCTATCTGCGCGGTTTAATTTTATGGGTCACTGATAGTCACATGGATATTAGCAATATAACTTATAGCCATATGTAACTTTTTGGTCGATGGAAATACAGTCGCATTACGAAAACACACCTATTCAGATATATGAAAAATTTTCAACCAAAAATGAAAATTTTCAGATAAATTTTTTTTACATTTTTTCATATTTCTGCTCTTAACATAGATTGTGGGAACTCGTTAGAACCGCCTCGGTTTAACATAGATTGTGGAAATTCATTGAAAAGGCCTCGGCGGGGCGGTTCTAACGAGTACCCACAATCTATGTATCAACGAGAACCGCCTCGGCTTGGCTGTTCTAATGAGTACCCACACTCTATGTTTCTGAGCAGAAAAAGGAAAATAAATTATACTCCAGTTTCCCCAGTTTTACTATATAAAAGTGGGATTGAAGGCGGTTATAATTAAAAACTAGACAGTTATTAAGGGAAAGCCGCAAACACATCAATCTGGAGCTGCAGATTCTCAATCTCATGTTTAGCCTGTTTTTTTTTTTTTTTTTTGTTTTTGTTTTTTGCCTCCGCAGTTCAGAATCTGGAAGGTTTGGCACGTGCGCTAGGACTGGACAAGTTTTTACAGGTGATTTATGAAGCTGGGCTGTTAGATCAACTCCAAAATGGACCCGAGATGACATTGTTTATACCTACAAATAAAGCATTCAATGGTAAATTCACAATAGACACACTGTTTTCTAATTTTTTTACTGTTTTAGAGTACAAGGGCCTAGACAACACTGTTAAGGTCATATACACTCAAGCAGCTTACATACATTATTCCTGGTTTAGCAGCCTTAAGTGTGTGTATTTTCCTCAGTAACTATTGAGCAAACAGGTTTGTGAGTAACCTGTTCAAAAATCATGAAGACGGGTTTTCTCGAGACGGGGCAATATTATCTTTTAACCCTTGTTCTGCTGAATATTCATATATGCCACACCCACTACTGATTATCAACCAATCAGATTACTTGATGCAAATTATTGCAACAAATTCACAATCTGAATGGCAAACAATGTAGATCCTGAGCCAGAAGCCATCTGATCTGGATCTACATTGTTTCAAAGATAAGGCATATCCGGGATTAGCAGGACAAGGGTTAATAGTTCTAACGCATCTGCAAAACTACTTTGTTAAACAGAAGCTTGTTGTTCTTCACCAAACAGTGTGTGCAAAGCATACGAGTGGCAAAACGTATGGTTTACAGAACAACAAGCAGATCGATGTGAATGAACTGTTTATTTTCTAACACAGCTCTAGCTTATATAGGCTATGTAAAGTAAACGTGATTTATTATGGCGGAAGAGCATGATGAGTGGCGTCATTAAAAGCCGCCGTTTTATATTCACCGAACGTTAAACCATTACACAAGGACTGATGCAGTCTAATAATGTTTGTATGATTTCCTCTAACAATAGAATGAGGTTGGGAGAATTTGAAGGAACAACAAAACTTTTCCCGATTTTAGTGTGTTAGATACGGCTCTAGTTTGTAATTGAATGAGCAATAAATCACAGTTTGTCGGTCAGTTGTAAATAGGTAAATCACGCGCGCTCGGTGCTTGTGATATGATCATTTTACAACTGACATCCAAAGTGTGATTTGTTACTCTAACAATCACTTCTAGAGCTGATGTTTTTTTTTTTTTTTTTTTTTTTGGGGGGGGGGGGAGGGGTTGTTTTCAAACAAACAAGATCTTAGTGTGTGGGAATAAAACGGCTATCACGCCAATCAATTTGCATTCAATATATCCTGGCAATATTAACAAAACATTTTCCAGCTTTACTTACACGGAAATATATGCTTTGGTCACTTGCATGACAATAAATATGTTTACCACGTGAACTAATATACATATAAAACAATATTATTTCATCAGGCGAGTTGTGCCTCAGCAAAATCTCAAATCATCCTACTTGTGGGCCATGTTATGAGGGCTTGTTGGCAAAGTGTTTATCTATACCGACCAACAATATTGTATACTGACAGAATTGGTACGTGGGCTGATATGTGTCTTTTCTGATAATATGAGCCGGGGCACAGCATTTCCTACAATTTACATGTGCGCCCAGCGAAAAAACAGATCAGACTGTGCATCCATATAGTCTACCAGAGACTTCTCTTGCTGCACGAAGGAGTGTTGGGCCCTTAGCTATCCTTAGAGCGCTCAGCGAAGACTCTGAACAGACTGTGCGGATGCATAGGCTGATATGAGTCTTCGTTGGGTGCACCTGTCTTATTGTAGGTTTTGTCGTGCACCGGCTCATATGTTAAATTGTTTACTGTCACGTCGTATTTTGTGTTTATTCCACAGTTTTCTTTAAGAAGAGAAAGAAGGCTATTACAGAAGAACCTTTTGACATAGAAAAGATGTTTAATTACCATTCAGCTGTCGGGAAGTTTACAACAGATACGTTTATTGGGGGTGGTTCTATAACCGTGAACACTGGAAAACATCTGAAAACCATAGTTCACAGAAATGTATGTATCAATCTAAGATTAAAATTTTGAACTGGTGCACGACTAAGACCTACAATGGACCAGTGAAGACTCCGATCAGCCTCCACACCCGAATTGTATGGCAAGAGTTTTCTATTGCCCCCATTAGATAGTCCGGAGGCCAGAAATGGGGCAAGCGGACATATGTTCTATAAAAGGGTTATCTTTTGGAAGCAAGGAAAACACCACATGACTGAAAAGTATGGAGTGTACATGTACATGTTTTCTGTGCCAGACTAGCTAGGTTCGGCCAATTAGGCCTCATCAGTCACTCTCATTTTTTCTTCAAAATTCCAAAAGAGAATCAATGACCCCACAGGACAAGTAAAAATTAACTATATGAATGACATGCATACTTTTTTTCCACCGCCACACATTCCCTTTACACGTTAAATAAACTCTATAAACGGTTATCCGTTGGAAACAAGGGGTTCACCACAGAACTGAAAAGTATGGAGTGTACATTTTTTATAGGCAAGACTAATGTAAAAAAAATCTGGACAGACTACATGCATGTGCATGCAAATATGTCTCTTCGCTAATTGTACTAGCAGCAATGTAAATATCAACTGAAAAAAAAAAAAAAAAAAAAAAAAACAACAAAAAAAAAAAAAACGAAATTTTGTTATCGAAAATAATTATGCGGAAACCATATGTTAACAAGTTATTGTGCTGAACACCCCTTTAACTATAGAAATAGATGGCCTGGAAAAGCCACACTCAAAGATTACAGCCTACTAATGGCACCAAGAGGAAGAGTAACTAACAATGAAGAAAACGAAAAAGTAAAAAATGGGGTTTACGGAGGTATACATTATTTTCCGTATTTTTGCTTTAAAGCTAGGTTGTTGAAACTCGTACGAACCGCCTCTGTTTGGCGGTTCTAACAAGTACCAACATATATATTTGACCACAAAAACGAAAAATATCGAACGTTTCATCTGAAAAATACTAGTTCTAGAGATAAGAAAGACAATACAATCGCGCACGGGTGTGTTCTTGTACTGCACAGAAAAAAAAAATCATGCTCATTTTGTTCATACAGCAATTATCAACCATTTTGGTCAGACTGCGCGGATGCACAGTCTTATTAATGTCTTCGCCAGCGGCAAGTGACATTTCGCTCGGCTTTGCCCATCTGTTATGATTGAAAATGAAGAAATTGGATATATAAATGACGGAATTATTCCCAATTATATTACATTGTTTTGCACTTCAGGTTACTGTATTTGTATTTTTTCAAATGCATGTTTAAATTTGAAGTGAGGTAAATTTGAGTGAGCAGTAACCAAAACACTTTTGATCTTTTCTCTGACAAACTGTGCTTTATTACAATTAGCATGGAAGTAACAAAGCTTCCTCCTATCATGTTTTATTTCATAATGCTGAAATTTGAAATTTTATCATTTAACTGTTCCAAAGACACACCTTTGGCAAAGTGCATACAGATGAAATCCGTGTATATGTACTGCGCGATGAATATAGGTCAAAAGGTTTATTGGGCAATTCCCCCGCTTATGGCCTCATAGACACTTTCCCAGGCGAGTTTTGCTGTCTCATGACAGCTATTGTTGTATAGGAAGTAATACCAGTCTATGCAGTTGAAAGGGTTTAAGCAAACACTGTGAACAGTTTGACATTATGTAATTTATTTATTTGCAGGGTATTTTAATTGATGGTGCTGAAATAGTTCTGGCCAATCAAGAATGTTTTAATGGAGTTATACATGTGATAGATATGGTATTAGAGGAGCCAAAACATGACATCATGACTATGATAGAGAACCGAGATGAACTGAGGTAAATTTCAGCCACACATGCTGTATCACTGTTACACTTTCAGTTTGTGACTGTAACTGGCCTTTTTATTTTGCTTTGAATAACCCATTTCCTACAGTCATTCTCTATTTTCCACTGATGAATAATTAACAGTTACTCTATATAGACCACTGTGCTGGATAACCATTTAGATGTCTGATCCGAAAAATAGTATGGTTATGTTAACGTTATCCTAATGGATAATTTACTAATTCCACAGAGTGACTTACATCTTCAGAACTTTATCATTGCAGTATATTCAAAAAAGGACTGGACTACTGTGGTTTGTCAGACAAATTACCATCATCACTTGGCAGTTTCACGGTCTTTGCCCCAACAGATCAAGCATTTGGGAGGATGGATAAATCACATTTTGATGAAATTTTTGATGACAAGAACAGAGTGCAAAAGGTAAAAAATTCCTATTATTATTCGAATTTGTTATTTCAATATTTAATAAAGCTCCACCCCACACAAATGTCTACTCGTCGAGTTGAACGTTTGAATAACTTCAGATTGTTTTTTTCTACAGAAAGAGATGTAATGAAGTCTTTTTCATAAAATAACAAGAACAAGTCAGCCACAGTCAGTGCGCAATTCGTATCCATTGAAATTTCCATAATATTTCTAAATATTTTGGTACCAAAATAGAAGTGAAGGCAATGATCAGGGATCGATACAAATATCCCACACCTCCCATCAGAGACACCAAAGGGAAAGAAACACAAACATGAAGTAACTAGATCCTAATAGAAACAGCCCCAGCGGAAAGCCAAAATGACAATTACCTCCCCTCGAAATGGCCATTTGACTATTCAAAACAAAAAAATATAAGCGATACACACATTCAAAGACGAACTATAATAAAAATAATTCACGACAGAAGAACCGCTTTTGAACGATTAGTGAAAAGTATTACACTGGATGGGGGCGGGCTTAAATCGATTTTACGAGGCCGCAATCCTCGCCCTAACTGCTGTCGTTCTTAAGACAAATAATTTGTTCAGTCCGCACGATGACGTCCTAACTCATCAGTGCAACATCTCCGAGAACATAAAATTTCTAATAATTACAGAGATGAAACAACGATGAGGACTCGACAGCATGAAATAACCTGAAATGCTGATGCAAAAGAAAACCAACAGTTAGACTCATATAAACATTGTCAATTAGAAAGGTGAGAGTTTCATACATATTTTTACCACAATACGGACTCTCATTTTACAAACCAGAAGTTAAAGGCAATGCTCAGGAATCGTAACAACCAACCAACACTCCATCAGAGACACCAAAGGGAAAAGCACGAAATAACCAAACCCTAATGAAAGCATCACCAGTGGAAAGCTAAAGGACAGTTACTTTCCCACAAAATGGCCAAACCGCTATCCAATATAAAATATATAAGCAATACATACATGCAATGACAAACTAAAACAAAGTAAACCGCGACAGAAGATTTTACGTGGCCACAATCCTCGCCCTTACTTCCGTTGCGATTAAGACAAATAATTTGTTCAGTCCGCATGAAGATAGAAGTGGAGGCAATGATCAGGAATCAATACAATCAACCCACAGCTCCCAGCAGAGACACGAAAGGGAAAGACACACAAACATGAAACAACAGACCCCAATGGAAACACCAACATTGGAAAGCCAAAAGGACAGTTACACTCCCACAAAATGGCCAGTTGGCTATCCAAAATGAAATAACATAAGCGACACAAACACCCAAAGGCAAACCATAACAAAAACAAGAGGACCAAGCTGGTGCTGTATCGCTCACCTACGCTAACAGATTCAAAGTTTCAGGAAGTACCACCCTTTACTGAAGGATTTATTGGAGGATAAGGTGATGACATGGTAAGCATTTTCTGCAATCAAGTAGAATGCAACTCTATGATAAACCAGCTGACCTCACCGGTTTTCAAACTCATTCAAGCTTTTATTCCTGACTTGCTTATAATTATGTAACTTTCAAGAAGATCCGATATAAACTGAAGAGGCTATGGTGATGACAAGGACAAAAATAAGTAATTAACTGCTGCAATCAAAGGGATGTTACTCTATGATAAATAGGCAAACCTCATGAGTTATCAAACTCCTCCGAGCTTTTCTGCCTGACTTACTTGTTGGTAAGTTTCATGAAGATCCGATCAAAACTGAAGGGACAGCAGTGATGACAAGTAGAAGTAACACAAAGATCAAGAATCGATACAATTAACTTACTCCACCCATCAAAGACACCAAAGGGAAAGAAACCCAAACATGAAGCGACCAGACCATAACGGAAACCTAAACAAAGGAAGGCCTTAAGGACAGTTACTTTCCCACAAAATGGCCAAATGGCCATCCAAAATAAAAAGACACAAGTGATACACACAGTAAGTAACAAACAACAACATAAATAAACCGCCACAGAAGAACCGCCTTGGAAAGGTCGAAAATAGCCATTTTCAGCCACGCTGGGAACATAACTCCATGGTTAATTGACTGGCATTGCTAGTTTTCAACTTTGTTTGAGCTTATATCTCTAACTTACTAACATATAAATTTCAAGAACAGCCGATGAAAACTGAAGGAGTACACTAAAAAAAGAGAGACATTTTCTGCAATCCAAGGGATGTTACTCTATGATAAATAGGCTGACATCAGTTCACGAACTCATCCATTTTATCCCTGACTTACTAGTATGTAAGTTACAATAAGATCCAATAAAATTGAAGGAGCTGTCAAAAATAGGCATTTCTGTAATTAAGGGGGACAAAACTCTCTGAAATATAGGCTGACCACACCAATTTTTTAATTCTGCCGAGGTCTTATCCCTTACTTGCTTACATATAAGTTTCAAGACGATCCCACGAAAACTGAAGGGGGCTATGGTGATGACAAGGTCAAAAATAGGCATTTTCAGCAGTAAAGGGGATGTAATTCTATGATACATCACGTGAACAAGTCCGTGAAATGAAGACCCCTCTAAACCCCACTTTATATAGTGAAAACTGGGGTTTACGGGGGTATACATAATTTTTCTTATTTCTACTCCAAGACATAGGTTTTGGGTACTCGTTAGAACCGCCTCACTGAGGCGGTTCTAACGAGCACCTACAACCTATGTTTTGAGCATTTATAAGAAAAATATTACGAATTTTCATCAGATATGTAGCCATTTTGGAGATGTGAAAAATGCACTATGTCGCATGGGTGTGTTATCGTAATGGATAAGCCAACTCGTCAGTTTTCGAACTCATCCAAGCTTTTATCTCTGACTTACTTGTTTGTAAGTTTCAAGAAGATCCGATCAAAACTGAAGGGGCTACGGTGATGACAATGTCAAAACTAAGCATTTTCAGCAAAGTAGTGGACATAACTCATAACCGACATCGCTTTCGTACTTATCCAAGCTTTTTACCTCAACTTATTTGTATGTAAGTTTCAGGAAGATCCGATCAAAACTAAAGGGGCACGTTGATGACAATGTCAAAAATGGGCCGACTTGGCATGTTTTCGAACTCATCCAAGTTTTTATCCCCAGCCATATTAGATATAAGTTTCAGAAAGACCCGATCAAAACTGAAGGGGCTACGGTGATGGAAAGGTCAAACATAGACATTTTTAAGCAATCAAAGGGACATAAATCTATGATGAATGGGCTGACTTGGCATGTTTTCGAACTCATTCAAGTTTTTATCCCCAGCCACATTAGATATAAGTTTCAGAAAGATCCGATCAAAACTGAAGGGGCTACGGTGATGAAAGGGTCAAAAATAGACATTTTCAGCAACCAAAGGGGCTTAATTCTATGATAAATGGGCCGAACTGGCCAGTTTTCGTCCTCATCAGAGTTTTTATCTCAAGCCACCTTACATATAAGTTTCAGAAAGATATGATCAAAATTGAAGGGGCTACGTTGATGACAAGATCAAAAATTGGCATTTTCAGCAATCAAAGGCACGTAACTTTATGATAAACGTGCCGACTTGGCCGGTATTCGAACTCATCCGAGGTTTTATTCCAAGCCACCTTACACATAAGTTTCAGAAAGATCCGATCAAAACTGAAGGGGCTACGGTGATGACAAGATCAAAATTTGGCATTTTTCAGCAATCAAAGGGAAGTTACTCTATGATAAATGCCCCACTAGTTTTACTTTCTATTCCCGAGAAAACGATGCAAAGTGGCAAGAAATTGTAAATTTCTTAGCTTGCTTCGCTCGCTTTGTAAAATTCAGATCAACTTTATCTGAGTAATCGTGGCACAAACGTGTATCAAACAATTTTTCTTCAGTTTTGAATCGTGTGTCTATTGAACCTGTATTTTTCTTGAAAAAAATGTAAATGACCTATATTTTGTATAAGAAGAAACTATATAAAAACCCATATTTTCAAACCAGGCCACTATGAGACCTGCTATATACTAGAGCTTAATAGGGACGACAGGAATACATTATTGCTCCGTTAAAAGTTCGATAAAACAGATTGTGATAGACTGTAAGATTTTCAAAGGAAACATCGTATTCAAAGCCGCAGTACAATACATATTTATATAAATTTATCCACCCTCGATTACTGATTACTAGAATTGCCTATATTATGTTTACATGACTGCCAATATGCAAGATGCCGGATCAAAAATGACTTGATTATCAGACCATTATCGTCTTTACATAGTGGTGACATTCACTGCATCTCCAATCCATGCCATGTACATGATGATTTATCTTTACGTTAATTTCTGAATGTAATTTCAGCTGATACAGGATCACCTAGTCGATGAAGTAATATTCACACGGGCGATACCTCCAGATTCTATGCTGCAAGTTACTTCACTTAACAATGACATAATCAGGTTACAAAGAGACAGTGGTGATTCATTCACAGTTAATAAACATTCCAGTGTTATACAACGTGATATAATAACAAACAATGGTGTTTTATTCCAAATAGATAGGGTCTTGCAAATAGAAACGAGGAAGAAAGATAAATTGAAAGAAAAGTGAAATGTGATTACTAATTCAATGTCTCATAACCAACTAACAGGTTGGAATATTGGAGCTCAACACAAGTAGCACTTAATCATGTGTTTGTTTGTTTTGTTTGATTTGAGGTTTAACGTCCCCGTCAACACTGTAAAGGTCATTTTGGAGACGTTGCTTCCAATTTTGTTGGACTTTTACCCGACACTGAGATGAAAAGACATCTCAAGCCCTGTCGCCCAATGAAACCAATAGTTTTTATTAGCATGGACGGTCCACCTCGAACCGCGGTTCCTGGACAGGCTTAGATACTTTAAGCGGTTTACCAGTACTAGTGTGCAGCCCGGATTCAGCTCTGCGTGGAAACATCATGCAGCACATATATTTCTTCAAGCCCCTATGGGCGGGGGCTACTTAATCATGTGTTCTTACCAATATGTAAGACACTAACACGCCTATATATTTTTGACCCCTGAAACCCCACTTTATAAAGCAAAACTGGGGTTTACAGGGATATAAATTACCTTTTTGTACTCCAAAACATAGATTGTGCATACTCGTAAGAAGCGAGGCGGTTCTAACGAGTACCTACAATTTATGTTTTGAGCAGAAAAATGAAACAAAAAAGCGAGGCGGTGCTAACGAGTACCTACAATTTATGTTTTGAGCAGAAAAATGAAAAACATCAGAACTTTTTATCTGAGAACTTTCATTCTTTGACGGAAAAAATTTCAATATATTTGAATTGATGACTCATTCTGGTCACCTTGACGGCGTTTTCGCTGATCGCACATATCAGTGTGCATATTCGCTGGTAAAACGTTTGATTATACACCTTCATGTGCCCAAATTCATTTATTCCGAAATATGACTGAATAGTGTGCTGGGCCAATTATTGTGTTTAAGCTCTATTGTAAGAACAGTTGTCTTTGATGGCTCCAGAGCGTCGAAGTGTTGGTCAGCCACGCATTCTTTGAAATATGCTAGAAGACAGTAGTCACCCTTTAGATGCCAAGAAAAGCTACATCTGAAAATGTCGTCTGCTGAATCTTCTTGCAAACTTTTTAAAATAAGTTCTGAATAGTTAGATCATTTGGAAGCAAAGAAAACACCAAATAAACGAAAATAGCAGACTCGGTTTCATTTAGTCTGTTCATGATCAGTACTGACATGTGCAACATCGGCCACGCCCTCTAGCGCCGGCAAGCAGAACTCTATTGTAAAAATGATTCTAAATGAAGTCCATGATCCCAAAGGACCAGAAAATATAATCTGCACTATGATGATGTACGGGGAGACTTTTTTCCGGCCGCCACACGGCAGAACACCAGCTGCAGTGAAGATAAATAAGTTCTGAATAGTTAGGTCCTTTTGAAGCAAATGCCATTTTAAAAACATGTTTGCATACAGGCAAACAGTGTGGTCCCCGATCAGATTTCTTCCAGATACTCGGTCTGATCTGGGTCAACACTGATCGCAAAAATGACTTTTAAAGTACATGTAAATGGCAGAAGACTGTCGTGATTGGCATTTTATGGGTTAACCCACTGCTACCACAAACAGTGCAAAGCAAGAGGCTGTCTGCTCAGGATCTACACTGTTTTCAGTCTGTTTCTGTGCATTTGGACGAAGACGTTTTATCAAGTAATTTTATTTGCTGTGTGTGTGTGTGTGTGTGAATTCGGGTTTAACGTCACTTTCAACAATTTTTCAGTCATATCACGACGGTGTCTGGTTGCGACAGGGAGCTCCATGCTCACTTTTATAGTGCTGCCTCACTGAAGTATCATGTCCCAGACACATTACATGATACCACACCCAGTCAAATTATCCTGACACTGGGTCGACCAGTCCTAGCTCTTCCCCATAAATCTGAGTGCCAAGCAAGGAGCAGCTAGTACCATTCTTAACGACTTTGGTATGTCGCGGCCCGGGATCGAACCCGTGACCTCCCGTTCCCCGGAGCTGACACTCTACCAACTGAGCTATCGGGGCCGGTAATTTTATTTGCTGACAGCCAGTAGCAAAATTAATTATACAGTCAAACTTCAATAACTTGAATACCTTGGATACATGAACATCTGTTCGAATCTTCAACATCCTTCGACTAGACAAAATGTAGATGAGCCTTTCCTTCTGTGTGGTTTGATATAAGACTCAAAGAAGCTAATTTCTTCTGGTGTGCGCAGAATGTGTGTAGGTGAATTTTTGACAAAAAATAACTTTTTTTTTCCATAAGTAGGTGTCTAAGAAGATGGTACACATTGAAAGTTAATGTAAATGTTGCAGCTGGATTTAGCTTTTAATTTTACCTCACTGCAGCTGGTGTTAAGTGCCCTGTGGCGGCTGTTAAAGTCTCCCCGTGCTTCATCATAGTGCAGATTATATTTTCTTTTTTTCTTTGAGATCATTGAACCCATCCTGGTTACATTGAAAATCAAATACCACTCAAGCCGGCGCTAAGGGGCGTATGCAACCTTGCAATCTACATTGCTGTATATGAAGAGACTCAATAAAACCCAGTCTCAGATTTTCGTTCTATTATGTGTTCTTTGTTTCCAAAGGCAACATTTATTTATTTATTTTTTAGCTCGCCTGTACGAAGTACAAGGAGAGCTATTGTTGTCACCTCGGATGGCGTGCGCGTGTGTGTTTGCGTTCCCGTCACACTGCTTTAAAGTTTTTCAAATGCTTATATCTCAACAGTCACTCATCACAGACCACTCATATTTGGAACTTAAGTACCTGGGAGGGTCCTCTGATGTTCAAAGAGAACAGACCCCTGGGTTCATGCCCCGGGGTGGGGCCAGGGGTCAAAATCTAGAACACCTTTGTAATTCTGTGTTAAAGTTTTTGAAATGCTTATATCTCAACAGTCACTAATCACAAAGCATTCATATTTACAACTTGGATACCTGGGAGTGTCTTCTGAGATTCCAAGACAACACACCCCTGGGTTCATGCCTGGGAGTGGGGATGGGGTGGGGCTAGGGGTCAAAATCCAGGACACCTTTGTAATTTGTTGTATACCTTTCCATTATACTAACGAGTTATAGACACAATTGGTTATACATCAGACAATCAAGTGACATTGGTTCAAGTGTAAAAGGGTGAAGGTCATGGTGACCTACATTTCACGGTCCAGTGATTTTGCCTTATATCTTGAAGTCTATTTGTTGGAGAAATGTTCTACCTGGGATATTAGTTCCATGTGACTCCACGATTGACCTCAAAATATATCTAGGTCACTGTGACCTATATTTCATGGTTCAGCGATTTTGCCTATTATCTCAAATACTATTTGATGGAGAAATGTCATACCTGGATTATTAGTTCCATGTGACCCAATAATTGACCGCAAAATATATCTACGTCATGGTGACCTACATTTCACGGTCCAGCGATTTTGTCTATTATCTTGAATACTATTTGATGGAGAAATGTTATACCTGGGTTGTTAGTTGCATGTGATCCCATTATTGACCTCAAGATATATCTAGGTCACTATGACCTATATTTCATGGTTCAATGAGTTTGCCTATTATCTTGAATATTATTTGATGGAGAAATGTCATAACTGGGTTATTAGTCCCCTGTGACCCCATGCTTGACCTCAAAATATGTCTAGGTCACTGTGACCTATATTTCATGGTTCAGTGATTTTGTCTATTATCTTGAATACTATTTGATGAAGAAATGTTACACCTGGATTATTTATTCCATGTGACCTGATTATTGACCACAAAATAAATCCAGGTGCTTGTGACCTATATTTCATGGTTCAGTGATTTTCCCTATTATCTTGAATAATTTTTGATGGAGAAATTTCTTACCTGGGTTATTAGTTCCATGTGACCCCATGATTTACCTCAAAATATATCTAGGTCACTGTGACCTATATTTCATGGTTCAGTGATTTGCCTATTATCTTGAATACTTTTTCATGAAGAAACATCATGCCTGGATTATTTATTCCATGTGACCGCATGATTGACCTCGAAATTATATCTTGGTCAGTGTGACTTAAATTTCATGATTCAGTGACTCTGCCAAATTGAATACTATTTTTTTTTTGGAAACTTCAGTCCTGAATTATAAGTTCCATGTGACCAGATGATTATTATAGAAATATATCTAGGTCAGTGTGACCTATTTTCATGGTTCATTGATTTTGCCTTATAATTCATACACATTGTGATTCTGAAATGTAATATCTGGCATTTATGTTCCATGTGACCTGATCGCTGACCTCAAAATGTATCTAGGTGTGTGTGACCTATATTTCATGGTTCAGTAAGTTTACCTTATATCTTGAAGGCGCGAAACAGGCGAGCTATGCTGTCTGGCGACAGCTCTTGTTTATTCTGAACTATCCGAAGTATTTTACTTATTTTGAAATTTTATAAATTTTGTCAAAATTTTAGCGCAGAAATTGTGAAAGGGCAATTACGCTGTTTTTTGCACAGCGTTTCTTTAAAACTACACTTAATTATATCCTTCTGCTTGATATTGTAACATAAGCAAGTATGTACCATGCAGCGTTCATAAAAGGATACACATTAGCTCCCCAGTGAACCCATTGATGGTTCTGCTGTAAGTTGAAAGTGCTAATAAAAAAAGAGATAAAAAATAAATGTACATTCACTTACAACCTTTTTGCGCTGAAAAATATTCAGCGCAGAAACAGAGTAGCTACATTTGTATACTTATATATGGTAAACATTTCCTGTATTTGTCATTTTTCAACCCATTTACTACACAGATATTTAAGACTAAATAAGCAACAGAAAGAAGCTTTTGGGTGAATTATTTTGCCAGTGTTAAAACAATGTTTTGCCTCCTGAAAAGTGGCTATTTTGACTTTTACACTCATTTTTGCTTCGTATGTGGTTTCCCTCTGACAGCGAACCTTACGTTTTGTGTCTTGTGAGAAAGATATCATAATCAAGGAAGCATATCCGTGGACTCCTCTGACTAGTGAAGTCGTGAAGCATCCTTTTCTTCACTACCACGAAGTGCTGAACAATCTCTGGAGTCATCCGATCGGCGGTGATGTCGACAGCTTTCGCTCTGTTTTATAAAAATGGACATAAAGAAAATACCTAAAGCACGTCAGCCATATGAGGTGTAGAACTAAGTTGGCAGAACACACCAAGAAAATAAAGGAAGCCTATCAGTTCCCTTGCCAGTGTAGATTTAGATGGCCCAGTTGTGAAAATGTTTCCTGACCATAATATAGTTGACGGGGACGTAAAATTTAACACTAACAAAACTGTTCTAGAGAGTGCAATATCCAATACAGTAGTATTTTTCTGTGCAAATATGTTAACAGCTTTGCATTTTCTTTTTGCATTTTTTCAGCAAAAAAATAGCAAATTTGCCATATTAAGCGATCAGACATAACGATATGTTAATTTATTACATCGCTATTTTTGAACATCTAGCCACTGGTTTTTCCTCTCGGCAGTATGGAGAGAAAAGAAAATAAATAAAGTAGAAGTAAAACAAAGATCAGGAATCGATACAAGTTTATTTTTTAACCTTCCGACAGGTGAAGATGCAATTCAGGGTCCGGATGTTCAAAACCCTCGGTCGTTAGTTAACATATCATGAAAACTTTGATCATTTACCTATTGTTTTCGGGGCAAAACTTACATTTGTCCAGCAAACATTTTAGAATATGAGATATTTTACACGCTATAACAGTTAACATTTTGACTACTGCCGAGCTCGTTACACTAGCGATGCTTTGAAGAACTGCGCACAGCCTTACTCAACAATACAGTATAATGCATGCCCCAGCTCAATTAGTAAACACCACGAAAACCCCCACGTAATCTACAGAGAGTTGGAGTTCGCAGTTTGTAAACATTTTTTGTTATTTCTGTGCAAACTCCTAGACGGTTTGAAATACTTCAACAAATACATAAATTTTTCCCACTGCACATGGGACATTTTGATCACTTGTGCTATAATGATGTTTAACAAGTATTTAACAAGTTGGCAATCTTAAATTACAAAGTTTGGCGGGCTCGTTTTTCAGAAATCAACATGGCGCAAGACAAGTGAGTGAGTGTTTGAGTTTAATGTCCCGCCAACAGCCAAGGTCATACGGAGACGGGACCTCGGTTTAAAGACTCATCCGAAAATCTGGAGAAGCCCGGGATCGATCATGGCGCAAGACAAACGTGGTAGGGTATATCCACGGATAACATAACCTGCGTAAGACCGGTATAGTAAAGTATTTTCAAACCATAATGATCCTAAGTATTGGGACAGATAGGCCTAAGCAATCAGTGCAGACACAGATCAGACTGCTCCTAGAGGAGCAGTCTGATCTGGGTCTACACTGTTTGCCATTCTGTCTGCACCTTTTTGAATCCTTGCTGGATCGTGAAACAAAATAGGTGAAACTTTAGGAGACAAAGTCAGTGAACCATGAAATGTAGGTGAAGGTCAAATATGGATGCTTTAAAGTTTCTATCCCTAGATACAAGGCTGTACCAAATATCATCAATGATGCTCTTAATAGTTGTTGAGAAATTGACTTGAACATTAGGGTGAACGTTAGTGTGATCGCAATAATTTCCAGTCAGTGAACCATGAAATGTCGGTGAATGTCAAATATAGATGCTTGCTTTAAAGATGCTCTCCCAGATGCAAGGCTGAACCAAGTATCGTTAATTATGCTATTATAGTGGCTGTTGTTATAGTTGGGATAGCCAGTTAGACCATTTGGTTTCCATTAGGGCCTAGTCATTTCATGTTTGTGTTTCTTTCCCGTTGGTGTCACTGCTGGGAGCTGTGGGTTAATAATATTGTATCGATTCCTGATCATTGCCTTCTGATTCCTGATCATTGTCTCTGGTCGGACCCATTGGAGTCTGACTGTTGGTTTTCTTTTGCTCCAGTATTCCAGTGGTTTCTTGTTGTCGAGACCTCACCGCTGTTTCATTTCTGTGATTTTGTTTGTTTGATTTGATGTTTAAAGTCCCCGTCAACACTGTGAAGGTCATTTTGGAGACGTTGCTTCCAATCTTGTGGGACTTTTACCCGACACTGAGATGAAATGACATGTCAAACCCTGCTGCCCAATGAAACTAATAGGGTTTATAAGCATGGACCGTACGACTCGCACCGCGTTCCTTTTTGAGGGTCAATGATGAGGCCTTAATGGCCGAAACTAGCTAGTCTGGCCCAGAAAACATGCAAACTCCATATTTTCAAGTTCTGTGGTGCATTCCTTGGTTCCAAAGGATAACCCTTTCTAGAACATAATTAGAGAGCTTTAGTTGATGACCACATTTGTCATTCAGCCACCAAGTTTGCTGTCTGTGTTACAGAAGGCCAAGACAGGCTTCCTACGTTATATTGGTTACCTAAATTTCAAAAAAGACCCTACAAAGCAAGGTTTATTGCAAATTCAAGCTCTTGTACCACCACCAAAATCGCCAAATTATTAACTTCATGTTTTACTGCCATCACAAAACATGTGATAAAATATTGCGATAAAGTCTTTGAAAGATCAGGTAGAAATCTGTTTTGGTCTATAAAAAATTCTAATGAAGTGTTAAATAAATTGAAATCCAGACGTTTTCGTGCTTCAAGTCTGTCTACTTATGATTTTTCCAGCCTTTACACTACACTTCCTGATAACTTGAGCAAAACTTAATAATTTAATTGAATGGACATTCCATAGGGAATACACCCTCTATCTTGCATGTAACTTCAGTTAAATCAAGCAAATTCTTCTGATACCGAGGTCCCGTTTTTGCATTTACATCTATCTATTGTAGATGGGTTTGTTTCTTGCAAAATTTATGATAAACGCGATGATTTTGATTTGAGATTGTAAATTTCCATTTTTTGAATGATGATGTTTCTCGTGCGCCATCCTATGGCGTATATATTTCGCAATTAATTCGATTTGCCAGAGTGTGTAGTCAGGTAACTGACTTCAACACTCGTAATAAATACGGCTAAACTTCTTGATCAATGTTATCGGTACCATAAAATACGCAAAGCCTTTTCAAAATTTTATAGACGTCATTCTGATTTAATTTCAAAATTCAATATTGGACTTAAATCTCTTCTGCAACAAGGTCTATCGGAACCCGAATTTTATGGTGACTTAGTATATTAATTCAGAAAAATATATAACCGCAATGAATTCAGCACCCAATTTCATAAAATCATTCTTCGATATAAAAAGATTGGGTACAACATAAATGTTATACTACAGTCTGCATGCATGGAAGTTCACCCAATCACGGTTGACAACTTTGCTTCCCTCTTTAATTGCACGCCGGTGGGTCAGGCCTCAGATTCTATGACGGTTCCAGCGTAAAGGCTTATGTTGGTTGGTACCTGATTCTCTGTCTCTGCTCGGGCCGATCAGTCTAACTGTTGGTTTTCTTTTGCTCCAGCATTTCAGTGGTTTCTTGTTGTCGAGTACTCACTGTTGTTTCATCTCTGTGGTTGTTTGATTTTTTTGTGTTCACGGAGATTTTGCACTAATGAGTTAGGAGGCCTTCATGCGGACCGAACACATTATTTGTCTTAATCGCGACGGAAGTAAGGGCGAGGCTTGTGGCCACGTAAAATCTATTTAGGCCCCCAGTGGAATTCGTTTCCGCTGACAGTTCCAATGCGGTTCTTCTGTCGCAGTTTATTTTTGTTATGGTTTGTCTTTGGGTGTTTGTGTCGCTTATATAATTTTATTTCGGATAGTCTATTGGCCATTTTGTGGGAAAGTAACTGTCCTTTTGGCTCTCCGCTATTGATATTTCCATTGGGGTTTGTTGTTTCGTGTTTGTGTTTCTTTCCCATTGGTGTCTCTGATAATTGAATCGATTCCTGATCATTGCCTCCACTTCTATTTAGATCCTCTAAGAGGTTTACCAGTACTCGTGTGCGGGTCGGTTTCAGCTCTGCGTGGAAGCATCATACAGCCCATCTATTTCTTCAAGCCCCGATGGTCGGGGACCGTCATCTCAGTGGTTGTTTCATTTTTTTGTGTTCACGGAGAAGTTGCACTGATGGGTTCATGCGGACAGAACAAATTATGGCCATGTAAAATCGATTTAAGCCCCCAAGTGGGGCGGTTCTTCTGTCGCGGTTTATTTTTGTTGTGGTTTGTCTTTGAGTTTGTATTGCCTATATTATTTTGTTTTGGATAGCCAACTGGCCATTTTGTGGGAAAGTAACTGTCATTTTTGGCTTTCCGTTTTTGATGCTTCCATTAATGTATGTTGTTTCATGTTTGCGTTTCTTTCCCTTTGGTGTCTCTGATGGGAGCTGTGGGTTAATTCCTTTACTTCTATTTCACTTTTATTTTGAGAAACGATTTGAACATTAGGGTGAACACTAGGTTGGTCGCAATAGTTTCACGAGTCAGTGAACCATGAAATGGAGGTCAGTGATATATATGGATGCTTTCAAGCTTCAAGTCTGTCTACGTAGGATTTTTCCACCCTTTACAATACACTTCCTCACAATCTTATAAACTAAAAACTTAATTCAATTGAATGAACATTTCATAGGGATGACTCCTTCTATCTTGCGTGTATGATACACGTGATGATTTTGATTTTGAGATTGTAAATTTTCTTGGATAGTGATGTTCATCGTGGGGTATCCTATGGCGTTTATATTTTGCAATTAATTCGATTGGCCAAAGTGTCTAGTCATGTAACTGACTTCCACACTCGTAATAAAGTGTTAACGGTTAAACTTCTTAATCCGGGTTATCGGTATCATATAAACTACGCAAAGCCTTTTCAAATTGGTATAGACGTCATTCCGATTTAATTTCAAAATTCATTGACTAATATCTCTTCTGCAACAAGGTCTATCGGAACCCAAATTTTATGGTGACTTAGTATATAAATCCAGAAAAATATACAAATACAATGACTTTAGCCCACAATTTCGTAAAATCATTCTCCGATATAAAAGGATAGGGTACAACATAAATGTTATACAACAGACTGCGTGCATGGTAGTTAACCCAATCACAGGTGACAACTTTGCTTCCCTCTTTAATTGCACGCCGGTGGGTAAGGCCCCAGATTCTATGACGGTTCCAGCGTAAAGGCTTACAGAGAATTAGAGTTTCTAATTATATGTAATGTTGGTTGGTGTCTGGTGCTCTGTCTCTGGTTGGGCCGATCGGAGTCTAACTGTTGGTCTTCTTTTGCTAAAGCATTTCAGTGGTTTCTTGCTGTCGAGTCCTCACCGTTGTTTCATCTCTGTGGTTGTTTGATTTTTGTGTTCACGGAGATGTTGCACTGATGATTTAGGAGGCCTTCATGCGGACTGAACAAATTATTTGTCTTTATCACGACGGAATTAGAGGCGCGGATTCTGGCCACGTAAAATCGATTTAAGCCTCCCAGTGGATTTCGTTTCCGCTGACCGTTGCAAGGCGGTTCTTCTGTCGCGGTTTACTTTTGCTAGGGTTTGTCTTTGGGTGTTTGTGTCGCTTATATTATTTTATTTTGGATAGCCTATTGGCCATTTTGTGGGAAAGTAACTGTCCTTTTGGCTTTCCGCTATTGATGTTTTCATTAGGGTCTGTTGTTTCGTGTTTGTGTTTCTTTCCCTTTGGTGTCTCTGATGGGAGCTGTGGGTTAATTGTATCGATTCCTGATCATTGCCTCCACCTCTATTAAGATCCTCTAAGAGGTTTACCAGTACCTGTTTGCGGGTCGGTTTCAGCTCTGCGTGGAATCATCATGCAGCCAATCTATTTCTTCAAGCCCCGATGGTGGGGGCCTTCATCTCTGTGGTTGTTTCATTTTTTGTGTTCACGGAGAAGTTGCACTGATGGGTTAGGAGGCCTTCATGTGGACTGAACAAATTATTTGTCTAAATCGCTACCGAAGTAAGGGCGAGGATTGTGGTCATGTATAATCGATTTAAGCCCCCAAGTGGGGCAGTTCTTCTGTCGCGGTTTGTTTTTGTTATGGTTTTTATTTTCAGTGTTTGTATCGCTTATATTATTTTGTTTTGGATAGCCAAACTGGCCATTTTGTGAGAAAGTAAGTGTCCTTTTGATGTTTCCATTAATGTCTGTTGTTTCATGTTTGCGTTTCTTTCCCTTTGGTGTCTCTGATGGGAGCTGTGGGTTAATTCCTTTACTTCTATTTCACTTATATTTTGAGAAACGGTTTGAACATAAGGGTGAACACTAGGTTGGTCACAATAGTTTCCAAAGTCAATGAACCACGAAATGTAGGTCAGTAATATATATGGATGCTTTCAAGCTTCAAGTCTGTCTTCTTACGATTTTTCCGCCCTTTACAATACACTTCCTCACAATCTTATAAAAGAAAAACTTAATTAAATTGAATGAACATTTCATAGGGAAGACTCCCTTTTTCTGGTGTGAAATGTAAGAAATGCTTTTTTCACTTCTGAAGAGCATAAAAATGATACTTTATGGTCAAGTCAGAAAGTGTGTGAAGCTCTCACCTTTCTACCTGACAATATTTACATAAGATTTGGTACTAAGTTATTTAGACAAGTTTTGGTTATTCCGATGGGTACAAATTGCGCAACCCTTGTGGCTGATCTGTTCATGTTTGTTATGAAAGAGACTTCATGATGTCCCTTTCCATTGAAACCAATCTGAAATCATTGAAGCCTTTAGCTCGACTTCTAGATATTTGAATGATTTAATAAATACTGACAATACCTATTTCGATGTTTTGATGAATCAAATTTACCCCTCAGAACTTCAGTTAAATAAAGCAAATTCTTCTGATACCGATTCCCCATTTTTGGATTTACATCTTTCTATTGTATATGGGTTTGTTTCTTGCCAAATTTATGATAAACGTGATGATTTTGATTTTTGAGATTGTAAATTTTCCTTTCTTGGTTGGTGATGTTCCTCGTGCGGCATCCTATGGCGTTTATATTTTGCAATTAATTCGATTGGCCAGCGTGTCTAGTCATGTAACTGTCTTCAACACTCGTAATAAATTGTTAACTGCTAAACTTCTTAATCAGGGTAATCGGTATCATAAATTATGCAAAGCCTTTTCAAATTGGTATAAACGTCATACGGATTTAGTTTCAAAATTCAATATTGGACTAATATTTCTTCTGCAACAAGGTCTATCCGAACCCGAATTTTATGTGACTTAGTATTTAAATCCAGAAAAATATACAAATACAATGACTTTAGCACACAATTTCGTAAAATCATTCTCCGATATAAAAGGATAGGGTACAACATAAATGTTATACAACAGACTGCGTGCATGGTAGTTAACCCAATCACAGGTGACAACTTTGCTTCCCTCTTTAATTGCACGCCGGTGGGTAAGGCCCCAGATTCTATGACGGTTCCAGCGTAAAGGCTTACAGAGAATTAGAGTTTCTAATTATATGTAATGTTGGTTGGTGTCTGGTGCTCTGTCTCTGGTTGGGCCGATCGGAGTCTAACTGTTGGTCTTCTTTTGCTAAAGCATTTCAGTGGTTTCTTGCTGTCGAGTCCTCACCGTTGTTTCATCTCTGTGGTTGTTTGATTTTTGTGTTCACGGAGATGTTGCACTGATGATTTAGGAGGCCTTCATGCGGACTGAACAAATTATTTGTCTTTATCACGACGGAATTAGAGGCGCGGATTCTGGCCATGTAAAATCGATTTAAGCCTCCCAGTGGATTTCGTTTCCGCTGACCGTTGCAAGGCGGTTCTTCTGTCGCGGTTTACTTTTGCTAGGGTTTGTCTTTGGGTGTTTGTGTCGCTTATATTATTTTATTTTGGATAGCCTATTGGCCATTTTGTGGGAAAGTAACTGTCCTTTTGGCTTTCCGCTATTGATGTTTTCATTAGGGTCTGTTGTTTCGTGTTTGTGTTTCTTTCCCTTTGGTGTCTCTGATGGGAGCTGTGGGTTAATTGTATCGATTCCTGATCATTGCCTCCACCTCTATTAAGATCCTCTAAGAGGTTTACCAGTACCCGTTTGCGGGTCGGTTTCAGCTCTGCGTGGAATCATCATGCAGCCAATCTATTTCTTCAAGCCCCGATGGTGGGGGCCTTCATCTCTGTGGTTGTTTCATTTTTTGTGTTCACGGAGAAGTTGCACTGATGGGTTAGGAGGCCTTCATGTGGACTGAACAAATTATTTGTCTAAATCGCTACCGAAGTAAGGGCGAGGATTGTGGTCATGTAAAATCGATTTAAGCCCCCAAGTGGGGCAGTTCTTCTGTCGCGGTTTGTTTTTGTTATGGTTTTTATTTTTAGTGTTTGTATCGCTTATATTATTTTGTTTTGGATAGCCAAACTGGCCATTTTGTGAGAAAGTAAGTGTCCTTTTGATGTTTCCATTAATGTCTGTTGTTTCATGTTTGCGTTTCTTTCCCTTTGGTGTCTCTGATGGGAGCTGTGGGTTAATTCCTTTACTTCTATTTCACTTATACTTTGAGAAACGGTTTGAACATAAGGGTGAACACTAGGTTGGTCGCAATAGTTTCCAAAGTCAATGAACCACGAAATGTAGGTCAGTAATATATATGGATGCTTTCAAGCTTCAAGTCTGTCTTCTTACGATTTTTCCGCCCTTTACAATACACTTCCTCACAATCTTATAAAAGAAAAACTTAATTAAATTGAATGAACATTTCATAGGGAAGACTCCCTTTATCTGGTGTGAAATGTAAGAAATGCTTTTTTCACTTCTGAAGAGCATAAAAATGATACTTTATGGTCAGGTCAGAAAGTGTGTGAAGCTCTCACCTTTCTACCTGACAATATTTACATAAGATTTGGTACTAAGTTATTTAGACAAGTTTTGGTTATTCCGATGGGTACAAATTGCGCAACCCTTGTGGCTGATCTGTTCATGTTTGTTATGAAAGAGACTTCATGATGTCCCTTTCCATTGAAACCAATCTGAAATCATTGAAGCCTTTAGCTCGACTTCTAGATATTTGAATGATTTAATAAATACTGACAATACCTATTTCGATGTTTTGATGAATCAAATTTACCCCTCAGAACTTCAGTTAAATAAAGCAAATTCTTCTGATACCGATTCCCCATTTTTGGATTTACATCTTTCTATTGTATATGGGTTTGTTTCTTGCCAAATTTATGATAAACGTGATGATTTTGATTTTTGAGATTGTAAATTTTCCTTTCTTGGTTGGTGATGTTCCTCGTGCGGCATCCTATGGCGTTTATATTTTGCAATTAATTCGATTGGCCAGCGTGTCTAGTCATGTAACTGTCTTCAACACTCGTAATAAATTGTTAACTGCTAAACTTCTTAATCAGGGTAATCGGTATCATAAATTATGCAAAGCCTTTTCAAATAGGTATAAACGTCATACGGATTTAGTTTCAAAATTCAATATTGGACTAATATTTCTTCTGCAACAAGGTCTATCCGAACCCGAATTTTATGTGACTTAGTATTTAAATCCAGAAAAATATACAAATACAATGACTTTAGCACACAATTTCGTAAAATCATTCTTCGATATAAAAGGATAGGGTACAACATAAATGTTATACGACAGACTGCATGCATGGTAGTTAACCCAACCATGGTTGACAACTTTGCTTCCCTCTTTAATTGCGCGCCGGTGGGTCAGGCCTCAGATTCTATGACGGTTCCAGCGTAAAGGCTTACTGAGAATTAGAGTTTCTAATTTTACGTAATGTTGGTTGGTGTCTGATACTCTGTCTTTGGTTGGGCCCATCGGAGTCTAACTGTTGGTCTTCTTTTGCTCAAGCATTTCAGTGGTTTCTTGCTGTCGAGTTCTCACCGTTGTTTCATCTCTGTGGTTGTTTGATTTTTGTTTTTCACGGAGATGTTGCACTGATGAGTTTTGTTTGTTTGATTTGAGGTTTAACGTCCCCGTCCATACTGTAAAGGTCATTTTGGAGACGTTGCTTTTAATTTTGTGGGACTTTTACCCGACATTGAGATGAAATGGCATCTCAAGCCCCGTCGCCCAATGAAACCAATTGGGTTTATAAACATGGACGGTCCGACTCGTGCGCACCGCTTTTCCTGGGCAGGCTTAGATCCTCTAAGCGGTTTACCAGTACTCGTGTGCGGTTCGGATTCAGCTCTGCGTGGAAGCATCATGCAGCCACTATATTTCTTCAGGCCCCGATGGGTGGGGACCGGCACTGATGAGTTAGGAGTCCTTCATGCGGACTAAAAAAAAATATTTGTCTAAATCGCGATGGAAGTAAGGGCGAGGATTGTGGCCGCGTTGGGTCGATTTAAGAACCCCAGTGGAATTTGTTTCACTGACAGTTCCAAGGTGGTTCTTCTGTCGTGTTTTTTGTTTTTGTTTTTGTTATGGTTTGTCTTTGTGTGAGTTTATTGCTTATATTATTTTGTTTTGGATAGCCAACTGGCCATTTTGTGGGAAAGCAACTGTCCTTTTGGCTTTCCGCTACTGACGTTTCCATTAACGTCTAGTTGTTTCATGTTTGTGCTTCTTTCCCTTTCGAGGCCCCGGCCGCACTTTGAGTTTTAATCTCTGGCTCATAAAAATGGACACATGTCTCATCTACAGTCACCAGACGTGAAAGAAAATCATCTTCCCTTAGCCTAAACCGCTTCATTAATATGCTGCATACTGATGCTCTGGTTGCTTTTTGCTCGTCGCTAAGGAATTTTTGGCTTGCGCATACCCAAGTGAAATGTGTAATGCATTCGCTATTTCTTCCACCTTAATTCGCCTATCAGAGTACACTGATCCTGTACTTTGTTACACATTTATTCATCGGTGGCATCACCTGGTTTCGTCTCCTAAAGACATTCTACCATCTTTGAATTCCCCAACTCAGAATTTAACTTGTGCATACGATGGCACAGACGACCTATAAACGTTAGTCAACTCATATTGTTTTTTCCTGAGCTGTTTTCCCTTTCAAATACAAGTAAATAATTACAGCACAGTACTCAACTTTTGATGAAACGTTTGCTTTTTGCTTTGCTAGTCATGTTTGACGTTTGAAGTCGCAATTTTGCCCTCATGTCTAAAACATGCATTGAAACAAGGCATGAAAATCTTGGTTGTCTCCCCCAACCCACCCACCCACACACACACCCCATGAAGGAACCACGGCAAAAGCACCGACTTGGAACGGTCAGTAAAAATTACTAGTGTGTTTAAGTTAACTTTGCGGCCTCACTTTCACTGTCGTTCAAAAAAGATTTTGTTAGGTCAGCGTGAAGGTTTTTTAACTTTTCATTGAATCAACCTGGTAAACAAAGAAATCACAATTAAAGTCAAGTTGACACTAGGATGAGGACTCGCCAGTAAAGCGCGATGAGCAATCCGCTGCTAAACACAACGCCACAAGGACACTGGAGCAAAAGAAAACCCACACTAGAACCCCGTTTGACCAAGCAACAGACATAAAAGTTCCGGCTCTGAGCAACCTTTCTGACGATATGCCTAGTAACTGCGTTTAGCAGAGACTGATATCTATATTTATATTTATGTGGTAACGGAAGTAACGTACACATAAGATTTACCCGAATATGAAAAGTGGAGGACCTTTTACAGAGACGAGCCAAATTTCGTTGCAGCAGATAGTTTGAAGATCTTTGAATTCCACAATATCAAAATTTTTGAGATGGTTGTTACACCAACGCCATATTGTCCATCTGTCTACGGTGATTTCCAAAAGGTATAGATAGGTTTCTTTGCAATATGGTTGAGCTATGGCAAATATATCAAAAACTGCAGGCAATTTGTCTCTCTTGGTACAGAAACTTTGCCAAAGATTCACACTATAGAGGGGTGAAGGCGTTTGTATATACATTGTACTTACTTTTCACATCTCGTCACACAGCATCGCGTTTTTTTGTATTTGCAGTTTATATACATACTCTAAAATCAATGCATACTGGCGGTCAAAGGTCAATGTCACATTGACCAAATATATATTGACATTCCGGCTCAGCAAGATGATTTCACCTACATCTACCAATTTTTGTAATTAAATGTATAGTTGAGAAGATAATTATGCTCCAGATGGAGTTACATTTGAGGTCATTCTACCCAAAGAAACCTCAAGGATTCAAGGAAGGAGTGGTCAGACTTAGACAAACTTTCCTGGGCAGGCTTAGACTTAAGCGGTTTACCAGTACTCAAGTTCGGTCTGTTTCAGCTCTGTGGCGTAGTTGTCATGGGTATGATTTATTAAGATGTTATGTCGATGTTGTTTTGACGTTTGGAGGCTCTCCCGCTTTATCGAGGGGGTCGGGGTTCAAGCAATGACAACTAAGTTGGGTGATTTCATGATTTTCACTGTTAGAAACTTCTTTCTCTCTCTTTCAACCTCATCATTCTGAATAAATATTTAAATATCCTAAGTAATTAGGAAAAGTATATAAAATTGTCCTTGAGGTGGAAGTGAGTCCAACCCATGCCAGAGACCAAGAAAAACTGATCCGAGGTCGAGAGATCGAAATAGCAAGATATGAGTATTCATGAAATAATGACAATTATGATAATTTACAAATGTTCAACATGATAATGAAATAATGTAAACGCATACCTGAATAAATAACATATAAATATCCTAAGTAATTAGGAAAACTATATAAATCTGTCCTTGAGGTGGACGCGAGTCCAACCCCTGCCAGAGACTAAGAAAACTGACAAAGGCACGAAGGTAAGTGTGTGCACACATATGGGTTGCCGTTTTACTATTTAATACAATTTCAAGATATCTATAAATAAAATTCATGATATCTATAATAAAAATATTGGATATCCATAAATATTATTAGATATCTATAAATAATATTAGATATCTATTATTCACATTTTATGATATCAATTATATGTTTAATGATATCTATAATTCCAATTATAGATATCTATTATTCGATTTATAGATATCTATTTTTCGATTTATAGATATCAAATATTAAAGATTTTATGATATCAATAATTACATTTATTGATATCCATAATATATTTTTGATATCCATTATTGAAAATTGTGATATCTATAATTCAGACCTTTGAATGAAATCTATAATTAGATTATAGATATCCATAAATCTAATTACTGATATCATGAAATATACTTTTAGATATCCAAAAATCTCAGAATATTTGATATCTTTTAATACAATTTTAGATGCTTGTGTATATGGATGTCAATAACACTTTAACAATGTCAAGTAAAATTTGTTGTCTTTCATCTGTGCCCAGTTTCGAAACGACAGAACACTTGTGACTCCCACAGGAGGGGCGAACTCTGAATTTTCCTTTTTACATGAGCTGGAATTCTTTAGGGCACATTGTCAGTCTTGGTATTGTTTGGGCTCACCTTTAGATGCCGGGGCCCAACCTATATTGCAGGCAAAATTCAGTGTAACCACACACACACACACACACACACACACACACACCCCTCCACACACACACACACACACACATACCACCACCACGACCCCACAATGGGATGTGTCCAGAGTAAGTGACTGTAAGATGCATACTTGAAGCCATAAGGCCCAAATGATATGTATGTTTCAGGTTTCAACAAGACAAATGAAACAAACAGCACAACTCATCAAGAGCTACCCTATCATTTACAAAATGTACCACACTCTTTTAGACATCCGAGTTCTAATTTTAATTGAGTGACAGCCGCCCAGCAGGTCTTAGAGAGATCCATTGAGCTGCCTGAAGTTTCCACACAGGGCTGAAACCGACAGCACATTAATACCGATATTAAACCAATAAGATGGTCTATAAGCCTGCTCCGGCAAAATGGTGCGAGTCAGACCGTCCCTACATATAAATTTGGCACGGGTTGAGACGTCATTCATCTCAATGCCAGATTGAAGTCCCACAAAACTAGAAGCAATGCCTAAAAAAATAGTGTTAGAATCAGAATAATATTTAACATTTACCCTTATCCTGCTGTTCACGATTACCCCTATCTTTGCAAACAGAAGCAATCTTATCAGGATCTACAATGTTTGTGATGCAGTTTGTTAAACGAATCACTATAGCATATCAAGTAATCTGATTGGCTGATGGCTGATAATTGGTGTGGCTTAATTAAACTATTCAGCAGGACAGGGGATAAATTACATATTTACAGAATTGCCCCCCGCCCTTATAGAATTATGGATATCCATAAATCAGATGATATCCATAATTCGAATTTTTGATATCAATAATTCTAATTGATTTATTGATATCATAAATCTCAATTATTGATATCAATTAATCTATTTATGGATATCTTTGTTCAGATTATAGATATCATTTATTCAGCCAATTAATTGATATCAAAAATTCTGATAATTGATATCATTATATAGAATTAATGATATCAAAAATTCATAATAAAGATATCCATAAATCCTTTAGCTATTTAGATATCTTTAATTTGAATAAATAATATCAATTATTTGAATAATAGATATCAATAATTTGGCCCATTTATTGATATCAATAAATCTAATTATGGATATCTATAAATAATATGTGCATCAATACTTAAGTCTCCTTGGAGAAATTTGGATATCACTAACTCCAATAATGGATATCAATAAATAAGTCAGACTTATAGATATCATTTACCCTATATATGGATATCAATAAGTCGAATTTATGATATTGATAATTAAAATGATTTATAGATATCCATAATTCAATTTTTGATATCTATAATTCGACTTTATAATATCAATAATTGGAATTAATGATATCAATAAATAGGACTGAATTATTGATATCTATTATTCGATTAAATGATATCAATTATTAGAATTATGGATATCTATAACTTGAATTATAGCTATCAATAATTGGGCTGAATTATTGATATCCTAAAATCGAAATATGGATATCCATAATTCAAATTATATTCATAAATAGAAACTGTATCCCACAACTATACTATCCTGAAAAGTTTATAAATTATGGTCTGGCCAAGGCAAAATATGGGGTGGGCGTACTCTGAATTTTCCTTTTTATATGGGCTGGGAATATATTTATTGTTTAGATTTTCATTTTTTAGTGTTTCTTTGGGTTTTAGAGAAAAAGATTTTTAGGTCAAGGCCATTTAGCCAGTTACATGGGCTTGAATTCTGGGGTAACATTGTCAGTCTTGGTATATTTTGGTTGTCATTAGATGCCAGGGCCCAGCTTGTGTAGCAGGCAAAATTCAGGGTTCTATCTCCCGACACCACTATGCGATGTGTTTGTTTGATTTTGTTTGATTTGAGGTTTAACGTCCCTATCAAAACTGTATATGTCATTTTGGAGATGTTACTTCCAATTTTGATGGACTTTTACCCGACATTGAGATGAAGTGACATCTCAAGCCCTGCGCCCATCCATCTAAAAATAAGAAAGGTATTGACCGAACACAAAAAGGCCCCTTTTTTACCTTTGACCTCTTTGTATGACCTTGACCTTTGAGGTACCAAACTGGGTCATGTGCGCAGCACATCGTCTCATGGTGGTTATCATTTCTGCCAAGCAATTTCAAAATCCATCTAAAAGATAAGAAAATTATTGACCAAACACGAAAAAAGGCCCCTTTTTTTACCTTTGACCTCTATGTATGACCATGACCTTTGAGGTACCAACCTGAATCATGCATGCGACACATCGTCTCATGGTAGTTAACATTTCTGCCAAGTAATTTCAAATTCTATCGAAAATAAGAAATTGACAAAACACGAAAAAAGGCCCCTTTTTTACCTTTGACCTCTAAGTATGACCTTGACCTTTGAGGTACCAACCTGAGTCATGTATGCAACACATTGTCTCATGGTGGTTAACATTTCTGCCAAGTAATTTCAAAATCCATCTAAAAATAATTAAGCTATTGACCGGACACGATTTGCCCATACATACATACATACATACATACAATGTACATACATACATACATACATACATACATACATACATACATACATACATACATACATACATACATACATACATACATACATACATACCGACAAACTTCCAAGGGAGATAACTCAAAAAGTATAAATGCGAGAGTTATAGTTCTTGCGCTCTGCACGTTGTCTAATATTGATTAATATTTATATGAAGTTTAAAAAATTAAATAATAATCGACCTTATTTATAGAGGGTAACACATTTAGTACTAGTACTAATCTTCCATGTGGCCATCTTTTCCTAGGTAGGAACCATTAACTAAGCAATGTGGATAAAGTTTCTTGCTCTTGAAAGGAAACAACACGTGGCGCTTTTGAGGATCGAACCGGCTACCTTTCGATCTCAAATCTGATGCTTTACCACAGCAGCACAGCGCTCCACTTTTTCGTGAAGATAGCTTGAATAGTTTTCAAGTTATAGAGCGAACACGATTTTGTGACGGACGGACAGACAGATGCCCGGGGGAAAAACGATTTGCCTCCCCGAAAAAAATTTTAAGAGGGGAGACATAACTATTCAGCAGAACGAGGGATAAAGACATACTTACAGAATTGCGCCCAGCCCTTGAAAAATTATGGATGTCCATAAATCAAATAATTAATATCCATAATTCGAATTATAGATATCAATAATTCTAATTGATTTATTGATATCTTAAATCTCAATTATTGATATCAATTAATCTGTTTATGGATATCATTTATTCAGAGTGTAGATATCATTTATTCAGCCAATTAAATGATATCAAAAATTCTGATTATTGATATCATTATATAGAAATAATGATATCAACAATTCATAATAATATCTATAAATCCTTTAGCTATTTAGATATCTTTAATTTAAATGAATGATATCAATTATTCAAATAATAGATATCAATAATTCGGCCCATTTATTGATATCAATAAGTCTAATTATGGATATCTATAAATAATATGTGCATCAATACTTGTGTCTCCTTGGAGAAATTTGGATATCACTAATTACAACAATGGATATCAATAAATAAATCAGATTTATAGATATCATTTATCCAATATATGGATATCAATGATTCGAATTTATGATATCAATAATTAAAATGATTTATGGATATCCATAATTCAATTTTTGATATCTATAACTCGACTTTATGATATCAATAATTGGAATTAATGATATCAATAAATAGGACTGAATTATTGATATGTATTATTCGATTAAATAATATCAATAATTAGAATAATGGCTATCTATAATTTGAATTATAGAAATCAATAATTGGCCTGAATTATTGATATCATAAAATTGAAATATGGATATCCATAATTGGAATTATATTTATAAATAGAAACTGTATCCCACAACTATACTATCCTAAAAAGTTTATAAATTATGGACTGGCCAGATTTGAACAGAGTGTGTGAGGTGGGGAGCAAGGCAAATTGGGGGGCGGGGCGTACTCTGAATTTACCTTTTTACATGGGAATATTTTTATGGTTTAGATTTTCATTTTTGAGTGTCTCTTTGGGTTTTAGAGAAAAAGATTTTTAGGACACGGCCATTTAGCCAGTTACATGGGATTCATCAGGAAAACATGCCTATATATAATTTTGACCCCCTTGAACCCCACTTTTATATAGTAAAACAGGGGTTTGCAGGGGTATACAATATTTTTCTTATTTCTGCTCAAAAACATAGATTGGAGGTACTCGTTAGAAGGTGAGGCGGTTCTAACGAGTACACACAATCTATGTTTCAGAGCAGCCTAGGTTCTAACGAGTACCCACAATCTATGTTTTTGAGCAGAAATATGAAAAATATCACATTTTTCATCTAAAAATTTTCATTTTTCTGTGGTAAAATTTAGAATGTATTTGTATAGGCATGTTTTCATAATGTTGAATTCTGTGGTACATTGTCAGTCTTGGTATATTTTGGTTGCCATTAGATGCCGGGGCCCAGCTTGTGTAGCAGGCAAAACTCAGAGTGCCATCCCCCGACCCCACTATGAGATGTGATCACAGTTATTGACTGTAAGATGCATACCTGAAGCCATAAAGAAAACCCAAAGGCTATATGAATGTTTGTTTGATTTGAGGTTTAACATCCCCGTCAACACTGTATAGTTCATTTTGGAGACGTTGCTTCCAATTTTGTGGGATGTTTACCCTACATTGAGATGAAATGACATTTCAAGCCCTGTCGCCCAATTAAACCAATGGGATTTATAAGCATGCAGGTCTGACTCAACCCGCTTTGCTTGGACAGGCTTAGATCCTCTAAGCTGTTTGCCGCTAAGCTGTTTGCCAGAACTCATGTGTGGTAGGATTCAGCTCTGCGTGGAAGCATCATGCAGCCCATCTATTTCTTCAAGCCCAGATGGGCTCTGCATGGGCCGTATATGAATGTTTCAGGTTTCAACCTGACAAATGAAACAAACAGCAGAACTCATCAAGAGCTCTACCATGTGGCAAAAGGGCCTATCATTTACAAAAATGTACCACAGTCTATTTTAAACACCCTAGTTTGAATTATTTAGCAACCCCCGCCAAATGTGGCTTGGAGAAATAGATTGGGCTACCTCATGTTTCCTCGCAGAGGTGAAACTGACTGCACACGAGTACCGGTAAACCAATTAGCGGGACTTAGCCTGCCGAGGAAAGGTGGGGCCAGTTGGACCGTCCCTGCATATAAACCCTTTTGGTTTGTTTTGGCATGCAGGGCTTGAGAAGTCATTTCATCTCAATGTTGAGTAAAAGTCCCATAAAATTGGAAGCAGTGTCTCAAACATTACCTAAAAAGTGTTGAGGGGGTGTAAAACCTCAACTCACAAACAAATCTAATTATTGACATCCATAAATCAGATAAATACAATATAGCAATATAATTATACAACTCATTTTAGATATCAATAATTCTTTACATTTTAGATATCTATAAACTGAAATATAAATATCATTAATTATAATTATAGATATTGATTTTAGATATCTATATATGCAACGGAATAGTGGATATCATAAAACAAATTTATAGATATCAAGAAATATATATTACATATCATTGATTACATTTTATGATATCCAAAAATACTGATAATTTTAGATATCAATAATGTTAATTATAGCTATCTATAATTTGATTTATAGATATCTATAATTTGAATATAGATATCTATAATAAAATTTTAGATATCTCAAAATTGTATTAAATAGTAAAATGGCACCCCATACACACATGCATTGTTAATCAGTGAGGTGTAACGTGAGTGAAGCTTACTTAAGGACAGAAAGCGGAAGTTGACATGCGCTACTGATGAAATGCTTAATAATGCTTAAGCGCAAGCACTCCTCGAGTTTCCGTAATTTCACTCTAGACATCAACATTCATGACGTGATGTAGACAATAATAAAGGGGCAAGGTGGAGCAAAAAAAAAGTGCAAAGCAGTTCATGAAGAATTGTTGTGGACACAAGTGTAAGACACGTACCTAGGATCCTATATATATATATTTTTGTCTAAATCTCTATTCTATATCTAGGGGTAAGGATAGATCATTAAAATTTCATTTCATTAAGTTTTATGCACGTTTCATATAGGGTCAAAATAAATATGTATATATATACATGTTATAGTGGATACCAGTCTTGATGAAGAATTGTTGTGGATACCACTGTCTTCATGGAGAAATGTTCTGGATACCACTGTCTTAATGCAGAATTGTGGATTCAACTGTCTTCATGAAGAGTTGTTGTGGACACCAGTCTTCATGAAAAACTGTTGTAGCTTCTATGGTCTTCATGAAGAGCTGTTGTGGATACCAGTCTTCATGAAGAATTGTTCTGGATACCACTGCCTTCATGAATTGTTGTGTATACCATGATCTTTATGGTGAATTGTTGTGGATACCACTGTCTTAATGAAGAACTGTGGATACAGTCTTCCGAGGATGGTGAAGAATTGTGGATACCACTGGATACCAGTATTCATGACGAACTGCTGTGGGTACCACTGTCTTCATTAAGAATTGTTGTGGATGCCACATGCCTAAATCATAAAGAATTGTTACGGACACCACTGTCTTCCGGAAACCCTTTTGCTGGTGCCACTGTCTTCATGTATAATTGTTATGGATATCAGTCTTCATGAAGAATTGTTGTGGATACCACTGTCTTCATGAAATATTTCTGTGGCTACAGTCTTCATGTCATGAATGTTGAAAAAAGAAATTATAATTTTTATAATCTCACATTATTTGTGACACATCATGTGAAGACCTGCTATTTTCATTTGTGAACAACAATTGTGCTGATCAGCCTGCACATCCTTGCAGTCTGTCAACACCATTGTTCTTCATTGCTTAGATAATACAACATCTCTTGTTTCTATATCTAAAGTTTCAAGACTTTTGCTGGTCTTTGTAATTAAGCGGGCCGGTTGAGGTCTGTATTACCTGGAGTCACAAACCTCTATGACAACCTTTCTCATTACAATGCTCATTTATAGATAATTTTGTGAATCGTTTGTATTTCAACACCACCATACACTCTTTCCCTAACCCTTGTAAACAATACACATGCAGTGCAAACATGATATCAAACTATGTACACAACTATATCATAAAATGGCCATTCAAATGCACTTGTGTATACATGTAATATGACATCTGATTGGATAATGTCAAAAACTTGTGACTGTATTTTTGCGATATATTGTCATCATGTAACGTCACTTTTTATTGGTTATTGTTTGGTTTTATGTTGCTCACATTGCTTGCTGTTTTGTGCAAGTAGGACAATTATTTAACAAAATAAGAGGGTCAAGATGGCCCTGAATTACAATTTTAATTTTTAGCTCACCAGAGCCGAAGGCTCCGGATGAGCTTATAGGATGGACATTGTCCGTCGTCGTCTGTGTCGTTAACACTTTCAAACAACATCTCCTCTGAAGCCACTGGGCCGATTGGGCCCAAAATTTATCTGTAGTGTCCTTGGGCTGGGTGATTGAAAGTTTGTGTTGTTTATGATATGATGCGTGAAGGAAGCCAACTTCGGCACGAAGCCAATTCTGGTATGTAAAGTCCGATCCCGGCGAGCCCCCATCTTAGGACATGAAAGCCGTAACAAAGGAAAGAAGCATAGCCTGAAAAAATCCCCGCCTATGGTGGGATTCAAATCCGGGCCGCTCGGGTGATAGTCCACTGCTCTTACCCCTGAGCCAAAGAGTCGACTCCTTGACGCAGTTGTAAGAGTGTGGTTATAAACCTAGAAGCTATGCATATGATCTACCAAGGTAGATAATGGAAGGGAGGTAACAATGAAAATCGGCTCATTAGTTTGGTTGCTATGGCAACTTAAGACTTTCCATAGACTTATAATGGGGAAAATTGAAAAATGGCATTTACTGCCAAGTCATTGCAGATATTTTGACAAAACTTTAATAGAAATGTTTCTTGAGTAAACTTCTCTCAGCCATATGCTTTTGGGCCAACCTGAAGGTCCCGGGGTTGTGCTGTGGTACTTCCCCAGCCCCTCCACTCCATAAAATGCCATGTATATCAGAAACCATTCAGATCCCTACCCCTAAACCATATATATTCTTGTTCCTTAGGATAAGACGCATTCAGTGACACCAGCCTGGGGGCCCCCGGGATGCGCCAGGACCTTGCCCCACCCCCTCCACTTCATAAAAGGCCCAGTATCTCGGAAACCTTACAGATCCCCACCCCTAAACCATATATATTCTTGTTCCTGAGGATAAGACATATTCAGTGACACCAACCTGGGGCCCCTTGGTTGGGCCGAGGCCATGTCCCACCCCTTCCACTCCTCCTTATGGAAAGATGCATTCAGTGACAGCAACTGGGGGGGCTGGATGCGCCCGGGGCATTGCCCCATCCCCTCTACTTCATAAAAGGCCCAATATCTCGGAAACCTTACATATTCCCACCCCTAAACCATATATATTCTTGTTCCTGAGGATAAGACATATTCAGTGACACAAACCTGGGGCCCCTTGGTTGGGCCGAGGCCATGTCCCACCCCCTCCACTTTATAACAGGCTATATATCTCAGAAACCATTGAGATCCCCACCCCTTTACTATATATATTCTTGTTCTTTATGATAAGACGCCTTCAGTGACACCAACCTGGGGGCCCCCAGGATGCACCGGGGCAAAGCCCCACCCCCTCCACTTCATAAAAGGCCCAATATCTCCGACACCATTTAGATCCCCACCCCTAAACCATATATATTCTTGTTCCTTATGATAAGACTCATTCAGAGACACCAACCTGGTGCGCTGGGGCATCGCCCCACCCCCTCCAGTTCATAAAAAGCCATATATCTCAGAAACCATTCAGATCCCCACCCCTAAACCAAATATTTTCTTGTTCCTTATGATAAGACGCATTCAGTGACACCAACCTGGGGGCCCCTGGAATGTGCCGGGGCATTGCCCCACCCCCCCCACTTCATAATGAGGCCCAGTATCTTGGAAACCTTACAGATCCCCACCCCTATACCATATATACTCTTGTTCCTTATGATGAGAACATTCAGTGACACCAACCTTAGGGTTTGCGGTGTGACAGGGCCATGTCCCACCCATCCACCTCACAAAAGGCCATATATCTGAGAAACTGTTCAGAGCTCCACCCCTAAATCATGTATATTCATGCTCCTTATGATTAGGGACATTCAGTGACACCAACATGGGGGTTCCCTGGGGTGCCTTGGGCCATGCCCCACCCCTCCACTTCATAAAAGGACCAATATCTCAGAAATCTTACAGATCCCCACACCTTAACCAACAGGTTGGTTTTTTTTTGTTATTGAAAGTCGGCTCTTTAGTTTGGTTGCTTTGGCAACTTAGAGTTACCATTGATGTATCGTTTGTTTGTTTTGGAGTTTAATGGCCCAGTCAACACTTTTAGGTAATTTTTGAGTCAGTCAGTTTTCCATTGAGGTATAATGGGGGAAAATTGCAAAATGGTATTTCCTGCCAAGCCTTTGCAGATATTTTAACAAAGGTTTCATATTTAATATTCTTTTAGCTGTCATCTATCTGCCATATGATTTTAGGCTACCTGCTCACATTTACTGGTTGCCATGGAAACCAAAACAGAAAAGAAAAAACACTTAAAAATCATCTCAGAAACCATATACTCTATGAGGCTGAGACTTTATGGAAATATGCACCATATATGCCTGAACAGGTATTTTTTTTTTTTATGAATTTCTGTTCTTTAGTTTGGTTGCTATGGCAACTTAGAGTTTCCATAGACTTAAAATGGGGCAAATTGAAAATTTGCATTTACTGCCAAGATATTTTGGTAAAACTTTCATAGAAATATTCTTTAAGCAATCTCTTATCTGCCTTATGATTTAAGGTCTACTGCTCATTTTTATTGGTTTCCAAACATAAATTAAAAAAGATACTTGAAACATTATCTCCTCATAAACCATATGCCCCATGAGGCTGAGATTTTATGCAAATATTCACCATATTTGCCTTTACTGGTTTTGTGTTTTTAATGGAATTTGGCTTTTTAGTTTGGTTTCTATGACAAGTTAAGAGTTTCCATAGACCTATAATATTGAAAATGGAAAAATTACATTTACGCCTTTCAAGATATGTTGTCAAACTTTTATGGAAATATTCCTTAAACAATGGTCTATCTGCCATATAAATTTAGGCCTATTGCTTGCCATAGATGGGCAGTTGTCAATTGTAGTATGTTGTCTTGCAATAGCACAGTCAAGCACTCATCAGTGCTCTGAAGCCACTAGGCTGATAGGGTTCAAATTTCATCGGCTTCCATGGTTTATTAAAATACATGGCTGCCAGTGGGCAGTGCCCTCTGAGCTCTGGTGAGCATAGTGGCCTGTGGGCCTCTTGTTATAATCTGCTATTTTCATTTGTGAACAACAATGGTGCTGATCAGCCTGCACATCCTTGCAGTCTGATCAGCACCATTGTTCTTCATTGCTTAGATAATACAACATCTCTTGTTTCTATATCTAAAGTTTCAAGACTTTTGCTGGTCTTTGTAATTAAGTTGGACAATTATTTAACAAAATAAGAGGGTCAAGATGGCCCTGAATTACAATTGGCCCACTTAGTTACACAGACCAGCAAAAGTCTTGAAACTTTAGATATAGAAACAAGAGATGTTGTATTATCTAAGCAGTGAAAAACAATGGTGCTGATCAGACTGCAAGGATGTGCAGGCTGATCAGCACCTTGAAGCATATCTGTTGAACTTCCATAGACAGTTACCTAAGCAACAAACTTGCAAAGTGCGAAAGAATCAAACTGTTGAATTATTTCTATTATTAGCTCTTTGAACCATTTTGCTCATCAGAGCAAAACTGTTTTAGCTACTTTGGTGGTGGGTCACCTAAGCAACATTTATACAAAGTTGGAATCAAATTTGGTGCAGGGGTATAGGAGTAGTCATTTAAAGATTTCTCCTTTTTTAGCTCTGGTGGTCAATTTGTCCATCAGAGTGGAGCCATTTTAGCTTCTTTTTGTAGTGAGCCACCGGGGCACCATAACTGTGAAATGTGAAGCAAATTGGCCAAAGGGTTTAGTAGACTTATGAGTTGGTGGTTCCCTTTGACAATACAGAACTGACCTGTATTTCACTATCTGGGAACCATGTGGACATTGAGGGTCAGGTCCTAGAGCACCAGACAGAGATGAACTGGCTCACTCTAACAATGCCTAAACTCTATACAAGAGGGCCAAGATGGCCCTGTATTGCTCACCTATCACCAGATGATCATAAGCAATAGTTTGTAATAGATGCTAGACATATGAGTCAGTGGTTCCCTGTGACAATACAGAGCTGACTTGTATGTCACTATTTGGACACCTTGTGGACACTGACAGTCAGGTCCTAGTGCACCAGTAGGAGATGAAGCAGCTCAGTCTTACTAACAATACAATAACTGAGCCTTCTGGATTCAGACGAGAAGATTTTTAAAAGATTTTCCTTATATATGTAAAACCGGTGGGCTCAGGCATGGGGGAATTTTGTGGCCCCAGGGCTATAATTTGGACAATCTTGGTTAGCTACATGAAGCTTCATACCAACCACCAAAGACCTGTGCCTTCTGGTTTCAAACGAAAGGATTTTTAGAGAGTTTCCCTATATAAGTCCATGTGAAGCCAGTGGGCCCCGAGGCGGGTCTTTTTTTGGCCCCAGGGCTACCCTATATTATGAACCATCTTGGTTGAGGTCCACTAGGTACAACTTCCTACCAAATATCAAAGACCGGGGCCTTCTGGGTTCAGACAAGAAAATTTTCCCTATATAAGTCTAAGAAAAAACCTGTGGGGCCCAGGGCCATTTTTAAAACTTGGTAGAGGTCCACTGGATGAAGCTTCACACCAAATATCAAAGAACTGGGCCTTCTGGTTTCAGGCAGGAAGATTTTTTAAAGGTTTTCCCCATATAAGTTTATGTAAAACTGGTGGGCCCTGGTACTGGGGTATTTTTTGGACACAGGGCTAATATTTGAACAATCTTGGTAGAGGCCCACAAGAAACAACTTCATACCAAATTTCAAACAATTGGGCCATCTGGTTTCAGACAAGAAGATTGTCCAAGGTTTTCTCTATGTAAGTCTATGTAAAACCAGTGGGTGCCGGCACTGGGGTATTTTTGGCCTCAAGGCTATAATTTGAACAATTTCGGGAGAGCTCTACATGAAAAAGCTTCACACCAAATATCAAAGACCTGGGCCTTCTGGTTTCAGACAAGAAGATTTTTGAAGGTTTTTCCTGTGTAAAGCTATGCAAAACTAATGGGCCCTGACCCGGGAGCTTTTTTGGCCCGAGGGCTATAATCTGAACAATCTTGGTAGAGGTCCACTAGATACAACTTCATACCAAATATCAAACACCTTGGCCATCTGGTTTCAGACAAGAAGATTTTTAAAGGTTTTCCCTATATAATACATTGTAAAACTGGTGGGCCCCGGAGCGGGGGCATTTTTGGCCCCAGGGCTATAATTTGAACAATCTTGGTACAGGCCCACTAGACAAGGCTTCATATCAAATATCAAAGACCTGGACCTTCTGATTTCAGACAAGAAGATTTTCAAAGGTTTTCCCTATTTAAGTCTATGTAAAACAGGTTGGCCCTAGCACGGAGACATTTTTGGCCCCAGGGCTATATTTTTAAAAATCTTGGTAGAGGTCCATTAGATGAAGCTTCATACCAAATATCAAAGACCTGGGCCTTGCAGTTTCAGAGAAGAAGACTTTTAAAGGTTTTTCCTATATAAGTCCATGTAAAACAGATGGAGTGTGGGCATTTTTTGGCCCCGGGGCAATAATTTGAACGATCTTGGTAGAATTCCACTAGATAAAGCTTCATACCAAATATCAAAGACCTGGGACTTGCGGTTTCAGAGAAGAAGATTTTTCTAAGTTTTCAATAAAAACAAGCCTGTGGGCCACAATGCTCACCAGAGCTAAGGTGGGCACTGCCCAATGACAGCCATGTATTTTAACATTATATCATTTTAATCTACCAATTCTAAAGTCTCCCAAATGAACCCCTACATCCGAATAAGCATCCATCTGGACTCAGTATCTAAAACATTAGGCCTTTTATTAAGTAGAGGGTGTAGGGCATGGACCCAATGGAGCCCTGGCCCCGAGGTTATAAAACTTTTTTCATGCTCAACCAAACTGAGCATGAAACTTGTGGTGCTCATAAAAATTAAAATACTAAGAAGTTGGGCGATTTTTCTTTCTCAGATAGCAGAGAATGTTATTTATCCTGCTCACAAATTTTAAAAAGCCAACAAATGTTGGCATTTTAAAATTTGTGAGCAGGACAAATTTCATGCTCAAGTGAGTTGAGCATGAAAAAAGTTTTATAGCCTCAGGGCCTGGTTTGAATCACTAAATGCCTCTTATCATAAGAAATAAGAATATATATGGTGTAGCAGTGGGGATCTGTATACCGGAGTTATAAGGCCTCTTAAGCGGTGGAGGGGTTGGGGTATGTCCTGTTGATCCCAGGAAAGCCCAAGATTGTTGTCCCTATAAGGATCAAGAATATATATATATATGGTTTATGGGTGGGAATCTGAATGGTTTCTGATATATGAGGCGCTTCTATGACATGGAGAGGGGAGGAATGGCCCCTGCGACCCCAAAGTGGATGTGCTATTGATAAGGAACAAGAACATATATGATTATGGGGTGGGAATTTGAATAGTTTCTGAAATATATGGCCTTTTAAAGTGGCTGGGCGGGGTGCATCGCCCTAGCACAAAGTGACCCCCAGGTTGGTGTGACTGAATGAGTCTTATCATAAGGAACAAGAATATTATAGTTTATGGGTGGGGATCTGAATGATTTCTGAGATATATGGCTTTTAATGAAGTAAAGCAGTGGGGCATGACCCAGGCAGTCCGGATGACTCCCAAGCTAGCGTTATTTGAATGCGCTTTATCACAAAGAAGATAATTATATTTGGTTTAGGGGTGGGGCTCTGAACAGTTTCTGAGATATATAGCCTTTTGTGAAGTGGTGGGGTGGGGCAAGGCCCTGGCTTGACCCAGGAGACCTCCAGGTTGACCAATGAATGTGTGTTATGATAAGGAACAACAATATATATGGTTAGAGGTGGGGACCTATAAGGTTTCCAAGATATTGGGTCTTTAATTAAATGAAGGGGTGGGGCACGACTCCGGCACATCCTGGGGGACCCCCAGGTTAGTGTCAATGAATGCGTCATGTCATAAGAAACAAGAATATATAAGGTTTTGGGGCGGGGATCTGAATGGTTTCTGAGATTGATGGCCTTTTATGAAGTGGAGGGGTGGGGCAAGGCCCCGGCGCACCCAGGAAGACCCCCAAATTGGTGTAAATGAATGAGTGTCTCTTCATAAGGAACAAGAATATATAGGGTTTAGGGGTGGGGATCTGTAAGATTTCCAAGATATTTGGCCTTTTATGAAATGGAGGGGGTGGGGCATGACCCCGGCACAACCTGGGGGACCCCCAGGTTGGTGTCACTGAATGCATCTTATCATAAGGAACAAGAATGTATATGGTTTTGCGGTGGGGATCTAAATGGTTTCTGAGATATATGGCCTTTTGTGAAGAAGGGGTGGGGCAAGGCCTAGGCGCACCCCGGGAGACCCTTAAGTTGGTGTCAGTGAATGTATATTTTCATAAGGAACAAGAATATATATGGTTTAGGGGTGGGGATCTGTAAGGTTTCCAAGATATTGGGCCTTTTATGGAATGGAGGGGGTGGGGCATGACCCCGGCACGTACCAGGGGACCCCCAGGTTGGTGTCAGTGAATGGATCTTATCATAAGGAACAAGAATATATATGGTTTTGGGGTGGGGATCTGGATGGTTTGTGAGTTATATGGCCTTTTATGAAGTTAAGGGGGCGGGGCATGGCCCCAGCTTAACCTGGGGTACCCCCATGTTGGCATTAAAGCATATGGCTGGGAGACATTTACTCAAGAAACATTTCTATAAAAGTTTTGTCAAAATATCTGCAATAACTTGGCACCAAATGCCATTTTTCAATTTTCCCAATTATAAGTCTATGGAAAATCTAAGTTGCCATAGCAACCAAACTAAAGAGCCAAATTTTATGAAAAACACAAAACCTGTAAAGGCAAATATGGTGAATATTTCCATGTACTCTCAGCCTAATAGAGCAAACGGTTTCTGAGGAGATGATTTTTAAAGCATTTTTTTCCTATTTTTTTTTATTTTGGTTTCCATGGCAAACAATGGAAATGAGCAGTAGGCCTAAAAATCATATGGCAGATAGTAGATAGCTAACAAACATTTCTATGAAAGCGTGGTCAAAATATCTGCAGAGGCTTGGCAGTATATGCCATTTTTCAATTTTCCCCATTATAAGTCTATGGAAACTATAAGTTGACATAGCAACCAAACTAATGAGCCGATTTTCATAACCAAGAGGCCCATGGGCCACAATGCTCACCAGAACTCAGGCGGACACTACCCACTGGCAGCCATGTATGGTTTCAGGTTTTAATTTATTGATAATAAAGTCTCCCAAACAAACCCCCATTTCAAAATGAGCACCCATGTGGACTCTGTATCTGAAATATTAGGCCTTTTATGAGGAGGAAGGATGAGACATGGACCCAACAGAGCCCTGAATGGTATCACTGAATCCATCTTATCATAAGGCACGTGAATATATATGGTTTAGGGGTTGGGATGCGTACTGTTCCTGAGATATAAGGCCTTTTAAGCTGCGAAGGGGTTGGAGCATAGCCCTGGCAGACCCCAGGAAAGCCAAGATTGTTGTCGCTGAATGTGTCTTATAATAAGGACCAAGAAAATATATTGTTTAGGGGTGGGGATATGAACAGTTTCCAAGATATGAGGCCCTCTTATGAAATGATGAGGAGAGGAATGGCCCCTGTGGACCACCAAGTTTGTGTGACTGAATGTGTCTAATCATAAGAAACAAGAATATATATTATTATGAGGTGGGGATCTTAATGGTGTCTGAGATATATGGCCTTTTATGAAGTAGAGGCGTGGGCCATGGCATCAGCATGTTGCCCTAGCACATAGACGCATTGATGTGAGTGAATGCGTCTTATCATAAGTAACAAGAATCTATATGCTTTAGGGGTGTGGATCTGAACGGCTTTTACTAAGTGCAGGGGGTGGGGCATAGCCCTGGCACATCCCAGAGGACCCCCAGGTTGGTGTCACTGATTGCGTCTTTTCATAAGAAACAAGAATATACATGGTTTTGGGGTGGGGATCTAAAGGGTTTCCGAGATATATCACCTTTTATGAAGTGGAGTTGTGGGGCACAGCCCCCGTGCGACCCTTAGATTGGTATCACTGAATGCGTCTTATCATAAGTAACAAGAATTTATATGCTTTAGGGGTGGGGATCTGAACGGCTTTTACTAAGTGCAGGGGGTGGGGCATAGCCCTGGCACATCCTAAGGGACCCCCAGATTGGTGTCACTGATTGCGTCTTTTCATAAGAAACAAGAATATACATGGTTTTGGGGTGGGGATCTAAAGGGTTTCCGAGATATATCACCTTTTATGAAGTGGCAGGTTGGGGCATAGCCCTGGTGCGGCCTGGGAGATCCTTAGGTTGATATCACTGAATGCATCTTAACATAAGGAACAAGAATTTATATGGTTCAGGGGTGGGGGTCTGAACGGTTTCTGAGATATTTGGCCTTTTATGAAGTGGAGGGGTCGGGCATAGCCCCCCATGCGGCAAGGGAGACCCTAAGGTTGGTATCACTGAATGCGTCTTATCATAAGGAACAAGAATTTAAATTTTATTAGGGGTGGGGATCTGAACGGTTTCTGAGATATTTTACAAAGTGGAGGGGGTGGGGCATAAGCCCCGCCACATGCTAGGGGACCCTCAGATTGGTGTCACTGAATGTGTCTTATCATAAGAAACAAGAATATATATAGTTTAGGGGTGGGGATCTGAATGGTTTCTGAGATATATGGCATTTATGAAGTGGAAGGGTGGGGCATGGCCCCAGCGCACCCCAGAGAGACCCCAATGTTGGTATCACTGAATGTGTCTTATCATAAGGAACAAGAATATATATGGTTTAGGGGTGGGGATCTCAATGGTTTCTGAGATAAATGGCATTTTATGAAGTGGAGGGGGTGGGGCATGTCCCTGGCACATCCGGGGGGGACCGCAAGGTTGGTGTCACTTAATGCATCTTAGCATAAGGAACAAGAATATATATAGTTTAGGGGTGGGGATCTGAATTGTTTCTGAGATAAATGGCATTTTATGAAATAGAGGGGGCAGGGCATGTCCCCGGCACATCCCAGGGGACCCCCAGGTTGGTGTCACTTAATGCATCTTATCGTAAGGAACAAGAATATATATGGTTTAGAGGTGGGGATCTGTAAGGTTTCTGAGATATAAGGCATTTTATGAAGTGGAGGGGGCAGGGCATGGCCCAGGCACAACCTAGGGGACCCCCAGGTTGACATAAAAGCATATGGCTGAGAGAAGTTTACTCAAGGAACATGTTTATTGTAAGTTTTGTAAAAATATCTGCAATGACTTGGCAGTAAATGCCATTTTTCAGTTTTCCCCATTATAAGTCAATGGAAACTCTAGGTTGCCATAGCAACAAAACTAAAAGGCCAAATTTCATAAAAAACACAAAACCTGTAAAGGCAAATATGGTGAATATTTTCATAAAGTCTCAGCCTCCTAGAGCATATGGTTTCTGAGGAGATGATTTTTTAAGTATTTTTTGTCTATTTTTTGCATTTTGGTTTCCATGGCAACCAATAACAAGAGGGCCATGATGGCCCTGGATCGCTCACCTGATCCATAGAGTAACAAGTGGGCCCTGGGGAGGGCCATTATTGACCCCAGGGTTATAATGTGCATAATGTTGAGGGAGGTCTAAAAAGGTGAAGCTTCATACCAAATATCAACAAAGGCTATAATTTGAACAATCTTGGCAAACGTCCACTAGATGAAGCTACACACCAAATATCAAAGACCTTGGCCTTGCGGTTTCAGAGAAGAAGATTTTTATACCCCCGGCATACGAAGTATGCCATGGGGGTATATAGTTTTTGTCTTTTCCGTCTGTCTGTCTGTCTGTCTGTCTGTCTGTCTGTCCGTAAACAATTATTTTGTGTCAAAGATATCTCAGGAACTGCTTCACATAGAAACGTGAAATTTTGCACACATGATCAGTATGACTACTTGTATTGTGGGAAAAAAAATAAGGGCCAAGGGGTCAGGCCTTTTAGAGTTATTTCCCTTTGTAGTTCTTGCTGTTTAATAGTGTATATTTTTTATCTTGTGTCAAAGATTTCTCAATAACTACTGTACATAGAAACTTGAAATTTTGCAAACATGATCAGTATGACTAGTTGTATTGTGGGAAAGAAAATTAGGGCCAATGGGTCAGGCCTTTTAGAGTTATTTCCCTTTGTAGTTCTTGTAAACAATTATTTTGTGTCAAAGATGTCTCAGGAACTGCTTCACATAGAAACTTGAAATTTTGCAAACATGATCAGTATGACTACTTGTATTGTGGGAAAGAAAATAAGGGCCAAGGGGTCAGGCCTTTTAGAGTTATTTCCCTTTGTAGTTCTTGTAAACAATTATTTTGTGTCAAAGATATCTCAGGAACTGCTTCACATAGAAACTTGAAATTTTGCACACATGATCAGTATGACTACTTGTATTGTGGGAAAGAAATTAAGGGCCAAGGGGTCAGGCCTTTTAGAGTTATTTCCCTTTGTAGTTCTTGCTGTTTAATAGTGTATATTTTTATTTTGTGTCAAAGATTTCTCAATAACTACTGTACATAGAAACTTGAAATTTTGCAAACATGATCAGTATGACTAGTTGTATTGTGGGAAAGAAAATAAGGGCCAAGGGGTCAGGCCTTTTAGAATTATTTCCCTTTGTAGTTCTTGCTGTAGTGTATATTTTTATTATTTTGTGTCAGAGATTTCTCAATAACTACTGTATATTGAGACTTAAAATTTGGTAGCAACAACCAGTATGACTACTTGTATTGTGGGAAAGAAAAATGGGGCCAAGGGACCAGGACCAGGGCTCTTGGAGTTATTTCCCTTTCTAATTCTTGCTATTTTAAAATGTAATTTTCCTCATAACTTCTGTACCGGTCTCAATATTTTCTTGTAGTGTATATTTTTATTTTGTGTCAAAGATTTCTCAATAACTACTGTACATAGAAACTTGAAATTTTGCAAACATGATCAGTATGACTAGTTGTATTGTGGGAAAGAAAATAAGGGCCAAGGGGTCAGACCTTTTAGAGTTATTTCCCTTTCTAGTTCTTGCTGTTTAATAGTGTATATTTTTATTATTTTGTGTCAAAGATTTCTCAATAACTACTGTACATAGAGACTTAAAATTTGGTAGCAACAACCAGTGTGACTACTTGTATGGAATGTGGCCTGTATATGCAAAGAACCTTTTGCTATTGCCATTTTCAAGTCAGGCGATGGCACTGGCCGGGGGTATACGTGCCCCTATGGGCACTTTGTCTAGTTTTAAAGATTTTGCCTATATAAGCCTATGTTAAACCAAAGAGCCCAGGGGCTGAGGCATATTTGTCCCCAGCAGTACATAAGCCTATGCAAAACCAAATGACCCCGGGGCGGGGGCATTTTTGGCCTCAGGGCTATAATTTAAACAATCTTGATAGAGGTCCACTAGTTGAAGCTTCTCACCAAATATCAAAGACCTGGGCCTTGCTGTTTCAGAGAAGATTTTCAAAGATTGTCTCTATATAAGTCTATGTAAACCCAAAGGGCCCCAAGGCAGGGGCATTTGTGGCCCGAGGGCTATAATTTGAACAATCTTGGTAGAGGTCCACTAGATGAAGCTCCATACCAAATATCAAAGACATGGGCCTTGCAGTTTCAGAGAAGAAGATTTTTAAAGATTTCCCTATATAAGTCTATGTAAAAACCAAAGGGTCTCGGGGCAGGGGAATTTTTGGCCCCATGACTATGATTTGAACAATCTTGATAGAGGTCCACTAGATGAAATTTCACACCAAATATCAAAGACCTAGGCCATGTGGTTTCATAGAAGAAGATTTTTTAAGATTTTCCCTATATAAGTCTATGTAAAACCAAGGGCCACGAGGTGGGGGCAGTTTTGGTCTCAGGGGTATTATTTGAACAATCTTAGTAGAGGTCCACTAGCTGAATTACAAAGACCTAGGCCTTGCTGTTTCAGAGAAGAAGATTTTTTTAAGTTTTCGGTGAAAAAAATCTATTTTTGGCTCCTGTGACCTTCAGAGAAGAAGATTTTTAAAGATTTTCCCTATATAAGCCCATGTAAAACCAAGGGGGCGGGTGCATTTTTACCAAAGGGCCCAGGGGCGGAGACATTTTTGTCCCCAGCACTACATAAGCCTATGTAAAACCAAATGACCCTGGGGCGGGGGCATTTTTGGCCTCAGGGCTATAATTTAAACAATCTTGATAGAGGTCCACTAGTTGAAGCTTCTCACCAAATATCAAAGACCTGGGCCTTGCGGTTTCAGAGAAGAAGATTTTTACAGATTTTCCCTATATAAGCCCATGTAAAACCAAAGGGCCCCAGGGCGGGGGCATTTTTGGCCCCAGCACTATAATTTGAACAATCTTGGTAGGGGTCCACTAGATGAAGCTTCATACCAAAAATCAAAGACCTGGGCCTTGTGGTTTCAGAGAAGAAGATTTTTGAAGATTTTCCTATATATAAGCCCATGTAAAACCAAAGGGCCCCGGGGCGGGGGCATTTTTGGCCCCAGCACTATAATTTGAACAATCTTGGTAGGAGTCCACTAGATGAAGCTTCATACCAAATATCAAAGACCTGGGCCTTGCGGTTTCAGAGAAGAAGATTTTTTAAGTTTTCGGTGAAAAAATCTATTTTTGGCTCCTGTGACCTATATGTGCAAGGGACCGGAACCATTTGTACAACTTTGAAAGGGGACCACCTAAGGACCATTCCTGTGAAGTTTGGTCAAAATCCACTCAGTGGTTTAGGAGGAGATGTTGTTTGAAGAAATTGTTTACGCACGGATGACAGACAAAAAGTGATCCTAATATTAAACACAAGAAGACCATGATGGCCCTGGATCGCTCACCTGATCCATATAGTAACAAGTGGGCCCCGGGGAGGACCATTATTGACCCCAGGGTTATAATGTGCATAATGTTGAGGGAGGTCTAAAAAGGTGAAGCTTCATACCAAATATCAACAAAAGGCTATAATTTGAACAATCTTGGCAAAGGTCCACTAGATGAAGCTACACAACAAATATCAAAGACCTGGGCCTTGCGGTTTCAGAGAAGAAGATTTTTTTAAAGATATTCCTTACATAAGCCTATGTAAAACCAAATTGCCCCGGGGCAGGGGCATTTTTGGCTTCAGGGCTATAATTTAAACAATCTTGATAGAGGTCCACTAGATGAAGCTTCACACCAAATATCAAAGACCTGGGCCTTGTTGTTTCAGAGAAGAAGATTTTCAAAGATTATCTCTATAATAAGTAAGTACAAAGGGCCCTGGGGCGGGGGCATTGTGGCCCCAGGGCTATAATTTGAACAATCTTGGTAGGGGTCCACTAGCTGAAGCTTCATACCAAATGTCAAAGACCTAAGCCTTGTGGTTTCAGAGTAGAAGATTTTCAAGATTTTCCTTATATTAGTCTATGAAAAACCAAAGGGCCCAGGAGCGGGGGCTATTTGGCCTCAGGGCTATAATTTGAACAATCTTGATAGAGGTCCACAAGATGAAGCTTCATACCAAATATCAAAGACCTGGGCCTTGCAGTTTCAGAGAAGATTTTTAAAGATTTCCCTTATATAAGCCTATGTAAAACTAAAGGGCCCGGGGCGGGGGCATTTTTGGCCCCAGCACTATAATTTGAACAGACTTGGTAGGGGTCCACTAGATGAAGCTTCATACCTAATAGCAAAGACCTGGGCTCTGCAGTTTCAGAGAAGAAGATTTTTTAAAGATTTTCCCAATATAAGCCCATGTAAAACCAAAGGGCCCTAGGGCGGGGGCATTTTTCGCCCCAGCACTATAATTTGAACAATCTTGGTAGGGGTCCACTAGATGAAGCTTCATACCAAATATCAAAGACCTGGGCCTTGCAGTTTCAGAGAAGAAGATTTTTAAAGATTTCCCCTTTATAAGCCCATGTAAAACCAAAGGGCCCCGGGGTGGGGGCATTTTTGGCCCCAGCACTATAATTTGAACAATCTTGGTAGGGGTCTACCAGATGAAGCTTCATACCAAATATCAAAGACCTATGGACCAGGGCCTTGCGGTTTCAGAGAAGAAGATTTTTTAAGTTTTCGGTAAAAAAATCTATTTTTGGCTCCTGTGACCTATATGTGCAAGGGACCGGAACCATTTGTACAACTTTGAAAGGGGACCACCTAAGGACCATTCCTGTGAAGTTTGGTCAAAATCCGCTCAGTGGTTTAGGAGATGTTGTTTGAAGAAATTGTTTACGCACGGATGACAGACAAAAAGTGATCCTAATATTAAACACAAGAGGGCCATGATGGCCCTGGATCGCTCACCTGATCCAGAGAGTAACAAGTGGGCCCCGGGGAGGGCCATTATTGACCCCAGGGTTATAATGTGCATAACGTTGAGGGAGGCCAAAAAAGGTGAAGCTTCATACCAAATATCAACAAAGGCTATAATTTGAACAATCTTGGCAAAGGTCTACTAGATGAAGCTACAAACCAAATATCAAAAACCTGGGCCTTGCAGTTTCAGAGAAGAAGGGTTTTTTTTTTTAAGATATTCCCTACATAAGCATACGTAAAACCAAATGGCCCGGGGGCGGGGGCATTTTTGGCCTCAGGGCTATAATTTAAACAATCTTGATAGAGGTCTACTAGATGAAGCTTCACACCAAATATCAAAGGCCTGGGCCTTGCAGTTTCAGAGAAGAAGATTTTCAAAGATTATCTCTATATAAGGCTATGTAAAACCAAAGGGCCCCGGGGTGGGGGCATTTGTGGCCCGAGGGCTATAATTTGAATAATCTTGGTGGAGGTCCACTAGATGAAGCTCCATACCGAATATCAAAGACATGGGCCTTGCAGTTTCAGATAAGATGATTTTTAAAGATTTCCCAATATAAGTCTATGTAAAACCAAAGGGCCTCGGGGCGGGGGCATTTTTGGCCCCAGGGCTATAATTTGAACAATCTTGATAGAGGTCCACACGATGAAATTTCTAATCAAATATCAAAGACCGAGACCTTGTGGTTTCACAGAAGAAGATTTTTAAAGATTTTCTCTATATACATCTATGTAAAACCAAAGGGCTCCGAGGCGGGGGCATTTCTGGTCTCAGGGCTATAATTTGATCTTGGTAGAGGTCCACTAGATGAAGCTTCATACCAAATATCAAAGACCTAGGCCTTGTGGTTTCAGAGAAGAAGATTTTTCAAGATTTTCCCCATATAAGTCTATGTAAAACCAAAGGACCCCGGTGTGTGTGTGTGGGGGGGGTGGGGGGGGGGGGGCTGTAATTTGAACAATTTTGGTAAAGATCCACAAGATGAAGCTTCATACCAAATATCAAAGACCGGGCCTTGCGGTTTCACATGAGAAGATTTTCCCTATATAAGCCTATGTAAAATCGAAGGGCCCTGGGGCGGGGGCATTTTTGGCCCCAGCACAATAATTTGAACAATCTTGGTAGGGGTCCAATAGATGAAGCTTCATACCAAATAGCAAAGACCTGGGCCTTGCGGTTTCAGAGAAGAAGATTTTTAAAGATTTTCCCTGTATAAGCCAATGTAAAACCAAAGGAGCCCCAAGGTGGGGGCATTTTTGGCCCCAGCACTATAATTTGAACAATTTTGGTAGGGGTCCACTAGATCAAGCTTCATACCAAATAGCAAAGTCCTGGGCCTTGTGGTTTCAGAGAAGAAGATTTTTAAAGATTTCCCCTATATAAGCCAATGTAAAACCAAAGGGCCCTGGAGCGGGAGCATTTTTGGCCCCAGCACTATAATTTGAACAACCTTGGTAGGGGTCCACAAGATGAAGCTTCATACCAAATATCAAAGACCTGGGCCTTGCGGTTTCAGAGAAGAAGATTTTTAAAGATTTTCCCTATATAATCCTATGTAAAACCAAAGGGCCCCGGGGCGGGGGCATTTTTGGCCCCAGCACTATAATTTAAACAACCTTGGTAGGGGTCCACTAGATGAAGCTTCATACCAAATAGCAAAGACCTGGGCCTTGTGGTTTCAGAGAAGAAGATTTTTAAAGGATTTCCCTATATAAGCCCATATAAAACCAAAGGGCCCCGGGGCGGCGACATTTTTGGCCCCAGCACTATAATTTGAACAATCTTGGTAGGGGTCCACTAGATGAAGCTTCATACCAAATATCAAAGACCTGGGCCTTGTGGTTTCAGAGAAGAAGATTTTTTAAGTTTTCGGTGAAAAAAAGGTATTTTGGGCTCCTGTGATCTAGACGTGCAACGGACCGGAACCATTTGAACAATTTTGAAAGGGGACCACCTAAGGATCATTCCTATGAAGTTTGGTCAAAATCCGATCAGTGGTTTAGGAGGAGATGTCGTTTGAAGAAATTGTTTACGCACAGATGACAGACAAAAAGTGATCCTAATATTAAACACAAGAGGGCCATGATGGCCCTGGATCGCTCACCTGATCCACAGAGTAACAATTGGGCCTCGGGGAGGGCCAATATTGACCCCAGGGTTATAATGTGCATAATGTTGAGGGAAGTCTAAAAAGGTGATACTTCATACCCAAATATCAACAAAGTAGAAGTAACACAAAGATCAGGAATGGATACAATTAACTTACTCCACCCATCAAAGACACCAAAGGGAAAGAAACAAACATTAAGCGACCATAACATAATGGAAACCTAAACAAAGGGAAAAAAAGGCTATAATTTGAACAATCTTGGCAAAGGTCCACTAGATGAAGCTACACACCTAATATCAAAGACCTTGGCCTTGCGGTTTCAGAGAAGATTTTTTTGAAAGATTTTCCCTATATAAGCCTATGTAAAACCAAAGGGCCCTGGGGTGGGGGGGCATTTTTGGCCCCAGCCTTACATAAGCCTATGTAAAACCAAATCGCTCACGGACGGGGGCATTTTTGGATAATTTAAACAATCTTGATAGAAGTCCACTAGATGAAGCTTCATACCAAATATCAAAGATCTGGGCCTTGCTGTTTCAGAGAAGAAGATTTTCAAAGATTTTCTCTATATAAGTCTATGTAAAACGAAAGGGCCCCGGGGCAGGGGCATTTGTGGCCCAAGGGCTATAATTTGAACAATCTTGGTAGAGGTCTACTAGATGAAGCTCCATACCAAATATCAAAGACATGGGCCTTGCAGTTTCAGTGAAGAAGATTTTTAAAGAGTTTCCCTATGTAAGTCTATGTAAAACCAAAGGGTCTCGGGCGAGGGCATTTTTGGCCCCAGAGCTATAATTTGTACAATCTTGATAGAGGTCCACTACATGAAATTTCACAACAAATATCAAAGACCTGGGCCTTGTGGTTTCATAGAAGAAGATTTTTAAAGATTTTCCCTATATAAGTCTATGTAAAAACAAAGGGCCACGAGGCGGGGGCATTTTTGGTCTCAGGGCTATAATTTGAACAATCTTGGTAGAGGTCCACTAGCTGAAGCTTCATACCAATTATCAAAGACCTAGGCCTTGTGGTTTCAGAGAAGAAGATTTTTAAAGATTTTCCCTATATAAGCCCATGTAAAACCAAAGGGCCCCGGGGCGGGGGCATTTTTGACCCCAGCACTAATTTGAACAATCTTGGTAGGGGTCCACTAGATGAAGCTTCATACTAAATAGCAAAGACCTGGGCCTTGCAGTTTCAGAGAAGAAGATTTTTAAAGATTTTCCCTTTATAAGCCCATGTAAAACCAAAGGGCCCCAGGGCGGGGGCATTTTTTGCCCCGGCACTATAATTTGAACAATCTTAGTAGGGGTCCACTAGATGAAGCTTCATACCAAATATCAAAGACCTGGGCCTTATGGTTTCAGAGAAGAGGATTTTTTAAGTTTTTATTAAAAAAATCTATTTTTGGCCCCTGTGACCTTTTATGTGCAGCAGATCAGAACCATTTGAACAACTATAAAAGGGGTCCACCTAAGGATCATTACTGTGAAGTTTGGTCAAAATCCGATAAGTGGTTTAGGAGGAGATGTCGTTTGAAGAAATTGTTTACGCACAGTTGACAGACAAAAAGTGATCCTATTATAAAACACAAGAGGACCATGATGGCCCTGGATCGCTCACCTGATCCATAGAGTAACAAGTGGGCCCCGGGGAGGGCCATTATTGACCCCAGGGTTATAATGTGCATAATGTTGATGGAGGTCTAAAAAAGGTGAAGCTTCATACCAAATATCAACAAAAGACTATAATTTGAACAATGTTGGCAAAGGTCCACTAGATAAAGCTACACAACAAAATATCAAAGACCTGGGCCTTGTTGTTTCAGAGAAGAAGATTTTCAAAGATTATCTCTATTATAAGTCTATGTAAAACCAAAGGGCCCTGGGGTGGGGGCATTGTGGCCCCAGGGCTATAATTTGAACAATCTTGGTAGAGGTCCACTAGCTGAAGCTTCATACCAAATGTCAAAGACCTAGGCCTTGTCGTTTCAGAGTAGAAGATTTTTCAAGATTTTCCCTATATAAGTCTATGAAAAACCAAAGGGCCCAGGAGCGGGGGCAATTTTGACCTCAGGGCTATAATTTGAACAATCTTGATAGAGGTCCACAAGATGAAACTTCATACCAAATATCAAAGACCTGGGCCTTGCAGTTTCAGAAAAGAAGATTTTTAAAGATTTTCTCTATATAAGCCTATGTAAAACCAAAGGGCCCCGGGGCGGGGGCATTTTTGGCCCCAGCACTATAATTTGAACAGTCTTGGTAGGGGTCCACTAGATGAAGCTTCATACCAAATAGCAAAGACCTGGGCCCTGCAGTTTCAGAGAAGAAGTTTTTTTAAAGATTTTCCCAATATAAGCCCATGTAAAACCAAAGGGCCCTGGGGCGGGGGCATTTTTTGCCCCAGCACTATAATTTGAACAATCTTGGTAGGGGTTAACTAGATGAAGCTTCATACCAAATATCAAAGACCTGGGCCTTGCAGTTTCATAGAAGAAGATTTTTAAAGGTTTTCCCTATATAAGCCTATGTAAAACCAAAGGGCCCCGGGGCGGGGGCATTTTTGGCCCCAGCACTATAATTTGAACAATCTTGGTAGGGGTCCATAAGATGAAGATTCATACCAAATATCAAAGACCTGGGCCTTGCAGTTGCAGAGAAGAAGATTTTTAAAGATTTTCCCTATATAAGCCCATGTAAAAGCAAAGGGCCCCGGGGCGGGGGCATTTTTCGCCCCAGCACTATAATTTGAACAATCTTGGTAGGGGTCCACTAGATGAAGCTTCATACCAAATATCAAAGACCTGGGCCTTGCGGTTTCAGAGAAGAAGATTTTTAAAGATTTTCCCTATATAAGCCTATGTAAAACCAAAGGGCCCCAGGGCGGGGGCATCTTTGGCCCCAGCACTATAATTTGAACAATCTTGGTAGGGGTCCACCAGATGAAGATTCATACCAAATATCAAAGACCTGGGCCTTGCAGTTTCAGAGAAGAAGATTTTTAAAGATTTTCCCTATATAAGCCCATGTAAAACCAAAGGGCCCCGGGGCGGGGGCATCTTTGGCCCCAGCACTATAATTTGAACAATCTTGGTAGGGGTCCACCAGATAAAGATTCATACCAAATATCAAAGACCTGGGCCTTGCAGTTTCAGAGAAGAAGATTTTTAAAGATTTTCCCTATATAAGCCCATGTAAAACCAAAGGGCCCCGGGGCGGGGGCATTTTTGGCCCCAGCACTATAATTTGAACAATCTTGGTGGGGGTCCACTAGATGAAGCTTCATACCAAATATCAAAGACCTGGGCCTTGCAGTTTCAGAGAAGAAGATTTTTTAAGTTTTTGGTGAAAAAAATCTATTTTTGGCTCCTGTGACCCATATGTGCAACGGACCGGAACCATTTGAACAACTTTGAAAGGGGACCACCTAAGGATCATTCCTGTGAAGTTTGGTCAAAATCTGCTCAGTGGTTTAGGAGGAGATGTCGTTTGAAGAAAAAGTTTACGGACGGACGCACGGACGCACGCACGGACGACGGACAAAAAGTGATCCCAAATGCTCACCTCGTCACTACGTGACGGTGAGCTAACAAGAGGACCATGATGGCCCTGGATCGCTCACCTGATCCATAGAGTAACCAGTGGGCCGGGGGAGGGCCATAATTGACCTCAGGGTTATAATGTGCATAATGTTGAGGGAGGTCTAAAAAGGTGAAGCTTCATACCAAATATCAACAAAGGCTATTATTTGAACAATCTGGGCAAAGGTCCACTAGATGAAGCTTACACAACAAATATCAAATACCTGGGCCTTGCGGTTTCAGAGAAGAAATTTTTTTTTTAAAGATATTCCTTACATAAGCCTATGTGAAACCAAATGGCCCTGGAGCAGGGGCATTTTTAGCCTCAGGGCTATAATTTAACAATCTTGAAAGAGGTCCACTAGATGAAGCTTCACACCAAATATCAAAGACCTGGGCCTTGTTGTTTCAGAGAAGAAGATTTTCAAAGCTTATCTCTATTATAAGTCTATGTAAAACCAAAGGGCCCTGGGGTGGGGGCATTTGTGGCCACAGGGCTATAATTTGAACAATCTTGGTAGAGGTCCACTAGCTGAAGCTTCATACCAAATGTCAAAGACCTAGGCCTTGTGGTTTCAGAGTAGAAGATTTTTCAAGATATTCCCTATATAAGTCTATGAAAAACCAAAGGGCCCAGGAACGGGGGCATTTTTGGCCCCAGGGCTATAATTTGAACAATCTTGAAAGAGGTCCACAAGATGAAGCTTCATACCAAATATCAAAGACCTGGGCCTTGCAGTTTCAGAGAAGAAGATTTTTAAAGATTTTCCCTATATAAGCCCATGTAAAACCAAAGGGCCCCTGGGCGGGGGATTTTTGGCCCCAGCACTATAATTTGAACAGTCTTGGTAGGGGTCCCTTAGATGAAGCTTCATACCAAATAGCAAAGACCTGGGACCAGCAGTTTCAGAGAAGAAGATTTTTTAAAGATTTTCCCAATATAAGCCCATGTAAAACCAAAGGGCCCTGGGGCGGGGGCATTTTTGGCCCCAGCACTATAATTTGAACAATCGTGGTAGGGTTCCACTAGATGAAGCTTCATACCAAATATCAAAGACCTGGGCCTTGCGGTTTCAGAGGAGAAGATTTTTAAAGGTTTTCCCTATATAAGCCTATGTAAAACCAAAGGGCCCCGGGGCGGGGGCATTTTTGGCCCCAGCACTATAATTTGAACAATCTTGGTAGGGGTCCATAACATGAAGATTCATACCAAATATCAAGACCTGGGCCTTGCAGTTTCAGAGGAGAAGATTTTTAAAGATTTTCCCTATATAAGCCCATGTAAAACCAAAGGCCCCCGGGGCGGGGGCATTTTTGGCCCCAGCACTATAATTTGAACAATCTTTGTAGGGGTCCACTAGATGAAGCTTCATACCAAATATGAAAGACCTGGGCCTTGCAGTTTCAGGGAAGAAGATTTTTAAAGATTTTCCCTATATAAGCCCATGTAAAACCAAAGGGCCCCTGTGCGGGGGCATCTTTGGCCCCAGCACAATAATTTGAACAATCTTGGTAGGGGTCCACCAGATGAAGTTTCATATCAAATATCAAAGACATGGGCCTTGCAGTTTCAGAGAAGAAGATTTTTAAAGATTTTCCCTATATAAGCCCATGTAAAACCAAAGGGCCCCGGCGCGTGGGCATTTTTGGCCCCAGCACTATAATTTGAACAATCTTGGTAGGGGTCCACTAGATGAAGCTTCATACCAAATATGAAAGACCTGGGCCTTGCAGTTTCAGAGAAGAAGATTTTTTAAGTTTTTGGTGAAAAAAATCTATTTTTGGCTCCTGTGACCTATATGTGCAATGGACCGGAACCATTTGAACAACCTTGAAAGGGGACCACCTAAGGATCATTCCTGTGAAGTTTGGTCAAAATCCACTAAGTGGTTTAGGAGGAGATGTCGTTTGAAGAAATTGTTTACGCACGGACGCACGGACGCACGTACGGACGCACGACGGACGACGGACAAAAAGTGATCCCAAAAGCTCACCTCGTCACTACGTGACGGTGAGCTAACAAGAGGGCCATGATGGCCCTGGATCGCTCACCTGATCCATAGTGTAACAAGTGGGCCCCAGAGAGGGCCATTATTGGCCCCAGGGCTATAATGTGCATAATGTTGAGGGAGGTCTTAAAGGTGAAGCTTCATACCAAACATCAACAAAGGCTATAATTTGAACAATCTTGCCAAAGGTCCACTAGATGAAGCTACACATCAAATATCAAAGACCTGGGCTTAGCGGTTTCAGAGAAGAAGATTTTTAAAGATTTTGCCTATATAAGCCTATGTAAAACCAAAGGGCCCCGGGACGGGGGCATTTTTTGCCCCAGCACTATAATTTGAACAATCTTGGTAGGGGTCCACTAGATGAAGCTTCATACCAAACATCAAAGTCCTGGGCCTTGTGGTTTCAGAGAAGAAGATTTTTAAAGATTTTCCCTATATAAGCCTTTGTAAAACCAAAGGGTCCCGGGGTGGGGGCATTTTTGGCCCCAGCACTATAATTTGAACAATCTTGGTAGGGGTCCACTAGATGAAGCTTCATACCAAATATCAAAGACCTGGGCCTTGTGGTTTCAGAGAAGAAGATTTTTAAAGATTTTCCCTATATAAGCAAATGTAAAACCAAAGGGTCCCGTGGCGGGGGCATTTTTTATCCCAGCACTATAATTTGAACAATCTTGGTAGGGGTCCATTAGATGAAGCTTCATACCAAATATCAAAGTCCTGGGCCTTGTGGTTTCAGAGAAGAAGATTTTTAAAGATTTTCCCTATATAAGCCTATGTAAAACCAAAGGGCCCCGGGGCGGGGGCATTTTTGGCCCCAGCACTATAATTTGAACAATCTTGGTAGGGGTCCACTAGATGAAGCTTCATACCAAATATCAAAGACCTGGGCCTTGTGGTTTCAGAGAAGAAGATTTTTAAAGATTTTCCCTATATAAGCCAATGTAAAACCAAAGGGCCCCGTGGCGGGGGCATTTTTTGTCCCAGCACTAAAATTTGAACAATCTTGGTAGGGGTCCACTAGATGAAGCTTCATACCAAATATCAAAGTCCTGGGCCTTGTGGTTTCAGAGAAGAAGATTTTTAAAGATTTTCCCTATATAAGCCTATGTAAAACCAAAGGGCCCCCGGGTGGGGGCATTTTTGGCCCCAGCACTATAATTTGAACAATCTTGGTAGGGGTCAACTGGATGAAGCTTCATACCAAATATCAAAGACCTGGGCCTTGTGGTTTCAGAGAAGAAGATTTTTTAAGTTTTCGGTGAAAAAAATCTATTTTTGGCTCCTGTGGCCCAGATGTGCAACAGACCGGAACCATTTGAACAACTTTGAAAGGGAACCACCTAAGGATCATTCCTGTGAAGTTTGGTCAAAATCCGATCAGTGGTTTAGGAGGAGATGTCGTTTGAAGAAATTGTTTACGCACACACGCACGCACTGACGACGGACGAAAAGTGATCACAAAAGCTCACCTTGTCACTACGTGACAGGTGAGCTAAAAATGAGCAGAAAGCTTAAATCATACAGCAGATAGTAGATTGCCTATGGAACATTTCTATGAAAGTTTTCTCAAAATATCTGCAGAGGCTTAGCAGTAAATGCCATTTTTCAATTTACCCCATTATAAGTCTATGGAAACTACAAGTTGCCATAGCAACCAAACTAATCAGCCGATTTTGATAAAAAACACAAACTTTCAATCCCCCAGCCCAAGGATGCTACAGATAAAATTTGGGCTGAATCGGTCCAGTGGCTTCAGAGAAGAAGATGTTTGAAAGTGTTGACGTCAGACGACGACAGACGACGACGACAACGCCGGACAACTGCCTATCCTATAAGCTCCCCCGGAGCCTTCGGCTCTGGTGAGCTAAAAACACAAACTTTCAATCCCCCATCCCAAGGATGCTACAGATAAAATTTGGGCCCAATTGGCCCAGTGGCTTCAGAGGAGATGTCCTTTGAAAATGTTGACGTCATAGGATGACGACGACAACGGTGACGGACCACCGCCTATCATATAAGCTCCCCCAGAGCCTTCGGCTCTGGTAAGCTAAAAACTATTTTTACCTCCTGTGACCTAGATGTGCAATGGACTGGAACCATTTGAACAACTTTGAAAGGGGACCACATAAGGATCATTCCTGAGAAGTTTGGTAAAATTCTGATCAGTGGTTTAGGAGGAGATGTCATTTGAAGAAATTGTTTATGGATGCACACACGTATGGATGGACGCACTGACGATGGACGAAAAGTGATCACAAAAGCTCACCTTGTCACTATGTGACAGGTGAGCTAATACAAGAGGACCATGATGGTCCGATATCGCTCACCTGAGCTAAGAGATTTTTATGTGGGTCCTTGGGCGGGACAATTTTTGGCCTCAGGGCTATAATTTGAACAATCTTGGTAGAGGTCCACTAAATGAAGCTTAATATCAAATATCATTAGCCTGGGCCTTTTGGTTTCAGATAAAACAATTCTTTAAGGTTTTCCCTATATAAGCCTATGTAAAAGATGCGGGCCCTGTGGGGCGGGGGGCATTTTCCGCCCCTAGGCTAGAATTTAAACAATCTTAGAAGAGGTCCACTAGATGATGCACCAAGCGTCATACCAAATATCCAAGATCTAGGCCTTTTAGTTTCAGACAAGAATACTTTTAAAGGTATTCCCTATATTTGCCTACGTAAAACCTGGGACAGTGCCATTTTTGGCCCCAGGGCTATAATTGGAACAATCTTGGTAGAGGTCCATCAGTTGAATCTTCATACCAAACATCAAAGACCTGGGCCCTCTGGTTTCAGACAAGAAGATTTTTAAAGGTTTTCCCTATATAAGCCTATGTAAAACCAGTGGGCCATGGGACGGGCCATTTTTGGCCCCAGGGCTATAATTTGAACTAGAGCGCGCAGTCGATGGCAAGCCATCGCAAATCCCCACGTTTTCTCCACAGTAGGTCAAAATTTGACCTTTTGACCCCTCCCCAGGGCCCCTGGGGGCGGGGACAAAAAACAAGAGGCCCATGGGCCACTATGCTCACCAGAGCTCAGGTGGGCACTGCCCATCCTGCCCAATGGCAGCCATGTATTTTAACATGATATCATTTTAATCCACCAAATGAACCCCCATGTCCAAATGAGCACCCATGTGGACTCAGCATCTGAAAAGTTAGGCCTTTTATGAAGTAGAGGGGGTGGGGCATGGACCCAATGGAGCCCTGGTTGGTATCACTAAATACGTCTTATCATAAGAAACAAAAATATATATGGTTTAGCAGTGTGGATCTGTAAGGCCTCTTTAACAGTTGAGGGGTTGGGGCATGCCCTGTTGATCTCAGGAAAGCCCAAACTGTTGTCCCTAAATGTGTCTCATCATAAGGCCCAAGTATATATATGGTTCAGTGCTGGGAATCTGACAGGTTTCAGAGATTTGAGGCCCTTTTATGAAATAGGAATGGCCCCTGCGGACCCCGCTACAGTATTTGTGCTAATAATAAGGAACAAGAACATATATGATTATGGGGTGGGGATTTGAATGGTTTCTGAAATATAAAGCCTTTTATGAAATGGAAGGGCGGGGCACATTGCCTCAGCACAAAGAGACCTCCAGGTTGGTGTGATTGAACGAGTCTTATCATAAGGAACAAGTATATGGTTTAGGGGTGGGGATCTGAACTATTTCTAATAAATATGGCTTTTAATGAAGTAAAGCGGTGTGGCATGGCCTGGGCGTGCCCCGGGGACTCCCAAGCTGGTGTCACTGAATGCGTCTTATCATAAGAAAGATGAATATATATGGTTTAGGGTGGGGCTAAGAACATTCTCTGAGATATAAGGCCTTATGTGAAGTGGAGGGGTGGGGCAAGGCCCAGGGAGACTCCCAGGTTGGTGTCAATGAATGTGTCTCATCATAAGGAACAAGACTATATATGGTTAAGGGGTGGCCATCTGTAGGGTTTCCGAGATATTGTGATATTATGAAATGGAGGGGGTGGGGCATGGCCCCAGCATATCCCTGGGAACCCCCAGGTTGGTGTTACTGAATGCGTCTTATCATAATGAACAAGAATATATATGGTTTAGGGGTGGGGATCTGAACAGTTTCTGAAATATATGGCCTTTTTTTAAGTGGAGGGGTGGGGCAAGGCCCCAGCGCGTCTCTGAGGACCCTCAGGTTGGTGTCAATGAATGTGTCTTATCATAAGAAGCAAGCATATATATGGTTTATGGGCGGGGATCTGTAAGGTTTCCGAGATATTGGGCCTTTTATCAAATGGAGGGGGTGGGGCATGGCCCCGGTGCATCCAGGGGACTCCCAGGTTGATGTCACTGAATGGGTCTTATCAAAAGGAACAAGAATATATATTGTTTAGGGGTGGGAATCTGAATGGTTTCCGAGATATTGGGCCTTTTATAAAGTTGAGGGGGTGGGGCCTGACCTGTGCGCATCCCTGACGACCCCCAGGTTGGTGTTACTGAATGTGTCTTATCAATAGGAACAAGAATATATATGGTTTAGGGGTGGGGATCTGAACAGTTTCTGAGATATATGGCCTTTTGTGAAGTGGAGGGGTGGGGCAAGGCCCCAGCGCATCTCTGAGGACCCCCAGGTTGGTGTCAATGAATGTGTCTTATCATAAGAAGCACGCATATATATGGATTTGTTTCTCTAGTACTCACGACAATGTAACTTATGCTACCCTCTATTCCCCCAGAAGCGCCGACTTTGACTACCAGCCGTTCAAGACCACCGCAACCTTTATTCCCCACTTGTCACCCAGTGACTGAAAATCACTAACCGTAAAATCACGGACTTCGTGACAACATACCTGTAAAATATCCTCTTTGCTCGGCGCTTTTCGAAGTGAAAGGACGTGTTGGATAATTTATCCAGGGTATTCCTTGGCTCGAGCAGCCCTATTACCCCCGGTTTGCTTTCAAATTTTGTTTAGACTTATTATTATTGCCGTGCTGTTTTCTCTTTTTTTTCTGTTTTATTTCAGAATTTGGAGTTCAGTTTGAAATGCTAAATAGATGTTCAGGTAAGCAAGGAAGGGGTTGTTCACGCTTCCTCGCGGAGTGGGACAACCACCTTCTTTGCCATTCATGCAGGGATTGTTCTCAGGATAATCCCTGTGATGTTTGTTCCGACTGGTCAACTTTGACATGGTCCAAATCTATTAAGGCCGTGTCTAAGTTGTCCAGACGGTCTAACTTAGACAAGACTGGGGAAAAGGTGCAGACGGAGGGTGCTTCTAGGGAGTTCTCCCGACCCTTGCAAAAGGGTAACGAGACTCCTGTTGTCACCGACCAAACGGTTAGTGATGTGGAAGTTCCCTCCTCCCTTGCTTTGACCGCTGGTTCAAACCTTGGGGCTCCTCTTCCTGAGTGTTCCACAGCTGGAAACGGTACTGGAAACTCTTCCCAGTCTACGTGTCGAAGGGAATCTGAAGGTAATTCAGGTGACCAGCGGCCCAGACCTTCTCAATCACCATTGAGACGTCCGGCCATTCGACACGATGATAGGGTCCATGGCTCCCGTTCTCGCTCGAGGCGGGCCCATCGTTCCCCATCTTTAAGTACTTACCGGCGTCCAAGAGCCTACCGCTCTCGAAGCCGTGGTAAAAGCCGCTCGGCTATTCGTTCCCGTAGCCGCGGCCGTTACCGCTCAAATAGTACTACGAAGAACCGTCGCTCTAGATCTTGCTCTCGGAGATTTTCAAGATCAAGCTCGGGTTCTTTCAGCAGCCATGGCTCGCGACCCAAGCGTAGCCATAGCCGCCGCTCCATGCGTAGCCATGGCCGCCGCTCCAGGCGTAGCCATAGCCGTCGCTCCAGGCGTAGCCATAGCCGTCGCTCCAGGCGTGTCCACAGGTCTCCTCGAGGCCAACGTTCACGCTCTAAAACGACCAGCCGTCATAGGGGCAGACGCTCCCCATCGCATGGTCGTAGGCAGATTTCCCGCTCACCTTCCAGGTCGAGCGGTTCAAGTCAACCTTTTCTGGAACCAACAAGAAGGCTTAGGTTCCAGAATGAACGTAATCCCCCGCTGGTTTCTGTAAGCACAGCGAGTGGGTTTTCATGTTCTAGTACTAGTGACAATTTAGTTCACAGTGTACAACCGGATATGCGAAATTTGATTCGTCAAATTTTGTCTGAAGAATTGAGTACCAATACCGCCAGTCGGAAAAGGTCTCGATCCCTTTCTTCATCGGAAGATCGTGATAGAAGGGTTAGAAGAAATTCTTCATCTCTTTCTAATCCATCAAACGTGGATAAAACCTGTCAGTCAACTTGTAATGAGGATAGTTCTGACGTTGGGGATAAGGGCCCAGGGGCTAAATCCCCAGTGGTTACAGAGTCCACTGATAATATTCCCTCTGTTATTCAGGAACCGGAAATACTTCTCAGGCCGGAACCTGGAGAGAAAATTGACGATTCGGCTGATGAATCGTGTGATCAAGAGAATGAGGGTGACAATTTGGTACAACCTTCACTGGCTGCACAATTGTCATATGTTGAGGCCTTGGACTCTCTACGCAGAAGGCTAGGTCCTCAACTTTGTCCCGAAGTGGCTCAACCTGAACCCCAATCAGGTGCGTCAGCCTTGGACTTCTTTACTAAGAAATCCACGGAAACTGTTCAACCGGTCCTTCCTCAAAGTCGTTTAATTTTGGAGCAAATTTCCAAAATTAATTCGAAAATCCAAGGACCCAATCCTATTCAAGGATCACCATTGGACAGTTATCCTAAGGGCATGGGGACCAATAGGTTTCCCAGTTTGATGATGAAACCTAAAGTGTTTGGTCAGGATTCGTATAGAATAGCGGATCCTACTTTACAACTAAATCCTCCCCCAATAGATCCATCGTTCAGAGAGGTTCTTAAGCAGGGGGCATCATTGCCTACTTCTCACAATATCCAGCTGTCGCAGCTGGAGATTTGGGAGAAATTGGCAAGAGCAGGTGTACATGTTACTTCCCATGCTGATATGTTTCTGTATGGCATTCTTTCAGCATTGGGGAGCTCAACGCCTTCCCAGTCAGATCTGGCGGAAGTGCGTAGGTATTTGGAAGCTCTAGCTCAGTCACATATGCATCTGTTTGATGTATTAGTTAGACTGGCTAGTGGTCCATTGCTTGCCAGACGCGATGCGTATCTTGACAAGTGTGCCTTGGACTCTTCAATAAAAGCCTCACTTAGAGTTCAGCCTTTGGAGTCTTCAACCCTTTTTGGCTCTAAGATTCCAGAGTGGCAAAATCTTATAAGGAGGACTTGACAAGGAGAAGCCTGCAGAGGGCAGCGGCTCCTCCTCACCCTAAGAAGAAAAGAAAGACCGGAGCTAAGTCTGAAGATGTCAAATTAGTTGTTAGCTCTTCAGAGAGTGGACAGCGTCAGGTTTTTTCCAAACCGGCTGCCTCCACCCAAGCTCCGCAGCAAAGTTCTCATCCCAGCAGGTTTAGAAAACCTAAAGGGAAGAGGAACAAGAATCAAAAATAGGGGTGCCCGCTTCTGCCAGGTCTGCCCAGACTCTTTGGAGTCATCGGGCTCGATCAAGTACAGTTTGCCAAAACCGGACATTCCCACCGGTGGCAGACTGTATCACTTTTGTCAGGCCTGGCAAAAGATCACCACAGACCAGTGGACACAGTCTGTGATAAGAAGCGGGTTTCGAATTCAATTTCGTGTCCAACCCAAATTGGCCAGAGTAGTTCCTCATTTTTTGAGGAAACCTCCAGCAGATCCAGAGAAAATTCGACTCCTTCAAGAGGAGATAGAATCTATGCTGGAAAAGCGTGCCATAGAACCAGTCACTTCACATCATCCGAAGGGGGGCTTTTACAGCCGATTATTTCTGGTTCAGAAAAAATCAGGAGGATGGAGACCGGTAATCGATCTTTCCAGATTGAACCGGTACATTCTTGCCCCTCATTTCAAAATGGAAACTGTAGACTCAGTTCGTCTTGCATTACGGAAGAACGACTGGGCCATATCAGTGGACTTAAAGGATGCATACTTCCACATTCTGATCCACCGGAAGTCCAGGAGGTATCTCCGCTTCCATTTTATGGGGAGAACATACCAATTTCGAGCTCTAGCGTTCGGGCTCTCTCCAGCCCCCTACGTTTTCACCAGAGTAGTGAAAACGGTAGTGAAGCACTGTCGTCTCCAGGGAATGCGTTTGCATGCATACCTGGACGATTGGCTTCAGCCTTCAGCCTCTCAGTTCCTGTCCATTCAGCACCGGGATCGGTTACTGAGGACGGTTTTGAACCTCGGATTTGTCCCGAATTGGGACAAATCAGAGCTAATTCCCAGTCAAATATTCTGTTTCCTGGGTGCTCGTTTCGATCTGGAGAAGGGTGTGATCGGACCTTCTCTGGACAGGATAGTAAGATTGCAAGCAAGTATACAGAAGATGTTTGCATCTCAGTCAGCGTCTGCCCGGGAAGTTCATTCTTTACTCGGACAGATGGAATCTGTGGCCCGTCTTCTACCTTATGGCCGGGCTCACAAACGTTTACTACAATGGCATGTGAAAGACCGTTGGTCTCAGGCAACTCAGTCTTGGGACTACCGTATTTCGCTGGGTCCTTGGTTCAGACAAGCAGTAGAGCAATGGCTGAACAAGGAATTTCTTCATGCTATGGTTCCGCTGGTTCAGCCACAACCAGACTTCTATCTGTTCACGGATGCGAGTCTGGTTGGATGGGGTGCCCATTTGGACGATCGCTCAGTTTCAGGCCAGTGGTCTGTTCAATGGAGCAAAGAACACATAAATGTTCTAGAACTCCGAGCAGTTTGGTTAGCTCTGAAGTCCTTTTGTCAGATAATTTCGGGCTGCCAGGTGTTGTTGTCGACAGACAACACAACCGTGGCGGCTTATCTGAACAAAGGAGGGGGGGCCAGGTCTCGAACCCTGTCGTTTATGGCAACCAAGCTGCTAGCATGGTGTGCGAACCGACAGGTGTCTCTCACAGCCAAATTCGTTCCAAGCAAACTGAACGTTCTCGCGGATTCTCTGTCGAGGAAAGGGCAGATCATTCATACAGAGTGGACGCTCCACAGGGGCACACTGTCTCAGATTTTTCACTTCTGGGAAGTCCCTCATATAGATCTGTTTGCGACGAGACTAAACAATCAACTTCCGACCTTTATGTCTCCATTTCACGACCCCCTAGCTTGGGCAGTGGATGCTATGTCCCAGTCCTGGGAGGGAATGTTAGCGTACGCATTCCCTCCCATTCCCCTTCTTTTGAAGGTGCTATTGAAAATGGAGAAAGAGACATGCTTGGTCATTCTGATAGCTCCATGCTGGGAAAGTCACCCGTGCTTTCCAGTGCTGTTGTCTCTGCTGGTTGCTCCAGCGATCAAACTCCCTCGTCGGCGGGATCTTTTGATCCAACCACACTCCCGTCTGGCTCATCCGAAACCGGAAATATTCAACCTGCACGCTTGGTTGTGCTGCAGGGAGGTCTCGAGAAGGCAGGATTTTCTAAAAGGTCTGCCGAGAGAGTCTGTGCCGCTAAAAGAGCTTCCACACAGTCTCTCTACAATTACCGTTGGAACGCTTGGATGGATTGGTGTCTCGAACGGGAGATGGATCCCATCGATCCATCTGTAATGGTTTTGGCAGACTTCCTTATCTTCCTGTTTGAAGAGAAGAAGCTGTCTCCTGTTTCTGTTAAAGGGTACAGGTCAGCCATTTCATCCACGCTGAAGCATTTATCTTCAGTCGATTTTTCCTCCGATCCTGTTCTCTCTGATATCATAAAGAGTATGGAATTGGAAAAACCAGTTGTAAGCAGGGTTGTTCCTCATTGGGATCTTTCTCTTGTTTTAGACTGTCTCAAAGAGTCTCCCTTTGAGCCGATGTCTTCTTGTTCACTCAAATGCTTGACTCAGAAAACAGTTTTTCTGATCGCCCTTGCTTCAGGTCGGAGGCGTAGTGAAATTCATGCACTATCTGCCTCTTCCGGCTCTGTGAATTTTTCAGCAGACAGAAACTCTGTTAAACTTCATTTTTTCCCTGGATTTTTGGCTAAAAATCAGGTTCCTTCTGTAGCGGGAATTCCCGTTGAAATTCCAGCTCTTTCTATGGATAAAGGTCGTTCTGGCACAATTCTGTGTCCAGTTCGTGCTTTGCGTTTTTATTTGAGAAGGACAAAAAGTTTTCGGAGAAAAAGAGAAAGACTCTTTATTTCCTATGTTAAGAATTATGACAAGGAAATAAGTCCTTCTACTATATCCAGGTGGATTGTGGAGACTGTTCGTTTTGCTTATGATCAAAAAGGCAGTTCCAAATCTTACAAGATTTGTGCTCATGAGCTAAGGGCTTTGAGTGCAAGTTTTGCTTGGCTAAATGGGGTCCCCTTGGATGCTGTTCTCAGAGCCGGTTTTTGGCGCTCTGAGAATTCCTTTATTAAGTTTTATCTAAGAGATACAGCTGGGATCAATGGGAAGTTATTTTCTCTGGGCCCTGTTGTGGCATCACAGAAAGTAATTTCCTCTTCTGTTTAATTCTTGTCCGGTGATCATTGACCGTACGGTTGAACACCGTGTTAAATATTTAGTTCCGCCTTCTGTGACGTCATAAATATGCACAGCGGATTAATACATTTGTGGTCAAAAAATGAAAGTAAAGTTTATTTTGACCATTTTTGAGCGTGTTTTCGCTCATTTTGTTTCGAGGTTTCGTTTTATTGTTTCACTCCTCTTTAGGGGAGTGCTTTTGCAACGCTGCTTTGGGTCTGGACTTTCCGGGAAAACAGCACGCATGCTTTTTCTAAAGTCCTAATTGTAAGTGTCAAATTCGACATGACCGGGTTTTTCGGGCATTTTGCTCTGTTACCAGCCTGGAGTCTCCTTACATACGATCCACTGTCGTCCTAATAATCGGACCACCTTCAGTTGCACAACGTTACCTCATGAGAAATCGGTAAGTTCCTTTATTCTTATTTTTATTGTGAATTTATCAGATTTCCCCACCATCCATGTAAGATTAAATCTAATTAGCATAAGTTACATTGTCGTGAGTACTAGAGAAACAAATTTTATATGTTGTTTTAACATAAATATTTGTGATCTATACTCACGACAATGTAACGACAAGGCCCTTATTTATATATATTTATATAACTCCCAACCTCCCCGCTTATCTGTTTTAATTTCCTCGCAAAGAGGTTATTTTACAGGTATGTTGTCACGAAGTCCGTGATTTTACGGTTAGTGATTTTCAGTCACTGGGTGACAAGTGGGGAATAAAGGTTGCGGTGGTCTTGAACGGCTGGTAGTCAAAGTCGGCGCTTCTGGGGGAATAGAGGGTAGCATAAGTTACATTGTCGTGAGTATAGATCACAAATATTTATGTTAAAACAACATATAAATTTAGGGGCGGGGATCTGTAAGGTTTACGATATATTGGGCTTTTTATGAAATGGAGGGGGTGGGGCATGGCCCCGGCGCATCCAGGGGACTCCCAGGTTGATGTCACTGAATGGGTCTTATCATAAGGAACAAGAATATATATGGTTTAGGGGTGGGGATCTGAATGGTTTCCGAGATATTGGGCCTTTTATTAAGTGGAGGGGGTGGGGCATGACCTCGGCGCATCCCTGAGGACCCCAAGGTTGGTGTTACTAAATGCGTCTTATCAATAGGAACAAGAATATATATGGTTTAGGGGTCGGGATCTGAATGGTTTCTGAGATATATGGCCTTTTATGAAGTGGAGGGGGTGGGACATGGCCCCGGCACAACCTGGGGGACCCTCAGGTTGGCATAAAAGCATATGGCTGAAAGAATTTTACTCAAGAAACATTTCTATAAAAGTTTTGTCCAAATATCTGCAATGACTTGGCAGTAAATGCCATTTTTCAATTTTCCCCATTATAAGTCTATGGAAACTCTAAGTTGCCATAGCAACCAAACTAATGGGCAGATTTTCATTAAAACACAAACTTTCAATCCCCCAGCCCAAGGATGCTACAGATAAAATTTGGGCTGAATCGGTCCAGTGGCTTCAGAGAAGAAGATGTTTGTAAGTGTTGACGTCAGACGACGACAGACAACTGCCTATCCTATAAGCTCCCCCGGAGCCTTCGGCTCTGGTCAGCTAAAAATGTGCTCTTGCGCAAGCCATTCATGTAAGCAACTCGCATACCAAATTTGGTTGAATTTAGGCTAACGATTTTGGAGGAGATAGCCGGACAGACCGACGGACAGACGGACGGAGGTGATAACAATATCCCCACTTTTCGTTGAAAAACGCGGGGATAACAATCAGAATCTTGGTAACGGTGAAGCTTCATACCAAATATCAAAGACCTGAGCCTTCCAGTTTCAGACAAGAAGATTTTTAAAGGTTTTCCTCATATAAGCCTATGTAAAATCAGTGGGGCCCCACACGGGGGTATTTTTGGCCAAAGGGTAATAATTTGAATAATTTTGGTATCGGTCCACTAGACGAAGCTTCATACCAAATATCAAAGACCTGGGCCTTCTGGTTTCAGCCAAGAAGATTTTTAAAGGTTTTCCCTATATAACCCTATGTAAAACAAATGGGCCCCGGCACGGGGGCATTTTTGGCCCCAGTGCTATAATTTGAAGAATCTTGGTAGTGGTCCACAAGACGAAGCTTCATACCAAATATCAAAGACCAAAGGTTTCAGACAAGAAGATTTTAAAACGTTTTCCCAATCTTAGCCTATACAAAACCAGTGGGCCCACTGGCGAGGGGGCATTTTTGGCCCTAGGGCTATAATTTGAACAACCTTGGTAGAGGTCCACTAGATGAAGCTTCATACCTAATATCAAAGACCTGGGCCTTCTGGTTTCAGACAAGAAATTTTTTAAAGATTTTCCCTATATAAGCCTATGTAAAACAAGTGGGCCCCTCCACTAGACAAAGATTCATACCAAATATCAAAGACCTGGCCCGTCTGGTTTCAGACAAGAAGATTTTTAAATGTTTTCCCCATTATAAGTCTATGTAAAACCAGTTGGCCCCAGCGCGGGGGCATTTTTGGCCCAAGGGCTATAATTTGAACAATCTTGGTAGAGGTCTACTAGATGAAGCTTCATACCAAATATCAAAGTCCTGGGCCTGGCAGTTTCAGAGAAGAAGATTTTTAAAGATAATCCCTGTATAAGCCTATGTAAAACCAAAGGGCCCCATTTGAATAATCTTGGTAGGGGTCCTATAGATGAAGCTTCATACCAAATATCAAAGACCTAATCCTTGTGGTTTCAGACGAGAAGATTTTTAAAGATTTTCCTTATATATGTAAAACCAGTGGGCTCAGGCATGGGGGAATTTTGTGGCCCCAGGGCTATAATTTGGACAATCTTGGTTAGCTACATGAAGCTTCATACCAACCACCAAAGACCTGTGCCTTCTGGTTTCAAACGAAAGGATTTTTATAGAGTTTCCCTATATAAGCCAGTGGGCCCCGGGGCGGGTCATTTTTTGGCCCCAGGGCTACCCTATATTATGAACCATCTTGGTTGAGGTCCACTCAGTACAACTTCCTACCAAATATCAAAAACCTGGGCCTTCTGGGTTCAGACAAGAAAATTTTCCCTATATAAGTCTAAGAAAAAACCTGTGGGGCCTGGGGCCATTTTTAAAACTTGGTAGAGGTCCACTGGATGAAGCTTCACACCAAATATCAAAGAACTGGGCCTTCTGGTTTCAGGCAGGAAGATTATTTAAAGGTTTTCCCCATATAAGTTTATGTAAAACTGGTGGGCCCTGGTACTGGGGTATTTTTGGACACAGGGCTAATATTTGAACAATCTTGGTGGAGGCCCACAAGAAACAGCTTCATACCAAATTTCAAACAATTGGGCCATCTGGTTTCAGACAAGAAGATTGTCAAAGGTTTTCTCTATGTAAGTCTATGTAAAACCAGTGGGCGCCGGCACTGGGGTATTTTTGGCCCCAGGGCTATAATTTGAACAATCTCGGGAGAGCTCTACATGAAAAAGCTTCACACCAAATATCAAAGACCTGGGCCTTCTGGTTTCAGACAAGAAGATTTTTGAAGGTTTTTCCTGTGTAAAGCTATGCAAAACTAATGGGCCCTGACCCAGGAGCTTTTTTTTGCCCGAGGGCTATAATCTGAACAATCTTGGTAGAGGTCCACTAGATACAACTTCATACCAAATATCAAACACCTTGGCCATCTGGTTTCAGACAAGAAGATTTTTAAAGGTTTTCCCTATAAGACATTGTAAAACTGGTGGGCCCCCGGAGCAGGGGCATTTTTGGCCCCAGGGCTATAATTTGAACAATCTTGGTACAGGCCCACTAGACAAGGCTTCATACCAAATTTCAGAGACCTGGGCCTTCTGATTTCAGACAAGAAGATTTTCAAAGGTTTTCCCTATTTAAGTCTATGTAAAACAGGTTGGCCCTAGCGTGGAGACATTTTTGGCCCCAGGGCTATATTTTTAAAAATCTTGGTAGAGGTCCATTAGATGAAGCTTCATACCAAATATCAAAGACCTGGGCCTTGCAGTTTCAGAGAAGAAGACTTTTAAAGGTTTTTCCTATATAAGTCTATGTAAAACAGATGGGCCCTGGAGTGTGGGCATTTTTTGGCCCCAGGGCAATAATTTGAACGATCTTGGTAGAGGTCCACTAGATGAAGCTTCATACCAAATATCAAAGACCTGGGACTTGCGGTTTCAGAGAAGAAGATTTTTCTAAGTTTTCAATAAACAAGAGGGCCATGATGGCCCTGGATCGCTCACCTGATCCATAGTGTAACAAGTGGGCCCCAGAGAGGGCCATTATTGGCCCCAGGGCTTAAATGTGCATAATGTTGAGGGAGGTCTTAAAGGTGAAGCTTCATACCAAACATCACCAAAGGCTATAATTTGAACAATCTTGGCAAAGGTCCACTAGATGAAGCTACACATCAAATATCAAAGACCTGGGCCTAGCGGTTTCAGAGAAGAAGATTTTTAAAGATTTTCCCTATATAAGCCTATGTAAAACCAAAGGGCCCCGGGACGGGGGCATTTTTTGCCCCAGCTCTATAATTTGAACAATCTTGGTAGGGGTCCACTAGATGAAGCTTCATACCAAATATCAAAGTCCTGGGCCTTGTGGTTTCAGAGAAGAAGATTTTTAAAGATTTTCCCTATATAAGCCTATGTAAAACCAAAGGGCCCCGGGGCGGGGGCATTTTTGGCCCCAGCACTATAATTTGAACAATCTTGGTAGGGGTCCACTAGATGAAGCTTCATACCAAATATCAAAGACCTGGGTCTTGTGGTTTCAGAGAAGAAGATTTTGAAAGATTTTCCCTATATAAGCCAATGTAAAACCAAAGGGCCCCGTGGCGGGGGCATTTTTTGTCCCAGCACTTTAATTTGAACAATCTTGGTAGGAGTCCACTAGATGAAGCTTCATACCAAATATCAAAGTCCTGGGCCTTGTGGTTTCAGAGAAGAAGATTTTTAAAGATTTTCCCTATATAAGCCTATGTAAAACCAAAGGGCCCCGGGGCGGGGGCAGTTTTGGCCCCAGCACTATAATTTGAACAATCTTGGTAGGGGTCCACTAGATGAAGCTTCATACCAAATATCAAAGACCTGGGCCTTGTGGTTTCAGAGAAGAAGATTTTTAAAGATTTTCCCTATATAAGCCAATGTAAAACCAAAGGGCCCCGTGGCGGGGGCATTTTTTGTCCCAGCACTATAATTTGAACAATCTTGGTAGGGATCCACTAGATGAAGCTTCATACCAAATATCAAAGTCATGGGCCTTGTGGTTTCAGAGAAGAAGATTTTTAAAGATTTTCCCTATATAAGCCTATGTAAAACCAAAGGGCCCCGGGGCGGGGGCATTTTTGGCCCCAGCACTATAATTTGAACAATCTTGGTAGGGGTCCACTAGATGAAGCTTCATACCAAATATCAAAGACCTGGGCCTTGTGGTTTCAGAGAAGAAGATTTTTAAAGATTTTCCCTATATAAGCCAATGTGAAACCAAAGGGCCCCGTGGCGGGGGCATTTTTTGTCCCAGCACTAAAATTTGAACAATCTTGGTAGGGGTCCACTAGATGAAGCTTCATACCAAATATCAAAGTCCTGGGCCTTGTGGTTTCAGAGAAGAAAATTTTTAAAGATTTTCCCTATATAAGCCTATGTAAAACCAAAGGGCCCCAGGGCGGGGGCATTTTTGGCACAAGCACTATGATTTGAACAATCTTGGTAGGGGTCCACTAGATGAAACTTCATACCAAATATCAAAGACCTGGGCCTTGTGGTTTCAGAGAAGAAGATTTTTAAAGATTTTCCCTATATAAGCCTGTGTAAAACCAAAGGGCCCCATGGCGTGGGCATTTTTTTTCCCAGCACTATAATTTGAAAAATCTTGGTAGGGGTCCACTGGATGAAGCTTCATACCAAATATCAAAGTCCTGGGCCTTGTGGTTTCAGAGAAGAAGATTTTTAAAGATTTTCCCTATATGAGCCTTTGTAAAACCAAAGGGCCCCGGGGCGGGGGCATTTTTGGCCCCAGCACTATAATTTGAACAATCTTGGTAGGGGTCCACTAGATGAAGCTTCATACCAAATATCAAAGACCTGGGCCTTGTGGTTTCAGAGAAGAAGATTTTTAAAGATTTCCCCTATATAAGCCAATGTAAAACCAAAGGACCACGTGGCGGGGGCATTTTTTGTCCCAGCACTAAAATTTGAACAATCTTGGTAGGGGTCCACTAGATGAAGCTTCATACCAAATATCAAAGTCCTGGGCCTTGTGGTTTCAGAGAAGAAGATTTTTAAAGATTTTCCCTATATAAACCTATATAAAACCAAAGGGCCCTGGGCGGGGGCATTTTTGGCCCCAGCACTATAATTTGAACAATCTTGGTAGGGGTCCATTAGATGAAGCTTCATACCAAATATCAAAGACCTGGGCCTTGTGGTTTTAGAGAAGAAGATTTTTAAAGATTTTCCCTATATAAGCCTATGTAAAACCAAAGGGCCCCAAGCGGGGGCATTTTTGGCCCCAGCACTATAATTTGAACAATCTTGGTAGGGGTCCACTAGATGAAGCTTCATACCAAATATCAAAGACCTGGGCCTTGTGGTTTGAGAGAAGAAGATTTTTTAAATTTTTGGTGAAATCAAAGTACTGAAAGTACTGAGGAAAGTTGATTTATGAGGTATATTCACCATGATAAAATGGTAGTGGTAGATTAAACAGTTCTCTAAGTATCTTTTTGACAAAGTTGAAAAAGGAGTTTAACCAGGTTCGTCTAAGAAAAAAATCCTGTTGCTTGTTATTGTCCTCGTGACAATCACTGACAATCTGACTGGCGCCTACCGTGAACAAAATCCAGGTATTGGTTATTGATAGCACGGTGCTATCCTAAGATGTCAGAGCGGAACGTCAGAAAAAAATTCCGGACTGTGCTTGTTTGTTTGTATGTTTGTTTGCTTGTTTTGCGGTTTAACATCCCCGTCAACACTGACTAGGTCATTTAGAGACGTTGCTTCCAATTTTGTGAGACTTTTACCCAACACTAAAATGAAATGACATAATTATCAAGCCTGTCGCGCAATGAAACCAAATAGGCCTGTGGCATGGATGGTCCGATTCGCACCACTTTGCCTGGGCAGGCTTAGATCCTCTAAGCGGTTTACCAGTACTCATGTGCGGTCGATTTCAGCTCGGCGTGGAAGTATCTTGCAGTCCGTCTATTTCTTCAAGCCCTGATGGGCGGGGGCGGTAGGACTGTGCTTGGCATTTGGCCATTGGCAAACAGAACCTTCATCATCAGACGCCACATAATGCGGTGTCCCATCAGATCTAATGTACCTGCTTAAATGAACAGTCCGATTCTCAGTTCATGACTATTCTCCAAACTTACATCCAGAGACGATCGATCCACCAGTTCTCTCAGCACTTTGATTAATTGAGTATTTACGCAAATACGGTGTTTATCTGGAGCACTGGACGGGAGTGAACTTTAAAACCTATTGCTTTCTTTCGGGGAGTCATGGGTCTCCAAAAATGAAGTGTACATTGCTTTCGGAGACGTTACAGCAGAGCCCTTTAATTTCTACATTTTAAACAATGGAGACGCTTCGACTTAGATTCTTCTTCCCAAGTGTCTATAAAACGAGTGCATATGCACCCAATGCCGTGTCCCAACAGATCTAATGTACCTGCTTAAACGAACAGTCCGATTCTCAGTTCATGACTATTCTCCAAACTTACATCCAGAGACGATCGATCCACCAGTTCTCTCAGCACTTTGATTAATTGAGTATTTACGCAAATACGGTGTTTATCTGGAGCACTGGACGGGAGTGAACTTTAAAACCTATTGCTTTCTTTCGGCGAGTCATGGGTCTCCAAAAATGAAGTGTACATTGCTTTCGGAGACATTACAGCAGAGCCCTTTAATTTCTACATTTTAAACAGTGGAGACGCTTCGACTTAGATTCGTCTTCCCAAGTGTCTATAAAACGAGTGCATATGCACCCAAAAATGCAAAGCTTCCTTTTATAACACTGAAGGGTTTGATTCGAGGTCACAGAATGAGGTGTCTGATCAGTGGCTTCTGAATTTGCTTAACCAATATATGACAATGGAATCTTCCAACAAATAAGTTCGGAACAGGATTGTCAGATTTGTTTTCTTAAAGGTAGGTTTTGCAAGAATATATGTTTTTTAGCAATCAATGCAGACTCAGATCAGACGCCAAGTTGTGCTGCGTCTGATCTGGGCCTACAATACTTACATGCCATAAAAAGTGACGCTAGTTATATATGTGCTAATGTCCAGTTCGGAAACCGAGGGGTGAAAGGGAAGGAACACCTGTGGAATCAAGTCCGCCTTGATATAAAAGGATACACCGAGTATCAAAGCTGGAAAAGTCCAGTTCGGCAACTGAGGGGTGAAAGGGAAGGAACACCTGTGGTTCAGCGCAAATGTTGAGAAATCAATGTGCTGGAAAAGGAAATGAGGCAAGTGCTTAATTTGGACTATTTTATGCAGCGAACGAACAGCGGAAGTGTAGTAACGCGGTCCAGTACCGGAAGTAGAAATGCAATGACATATAAACTTGATACAAGTATCAACTTTCAAAACTATTTTTGGCTCCTGTGACCTAGATGTGCAACGGACGGGAACCATTTGAACAACTTTGAAAGGGGATCACCTAAGGATCATTCCTGTGTAGTTTGGTCAAAATCCGATCAGTGGTTTAGGAGGAGATGTTGTTTAAAGAAATTGTTTACGGACGGACGCACGGATGGACGGACGCACAACGGACAAAAAGTGATCCCAAAAGCTCACCTCGTCACTACGTGACGGTGAGCTAAAAAAACAAGCCTATGGGCCACTATGCTCACCAGAGCTAAGGTGGGCACTGCCCAATGACAGCCATGTATTTTAACATTATATCATTTTAATCTACCAATTATAAAGTCTCCCAAATGAACCCCTATATCCGAATAAGCATCCATCTGGACTCAGTATCTAAAACATTAGGCCTTTTATTAAGAAGAGGGTGTAGGGCATGGACCCAATGGAGCCCTGGCCCCGAGGTTATAAAACTTTTTTCATGCTCAAACAAACTGAGCATGAAACTTGTGGTGCTCATAAAAATTAAAATACTAAGAAGTTGGGCGATTTTTCTTTCTCAGATAGCAGAGAATGTTATTTATCCTGCTCACAAATTTTAAAAAGCCAACAAATGTTGGCATTTTAAAATTTGTGAGCAGGACAAATTTCATGCTCAAGTGAGTTGAGCATGAAAAAAGTTTTATAACCTCGGGGCCTGGTTTGAATCACTTAATGCCTCTTATCATAAGAAATAAGAATATATATGGTGTAGCAGTGGGGATCTGTATACCGGAGTTATAAGGCCTCTTAAGCGGTGGAGGGGTTGGGGTATGTCCTGTTGATCCCAGGAAAGCCCAAGATTGTTGTCCCTACAAGGACCAAGAATATATATATATATATGGTTTATGGGTGGGAATCTGAATGGTTTCTGATATATGAGGCGCTTCTATGACATGGAGAGGGGAGGAATGGCCCCTGCGACCCCCAAGTGGATGTGCTATTGATAAGGAACAAGAACATATATGATTATGGGGTGGGAATTTGAATGGTTTCTGAAATATATGGCCTTTTAAAGTGGCGGGGCGGGGCGGGGTGCATCGCCCTAGCACAAAGTGACCCCCAGGTTGGTGTGACTGAATGAGTCTTATCATAAGGAACAAGAATATTATAGTTTATGGGTGGGGATCTGAATGATTTCTGAGATATAATAATAATAATAATAATAAATAATCAACTTTATTTAACGAGGGTAGACACATTTAGTTTACACTAATCTTCCATGTGGCCCTCTCTAAACTAGCAAACAAGATTATTTACAAATTTACACAAACTACAAATACAAATTACAAATCTAACCCACTGTTCACTGGAAACCCCTAAAGGATATAGGCAAATAGTGCAGACCCAGTTTAGATGTGGTGTCTTGTCCGGGTGGTTCTACACTGTTTTCCCATAAATAAAATGGACACCCCCTCTATGACAAATGGATTTGCCCAATATATAGCAATGGAAGAGTTCACAAGTATACAGTGGGTTAAACTTGATCATAATAGTAATGATGAAGAAATGAAAATATTATGTTTTCACTCTATCACTAACATCCACACTCTAAAAAAAATATATAGATACTCACTATAGGGCATTATGAGTGGGATCACTGTTTCAACTATTTATAAAATGATTATGGAAAGAGCTAACTGAATTAAGATTTTTTAATGTGGTGGGTAAGCTATTCCATACAATGGGCCCTGAATATATGATACTCTGCTTAAATATTTCCTTTTTAGGTCTGGGTGGGATAAAGTTAGAAGCCAGCATAGATCTTAAAAGTGGCGTATTTTCATCCAATATTCTTTGGTTAAACATTTCATTTATATAAGGCGGTGTTTCAGACCTATCGACTTTAAACATGAATTTGGATTTTCGTAGAAATAACCTCTCAAAAACTGTCAATATTTTTAATTCTTCCATACTTTGAAAAATGTTTTCAACATTATAGTCTAATATAATCTTACAAGCTCTTTTCTGAAGTGGAAATATTCTTCCCAGGTTAATTTGAGAAGTCCCACCCCAAACCAGATTACAATAATCTATATGTGGCTGAATGTATGTTTTGTAGAACCGAGTTCTCAGTTCAATATCAAGGAACTCTTTTATTCTTGATAACAACCATAGATTTGATGATATCTTTTTGCAAAGCTGATCAACATGACTCGTCCAAGATAAATTGTTATCAACTATAATGCCAAGTATTTTATCCCTGCCTATGGTATTTAAGTCTTCATTATTTAAAGATAAGATTAAATTGGTATTGCTTAGCATAGTTCTTTTCTGATGGGTTGTGATCAGCATCAGTTTAGTCTTTGAAGTATTTACAACCATGCCATTAGCTTTGCACCATTTGGAAAGGTTCTTCAGAGCCACTTGCAAATTACTTTCTATTTCAGCCTGTGAAATCCCAATTTCATACATAGTTGTATCATCAGCGTACATATCAGTATTTATTGGCCAGGTATAAAGAGGTAAATCATTAATAAATAATAACAAGAGGCCCATGGGCCACTATGCTCACCAGAGCTCAGGTGGGCACTGCCAAATTGCAGCCATGTATTTTAACATGATATCATTTTAATCTGCCAAATGAACCCCCATATCCAAATGAGCATCAATGTGGACTCAGTATATGAAACATTAGGCCTTTTATGAAGTAGAGGGGGTGGGGCATGGACCCAATGGAGCCCTGGTTGGTATCACTAAATGTGTCTTATCACAAAGAACAAGAATATATATGGTTTAGCAGTGGGGATCTGCATGGCTGGAGATAAAAGTGGAGGGGTTGGAGCATGCCCTGTCGTTCCCAGGAAAGCCCAAGATTGTTGTCCCTAAATGTGTCTCATCATAAGGACCAAGTATATATATGGTTTAGGGGTGGGAATCTGAACAGTTTCCAAGATATCCTTTCATGAAGTGATAAAGGAGAGGACTGGCCCCTGCGGACACCCCTACAGTAGGTGTGCTAGTAATAAGGAACAAGAACATTATATGAATATGGGGTGGGGATTTGAATGGTTTCTGAAATATATGGCCTTTTATGAAGTGGAAGGGCGGGGCACATTGCCTCAGCACAAAGAGACCCCCAAGTTGGTGTGACTGAATGAGTCTTATCATAAAGAACAAGAATATATATGGTTTAGGGGTGCGGATCTGAACTATTTCTGAGATATGTGGCTTTTAATGAAGTCAAGCGGTGGAGCAAGGCCCGGGCATGCCCCGGGGACTCACAAGCTGGTGTCAATGAATGTGCCTTATCATAAGGAAGATGAATATATATGGTTAAGGGGTGGGGCTCTGAACAGTTTCTGAGATATAAGGCCTTTTGTGAAGTGCAGGGGTGGGGCAAGACCCAGGGAGACCCCCAGGTTGGTGTCAATGAAAGTGTCTTATCATAAGGAACAAGAATATATATGGTTTAGGGGTGGGGATCTGTAAGGTTTCCGAGATATTGTGATATTATGAAATGGAGGGGGTGGGGCATGGCCCCAGCACATCCCTGGGGACCCCAAGGTTGGTGTCACTGAATGTGTCTCATCATAATGAACAAGAACATATATGGTTTAGGGGTGGGGATCTGAACAGTTTCTTAGATATATGGCCTTTTGTGAAGTGAAGGGGTGGGGCATGGCTCCGGCGCACCCCGGAAGACCCCCAATTTGGGGTCAATGAATGCGTCTTATCATAAGGAGCAAGAATATATATGGTTTAGGGGTGGGGATCTGTAAGGTTTCCGAGATATTGGGCCTTTTATGAAATGGAGGGGCGGGACATGGCCCCGGCGCATTCCGGGGGGACCCCCAGTTTGATGTCACTGAATGCGTCTTATCATAAGGAACAAGAGTATATAGGGTTCAGGGGTGGGGATCTGAATGGTTTCCGAGATATTGGGCCTTTTATGAAGTGGAGGGGGTGGGGCATGGCCTCGGCACATCCCGGAGGACCTCCAGGTTGGTGTCACTGAATGCGTCTTATCAATAGGAACAAGAATATATATGGTTTAGGGGTGGGGATCTGTAAGGTTTCTGAGATATAGGTCATTTTATGAAGTACTTGGGGCGTGGCATGGCCCCGGCACAACCTACTGGACCCCCAGGTTGACATAAAAGCATATGGCTGAGAGAAGTTTACTAAAGGAACATTTCTATGAAAGTTTTGTCAAAATATCTGCAAAGGCTTTGTAGTTAATGCCATTTTTCAATTTTCCCCATTATAAGTCTATGGAAAATCTAAGTTGCCATAGCAACCAAACTAAAGAGCCGAATTTCATAAAAAAACACAAAACCTGTTAAGGCAAATATGGTGAATATTTCCATAAACTTTCAGCCTCATAGAGCATACGGTTTCTGAGGAGATGATTTTTTAAGTATTTTTTTTTCTATTTTTTCATTTTGGTTTCCATGGCAACCAATACAAATGAGCAGTAGGCCTAAAATCATATGGCAGATAGTAGATTGCCTAAGGAATATTTCTATGAAAGTTTTGTCAAAATATCTGCAGTGGCTTGGCAGTAAATGCCATTTTTCAATTTTCCCCATTATAAGTCTATGGAAACTCTAAGTTGCCATAGCAACCAAACCAATGAGCCGAATTTCATAAAAAACACAAACTTTCAATACCCCAGCCCAAGGATGCTACAGATAAAATTTGGGCTGAATCGGTCCAGTGGCTTCAGAGAAGAAGATGTTTGAAAGTGTTGACGTCAGACAACGACAGACGACGACGACGACGACGCCGGACAACTGCCTATCCTATAAGCTCCCCCGGAGCCTTCGGCTCTGGTGAGCTAAAAACATAAAAGGTCCTAAAATGGAGCCCTGTGGAACTCCATTAATTATGATTTCATCATCTGAAGCTATATTATTAACACAGACTCTTTGTTTGCGATTTAGAAGATATGAACCAAACCATGACATAGTTTTATCTGATAGTTTGTAAAGTTTTAGCTTCTGTAATAAAATGTTATGGTCAACCAAATCAAATGCTTTTTTAAAGTCGATCATTACTACCCCAACCATGTATCCATCATTAATTGCATTAAGCCATTTATTTGCCATTCCTAATAAAGCTGTTTCACATGAATATGAAGGCCTAAATCCCGACTGTGTTTTATGTAGTAAGCTGTGGCTAGTGAGAAAATCCATTAAAGAATCATGAATATGTTTTTCAAGAATTTGGGATAGTATGGGAAGTACAGATATAGGCCTAAAATTATTCACATCATCTTTAGAGCCATTTTTGTGAAGTGGTGTTACTTTTCCTAACTTCCACTTATCAGGGAAAAAGGAGTTGTGAATGCTATGGTTACAAATGTAAGTGATGCTGTCAACAATGTATGGTGCTGCAGCTTTAAGCAAACGTGGACCGATCTGATCAAAGCCTGTAGCCTTAGATATATCAATATGGGACAGGTATTTCAAGACTTTGTCTCGTGATATTTCAGGGATATCAAATTCAACACCACTGGGGACTTTGCTTTCACAGAAATTTTGCAGTTTTTCAAAGTTACATTTTTCTACTGGCTCCTTCAATTTTGAAGCAATTGATATAAAGAAATTATTGAATTGAGTGGCCATTTCAAAATTATCATCAATACAATTGTTTTCAATCTTTAGTGAAGAAATATTACTGACGTTAGTTTTTCTCTTGATTCCAATTTCCTTAAATAGCTTCCAAACACTGCCAGGGTTGTTATTGTTCTCGCATATTAAAGCTGAATACTGAGCTTTCTTTGATATATGGCTTTTAATGAAGTAAAGCAGTGGGGCATGACCCAGGCAGTCCGGATGACTCCCAAGCTAGCGTTATTTGAATGCGCTTTATCACAAAGAAGATAATTATATTTGGTTTAGGGGTGGGGCTCTGAACAGTTTCTGAGATATATAGCCTTTTGTGAAGTGGTGGGGTGGGGCAAGGCCCTGGCTTGACCCAGGAGACCTCCAGGTTGACGTCAATGAATGTGTGTTATGATAAGGAACAACAATATATATGGTTAGAGGTGGGGACCTATAAGGTTTCCAAGATATTGGGTCTTTAATTAAATGAAGGGGTGGGGCACGACTCCGGCACATCCTGGGGGACCCCCAGGTTAGTGTCAATGAATGCGTCATATCATAAGAAACAAGAATATATAAGGTTTTGGGGCGGGGATCTGAATGGTTTCTGAGATTGATGGCCTTTTGTGAAGTGGAGGGGTGGGGCAAGAGGCCCCGGCGCACCCAGGAAGACCCCCAAATTGGTGTAAATGAATGAGTCTCTTCATAAGGAACAAGAATATATAGGGTTTAGGGGTGGGGATCTGTAAGATTTCCAAGATATTTGGCCTTTTATGAAATGGAGGGGGTGGGGCATGACCCCGGCACAACCTGGGGGACCCCCAGGTTGGTGTCACTGAATGCGTCTTATCATAAGGAACAAGAATATATATGGTTTTGCGGTGTGGATCTAAATTGTTTCTGAGATATATGGCCTTTTGTGAAGATGGGGTGGGGCAAGGCCCAGGCGCATCCCGGGAGACCCCTAAGTTGGTGTCAGTGAATGTATATTTTCATAACGAACAAGAATATATATGGTTTAGGGGTGGGGATCAGTAAGGTTTCCAAGATATTGGGCCTTTTATGGAATGGACGGGATGGGGCATGACCCCGGCACGTACCAGGGGACCCCCAGGTTGGTGTCAGTGAATGGATCTTATCATAAGGAACAAGAATATATATGGTTTTGGGGTGGGGATCTGGATGGTTTGTGAGTTATATGGCCTTTTATGAAGTGAAGGGGGCGGGGCATGGCCCCAGTTTAACCTGGGGTACCCCCATGTTGGCATTAAAGCATATGGCTGGGAGACATTTACTCAAGAAACATTTCTATAAAAGTTTTGTCAAAATATCTGCAATAACTTGGCAGCAAATGCCATTTTTCAATTTTCCCAATTATAAGTCTATGGAAAATCTAAGTTGCCATAGCAACCAAACTAAAGAGCCAAATTTTATGAAAAACACAAAACCTGTAAAGGCAAATATGGTGAATATTTCCATGTACTCTCAGCCTAATAGAGCAAACGGTTTCTGAGGAGATGATTTTTAAAGCATTTTTTTTCCTATTTTTTTTTTATTTTGGTTTCCATGGCAAACAATGGAAATGAGCAGTAGGCCTAAAAATCATATGTCAGATAGTAGATAGCTAACAAACATTTCTATGAAAGCTTGGTCAAAATATCTGCAGAGGCTTGGCAGTAAATGCCATTTTTCAATTTTCCCCATTACAAGTCTATGGAAACTATAAGTTGACATAGCAACCAAACTAATGAGCCGATTTTCATAAAAAACACAAACTTTCAATCCCCCATCCCAAGGATGCTACAGATAAAATTTGGGCCCAGTGGCTTCAGAGATGTCCTTTGAAAATGTTGACGTCATAGGATGACGACGACGACGACAACGGTGACGGACAACGGCCTATCATATAAGCTCCCCCAGAGCCTTCGGCTCTGGTAAGCTAAAAACTATTTTTACCTCCTGTGACCTAGATGTGCAATGGACTGGAACCATTTGAACAACTTTGAAAGGGGACCACCTAAGGATCATTCCTGAGAAGTTTGGTAAAATTCTGATCAGTGGTTTAGGAGGAGATGTCATTTGAAGAAATTGTTTATGGATGCACGCACGTATGGATGGACGTACTGACGATGGACGAAAAGTGATCGCAAAAGCTCACCTTGTCACTATGTGACAGGTGAGCTAATACAAGAGGACCATGATGGTCCGATATCCCTCACCTGAGCTAAGAGATTTTTATGTGGGTCCTTGGGCGGGACAATTTTTGGCCTCAGGGCTATAATTTGAACAATCTTGGTAGAGGTCCACTAAATGAAGCTTAATATCAAATATCATTAGCCTGGGCCTTTTGGTTTCAGATAAAACAATTCTTTAAGGTTTTCCCTATATAAGCCTATGTAAAAGATGCGGGCCCTGTGGGGCGGGGGGCATTTTCGGCCCCTAGGCTAGAATTTAAACAATTTTAGAAGAGGTCCACTAGATGATGCACCAAGCGTCATACCAAATATCCAAGATCTAGGCCTTTTAGTTTCAGACAAGAATACTTTTAAAGGTATTCCCTATATTTGCCTACGTAAAACCTGGGACAGTGCCATTTTTGGCCCCAGGGCTATAATTGGAACAATCTTGGTAGAGGTCCATCAGTTGAATCTTCATACCAAACATCAAAGACCTGGGCCCTCTGGTTTCAGACAAGAAGATTTTTAAAGGTTTTCCCTATATAAGCCTATGTAAAACCAGTGGGCCATGGGACGGGGCCATTTTTGGCCCCAGGGCTATAATTTGAACAATCAGAATCTTGGTAACGGTGAAGCTTCATACCAAATATCAAAGACCTGGGCCTTCCAGTTTCAGACAAGAAGATTTTTAAAGGTTTTCCTCATATAAGCCTATGTTAAATCAGTGGGGCCCCACACAGGGGTATTTTTGGCCAAAGGGTAATAATTTGAATAATTTTGGTGTCGGTCCACTAGACGAAGCTTCATACCAAATATCAAAGACCTGGGCCTTCTGGTTTCAGCCAAGAAGATTGTTAAAGGTTTTCCCTATATAAGCCTATGTAAAACAAATGGGCCCCGGCACGGGGGCATTTTTGGCCCCAGTGCTATAATTTGAAGAATCTTGGTAGTGGTCCACAAGACGAAGCTTCATACCAAATATCAAAGACCAAAGGTTTCAGACAAGAAGATTTAAAATGTTTTCCCTATCTTAGCCTATACAAAACCAGTGGGCCCACTGGCGAGGGGGCATTTTTGGCCCTTGGGCTATAATTTGAACAACCTTGGTAGAGGTCCACTAGATGAAGTTTCATACCTAATATCAAAGACCTGGGCCTTCTGGTTTCAGACAAGAAATTTTTTAAAGATTTTCCCTATATAAGCCTATGTAAAACTAGTGGGCCCCTCCACTAGACAAAGATTCATGCCAAATATCAAAGACCTGGGCCGTCTGGTTTCAGACAAGAAGATTTTTAAATGTTTTCCCCATTATAAGTCTATGTAAAACCAGTGGGCCCCAGCGCGGGGGCATTTTTGGCCCCAGGGCTATAATTTGAACAATCTTGGTAGAGGTCTACTAGATGAAGCTACATACTGAATACCAAAGACCTGGGCCTTCTGGTTTCAGACAAGAAGATTTTGAAAGGTTTTTCATTATTTTCTCCTTTTCGTTGCCATGGCAACCTGAATTCTGCATAGAATGGGATTCTTTGAACAATTTTGAGAGAGGACCACCCACAGATCATTTCTGCCAAGTTTGGTCAAAATCTGTTCAGTGGTTTAGGAGATGATGTCATTTATAGAAATTGTGGACGGACATCCGGATGGACGACGACGACGGACGTAAGACCGATCACAATAGCTGCACGGAGCCTTCGGCTCAGGTGAGCTAAAAACCAGTGGGCCCCAGGTCTGTCCATTTTTGGCCACAGGTCTATAATTTGAACAATCTTAGTAGAGGGCCACTCGGTGATGCTTCTTTCCAAATATCGTTGGTTTCAGACAAGAAGATTTTTTAGAGGTTTTCCCTATATAAGTCAATGTAAAACCAGTAGGCCCCGGGGGTGCGGCCATTTTTGGCCCCCCGGGCTACAACTTAAATAATCTTGGTAGAGGTCCCCTACATGAAGCTACATGCCAAATATCAAAGTAAAGGGCCTTGTGGTTTCAGAGAAGAAGATTATTAAAGGTTCTCCAAACGAAAGTCCATGTAAAACCAGTGGGCCCCGGGCTGGGGTCATTTTTTGGCTCCAGGGCTATAATTTGAACAATCTTTGTAGAGGTCCACTTCAACTTGAATAATCTTGGTAGAGGTCCCCTACATGAAGCTTCATATCAAACATCAAAGACATGGGCCTTCTGGTTTCAGACAAGAAGATTTTTAAAGGGTTTCCCTATAAAGTCTACGTCAAACCGGTGGGCCCTGGGGCGGGCCATTTTTGGCTTCAAGGCTATAATTTGAACAATCTTGGTAGATGCCACCTAGATGAAGCTTTATACCAAATATTAAAGGTCGGGACCTTTTGGATTCAGAAAAGACAATTTTTAAAGGTTTCCCTTATGAAAGTCTATGTACAACACGTGGGCCCCAGGGCGGGGCCATTTTTGGCCCCAAGGCTATAATTTGAACAATCTTGGAAGAGGTCCATAAGCTGAAGCTTCAAACCATAGGGGCTTGAATCATGAAAAAAAAAAATGAAAAAAAAAAAAAAAAAAAAAAAAATTTTTTTTTTTGGGACTATATTAGAGACAAGGGGGGAAACTTCGGCTCCATTTTTAGGGGGTTACCTCATTTTACCCAGTGTATCTTTTTCTCAAATGCAGTTTTTCACCTGCTTATTACGAAATATACAAGTTAAATATGTCCACTTTGCAACAATAATCCACCTCTGTCTGTCACTTGCAGGAAACATGTTTTTCTCGCATGGATTAACTCAGCAAAGCAAAATTCGGCATAAACGTGTGACAAAAATTTTCAGGTTTTCATTAATCACAAGCGAACTAGTGTTACGGAGGAAACTTTTTTCGCTTTCAACTGATGTCTTTCATTAAAATGAACCTCTCTTGACCAATTTGAATCCAAAATGATGTATTTGCAGCTCTAAATTTAGATTTTACTACTTTTACATCGCTTTATGTAACAGATCAAGAAAACAATCGTCGCGAAGCTTGGTTTTTCTGCTGATTCCGGGCTACTCTATCGATGAACTAACGACCGGAACGACCGGTGCTGTTTAATTTTGATACCGTTCGAAGTAGTGACAAATGAGCATTATCGCTATTTTTCTTCCATTTTCAACTAAACCCCAAGATGGGACACAGACGATGTATACTGCATATACTCCAGTTTTGAAGGCTGAACGAGTACACGGTCACCATGTAATTATTGTAGGGTTCTTTAACCTGCACAGGGGATGGTTCTCCCTGCACAGGGGGTCTCCAGTTAACGTCCAGATTCGAAGGACAATGCACTTTATGATATTCATACCTGCAAAATTTATGATGCCAATGGAACGTGCTCTGACGCCGAAATTTTGTCACCGCTGCTGGGGCTCGAACCTAGGACCTTTAGCATCAGAGGCACTGAGCTAGGTGGGTGGCTAAATTTAGGAAGGCAGGGATTAGCCGTAGTTATCTCCTTACCGGACTCAGAAAAAGTGAAATGCATTTTTTATTGAAATCGTGGACGTTTTGTGTTATTTTCAAAACAGTTTCACTCATGCTTGTGTAGACAGAAATAAATAAATAAATAATAATAAAAAACAACAACAACAAAAAAAAAAAACAGCCAGCTTGTTAAAAATGCCACCAATACGTAAATGTTCAAAATGATGCAGCATGGAAACAATTTGTTCCCTATTGCATATTCCTATTTATGTTTTGAAATTTTGATCCTGGGTCGCTAATGGCCAGTAAATGACAATAAGCACTACATAGGTTGGGCCCTTTGGGTCCTTTTCCAACAGGGGACAGAACCCCTACAGTGCAGCACACACATGCTCTCTTATCCGCGAGTTTCTGAAGTGGACGCTTCAATTTATGAATTCGGCCAAATCCATTGATGTAGGGACTTAGGTAAAAAAAAAAAAAAACACTGCTCAATTCTTCTGTTCAGCAAGTTTGTATTAATCTGAATAGGCACCACAACTCACCACAACACGGCAAACCAAAAAGGTCAGAATAAGCTAGAGCATATCAACCTTGAATTTTTTTTGAGGGGGGGGGGGGGGGGGGAGGAGCGGGGATCATTTTACGGTCCTTTCGAGTTTATTTCACTCATATCGAGCCGATTGTTAATCACATGTGGTCGAAGACCGTAGTATCCGGTAAAAAAAAACAAAAACAAAAAAAAAAACAGGCCTTCCGTTGCAGAACTCTTGAATGCCTTAAAATAGATGACGTTTATGAAAGGTTTGATTGTGAAGTGCTTAGATCCGTTGAAAAAAGTACTTGTATTAGCCTAGAGTGTATTGGAAAGTAAGTGAGAAATGGGGCCTTTTCAATATATAGGACATTTAATTTTGGTGCTGTTGAGTAAAGCGGCATTCCAATCTTAGTGCTTCTCGACCAGGCTATTGAAAGGTTATAAAACGTTTTTCATGCTCAATTCAGTCGAGCGTTAAATTTGTAATACTCGCTATTTTTAAATACTAACAGTTCATAAATTTTCCTGCTTAGATTTGTTTGTTTGATTTGAGGTTTAACGTCCCCGTCAACACTGCACAGGTCATTTTGGAGACGCTGCTTCCAATTTTGTGGGACTTTTACCCGACCTCAAGATGAAATGACATCTCAAGCCCTGCCGCCCAATGAACCAATAGGGTTAATTAACATGGACGGGCCGACTCGCACCGCTTTGCCTGGGCAGGCTTAGATGCTCTAAACGGATTACCAGTACTCGTGTGCGGGTCGGTTTCAGCTCTGTGTGGAAGCATCATTTCTTCATGCCCCGATGGGCGGGGCCGTTTCCTGCTTAGATTAGAACTGAATAATAGAATGTATGATGGGATTGAGGCCGAAACAAGGAATTTTCAAGCAAGTTTTCAGTTAAGTTAAGTATCATGTAGGGTTTTGTCGAGCATGAGACTTTAATTCACTGAAAACGAGCCCGAAGCCACGACCTCAATATTGATTATTTTTCTCACCCAAACACTTTAAGGAATTTATTTGTTTAATTAGATGTTTAAAGTGCCCATCAAAGGTCATTTTGGAGACGTTGAATCCATTTTGTGGGACTTTTACTCGACATTGAGATGAAATGACATCTCAGGCCCTGTCGCCCAATGAAACCAATAGGGTTTATAAGCATGAACGGTCTGACTCGCACCGCTTTGCCCGGGCAGGCATTGATTCTCTGAGCGGTTAGCAGTACTCGCGTGCGGTCGGTTTCAGCCCTGCTTGGAAGCGTCACGCAGCCCACATATTTCTTTAAGCCCCGATGGGCAGGTCCGAAAACTTTAAAGAATGCGTTGTGAACTGCACAAATATACAGAAATTAAAAAGCGATAAAGCACATTCACACCAATATAACACAACAAAATGTCAGTATTTTAATATTCATACCTCCTGAAAAATATCCATTTTTCCAGTGAGCCGCTAAAGTTTGTGTCTAAAGCATCCGTTTACATGTAAAGTGCTACGCATGAAATAAAAACCATTGCATGTACATTTCATGACCTGCTTTCTTTGACACTTGACATGTGTCCATTTCATTAATAGTTGATAAGGACATGTCATTCTGACTGTTAAAAATGTACATTTAAGGGAAAACTGAGAAGCTGCTCCCCTAATTGCATGGATAACAAAACATGCTACAGAAGACGGTTTTGAAAACAAAATTACCTCCGGCTCAATGTGGGTGTTTTGCAATGACTGACATAATGAGATAGCTAATAAACCCTAGAGTGAGGCAGCAGTATGAGGCAAAGAAAACCAACACTTAAGAAATGAAAATTATTTTTCTGCTGTTCATGATGGTACGAACGCTGTGGGTTGTGTGCAAAGTAAGTGAACCCCGAAGGGGTTCTTGTAAACTTTGTTAGCGACTTGCTGTCGTTCATACTTTCATGAAAAGCAGAAAAAATAAGTTTATTGTTTTATAATTACAATCTTTGCCCCTCATCACTGGGCGAAAAATAATGCTTATAGGGCAAACTTTTTTAAAGTGAAAAACATTTACACGCCATTTTACTACAAAGAGAGGAACAGCGTTGACCTCACCAACGCCCGTAGAGAACCATGGTTTAGAATAACGTCACTTCATGTCACTGAAAATCATGTGACTCGATGCGTTCACGGAAGTATGAACTACACTGTTTTCTAGGTGTTTCACATTACATTTTTTTTAATTATGAGCCGGATAAATTTCATACCCTATCAGTTGAGCATGAAAAAGTTTTATAATCCTTGGGCCAGGTTGGTGCAGTTTAGGTCTGTACACCGTTCTTTTTAACTCTGGAATGAACAGTACACAATATTTCCATACCCTCTACTTAATCGTAAGACCTCCACAAATTTAATTCAAATATCTGAGAGAGAGAGAGAGAGAGAGAGAGAGAGAGAGAGAGAGAGAGAACAGCAAACATTAGACAAAATACATGTTGAAACGCTTTTTCCTTGGTTTCCACTTATCACAAAGAAAAAAAAAGAAGGAAATTCCTACAGGCCTATTGGCACCAAAACAGCCTTTGTTATTTAGGTAACAATATTAAAACACACGCTTAAAGTCGTCAGTCATTCCGACCACTATGAATTCAAATTTGTAAAACAATTTCAAGTTATTTCTAGCCGTATCTCTTTTAACTAAAATTCTGAACCGTTTGGCTTAACACTGCTGCATTTTTATTTATTTTTTTATCTTTTGCTTAGCTAACCGTCGCCGTGTACCGGGAACGAGCGTTTTAACATAAGGTGACGACGTCATGTACACAGCGCCCCCCGCCCAAAGGGGCTTGAAGAAATATATGGGCTGCATGATGCTTCCACGCAGAGCTGAATCTGGCCCCCGACTAGTACTGGTAAACCGCTTAGAGGATCTAAGTCTGTCCAGGAACTGCAGTGCGAGGCGGACCGTACATGCTAATAAACCCTATTGGTTTCATTGGGCGACAGGGCTTGAGATGTCATTTCATCTCAATGTCGGGTAAAAGTCCCACAAAATTGGAAGCAACGTCTCCAAAATGATCTTTACAGTGTTGACGGGGACGTTAAACCTCAAATCAAACAAACAAACAAACGTCATGTACACACGTTCTTTAGCACTCTGCCAAAACACAGATTTTATACGATACCCGTTGTGCAAGAAACTGACAAACATTTCCCCTTCAATACGGAGCTCTCTAGCAATCTCCTCGATAACGTGGGTTGTGCCCGTCCCAGCCTGGACATAAACAAGTCAGTTGGGCCCAGTTGGGCCTTGTTTTTTTTTTATCAGATCAAAGATCGTTTTCCGCTTTTTAGTAAACATTTCATTTCCTTTTCTGCGTATGTGTCAAAAAAGTTACAGCGGCTGATTGGAAGTTGACCGCAAAGCGATACAATACAAAATTCCCAGAGCACAGCCCATTATACGTTGAAACACCATTCAGTTATCTTATCTGCGTAATACGTGTATACGTAGTCCTAGCAGAATATGTTACATTGACAAAATAAATCAAAGGATAAATCAAGGCTATCACACACATTTTAACAGTAACAACTCCACTGCCGGACGTAGTTTCCGAAGTTCCGGATTATATCTGTCCTGTGCCGTCCCGCTTTTAAAACACGACGATTATGGCAAGCGCCCGGGTTTCTGTACCGATCATTGACAGGACACTGCGGAAAGTGAAGCAAAAGTTGGAAAATCTATATTTAGAGCTGCGAGTACATCTTTTTGGATTCAAATTGGCAAAGCGAGCTTAAGTTAAATGAAAGACAACGGATGAAAGTGAAAAAAGTTCCCCCCGCATCACTAGTTCGGTTGTGATTGATGAAAACCTGAAAATTTTTGTCACACGTTTATGCCGAATTTTGCTTTGCTGAGATAATCCATGCGAGAAAAACATGTTTCCTGCAAGTGGCATACAGAGGCGGATTATTTTTGCAAAGTGGACTTATTTAACTTGTATAATTCATAATAAGCAGGTAAAAAACCGCATTTGCGAAAAAGGTACACTGGGTAAAATGAGGTAACCCCCCAAAAAATTGAGCCGAAGTTTCCCCCCTTGTCTCTATTATAGTACCAAAAAAAAAAAAAAAAAAAAAAATTTTTTTTTTTTTTTCAATTTTTTCATGATTCAAGCCCCTATGTTCAAACCAAATATCAAAGACCTGGGCCTTCTGGTTTCAGACAAGAAGATTTTTAAAGGTTTTCTCTATGTAAGTCTGTGCAAAACTAGTGGGCTGCGGGGCAGGCCATTTTTGACCCCAGGGCTATAATTTGAACAATCTTGGTAGAGGTCCACTAGATGAAGCTTCATACCAAACATCAAAGACCTGGGCCTTCTAGTTTCAGACGAGAAGGTTATTAAATAGAGTTTCCCTATGTAAGTCGATGTTAAACTGGTGGGCCCTGGGCAGGACCATTTTTGACACCAGGGCTATAATTTGAACCATCTCGATAGAGGTCCACTAGATAAAGCTTCATACCAAATACCAAACATATGGGTATTCTGGTTTAAGAGTAGAAGATTTTTAAAGGGTTTCCCTAAGTCTATGTAAAACCAGGCCTGGGGCATGTTGGCCCAAGGGCTATAATTTGAACCATCTTGGTAGAGGTTCATTAGATACAACTTCATACAAAATATCAAACATGTGGGCCTTCTGGTTTCAGATAAGAAGATTTTTAAAGGTTTTCCCTGTATAAGTCTATGTAAAACCAGTGGTGCCCTGCGCGGGGCCATTTTTGGCCCCAGGGCTATAATTGAACAATCTTGGTAGAGGTTCACTAGATGAAGCTTCATACCAAATATCAAAGACCTGGGTTTGCCGTTTCAGAGTAGATTTTTTTAAGTTTTCAGTAAAAAGAATTTATTTTTGGCTCCTGTGACCTAGATGTGCAACAGACCTGAACCATTTGAACAACTTTGAAATGGGACCACCCAAGGATCATTCCTGTGGAGTTTGGTCAAAATCCAATCAGTGGTTTAGGAGATGTCCTTTGAAGAAATTGTTTACACACGCACAGATCCAAGCACACATGCACAGACTCACATACAACGGACAAAAAGTGATTTCAAAAGCTCACCTCGTCACTATGTGAATAAATGCATTAGAATGGGGGATAACTGTATTAAAATTGCCATTTGGGGAGGTAAATCATCGGCTTTACAGTCAGACATTACGTTTTATGGCTCCGCTAATGCGCCGCCATAAAACAAAATGTCTGATCTGCCAATTTACCTCCCTAAAGGACAATTTTTAATAGATTTAACCTCTAGTCGCCACAACCGGACGACGATTCAATTTTGGTTGATTGATTTTATGTTTAATGTCCCCGAGAACACTGTACAGGTCATTTTGGAGACGTTGTTTCCAATTTGTGGGACTTTTTCCCAACATTGAGATGAATTGACATCTAAAGCCCTGTCACCCAAAGAAACTGTTCCTTTATCTGTAATGTTGCATAACCCTTTTGTACTGAAAGAGTCATCAGGCTTAAAATGATGTGTATGCATTTGTGTTAATTTCCAACCAACAACTAAGGTCATTTGAAGTCTGGACCTCCGCTTAAATGCATCTGAAAGTCAGGAGATGTCTGGAATAAAAGTAACCACCCAAAGTTATGAGGGTCAGACTTATATCCATCAGTCCATTTTGAAATTTAGGGGTGTCAGATTTAATTCTATAAATTCATTGAGCTAATGACTGAACATTTTGCAAGCAGTGAGGCCCTGATCAGATTCAGACACTGTGTTGTGTGGCATCTGATCTAGGCCTTCACTGTTTGCCAATGTCGCTTTTTGGGGTTTCCCCATATAAAATGGGTTAACACCAACATCACATAATCAACTGGGCCAAGGTTTTCAAAGTGTTAATAGCTTAACCAACACTGTAAGTAGTCAAAGTGTCAACTGTCCTTCAAAGAACTTATACTGCAGTATTTTTGCAGGAAAAATGTGAGCAGCTTTTGCAAAAGCGGAATTTACTCACAATTCTGCTAGAAAAATGTGAGCAGCAAGTTTCATTACAACTACACAACCAGCAGTTCAGCAACAAGAATTCTCCCCGTGGCACATTTAGTGCTATTTGAAAATAAAATAAAAGATGCACCAAAAGGTTTGTTGCACCCTGTTGAACTTTCCTTCACATGCTTCTGAGCAGGTTTGAGAGATGACTGACAATTTGGGCGGAATAACTGCATAGCTAGTCCTGCTCAGTCGATTGGCCGAAACTTTCAGACAACTGACATGATGCTGATAACATTTTTCAATATGCTGCGCAAATTTTTGACAATCGCCACATTCTACCTCCACTTTCTGTGTGAAGCAGAAATTTACTGCTAAATATGAATTACAGTTTCTTGGTACTTAGACAAATATGTCACTTGTGATGCCAATTCTTTCATTCATTGTGTTTTGACGTATTTGCACTTTAATGAACATACTATAGATGTTGTATTGCTAAACTGCTAGTTGCACAGTTGAAATATGTTATCAAATGACAGTTAAGAACAACTGGACCTTGACCTTTATGGTGTATGAAGAATCTGGAATTGTTAATCTAAGGCAAGCTGTCAGTGGTAATTGCTAATATTTTAATAAGATCACATGAAACATGAAACATTGTTTGCACAAGTTATAGTTTACAAGTTAAAATTTTCAGTCATGAGTGAGTGAGTGTTTGAGTTTTACGTCTCACCAGCAGCTAAGGTCATACGGAGACGGGACGGCAGTTTAAAGACGCAAGCGAAAGTCTGGAGAAGCCCAGGATCGATCCTGCGACCCCTGGTTTACAAGGCGAGTAGAATAACCACTACACCATGGAGGCTTCTTTTTCAGTCAAGAATATGCCCTGGTTTGGACAAGTGAACTGAAAAGAGAATACATGTAATTGTAAGACAAAAACAAAATCTTACACCTATCACTATTTCATATGATTTAGGATTTGTTTGTTTGGAGTTCAAAGATTTAGGTCATATTGAGCTGGTCAGTTTTCCTAACCACACTTTTCCTAAGCAGGTTTACACATAAATGGTTAACCAGGACAGTAAACATTTTTCACCAGGAACTGACAACTTAACTTGTTGAATCAGCAGAAGAGAGAATGAAAAAGATTTGATAATCAATCTTCAAAAGAGAATGTTGCTGATCCTGCAGGTATCAAACTTGCGACTTGATCTATATCTATTATCAAACCAAATATGCACCTACTATGATGTAGGTACTTTTAGAAAAGTGATTCTTCCAAGTAACCACACCATGTTTCTAACAAGAAATAAGCAGAAAATGGTCTCTTTATTTTCTTGTTACTTCACAAAATTTTATGACCTACAATCAATTTTTTTATCTTTTTTGCAGTGTTTTTTGGAGGTAACGTTTTTTACTTTTGATCAATACATCCAGCGAGAAAGTTGTGGAGAAGCTCCGCCAATTTCTTGTTCAGAGCTGTATACTTTTTGGTCTAATCAGATGGACTTTTTTTACATGTATTTGGATATTTTGATAAAAACTAAGTCAAAAATCTGTCACTCACACGCTCAAAATGTATATAAATGACTAGCCTATTCGTAACAATATCTATATATGGATAAATCCTGGCAGCCAATGAAGTGTCCAACTGAAGGGACGTTGTACAAAGCATTAGAGTGTAGACAATCAAAAACATGAAAAACATGGTTTTAGTTGGCAAACCATTAGTAAAGACCATACAGATCATATGCCTTTGATCAATATTAATCAAATATTAAAAATACTATACCAGTCATTGCAACTGTGTTTCACTCTCGAATGTGTACATAGTAAACAAGCAAGATATTGGAATGACCCACATAATTATATTTCAGTTAACCTTTAACCTGCTGAATATTCAATTAAGCAACACCCATTTCTGACTTTGAACCAATCAGATTACTTGATGCAGTTTATTTCTACATATTCATAAACTGAATGTCAAAAAGTGTAGGTTCTGATCAGATGGCTTCTTCAGAAGCCATCTGATCTGGATCTACACTGTTTGCAAAGATAGGGCTTGTCACCTACACAAGGGTAAAGGTTAAGCACTGAACAGACAACAAATTGTCAAACCACACTGTCAAAGTAGGACTAAAGGAAACAGAAAATTTAGCACAAGCTTGAAATTGCAGAAATCTCCATCTGATTACAGCTCTGCTCATATAACTTAGGGGCATGAACCTTTTTGAGAAGTTGGTGGAGCTTCTCCTCTACAACTTTGCTGCTGGATGTGTTGAACAAAAATAAGAAATGAAGAAGTTATCGCCAAAAAAAACGTAGCAAAAAAGATAAAATATCTACTTTAGGTACTTGTTAGAATTACCTCATCAAAGTGATTTTATCAAGTACCCACATTATACTGTTCTAACAAGAAATTAGGTATAGTATCACTTAATTTCGTTATTTCTCCATTAAATAATCTTGTTGGTACTTGTAAAAATGGCCTAATCAAGGTGTTTATCTGGAGCTACCGGTATATAGCAATATTGCAAGAGCATTTTATCTTAATCACACAATCACAGTCAATCTCCTCAGAATACAGTCAGCAAGGCAAATACTCCATAGACCAAGGCGCAAGGATATGCTACCAATAATTGTTGATGGTCCATCTCGAGAGCTGACACAAAAAGTTTAGAAGCTGATATGCTACACCATAACACTGTCACTGTTGTTAATATAACACCTACCAATCCTCTGAAAACAAAAATAAACTACAATTACAGAAACACACAAACATGTACATCATCTCCAAATAAAAAGATTTTTCAAGCATAATATATGCCCATCAAAGACTCCAATCACATGTACATTCATTGTGAAAACGCCTATACAAATACATTGTAACCTTTATCGCCAAAAAAAGTAAAATTTACAATGAAAAATTGTGGTATTTTTCTTATTTCTGCACAAAATATAGATTGTTGGTATTCGTTAGAACCACATCGAGGCACTTCTAAAGAGTACCCACAATCTATTTTAGAGCAGAAATAAGAAAAATAAGGTTTACCCCTGTAAACCCAAGTTTTACTATATAAAAGTGGGGTTCAAAGGGGTCAAAATTATATAGGGGTGTTTTTGTGATGCACACAGTCTGACAAGAGCCTTTGCTGTGTATTCATTAGATGGTCATTGACAGAAAGCTTTTCCGTGTGGTCATGCATATGGCGGGCTGTATTCAGACTACCCTAATGATCCTAAGTATTGTGACATATTGCAAACAGTACAGACCCAGATCAGACTGAAAGAGCATTCTGATCAGGGTCTATAACACTGCTATTCTGTATGCACCTTTTGAACACCTTGCTGGATGGTGATACAAGTTTGTTAAATTTAATGAGAATTACAGAAAGTCCTTAAGGTGTCCAAATTTTAAGGATTTTTATGTCCCTGGAATCTCAAAGATTTAGGGGGGCATGTAGTTTTTGGTCTGTCCGTCTGTCAGTCCATCTGTTTGTCTGTCCGCAAAAACCTTAACATTGGGCATAACTTTTAAATGGTAACTGATAGGGCTTTCATATTTCACATGTGCATTCCTTGTCACAAGACCTTTCCAGTGGTACTATAATTTTTGACCTCCTGACCATGACCCTGATGTTTGACCTACTTTTTAAAAACCTTAACATTGGCCATAACTTTTGATTTGTTAATGATAAGGCTTTCATATTTCAGTTGTGCATTCCATGTCAAAAGACCTTTCCAGTGGCACAATAATTTCTGACCTTGTGACCTTGACCTTTGACCTACATTTTAAAAACTTTACAACTGGCCATAACTTTCCATTGGTAAGTGAAAGGACTTTCATATTTCACATGTGCATTCCTTGTCACAAGATCTTTCCAGTGGTACCATATAGAGAATATTTACTTTTTTGAGGTGCATACCAAAAATAATTCTTCGAGTGTGTTGAAAACATCCAAAATACTTTTGGTATATGTCAAAAAAAGTAAATTTCTTTTTATTTTATAATTTATTTATGGACACTTATGGTAACTGATCAATAGTATCGTACGTTACAATTTTGATCTGGCTATGATGTCACAACTGTCAGTTTCAAAATATAAAAAGATCGCCATTTTGAATATAGCATTTTACAGTTCAAAGAGTGCTCTTCAAGTTATTTTTACTATTTTACAGAATTATTTTATCGATAACATGACTTTTGGCTGGAAAAAGTAGTCCAGGCTGCTACTGTGAAAATAACAAGGTCATGTTATTTTTCACAGAGTGAAAGTATATATTTTCAGTGTGAATATATCATTTTTATTTTGTTTGATTTGAGGTTTAACATCCCCGTCAACACTGTAATGGTCATTTTGGAGATGTTGCTTCCAATTTTGTGGGACTTTTACCTGACCTTTAGATGAAATGACATCTCAAGCCCTGCCGCCCAATGAAACCAAAAGGGTTTATTAGCATGGACGGGCCGACTCGCACTGCTTTGCCTGGACAGTCTTCTATCCTCCAAGCTGTTTACCAGTACACGTGTGCAGATCGGTTTCAGTTCTGTGTGGAAGCATCATGCAGCCCATCTATTTCTTCAAGCCCCAGTGGGCGGGGGCCATAAATATCATTTTTATTTGTTTCAGATATGCAATGATTTCACTGCAAAGTATAAAATAATTTTTTTTACCTTGTTATCTTGACCAACTTTTTAAAATATTGAACATCAGCCATACCTTGCGATTTGTTAGTGATAAGGCTTTCATATTTCACATGCGCTGTCTGGGGGCATCAGTGTTTCACAAACACATCTTATGGTAATTTTGTGTACAGACTGGTTTGAGGCCTCAGTGAGTACCCATGAAGCCCCTTATTTACTTGTAGAGGCCCATGTTTCTGAACCATATCCTGCTTAATCAATTAACTTGGCCACACCCATTTATGACAATCACCCAATTTAAAGTATTCATTCAAATTTGCAAACTGAATAAACATCTGATCTTGATCTGGATCTACACTGCTCATAAAGGTAGGGGTTTCATGTTCAGCGGGATAAGGATTAAAATTGCTCATTTACAGTTGGTTTTGTTTGTTTGTGTTTGGGTTCTACATCCCCATCAACACTATTTAGGTCATTTCGGAGATGTTGCTTCCGATTTTGTAAGCCTTTACCTGACATTGAGATGATCTAGCCCAAACTGTAACCCAATATCAATCAGACGCCCTGATGTCTTAAGTTACAAAACACATTTGCTTTTCCAAACCACCATGATTTCACAATACTTGCAATTCTCTTTGCAATTACAGCACAGTTATGCACTTAGTACATGTAGTAGAATATCTAATATAGTGGTTTGTTTGTTAGTTGGGAGTTTATTATCCCAGTCAACACCATATTGGTGACATCAGGCTGGTCAGTTTATCTAAACCACATGGGCAGGATTATATATAAGGGTAACCAGTACAGTGCAATTATTTCACCAGAAACTGCCCTTCTTGTATCAGTGCAAGGGAGAGAATGTCTGCAGAAAAGATTTCATGATCAAACTCCATGAAAGAATTTTGCTGACCCAGACAGAATTGGGCCTCCCGATCACTAGTTAGACATGCCCTAGGCCAGCCGAATACAGTAAAATTTCTATAATAAGACCACCTTTGCAACTGTTCGAAAGAGGTCTCTAAGACCAATTTTGAACAGTCTCAAAGATGGTTCCTCACTACAGGATAATAGGTGTAGAAAGCACCAAGAAAAATAAATGAAACCACTTATATATGATTGTAAAAGCAGTTTTTTGAGCTGGTCTTAATAGCGAAATTTCTCTGTACAGTGGTATTTTTGTTGAAAAATATGCTTTTTGCTTCAATGAATGACATTTTTTAAGTAACAATAACAAACACAAGCTTTAAAGGTGCATTATTGAGCTATCTGGAAAAAATGCTTCCAAAAATAAAATACATATAGCCGGTATTTTTCTTTTAAACAATACAAATGAATGCATTTTATGCAAAAAAGCGAACAATTATGATGTCAGGTAAACGAGTTTGAGAGGGATTCCCTAACTAGGTTTCGAACACTAGTTAGATCTATTTTTAGTTCGTGACAAAAATAGGATCCCCATATATGACGTTATGCGACTTTCATTTTTGGCCTAGTTTGCTTAGGCCCTGCCTGAATCGGAAAAAATATGACGCTGAATACCATGCCATAAGTAACGACACTCAGAGACGATACTGTCGCCATGTATGTGTAAAGTGACAGATTTATTTTTAGAAAAGAAATTCCGAACACATGTTCAGAGCGCAGGGTAAACACGAATGAAAACGACCATTTTCACAAAGTTCTAAAGCTGTATTTGGCTCCAAAAGTGTACACATGACAAAGGAGTATGCATTGAAGTTAAAAACCAGAAAAAAAAATTTGAGACCCGGTAGCTCAATAATGCACCTTTAAGTTGTGATCAGCTTTGCACAGGACTTACTGTAATGAGAGTAAAACTGATGAAAATGACAATATGACCATAGGGAGGAGGCAGTAGCCCAGTACACTGACTGTACAGCCTGTAGACACACCCGTCATACTCATCAGATTGAGAAGGCAATACATCGCTAGGCAACCAACAACACCAATACCGTAGATATAACCAAAGTGGAGTTTTCCCGACTGTAGAAGACAATGAATATAACAAATTATTACAAAGATACATTTTTTAGTTTAGTTGAGTATATACTAATTTATTTAAGTTCGACTGCGATGAAAGCTTAAAACTTATTTGAATCACTCTCGAACACTCATTCCGGATGTTATTATGCGTGCAAGAGAGAGGCAGTAACATTTACACCACTGCTACCAAATTACACCTGGGTGGAGTGGGGCAGTGGCATGACACATCTTGTCCAAGGATACACCTCGCCTCTGGTGGCCGGATTCGAACCCACAACCTTTGGAATAAGTCGAACCCGCTAACCACTAAGCTATTGAGGCTGCATTTTATAGGGGAGGCAACTCTTTTGGAAATACATTTGTCTCCCTCATCAAAAATGGATTGACTCTTAAGGGAAAGAATTTACTCCTATGGACAAAAACTTTCCTTTTAGAATAGACATCTTTTTAGAGAGGCTGTTTCCAGTACGAAAACAAACAGGGGCCACTTGTTCAAAATTGACGATGTTGTTAGTTAACAAATTGTTCAAACTAAGATCATTTAATATGGCAAATATGCAAATATTTTTGCTGAAAAAATGTGAGCAGCTTTTGCATCTGCAAAAGCTGCTAACATGTTTTCAGCAAAATTACCACTGTATTAGATATTATACTTAACTAGAACAGTTAACAATTTGACCACTAACAAGCTCGTTAAACTAACGATGCATTGAACAACTGGGCCCTTGGAGGTCAAGACAGTTGTCTCCCTTGTAAGAATGGTGGAATATTTAGAAGGATATCTGCAAGGCAAGTAAGCTTAAATTGTCTTCCTTGAGCTTGTTAATAGTGAGTACTTGTAAAGGAAATATTCCCTGCTCTTGTCTTTCAGAGCAAAACACCTTGTAAGAAAATATTTGAATACCAATTTGGAGTACACTACATCCTCCTTAAAACCCTATAGTTGGTGTTCTAAAGAGGAACCGTGGTCATAAGCACTCATATTATATCAAAACAAAACTATGTGTAGAATCAAAACACCGAGAGCACTGGTGAATTGATTGTTTCTGAGTGTAGGCTAGGAAAATGATCCTGAACTGAGACTTCAACTGTTTTATTTGACACATCAATTCCAGTATTTTAAGCAAACAGGGTAGACCCTGATCAGATGTCACATTGCCACAATATGCAGCGTCTGACCTAGGTCTACACTATTTGCCAATGACCAATTACACAAACCCAGTCCGGATTTTGCTTTTTTCATAGCACTCTGATGTCACAGGGAGACCTATTAATACATGTAACTGGAACCCAGCTGGATTTTGCACATGGTCAGTGATATTCACATGGATAATAGCAGGGAGAAGTTTCTGTAGTAAGTAACTTTTGGACCATTGATGATAAACAATCGACCACAAACTGGCTTTTCAAAAAGAACATTTATGGTCATTTTTCTATACAAAGTTAAAAATTTTACATTTTGAATTGTGTTATATCAAAACCATGCTATAATGAACATAGTCCCTGTCCACCAAGGCTAGGAGAAATAGATTTGGCTGCATGATGCTTCCACACAGAGCTTAAAGCCCGCCCATGCATATAAACTATATTGGTTTCATTGGACAGCCAGAAATGAGATGTTATTTCATCTCAATGTCGGGTAAAAGTCCCACAAAACTGAAAGCAACATCTCCAAAATGAACTAAATAGTGCTGACGGGGACATAACCTCAAATCAAACAAACAATGAACAGTGTTTAAAAGAGGTTTATGTGTATTTTCTTGACTGTAGAAGGCATAGGAATTTCTAAGCATGAAATAATACTTCCAGAATGCAAGTAACTCACACATACTGAGCTACAAGGCTTTAACGTCATTCTCTTTCATAAATATTATTTTTTTTTCTGTCTTTTCTATTATTGAAAGCATAGACACTCCAGGTAGAAAGGAAATTAGTCCTACAAAACAATGTGTTGTTCTCTGAATTTACAAGACAAGTTGATTCTGTGTGGTCGTTCTGTGTTAGTTAAACCACCATGTTATATTGAAACAAAATTGTATCCATTAATGATTATATAGAAAAATGGTTACATCCCTCTCAACACTATATTGGTAATACCATTTATGATGTTTGTTTGTTTGATTTGAGGTTTAACATCCCCGTCAACACTGTAAAGGTCATTTTGGAGACGTTGCTTCCAATTTTGTGGGACTTTTACCAGACAATGAGATGAAATGACATCTCAAACCCTGCCGCCAAATATGGTTTATAAGCATGGATGGGCCGACTCACACCGCTTTGCCTGGGCAGGCTTCGATCCTCTAAGCGTTTTACCAGTACTAGTATGTGGGTCGGTTTCAGCTCTGCGTGGAAGCATCATGCAGCCCATATATTTCTTCAAGCCCCGATGGGCATGGTCCGACCATTTATGATGTAATCTATACATTTTTGGGGGCCATGTTCTACCCGTTTTATGTCAAGAATCCTGTGATAAGGAACCATGCTATTCACCTTATTTGCATTATCTGCTGGTTCCTAGTCTGAAGGTTATCAGTGTTGGAAAAACTGGTAACCAGACCCCCCTGACCTTGAAAGGTCAGGGGGGTCTGGTTACCTGTTTTTCCAATATTGACAATGTGCAAGCTGGGAGCCAGCAAATAATGCAAATATGGTGAATAAGAAGTTTCTGTGTACTTTCCAAGGGAGATCACTCTGCAGGTGTTTCACATACTTTCAGTTAGTAATGTTTCTTTACTTGCACTGAAACTCAATGATAACCCTTGACCTGCTGAATATTCAAATATGCCACACGCACTACTGGTTATCAACCAATCAGATTACTTGATGCAAATTATTGCAACAAATTCATGAGCTGAATGACAAACAATGAAGATCCTAATCAGATGGCTTCTTCAGAATTGCCCCTGTCCTTCGGGGTCGGTGAAATAGATTGGACTGCATGATGCTTCCACGCAGAGCACATGAGTACTTGTAAACTGCTAAGAGGATCTTAGCCTGCCCAGGCAAAGTGGTGCGATACAGACCATTTATGCATATAAACCCTATGGGTTTCATTGGCTCGCAAGGCTTGAGATGTCATTTCATCTCAGTGTTGGGTAAAAGTCCCACAAACTTGGAAGCAATGTCTCCACAATGACCTAAATAGTGTTGACAGGGATGTTAAAACCCCAAATCAAACAAATAAATAAACAACATGTTAATAACAAGTATGTTACCTTCACTTTATGGTGCCATCACTGCTATGCTGTGCCATGCAGTGGATATGCTTCTTTACCTAAAGATGAAGAAAACTTACCAACCAGCTAAGTAAGGCCCCAAATTCTTAAGCCATAATTATGCGTAATGATCCTAAGTATTGGGACAGATAGGCCTAACCAAACAGTGCATACCAAGATCAGACTGCGGTCCAACCAGGGTCTATTACTATTTGCCGTTTGGACTCCTTGCTGGATCATGAATAAATTGGTTAAAATTTTAGGGGAATTACAGCAAGTCCTCAAGGTGTCCAAAGTGTTAGGATTTTTACGGTACCTACCAACATGAGTGAGGCCCCAAATGCCAAGCAAAAGACTAGTGGTCCTGCCAAGTCTGTGTCCTGCATGATACTGTGATCAGTCTGCTTCAGAGGGTTCAACACCGCCAGTGTCTGCAAAGATACAGAAAAGATGACATATGAGTATGGTATTTACCATATGTATTCAGACAGACAGGCCTGAGCAAACAGTGAAGACCCTGATGAGACGCCGCAAAATGCGGCATCTCATCAGGGTCTTCACTGTTTGCCTCCCATCACGCTGTTCTTAGACATGACATCGGGTAGTAAATTGTACTTGTTCAAAGTTTAGAACAAGTATGGTAAGGAGATTAAGTGTCCGAATATTTAGGGTAAATTCCGTAATGGGTGAAATGCATGAAAAGACTTTGGTAATTTGGATATTTTCTGGGACTTGGCAATTTAAACAAATGCAGGACTGCAAAAAATACCATTTTAGCACGAAAGAAAATAGTATATGATCTTTTTTTTGTATATTTTTTTCAGAGAAAATAGGGCTGACATTTCATCTGCCATATTTTCCCTGAAAAACATTTGAAAGTTGGGATTGGCATATACAATGAAATTCCACTATTAAAACCACCTAAAAATAAGATCATTTCTGCTTTTAAAAGCTTATCTTAGAAGTAGGTTGCAGTTATTCTTTCTTTCTTTTTTTTTTCTGCATACAGCAGCCTCTGGTCAGAGACCACCTTTGGAACTGTTCAAATGTCCCAAAGGTGGTCTTAATATAGGAATTTTACTGCAATTGGTTGATCATCAGATAAGGAAACAAAGAATGGCTAGAGAAATCTAGTGAAGAACAAGCTACTGAAAGTCCATTCTTCAATTTTTTTTATTTTTTTTTTGGTTTGGATTTTACGGCTCTTCCAAGATTATTTCACTCATATCGAGCCGATCGTTAATCATAGGTGGGCGAAAACCGGAGTACCCGGAGAAAAACCACCTGACCTTCTGTTGCAGAACTTGGCGTCTCACACGTGACCCGAGCGAGGCTCGAACCCACGGCGGTGAGAGACCTAATGACTAAGAGTCAGCGCTCTTATCCATTAGGCCACGGAGGCCCGTTCATTCTTCATTGTAATTGTGTTTATATTGTCACAGAGAATAGTTTGGTTGCTTTGAGTGAGTTTTACGTCCCACCAACAGCGAAGGTCATATGAAGATGGGACCTCGGTTTAAAGACTCATCCCAAAGTCTGGAGAAGCCCGGGATTGATCCTGTGACCCCTAGTTTACAAGGCGAGTAGCGTAACCACTACACCACGGAGGCTTCTAGTTTGGTTGCTTTAAACCCTTATAAACATTTAAATGTCAACAACATGGGCAAAAATTATAAGAGTATTAATGCAGCAAAAAACAAAGTAACATAAATTTCCCTAGCTCAAGATGATACTTTCTAGCAACAGTCCTCTCTGATATGCAGACTAACAGCTCTTTCTTTGCTTTCTCGCAGGTTAGCTAAAACCACCATTACAGCTGTAATGACCCATTGTTATTAACATGGTTTGAGCCTTTGAGGTGTAGCTTGTAAATGTACATGTAAGAATTTGACCAGTGTAGGACAAACTATATCTGCAGGAAATGTTGAATCAAATGGTCTTATGGTAACTTTCTGGGGAATTTTAGTGTAGGGGAGCTAAATTATGTAAAACTCTACTAGAATACTCAACAGCAGTTACCATTCTTACATTAAATCTATTGACCCTCTGAAAATTTGGTCTTCTGAGTCTAAAAGCAGTAGGAATTTGCTCCTCCCTTAGCATCAAAATTCTTTCCTTAAAGGGTGGACCGGAGACAAAATATTTTTGGAAGAGTTGCCTTCCATCATGATCTATTTGTAAAATAGCCCTAAAGATGGGGCCAGTTGTTCAAAGCCTCGTTAGCTTATCCAGCTCATTAGTGGTCAAATTGTTAACTGTTCTAGCAAGTACAGTATCTAAAATTCTGGTATTTTTGCTGAAAAAATGTGAGCAGCTTTTGCAAATGCAAAAGCTGCTCACATTTTTTTCAGCAAAAATATTAGCATATTTGCCATAATAAATGATCAAAGTTTTAACGATACGTTAACTAATGACGTCGTTAGTTTTGAACAACTGGCCCTCGAACTTTTTACAGAAAACTAAAAGTCAGTATACTCTCACTGACCACAATTTGTAACAAACTTTTTTCATCAAAAATTTGTCAGGTTTAAAATGAGAGACTGTGACCTTGAAAATGAGGTTAAGGTCACCACAATCTAATCAAGACTAAGGTCAGTTACAATGACATATTGTAACAAATTTGACCACAGAATCTATCAATTCTTTCAGGAAAGAGAGTGCATGTATTTTGCAAGCTTACTAGATCACTGTTTTGCCAAATTTGATAGTTTTTTTTTAGCCTGTAACCTTGAAAATGAGATCAAGGCCACTAAAACTAATCAAGTCTGGTATTTTACAATGATATACAGTAAAATACCTAAAATAAGACCACCTTTGGGACTGATCAAAAGTGGTCTTTAAGATCACTTTTGAACAGTTCCAAAGGTGGTCTCTTATCAGGAGACACTAGGAGTAGAAAACACAAAGAAAGAATAACTGAAACCTTCAGAATAAGCTTTCCAAAGCAGAATTTGTCTTAATTTTAGGTGGCCTTACTAGTGTAATTTTACTGTATTGTATTATGTTTGACCATGCTTCATATGTTGAGGTCAGACAGGATGCAGACAAGCTACACCACAACCTCAATATAACACGGTTCATTAAAATCGGTTTTGGATATAACACGATTTCAAGATGGATCCCAAAAATGTATAGATTATATAGAAAAATGACCATAAATGGTCATTTTTCTATATAATCTATACATTTTTTGTTTGGATATAACACAGTTGTTTAACTAACATGGTTTCTGCTTTGGACCCCAATAATAGTGTTATAAAGAGGTTATGGTGTATTTTGCATCCATATATTTGACAGTTTTTATAAGCCTGTGTCTTGAACATGAGGGCAACGTGCCATCAAAACAATATTACTGTTTCCCATCCTAGTGATGTTACCATGCAAGTTTGGTAAGAATCCATCTACTGGTTCAGGAGACACAGTGCTTCATACAGGCAATATCGTATAACTGACAGGATCCCTTTGGCAGGGGACATAATTACACAGTCAGACAGAAATATTATGTACTTTGTATACAAAAATTACCTCATTTACAAAAACTTCTTTATAGCACTGTTCATGATTTTGGATATAACAACATTTAAGGGGAATGGGAACACTTGGCAGATTTTTCCGCCATATTTAAAAGGGGGGCAACTTTAGGGACTTCCTGTTTGCTTTTCTATAAGCCCTGTTCCACTGAAAAGGGTGTCTACTCTTAAAGGAAAGAATTTGCTCTTCAGGAGCAAATTCTTTCTTTTAAGAGTTGACTCCTATTGACATGGGAGACAAAAATGCTTTTTTTAGGAGTTGCTTCCCCTGAAGGTGTTCCCATTTCCCTTAAAGCTGTATGTAGAAAATATATACATGTACATGTAGTCTACTGAAAAAAGACCATATAAAATCTATACAGTTGTATACACAGCTGTTTAACTACCGTATTCGCCCTAATTACCGCACCGTGCGCTTAGTTTTTTCAAAATTGTGTCAACAAATCGTGGTGAAAAATCGACCTATTAAGCGCACACAAATCATTCGGGTAACTGTATTGGCAGGTGAACTGCCTTGTTCCCCGCTTCACTGTTGAAGAAGTAACGGTAAGTTTTTATAGATTTCCTGTGAAAGCTTCAATGGGAGGTTTCTGTAAGGTGTGCGCTTATGCATATTTTTTCAAAAATAGCTTTGGTGTGCGCTTATAGGAGCATGTGCGGTAATTAGGGCGATTACGGTAATACCATTTCTTCTTTAGACTCCATTATCAATAGTGTTATAAACTTTAATATTTATAAGCATTTATTATGAATGATATATAAGTTTTATGATCTAATGGACGGGCCACCGACCATTGGGGATTGGAGAAATGACTGGGCTGCATAGTGCTTCAAGGCAGAGCTGAAACTGACTGCACATGACTACTGTTAAACTGCTTAGAGGGTCTAACTTCCACTTGCCCAGGCAAAGTGGTGTGAGTCAGACCGCCCATGCACATAATGGTTTCGCCGGCCTCAGTGGCTCAGTCGGATGCGCGTCTGACTGGTGATCAGGAGGACGCGGGTTCGACTCCCGCCGGGGTTGGCAACATTCTTTCGTGGAGATTGATCATGAAATCTTTTCTACGGTCATTCTCTCCCTTCCGCTGATTCAAGAAGGGCAGTTGTCAGTTTCTGGCGAAAGAATGTGCACTGTACTGGTTAACCGCTTACGTATAAGCCTGCCCAGGAAAGTGTTGATAGGTAAACTGACCGGCTCAAAAATGACCTAAATAGTGTTGACTGGGCCATAAAACTCCAAATCAAACCAAAACATAATGGTTTCATTGGATGGCAGAGCTTGAGATGTTATTTCATCTCAATGTAGGGTAAAAGTAAAAGTCACCCAAAATTGGAAGCAATGCCTCCGAAATGAGCTCCTTATTATGTGTTGAGGGGGGTGTTAACCCTTATCTTGCTGTTCACGACAACCCCTATCTTTGCAACAGTGTAGATCCAGATCAGATGGCTTCTGAAGAAGCCATCTGATCAGGATCTGCACTGTTTGGCATTCAGTTTATGAATTTGTAGCAATGTATTACATCGAGTAATTTGATTGGTTGATAGACAGAAATGGGTGTGGCTTAAATGAATATTCAGCAAGATAGGGTTAAACCACAAATCAAACAATCTAATGGTCCCAGGTATGCAAATGAGTGTATCCCCTTAAGCTTCTTAATCAAGTAGTGTTCGACAGATGACCACAATCATGACCATTGGTCAAGTCATTCATTATAGAAACACTCATGGCGGCGGGGTGATGTTGCTCGTTCACAGAGATATCCCTCATATGCCATTCATGGAACTGGAAAACGATTCAGAATCTGTCTGGGTTAAGGTTTTTGCAAACAAAACTTCCCACTTTATTGCAAGTTGGTATCGACCACCTAACGACACTGTCGAAAACTTCCACTTATTTAAAGATCAGCTTGATCGCATTAAGTCTCAGAATAAGGGTAAAAAACTTCCTGCAGTACATGTCTTAGGCGACTTCAACTTCAGAGAGATTGTTTGGCCAGATAGGCTCAGCAAACAAGGCACGATGCTGAGTCCGTCAGAGGGACAGGTGTTGGTCGACATCATGAATGATCATGGCTTGGAACAGGTTGTTGACTTCCCTACTCGAGATAGAAACACTTTGGATTTGATTCTTACAACTTTGCCAGGACAGTTTGGGGATATTCAATCCCCGGACAAACTAAGTGATCATGATATTGTCTCTGGATTTTTGAAAATCTTCATACCACCTATAAAGAAACCTCGTAGAAAGGTGTACTTATATCAAAAGGGTGACTACGAAACTATGAGGAAGGATGCCCTAAAATTTGCAAGAGAGAAATACTTTAATGGTCATTCAGACGCTCGGTCTGTCCAGGAGAACTTTGATTTGATAAAGTCTTTCATTCAAGCTTCGTCCGAAAATCATATCCCCTCCAAAACTAGCAGGTCTGTATCTTCAATTCCTTGGATCACACCAGAAATAAGAAGAAAAATTCGGAGGAGAAATAAGATTCATGCTAAGGCAAAAAAGTCGGGAAGTGGTAAACTCAGAGCAAAATTTGAAAACTTGAGACGAGAAATTAAAAATGACATCAAAAATCAGCATGATCAGTATGTAAATAACTTGGTAGGTGATGTAAAGGCGAATCCCAGAGACTTCTACAGATATATCAATAGCCAGAAGAAAGATAGGCAAGGTATCCCACCCCTTAATAAAAGAGGAGGGAACGGGGTCGCTGAATCGGACTCTGAAAGGGCAGAGGAATTGGTTGGTCAATTCAATGATGCATTTAATAAAACTGAGTTCAACGAGGTTCCATTGACTGGAAGATCGGCCCCTTTCATGGAAAATATTGTTGTATCCTCTGCGGGAGTGATCAAATTACTTAAAGGCTTGAACCCTTCTAAAGCTTTAGGGCCTGATGAGCTTCATCCTAGAGTCCTGAAGGAACTAGCAAACGAGTTAGGTCCAGTTTTTGCTCATCTTTTCCAACAATCTCTCGATACGGGTGAAATTCCCAAAGAATGGCTCCTAGCGAACATCTGTCCACTTTTCAAAAAAGGGGACAGGGCTCTTGCTCGTAATTATCGCCCGGTGTCACTGACATGTGTTCTATGTAAATTGCTTGAACACATAGTCTGCTCAAACATCATGGCCCACTTGGATGAACATAAACTTTTGTCAGACAGACAACATGCATTTAGGAAAAGGCATAGTTGCGAAACTCAGTTGAGCACGGTTATTAATGATTGGGCAAAAATCCTGGACAAAGGGGGGCAGGTGGACACATTTATTCTGGACTTTGAGAAGGCTTTTGACACCCCTCCTCATGAACTACTTAAATCCAAATTATTTGGTTATGGAATTGCTGGGAAGACCCTTAAATGGATAGATTCCTTCCTTTGCTACAGAAAACAGCGTGTTGTTGTTAATGGTGAATCTTCAGTATGGGCGCCAGTTTTGTCTGGAGTCCCACAAGGGACCGTTCTTGGTCCACTATTGTTCTCCCTGTACATCAATGATATTTCCACTGATATTGACTCAGAAATAAGACTGTTCGCAGATGACTGTGTTTGTTACCGGGAAATTAGAGATACAGATGACTCACTGAAACTTCAGGCTGACATAGATAGATTAGGATGTTGGGCCAGAAAATGGGGCATGAGATTTCAACCAGTTAAATGCAATATTATGCAGATAACAAGGAAGAGATCTAATAAAGTTGAGGCTTCTTACACCTTAGAGGGAACGGTCCTCGAAAATGTGAATTCCATTAAATACCTTGGTGTGACAATCACTCATGATTTGAGATGGAATACACACATTAGCAATATGTGTACAAAGGCGAATAGAACACTTGGTTTCCTGAGGCGAAATCTTCATCAGTGTCCTCAGGATGTGAAAGAAACAGCATACAGGGGACTTGTTCGCCCAATCTTGGAATATGGTAGTTGCATCTGGGACCCAAGCGGAGTGGTCCTAAATGACGAAATTGAAAAAGTTCAGAATAGAGCTGCTAGATTTGTAACTGGAAATTATTGCTTTGAAACTGGGAGCATGACTGGAATTCTAGGAAAATTAAGATGGGAGTCTCTCAAGAAAAGGAGAAGAGACAGTAGGCTCATACTCTTATACAAAGGTCTAAAGGGTGCTGCCAGCATTCCAACAGATGACCTTGTTCCCCCAGCTAGGCATTGTAGAAAACACCATTCAATGACGTTTCAGACCCTTACTGCAAGAACGGATATTTATAAAGAATCGTTTTTCCCCCGAACCATTAGAGATTGGAATGCCCTTCCCGATTCTATTATTTTGACGGCTGAAGGTGCTGAGGATTCTGTAGCTAAGTTTACATCTTTGGTTAGAGCTAGGGACTAACTTCCCATATCACAGGTCCTGGTGTATGAATGTCATTTGACGTGTCACCAGTAACAATTCTGATTCTGATACTACTGACCAGCTGCCGTCAATTTTTGTCATGATTAAATTACAAAGTTTGTGTCAAATTAAAATCCCTCGAGATTTATTGAAATCACAGCACCGAAATACTGCCCTATTAATTTTATCTTTAACTATGGAGTTTAAATGCAATGACAATGGCCATTGCAGACGAATGGCAAGTGAATGCTCAATATACTTTGTACATGTGAAAGATACAAGAGCAGATTAATTGAAAAGCCCAAAATATACATTAACCCATTTTGTACCGGAAACCCCAAAACGGGTACCCTGGCAAACAGTGCAGGCCCAGATCAGATGCCGCAGAACCCGGCGTCTGATCAAGGCCTACAATGTTTGCAAAAAGTTTAACCATTTTCCAAATAAATTTTGAAGAAAACACAACCTGACATGCCTAAATTTTGAAGTGGACTCCTTCTATATATAAGGAGGAAGATTCTATTTGTTACAAAAATGGTTAAGACCACATTACGCTTGTAAAATCATATTTAGAAGGCCTTTGTGTTTTCTACATCCAGTGTGCTCTATTGGGAGACCGCCTTTGGGAGTGTTCAAAAAAGTCTTAAGACCACTTTTGAACACTCCCATAGGTGGTCTTAATACAGGAATTTTACTGTATATGATCTGTGCAGTTTTAACCGGCCATTCACAATGTGCTGAAATACTATAAGACAGCATATTGAGACATGTGCAACTAGAAAAGACTTCTATCAGCCTGCATATTGATTCACTATGGCAATTTAAAGTTGCTGATTATCTTTCTTTGAATTGTCCAGTGGCTATTATAGAACTGAGGTATACGCAATCATACTAGCATTTTTTTTATCATGTAAACAAGTCCATGACATGGTCACCCCTGAGTGAAGAAAACCCCACTTTATATGGGGTGTATGGGAGTATACATTATTTTTCTTATTCCTGCCCAAGACATAGACTGTGGGTACTCATTAGAACTGTCTCACTGAGGCGGTTCTAATGAGCTCACTCAACTTATGTTTGCAGTATAAATAAAAATAAAAATATCACAGATTTTCATCAAATAAGTATCCATTTTGGAGATGTAAAAATTGCACTATGTCGCATGGGTGTGTTATCATAATGTTATATATGCATAACTTAGTGTCTAAGACAAAATGGAAGGCATCATCCAGGGGAATAAATCCTCTTTTTAAGAGTTACTCCGCAATTTCCCTAATAATATCAGACACCTGAGGAAACTTAACCCTTGTCCTGCTGAGTAAATTAATTTAGCTACACCCATTACTGACTGTCAACCAATCAAAATACTTGATATATAATGCCTTCTTTCTATCACAAACTGCATATGACAAACAGTGTGGATCCTGATCAGATGGCTTCTTCATCCTCATCAGATGGCTCTTTCAGAAGCTGAATCTACATTGTTTGCAGAGGTAGGGGGGTTTCGAGCTCAGCAGGACAGGGTTATACTGACCGTGCTCCAGTTACTTCTCCCTGACTCCCCATGCACCCCAAGACTACGATAATAGGCCTAAGCAAACAGTGCAGACCCAGATCAGACTGCAGTCTGATCATGATCTACATGGTTTGCCATTCCATCTGCACTTTTTTGGACTCCATGCTGGTTCATGAAACGAATTTGTTAAATTTTAGGAGAATTACAGCAAGTTGTCAAGGTGTCTGAATTTTTAGGATTTTTACCGTATTATCCCTGAGTTTGTGCTCATTGGTGACAAAACAGAGCAGACACCTTGGGGCATGGCAGGTTACAAAAGAGTGCAGCACAAAGAAATTTCTGAACAGGAGAAAAATACCAGGCAATATCAGCTTTGTAAATTTCTTTCAAATGGTGTTTACATCTTCTTTACAGTGTGAAATGGGACAAACAATGCTGCCATATAAAAATTTATTGCATTTTGTACAAACTTCACTATCACTTCAAGGACCACTTCTGTCCCCTAATCAAGTTAACCTTAACCCTTTTTGTACCAAATGGAATCTTCCTCCTTATATATAGCACAAGTCCATTTCAAAATTTAGGGGTTTCAGGTTTGTTGTGTTTTCTTCAAAACTGATTAGGAAAATGGCTGAACTTTTTGCAATCAGTGTAGGCCCTCATCAGACGCCACATTCTGCGGCGTCTGATCTGGGCCTGCACTGTTTGCCAGGGTACACGTTTTGGGGTTTCTGGTACTAAATGGGTTAATGTACCAAGCAAAACTGTGCAGCTAACATTCTAGTTTTAATATACATGTGTAAGTATTATATATAGTTTTTCAGAGAAAATCGGGCTTGACTTTTCACGTGAACAATTTGCTCTGTAGAAGTATGACATGAAATGTCTACAGTCCTTACTTTCTCTGAAAAACAAGAAAAAAAAAAGAAAACAAGAGGGCCCAGAGGGCCCTGGTTCGCTCACCTGATCCAAAGCATAACAAGTGGGCCCCAGGCAGGGCTAAAATTTGAACAATCTTGGTAGAGGTCCACAAGATGAAGCTTCATATCTAATATGAAAGACCTGGGCTTTCTGGTTTCAGAGAAGAAGATTTTAAAGGTTTACCCTGCATATAGAAGTCTATGTAAAACAAGATTTTCCCTATATAAGTCTATGTTAAACCAAAGGGCCCCGGAGCGAGGGCATTTTTGGCCCCAGGGCTATAATTTGAACAATCTTGGTAGAGGTCCACTAGCTGAAGCTTCATAACAAATATCAAAGACCTAAGCCTTGTGTTTCAGAGAAGATGATTTTTAAAGATTTTCCCTATATAAGTCTATGTAAAACCAAAGGGCCACATGGCGGGGCATTTTTGGTCTCAGGGCTATAATTTGAATAATCTTTATAGAGGTCCACTAGCTGAAGCGTCATAACAAATATCGAAGACCTAAGCCTTGTGGTTTCAGAGAAGAAGATTTTTCAAGATTACCCCTATATAAGTCTATGTAAAACCAAAGGGCCCCGGAGCGGGGGCATTTTTGGCCCCAGGGCTATAATTTGAACAATCTTGGTAGAGGTCCACAAGATGAAGCTTCATACCAAATATCAAAGACCTGGGCCTTGCAGTTTCAGAGAAGAAGATTTTTCAAGATTTTCCCTATATAAGCCTATGTAAAACAAAAGGGCCCTGGTGCGGGGGCATTTTTGGCCCCAGCACTATAATTTGAACAATCTTGGTAGGGGTCTACTAGATGAAGCTTCATACCAAATATCAAAGACCTGGGCCTTGCGGTTTCAGAGAAGAAGATTTTTCAAGATTTTCCCTATATAAGCCCATTGTAAAAACAAAGGGCCCCCGTGCAGGGGGCATTTTTAGCTGCAGCACTACAATTTGAACAATCTTGGTAGGGGTCCACTAGATGAAGCTTCATACCAAATATCAAAGACCTGGGCCTAGCGGTTTCAGAGAAGAAGATTTTTAAAGATTTTCCCTACATAAGCCCTTGTAAAACCAAAGGGCCCCCGTGCGGGGGCATTTTTAGCTTCAGCACTATAATTTGAACAATCTTGGTAGGGGTCCACTAGATAAAGCTTAATACCTAATATCAAAGACCTGGGCCTTGCGGTTTCAGAGAAGATTTTAAAAGATTTTCCCTATATAAGCCCATGTAAAACCAAAGGGCCCCCGTGCGGGGGTATTTTTGGCCCCAGCACTATAATTTGAACAATCTTGGTAGGGGTCCACTAGATGAAGCTTCATACGAAATATCAAAGATCTGGGCCTTGCAGTTTCAGAGAAGAAGATTTTTAAAGATTTTCCCTATATAAGCCCATGTAAAACCAAAGGGCCCCTGTGCGGGGGCATTTTTGGCCCCAGCACTATAATTTGAACAATCTTGGTAGGGGTCCACTAGATTAAGCTTCATACCAAATATCAAAGACCTGGGCCTTGCGGTTTCAGAGAAGAAGATTTTTCAAGATTTTCCCTATATAAGCCCATGTAAAACCAAAGGGCCCCCGTGCGGGGGCATTTTTAGCTCCAGCACTATAATTTGAACAATCTTGGTAGGGGTCCACTAGATGAAGCTTCATACCAAATCTCAAAGATCTGGGCCTTGCGGTTTCAGAGAAGAAGATTTTTAAAGATTTTTCCCTATATAAGCCTATGTAAAACCAAAGGGCCCCCGTGCGGGGGCATTTTTGGCCCCAGCACTATAATTTGAACAATCTTGGTAGGGGTCCACTAGATGAAGCTTCATACCAAATATCAAAGACCTGGGCCTTGCGGTTTCAGAGAAGAAGATTTTTTAAGTTTTCGGTGAAAAAAATCTATTTTTAGCTACTGTGACCTATATGTGCAATGGACTGGAACCATTTGAACAACTTTGAAAGGGGACCACCTAAGAATCATTCCTGTGAAGTTTGGTCAAAATCCGATCAGTGGTTTAGGAGGAGATGTCGTTTGAAGAAAAGTTTACGGACGCACGCACGGACGCACGCACGCACGCACGCACGGACGCACGGACGCACGACGGACGACGGACAAAAAGTGATCCCAAAAGCTCACCTTGTCACTACGTGACAGGTGAGCTAAAAAAAAGGAAAATGTCATTGTGTCACAGTCAGAGATTTCAACCTGTTAAATGCAATATTATGCAGATAACTAGGAAGAGAATAAATAAAATTGTGGCTTCTTACACCTTAGTTAGAAGCCTCCGTGGTGTAGTGGTTACGCTACTCGCCTTGTAAACCAGGGGTCGCAGGATCGATCCCGGCCTTCTCCAGACTTTCCGATGAGTCTTTAAACCTAGGTCCCGTCTCCGTATGACCTTAGCTGTTGGTGGGACGTAAAACTCAAACACTCACTCTTACACCTCAGAGGGAATGGTCCTCAAAAATGTGAATTCCATTAAATACCTTGGTGTGACAATCACTCACGATTTGAGATGGAATACACACATTAGCAGAATGTGTACAAAGGCAAATAGAACACTTGGTTTCCTGAGGCGAAATCTTCATCAGTGTCCTCAGGATGTGAAAGAGACAGCATATAGGGGACTTGTTCGCCCAATCTTAGAATATGCATGGTAGTTGCATCTGGGACCCAAGTGGAGTGGTCCTTAATGAAGAAATTGAAAAAGTTCCAAATAGAGCTGCTAGATTTGTAACAAGCAATAAGTGCTTTGAAACTGGGAGCATGACTGGAATTCTAGGAAAATTAAGATGGGAGTCTCTCAAGAAAAGGAGAAGAGACAGAAGACCCATACTCTTATACAAAGGTCTAAAGAGTGCTGCCAGCATCCCAACAGATGACCTTGTTCCCCCAGCTAGGCACTGTAGAAAGCACCATTCAATGACGTTTCAGACCCTTACTGCAAGAACTGACATTTAAAAAGAGTTGTTCTTCCCACAAACCATTAGAGATTGGAATGCCCTTCCCGATTCGATTATTTCGGCGGCTGAAGGTGCTGAGGATTGTGTAGCTAAGTTTACCTCTTTGGTTAGAGCTAGGGACTAACTTCCCATATCACAGGTCCTGGTGTATGAATGTCATTTGACGTGTCACCAGTAACAATTCTGATTCTGATTCATGATTGGTGTTTTAACCCATTTTGTACTGGAAACCCCAAAACGGGTACTCTGGCAAACAGTGCAGGCCCAAATCAGACGCCACAGAATGTGGCGCGTCTGATCAGGGCCTGCACTGTTTGCAAACAGTTAAGACATTTTCCAAACAAATTTTGAAGAAAAAAAAACACAACCTGACACCCCTAAATTTCAAAATGGACTCCTGCCATATATAAGGAGGACGATTCCATTTGGTACAAAAGGGTTATAGGTTAATCTATAACCCAGATTTGAACCCCTTTCAAGTCCCATCCAAGGTGGCAAAGCTAAACAAAACAGTAATGGCTGGGCCCTTGTTTTTCTATTTTTAGTTTTGGTTAATGGCCCTTTCAAGATTATTTCAATATATTGAGCGGATCATTAAACCGGTGTACCCGGAGAAAAACCATCTGACCTTCAGTTGCAGAACTTGGCGTCACCTGAAAATACAGACACAGATGCTTGCCACCTTTATAACAAACTGTTTGTTGATGGAAAAAAAAAATACTTTTCATTATTTTGTAGACAGGTTTGAACAACACACACACACAAAAATTATGGTTTAAAAACTTAAGGCTTTGTTAACCTTGCTGGATCAAGAAACAAAATTTTAGGAGAATTACAGGGCTTGAGATGTCATTTCATCTCATTGTCACAAAATTGGAAGCAACGTCTCCAAAATGATCTATACAGTGTTGACGGGGACTTTGAACCTCAAATCAAACAAACAAAATCCTTAAGGCGTCCGAATTTTTAGGACTTTTACAGTAAACAATTAATGCTTGGAAAAACTGGTCTGAGTGAGTGAGTGTTTGAGTTTTACGTCTCACCAACAGCTAAGGTCATATGGAAACAGGACCTCGGATTAAAGACTCATCCAAAAGTCTGAAGAAGCCCGGGATCTATCCAACGATCCCTGGTTTACAAGGCGAGTAGCATAACCACTTCACCACTGAGGCTTCAAAAACTGGTCTGAGGTGTCTGGTATCTGTTCAAAGCCTTGTTTGCAAAGAACTTATTTAACCTATAAAATGCCGATCATTGCAATTGTCGTCTGCTTTCCCATCTGCTGGTCAGCTCAAAAGTCCTTTTTTGCAAACAGTGTGGACCCACTGCAAACAGTGTGGACCCACTGTTTGCCTGTATGCAAAAATATTTTTAAAAACGTTCGCTAGAAGATTCGGCAGACAACATAAGCAGACGACATTTTCAGATTTTTTTCTTTTTCTCGTAAAATGTTTAATGTCTTACAAGTACTAAATATAGTAGTGGTACCTATAAAACGTGAGTGCGTGGGCTAGCTTCTAATCACCGCCACGAAAACACACCTGTATAATTTTGTCCCTCTTAACCCTTTTTGTACCAAATGGAATCTTCCTCCTTATATATGGCAGGTCAGTCCATTTGGAAATTTAGGAGTGATCACAGGTTATTTTTTTCAAAATTTATTCCAAAACTAGCAAACTTTTTGCAAACAGTGTAGGCCCTGATCAGACGCCGCATTCAGCGGCGTCTGATCTGGGCCTGCACTATTTGCCAAGGTACCCCTTTAGGAGTTTCTGGTACTGAATGGGTTAAACCCCACTTTTATATAGTAAAACTGGGTTTTACAAGGCTATACGTTATTTTTTCTTATTTTCTGCTCAGAAACTTAGATTGTGGTTACTCATTAGAACCGCCTCATTCAGACAGTCGGGTGCACACAATCTATGTTTTGAGCAGAATTATGAAAACTATCAGAATTTTTATCATACAATTTTCATTTTTTCAATACATTTAAATAGGCATGTTTTTGTAATGATAAAAATTACACAAAGCAAAAGCTGCCCACATTATTTCTAGCAAAAATATTAGTGTTTTAACAACACAATCACATTGCATAATTAAAATTTTAGCATGTGCAGTGATTTATGAAAGGACTGGTTGAAACTGAAAACATCTTCCACTGAAATACCGGTACATGACTTCCGTCTAATGTATAACTGGTCATGTGACCAATGTAATATCACTTTTTCTCTTGTCAACTGAATCAATATTTCCAGTGTCTTAGTTTCCTTGGGAAAGACAGTCTTATTATTACTCAGTCACAGTCGTCAAAGTTCAAAAGATCATGACAGCAGTCAGTAGTAGTGTGCATTAATTATTCAAATTACAGGATTGGAAATAATAGGCTTGAGCGTTTTTTCTAAAATATTAAAAAGGTATGTTCAATCTTTTCTAACATAACAAAATTTTGTCCAAAAATATATATATTATGGCAATTAAACTAATATTATTAACGCATTGCATGCATCTGATCAGGGCCGGCACTATTTGCTAACTGATTTTACAAAAACGAAAAAATAGACCTGGCATCCCTTATATGACAAATGGACTTAATGGAAGAGTCCACTAGTATACAATGGGTTAAATGGCATGCAATGATACTGATCAAGTTCTTAACACAAGATCCATCATGATCATGGGCAAACAGTGCAGCCCCACATCAGGGCCTTCACTGTTTGCAGAAAGTTCAATTATTTTCTATATAAATTAAGAATTATATACCCTTATAATACTTAGGGGACAGAAACATTTCTGCAAGTTTTGTCTTCCTTGGAAGCGAAGAAATAATTTAAGCTACTCACCTCGCGAACCAGGGGTCATGGGATCAATTCTGGTGTAACACTTTATCTTCCCCCCACCCCTGGCTAGCTTACTCCCTGGGAAATCTTTACCCCTCTCAGGATACCTTGACCCTGGCGGACAACGAAGCTAAACTAGCTGGGACATCTTGCACTTGGGGGGGGCAGGATATCTTGCCCCCACCTTGGGGATAAACTATTTTCTTTATGCCCAACTAGTCCTGAATACAGTCGAACCTGTGCTTACGGTCACCTCCGAATAACGGTCCCCTTATTACAACGGTCATTTTCAACCCCTCCCATCGAAATTCCCTAATAAATTAACTGGGAATAGCGGTCCACTGTGCACTACGGTCAACGGTCACGTTATTCAGTCCCAAACTGTGTTGCTGTCCTTGAATAACGGTCTATAATTGAATCCATCACGCTCATGATTTCAGCTTTGAGGTAATTATTGCCATTGATTGGCATATAATTGGCCTGCTTGATTGGTGTTGCAGTCCTTAATCATTTTTAAACATTTTTTTTTAATTGGCGGACAATCCTAAAGACGGTAAAACTAGCCCAGTAAGTAAATCACAATAATTGCGGCACTGTCAATTCAGAGACAAACCATCTGTGTATTTATTACGGTTCAAGTATGACATTATTGTTAATCCCTGTCATATAATTGCCACCCTGCGGTGCGTGTCGATAAGGTGTGAAAATATGGTCAAGTCATGTCTCTAATTTGCGTTTATCCTCCAGTCATAAAATTTAATCCAAGATCAATGTGAAAATGATTTAATCCTCCTCAGACAATTAGCTACATCTAACAGTATATGTTTGCATAATAAAAACGGACTACTCTACGATCTCATGAATGGTTATGTTTTGGCGCCAAATAGCAGACGCTCTGCGGGAAAAAGCGAACACGGTTGTTGGTTATTGACACGGAGGGATAATTCGGGAGCTATACAGCGCTGTTTTCTTTCCACCTCTATTCACAACCGTTTAGCTATCGAGAAAAATTTTTTTACCGGTTCCAAACATTTTTTATGAAAGATTTAAAAAAAAGATGGAACACAATATGCTTCTTCATCCAGTGACAGCTTGCTATTTAATCAATAAATGTAAGAATTTTTGGACACTGTCGGCCTGCTGGTAATTGTCAAACCTCCGAATAAAGGTCACCTGTGAATAACGGCCAAATTTGTCCTGTCCCATAGATGACCTTTGTTCACAGGTTTGACTGTATGTTATTGAAGTGTGGTAAATACTTAAACAATAGTAGAGTAAATGTTTCACTTCAATATTTTTGTTTTGAACTGGGTTTCTCCAGACTTTTGGATTAGTCTTTTAACTGAGGTTCAGTCTCTATATGACCTTAGTTGTTTGTGGGACATAAAACACAAATGCACACACACCTTGGCAGTGCACTGTTTCACCTCAAGGAAAGCTCATTCTTAGGTAATAAATTATGAAGGTCATAATTGGTCAGTAAACATTTCCATGATTTGGACAAATAAGGACAAATCCATTCCTTTTGAAAATGTTTGACATTTAATGACTTTAAACTTCAATTTTATTTTATGTTTACAAATGGTAGAACTAAGCATTCTATCAACTGAAATTTAGTACCTTTTGATAAATATTAAGTAGAGACAGACCACTAAGATGGCCATAATGCGTGTGAAATGGACCAAATTTCCTCAAATTAAATTGTTGGAGTTAAATATTAAAAGACCCTAAAACTAGATTTTCTGTCCAGCTTAACCATGATGACACTTAACCCATTTAGTACCAGAAACCCCATAACGGGTACCCTGGCAAACAGTGCATGCCCAGATCAGATGCCGCAGAACGCAGCATCTGATCAGGACCTTCACTGTTTGCTAAAATCTCAGTCATTTTCCAAATAAATTTTGATGAAAACACAACCTAAACACTCCTAAATTTTGAAATGAACTCCTGCTATATATAAGGAGAGAAGATTCAATTTTGTACAAAAAGGGTTAAAGCATGTTTTTCATCTTTCATGTTTAAAACTCTCACATGAAATGTTAATTCTGATATTTTAGAAGCCTCCGTGGTGAAGTGGTTAAGCTACTCGCCTTGTAAACCAGGGGTCGCAGGATCGATCCCAGGCTTCTCCAGACTTTTGGATGAGTCTTTAAATCAAGGCCCCATCTCTGTATGACCTTAGCTGTTGGTGGGACGTAAAACTCACAACCTCACTCACTCAATTCTGATATTATATACCAATGCCAACTCTGCAAACATTTACAGTTCTTCCTGTGTGTCAAGCTATTTAAAATCAAAGCATTGATATGCACTAGCGGGTGGACTTTCTCTGGGTGTAGGCTGGGGGACTCAGACAATCAACAAAACTTCCTGTGTAACCCTTTATAAGCAAACAGTGCAGACCCTGATCAGATGATGCATTCTGTGGCATCTGACCCTTAAATTGACAAATTCTACAAATCAGTGATAGTCATGTGGACATCAGCACTGAAGAGCTTCAGAGTTTAGTAACTGGGCCAACTGAGACAACTCAAAATACCTGGGGCCAGTTGTTCAAAACTAACAACGTCGTTAGTTAACGTATCGTTAAAACTTTGATCATTAAATATGGCAAATATGCTGAAATTTTTGCTGAAAAAATGTGAGCAGCTTTTGCGGATGCAAAAGCTGCTCACATTTTGTCAGCAAAAATACCAAAATTTTCAATATTGTACTTGCTAGAAGAGTTAACAATATGACCACTAACGAGCGCGTTAAGCTAACGGTGCTTTGAACAACTGGCCCCTGATTATTATATTGGTCAAAATTAATGCATACTCTAATAAACACCCAGCAGGCACATGTCGCTATGGCAACGTCAAATCAATGTCGGTGATGTTGCACTGACGTAGATGGGACGTTGCATAAACCTAATGACATTGCACCGACCTTGATGTGACGTCATAATTACGTCATGGATTGTGCCTGCTGGGCACACACTAATACATTTCAACATATGATCACACAAATGTGACTGTTTTATTCTGACCCCCTTAAATCCCACTTTAATACAGTAAAACTGGGGTTTACAGGGGTATACATTATTTTTCTGATTTCTGCTCAAAAACATAGATTGAAGGTATTTGTTAACCAGGCGGTTCTAAGGAGGGTACCCACAATCTATGGTTTGAGCAGAAATACGAAAAATATCTGGATTTTTATTTGAAAATTTTCATACTTGCTGGTAAAATTTACCAATATATTTGAATAGGCATGTTTTCATAAAGAGAATAGTCTGCTGAATTTGAAAACAGTGCTAAAAGATCACACTATTTATACACAATTATGCCACTTACTTTGGACATGTTAACCCTTTTTGTACCAAATGGAATCTTCCTCCTATAAAGTAGGAGTCCATTTAAAAATTTAGGGGTGTCCGGTTGTTTTTTTTCCAAAATTTATTTGGAAAATGGCTGAACTTTTTGCAAACAGTGTAAGCCCTGATCAGATGCCGCATTCTGCGGCATCTGATCTGGGTCTGCACTGTTTGCCAGGGTACCCATTTTGGGGTTTCTGGTGCAAGATGGGTTAACTTTCTTTCTTTCTCCCGATACTGTTTTCGGTCAATTCTGACCATGATAACAGGTTTGGGGTGTGGCACAAATGTTTTCAATCCCCACCCCCAAAAAGAGCTTTGTGACACAGCCACCAGCAGATTAAAACTATTTACAAGAAGCCATCAGGGGAAGGAATCCATGCCTATCCCCTGCCCAACCCTAGGATATTATATTTTGGCCTTAAACCCATCAACTGTCTCAGAAGAGACAGCTTCGATTGTAAGGCCATTCCAAGTTGCAATTGTCCTGGGGAAAAAAGAACTCTTAAAACCATCCGTATAAGCATTAGGACGGTGATACTGAAAGGGATGGGACCTGGTTCTCCTACATCCTCCACCAGCTTCAGATAGGTACCTACTCTTATCTATAATGGCTAAATTATTGTGGATTTTATAGAATAGAGTCAGCGAAGCCTGCTCTCGCCTTTCCTGCAGAGTCGGCCACTGGAGTTCTTCAAGCATCTCTCCAACGTGGCTTTGGTTGCGCCAACGTCTGCAGGTCCAGCGAGCAGCAGTCCTCTGAACTTTTTCTATTCTATCAGTCTCCTTTTGATGATAGGGCATCCAAACTGGAGCTGCATATTCAAGCTTGGGGCGGACTAAAGTTTTGTATGCAGCATCCTTGGTTTCCCTCGGTGCGAAGGCCAAATTTCTACGAAGGAAACCGAGTGTCTTAGTAGCCTTACTAGTTATCTCATTAATGTGTTGACCCCACTCGAGGTCATCAGTGATTTGAACTCCTAAGTATTTAGCAGAAGAAACGTTCTCTAAAACCTGGTTATGTAATGTATAACCATGGACCATCTGTTTATGTGGAGGGTGCCTTGTCACTCTCATAGAGTGACATTTGGCGACATTAAATTTCATGAGCCATGCCTCTTCCCAGGTAGCCAACTTTTCCAAATCATCTTGAAGTATCTGTAGGTCATCAGACCCTCTTATATTTCTATACAGTACACAATCGTCAGCGAAAAGGCGGATTGTAGAGTTGATGTTGTCTGGCAGGTCGTTAATAAAAATCAAAAACAATATCGGTCCCAGCACGGAACCTTGTGGGACACCAGACAGCACCGGGGCGGGGTCAGAGCAAACACCGTCAAGTACGACTCTTTGTGTTCGTCCGGATAGCCAAGCAGAAATCCACTGGAGGGTATCATTTCGGATACCATAGTACTCCAGTTTATACAGAAGTCTTTTGTGGGGGACTTTATCAAAGGCCTTAGCGAAGTCCATAATAATTAGGTCTGTTTGTTTGTGACCCCTATTATGGGCCCCGTCCAGGTTTTCCTGTAGGTCGTGGATGAACTGGACAAGCTGGGTCTCACATGACCTACCGCTTCTAAATCCATGTTGGGATTCGACAAGGATCTTGTGCTCTGAAAGATGTTGCATGATTTTGCCCACGATGATGTGCTCCAGAGACTTACAGCAAATACAAGTCAGTGATACAGGCCTATAATTGGCAGGGTCATACTTTTCCCCTTTCTTGTAAATGGGTGCCACATTGGCTTGAAGCCAATCATCTGGGACCTTACCCTGGGCCAGGGACTGATTGAAGATGCAGGCAAGGACTGGAGCAATTTCTGCGCTGCATTCTTTTAACACACGGGCGCTGAGGTCATCAGGACCTGAGGATTTGTGGGGGTTAAGACGGTCTAGTAGTTTTTTGACCCCATTTGGGTCAATGAATAGGTCATCTATGTCTGGATAGGGGCTTGGTCCTTTTGATGGAGGGGCACCTACTTGTTCCCGGGTGTACACAGACTCAAACTGTCTGTTGAGTATATCAGCTTTGTCTTTGGCACCAGTTTTCAAGATTCCATTTTCTCTTAGACAAGCTACACCCGTGGAATCCTTCTTCAAGTTTTTCATAAAGGACCAAAATTTTTTTAGCCGATCGTTTTGGTTACAGTCTTCTATAGCAGTATCTGTATCCAGGGGATTGAAGATATTGGAGACATATCTCCAATATGCATCTCTGATTTCCTTTTGAACGAAGGCTCTGAGTCTCCTATAGCGACCCTTCAGGGCATCATTATCTGCCCTGCGGGCCTTGTGGTATAGTTTTTCCCTTTTTCTAATTAATGCCCTAATGCGGGCATCTATCCATGGGTATCCAAGTTTACATTTCGTCATCTTAGACGGGATAAACTTGTTTACCGCACTGAGTAAGACCGTCTTAAATTCAATCCACATCTCATTAACATCAACGTGAGCAAAGTCCTGCGACATAAAACGGTCTGCAAAAGCAAGCATGTGGTCTTTCAGACCCTGCATATCAGCCCGTTTATAGAGGTAAACCTTACGAGGAGACTGAACGACCCTTTTAGCTTTTATGTCATACTCTACCAGCACTATATCATGGTCTGCTCGACCAATAGGTGGCATTCCCTTAACTCTTGTAACTGGGGTTGGATTGTTAGTAAGAAGGATATCTAGGGTCCGTTCTTGTCTTGTAGGGATATCGACAACCTGGGAGAGGCAGTGCTCCTGGACAATCTCAATCAAATTGGTCTGTACCTGTCTTTTGGGCATGCCCAAAGGTACATAAAGCTTATTCCAATCAATGTCCCCACAATTGAAGTCACCTCCAAGAAGGACATGGGCATTTTTGCAAGACATGATTCGTTTTAGAGAACTATTTATTGATCCAAGTAGTCCGGATCAGAAATATCTGGGGGCCGGTAGAAGGAGCCCAGGTACAAAGTTTTACAGCCCATAATTTGAAGTTTGACCCAAACAAGTTCACAATCAGTCTCAAGTTCTGTCACCTCAGTACAAATCAAATCCCTCTTGAAACATACAAATACGCCCCCATGGGCATCTCCAACCCGGTCCTTCCTAATGGCATCATATCCATCAGGAAAAATTTCCGAGCTGGCTATGTCCGGAGACAACCAGGATTCACAACCCAAGATAATGTCCGGTTTCGCTGTATCAACAATTGTCTGAAGTTCAGGTTTCTTGTTCTTGATCGATTGACAATTCATAATCAGGATCCGAAGTGGGTGATTTAAAACAGACTTTTTGCCTGTTTTAGGTCTTTGATGCTGCACTCCAACAGGAGAAGAATGAGCGGTTGGTGTGCCTAAGTCAGTTGGGATTGGACTGTCAGGGATTGACAGGGAGTCAAAACGATTGCTCGTCTCAATCAGGCCTAATGTATCAAACAAAGAAGTTGAGAAGTTTGGCATGCCACAGTTCAGGCATTCCCATGCCAAACTTCTATCCAGAGGCTGATTGTAAATAGAGTACATTCTGGAATCCATTCCCTGGCAGTCAATGTGGTACCATTTGTTACATGAATCACAGACTATAGCCCGGTCATCCCAGCCAACCGCAACCTCGCAAACGCCACATGGGAAATGAAGATGGGAAAAGGAGCATACATGGTCGCAAATGACTTGCTAGTGCTTGTTTTTATGTGGTTCTGATTATCATCTGATAAAAGTTGCATAAATTGCAGTCGTTGGATTGCAAGTGGGTCTTAAACCAATTTTATCCTAAATGAATGACGCCATTTTGAATTTGAGTGGTGTCACATCCAGTGATTTATACAGGGTAACACATTTAGTACTAGTGTGGCCCTCTTTTTCTCGGTAGGAACCAGAACTAAGCAATGTGGATAAAGTTTCTCTGCACTTTTTGTGACCAGTGAAGGCCCTCTATCAGATGCCTCAGAAAGTGACACATGCCGCAGAATGCCGTGTCCTGATCTGGACCTGTATTGGAAGACCCTGATAAGACGCTGCTTTCTGCGGCGTCTGATCTGGGCTTTTACTGTTTGCCAAGGTACCCCTTTAGGGGTTTCCTGCATACAATCGGTTAAGTTTAACATATCGTTTAAACTTCATCAAACATTAGCTGAAAAAAAAAGTGAGTAGCCCAGCAAAATAAATACCAAACTTTGATATTTTTTACCACTAAGGAGTTCATATAATACCACAATGATCCTAAGTATTGGGACAGATGGGCCTAAGCAGACAGTGCAGACCCAGATCAGGGTCTACACTGTTTGCCATTCTGTATGCACCTTCTGGACTCCTTGCTCAATGAGGCAGTTCTAACAAGCACCCACAACCTATGTCTGCAGTGTATATATAAGAAAAATATCACAGAAAAATGGCCATTAAATTGGAGATGTGAAAAAATGCACTATCGTGTGTTATCGTTATGAATAGCTGTTCACACATTTTTTCTGTAAAAATTTAAGTATATTTGCCGCATTAAATGTTTATGATATGTTAATTAACAACATTGTTAGTTTTGTACTTGTCCTGCATGTTAATGCTGCAATCTGTCGTTGAACCCGTTTGTATCATTTGGTGGTGGTACAGTTGGGATGGGGTTAGGGGCATTGGGGGCGGGGCAACACAGCAAAGTGTAGATCAGGATAAATGGTGAATTATGAAAGGAAGTGAAGGTAAGAAAATAATTTTAGTGATAGGTTTGACCCTAATGGCAAATTCCTGTCTGCACCTGAAAGATAATGTCTCAATTTATTATGATGTAAGACAGACAGATGTACCGATATGTCAATCATGACCATGAGCAAATGACCCTACAACCATTCAACCATATATAGTTTTACAACTAAAAGTAATATTATCAAAACAGACTGAAAACCCCATAATTAAGTGAACAACCAATGCTCTGAACATTCTTCCTTCTTCATTAATTTTTAGTACAACTTCTATAGGTGTTTTATAAAATGGAGTAATACATTATTCTGAAATAGAGCAGGTAAATTTTATTATCTTTTGACAAACATGTTTAACCCTTGTCCTGCCGAACATTTAAATCTGTCACACCCACTACCGATTATCAACCAATCAGATTACTTGATGCAAATTATTGCAACAAATTCACAACCTGAATGGCAAACAATGTAGATCCTGATCAGATGGCTTCATCAGAAGCCATCTGATCTGGATCTTCATTGTTTGGAAAATAAGGCATATCCGGGCTATTAGCAGGACAAGGGTTAAAATAAAATTTCATCTGACTGGGGATCATGCCAGGTTGTGGGTTGATACCTGATGCCAGTGTCTGAGACAGAAACAATCTTTTGTGAAGACTGATAGTGATATCTTTTCTAGGCTAATTCTCTTCCTTCTGTTGATTCAAGAAGGGCACTTGTTGCAGTTTCAGAACTTTTTTGTTTACCCCACATCCAGATGAAATGACATCTCAAACCCTACCACCCTTGTCAGCCTCGATAACGCAGTGGTTAACACGTTCGACTCATGATCGAGAGGTTGTGTGTTCGAATCCGGCACCCGGTATCGAGGTGTGTCATTGGGCAAGATACGTAATTACACTGCCTCATTCCACCCAGGTGGAAATGGGTAGCAGTGGTGTAATAGTCACTGCCTCAGACTATCTCACGTGCGTGAAAACATCCGGAATGAGTGTTCGAGAGTGATTAAATAAGCTTGAAGCTTCCATTCCAATCAAACTAAAATAAATTAGTATAAACTAAACCCGACCACCCAAAGAACCTGCTGCTAAGGGTTTTATTAGCGGTCCCGATTGCACCACTTTTCCTGGGCAGGCTTGGACCTATTAGTGTTTACAAGATCTAATTGAACTCATATCAAATTGTCATTGGAGAATGACTGTTTTGCAATCATGGAAAAATGCATCCACAAGTTCACATCAATAAAACTGACAATTTACCTTCTTCAACCCTTATCCTGCTGATCACAACAACCCCTACTTTTGCAAACATGGTAGATCGAAGACGCCATCTAATCAGGATCTACACTGTTTGACATTTGGTTTGTGAATTTGAAGGAAAAAATTACATCAAGTAATCAGACTGATTTAAAGTCAGAAATGGGTGTGGCTAAATGATAAGGGTTAAATGACAAGTTTTAACCCTTGTCCAGACAAAGCAGGATCATCATGATGCTTAATACCGACCCCGATATCTCAGTTGGTAGAGTGTCCGCTCCGGAGAACGGGATGTCACGGGTTCGATCCCGGGCCGCGACATACCAAAGTCGTTAAAAATGGTACTAGCTGCTCCTCGCTTGGCACTCAGATTTACGGGGTAGAGCTAGGACTGGTCGACCCAGTGTCAGGATAATGTGACCGGGTGTGGTTTCATGTAATGTGTCTGGGACATGATACTTCAGTGAGGCAGCACTATAAAAGTAAGCATTGAGCTCCCTGTCCCAACCAGACGCCGTCGTGATATGACTGAAAAATTGTTGAAAGCGACGTTAAACCCGAATTCACACACACACACACACACACACACACACACACACACACACATGATGCTAAACTGAGTGAGTGTAAATGACCAGATCAGAAGTCTTCTGATCTGGGTTTTCACTGTCATTCAACTGCAACAAGTAATTTGACTGGTGGAAAGTCAAAAACGGACGTGGCAAAATTAATTTATTCAGCAGAACAAAAGAACAATGATTAATACATAATCTGTATTCTTATGCACTTATTCTATCATTCAGACACACAAAATGGCAAACCTAGTATATACAAGCTTAATTTGTGCAACCTGCTAAGACATCATAGCCTGCGCATCAACTCATGAAGGCAAGCATTTTCATTTATGCTAACTGAAGGCTCAATTTGCGATCAGCAAAGACTCTGATCAGACTGCAGATGTGCAGTCTGATCAGAGTCTTTGCTAGTGGCACAAGTCTTATATATATATATTATAGGTTGTGTCATCAGATACTGTCACAAATGTTCAACGTCGTTATCCAATGAGACATGTGTTACATTCTCAAGCGCATTAGAGTGTTTATCAAGATATATGCCTTTAATAATAACATCTGTAACATCTGTTACAATAGGCAAAATGCCTACATCGTTTTGCTAATAAGTTGCTTATTAGCCCTCTGTATTATGACAATTTCTATTATGACAATATAATTATTCCATCATAAACACCACAAACAAGTTCACCAAAAGTTTAAGCTGACCATAACCCAAGCTTTTCATCATGTCCAACATGTGACAAGTAATGCGAAATATAGCAGTAAAAGTGGCAAGCTCCGCACATAAGTAAAACAATCTGTCAGATAATATATATTTTGAGGTTTCCCATATAAAATAGGTTAATACCACTGGAAATAACATTTACTGCAGGAAGAAAGCATTTTTACTACCTTTGGGTTAGCAAAATTTGTAAAATCGTTATAACACATACAGAATCGCAGTGATATTGACCTGGAATATAAGACCAAGGTTACCAAAAGCAAACTAAATCTTTGGTAGGTTGCAATTATATACTTTGCAAAATTTGACCAAATGCCATAAGATTGGGTGAGACAAGCCAAAATTGACAGTTTTTGGGGCCGGTGTCCTAGGAAATATATTCAAAGTCACCAAAATGTAATCAAATCTTTGGTCAGTTGCAATGATATACTGTACCAAGTTTGACCAAATTTCAGTGATTTGTTCATGAGATAGAGTGCAGACATATCATTTTGGGCCCCAAATTGACAGTTTTGGGGAGCCTGTTCCCTTGAAAATAAAGTCAAGGTCATCAAAACCTAATGGGTGTTATTCCCTATCCTAGTTATGTAACCTGGTGCAAGTATAGTCAGAATCCATCACTAGGTTCAGGAATATAGTGCTTCAAACAGACTACATGATAGAAATGGCTATGTTCAATGTTCAAGGGACAATAACTCCAACAGGAGGAAAATCAAAGTCATATCTGAGAACTTTCGTGAAATATCTCAAATGGTATCAGAGTTATGGAGCAGACACAAAACTATGATAGAAATCGCTGTTAAATGTTGAAAGGGAAATAACTCGAAAAGTAGGAAAATCTGAGTTACAATTTATACGTTCTGCATGTCGTCTCATGGTGCTCTGCATAATCTATGAAGTTTCGTGAAAATTTCTTAAATGGTAGTCAGTATCAGAATTATGGAGCGGACATAAAACTATGATAGAAATGACTATAATGTTCAATGTTCAAAGGGCAATAACTCCAAAAGTAGAAAATCAGAGTTATGGTTCATATTTTCTGCACACCATCTCCTGGTGCTCTATATATCTATGAAGTTTCATGAAAATATCTCAAATGATATCAGAGTTAATAGAGCAGACACAAAACTTATAATGAGGCGCTGACAGATGGATGGATGGATGGATGGATGGATGGATGGATGGATGGATGGATGGATGGATGGACAGACAGATAGATGGCTGGATGGACAGACACTCAAAATTTCAGAGGAGGTCCAAAGCAAAAACCAAGTTAGTTAAACAACAGTCTTATATCCGAACAAAAATGTATAGATTATCTAGAACAAGAGCTGTCACAAGACAGCATAGCTCGTCTATCTGGAAGCTTATTACGGTAGTAAAATGTACAATTAAAACTGGCATTTATATAAAGTTATTACCAAGAATGTCTGAGCAGTATACTAAATATAAAATTTGTTAGTCTTTGACCTTGACTTCAAGGTCACTGAGGGAGTGGGGGTGGGGGGGGGGGGGCTTGTACTGTGTGAAACTTCAGACCAATATGTAAGATCAGTCAAAGAAGTAGCTAAATACAGAGCAATAGAAAACTAAATTAACCAAAAACTTCAACACAAAATCTCTAAATCTGTGACCTGAGGTCACTGAGGAGGGTTGGCCTGGTACTGTGCAAAACTTAAGACCAAGATTTAACATCAGTCCAAGATGTAACTAAATCTATCAAGTGGTTTTAGAGATATAGACCAAAAACTTCAACATAAAATTGCTAAGTCTGTGACCTTGACCTCAAGGTCACTGAGGGGGGTGGGGCTGATACTGTGCAAAACTTTAGACCAATATGTAACATCAGTGCAAGAAGTAACTAAATACATCAAGTGGTTTTAGAGATATAGACCAAACACTTCAACATTAAATTTCTAAGTCTAAGACCTTGACCTCAAAGTCACTGAGGGGGGTGGGGCTGGTACTGTGCAAAACTTACGACCAATATGTAGCATCAGTACAAGAAGTAACTAAATACATCAAGTGTTTTTAGAGATATAGAGGAATAGAAAACTTTAACTTTGAATGGTGCACACATATACCCTGATGCCAGTGTGACTGCTATACGTATAGCTCTTGTTGTACTTTCGTACAGGCCAGCTAAAAATTACAATAACAAAATGTAAAGATTATATAGAAAATTATGGTCATTTTTCTATACAATCTATACATTTTTGTGATCCATCTTGGAGCTGTTTTATATCCAAACCATGTTATAACAAACAGTGTTGTGGTGTATATGCACCTTATACCCCTTGCAACCAAACATGCCGAAAATCAACAAACAGACATTTGATCATTTAGAAGGGGTATACTGCAGGATTTGGAAAACTTTTAATGCAGACATCCCCTGGGGCTATGAGCAACAGTATTCTTACTTTTCTTCAGTACATGCCAGAAAGAGAAACGTGTCGAATTCCAAAATAAATGACACTCTATATACTGTGGAATTTTAAAATTATACAATTGAAAAACAGGCATTATTAGAAAATTAATTAAAACATAATTTATGCATTTCTTTTCCCATTTTAACAAAAGTAATAGTAAGAAATGCCTTGCAGCATATTCTGTAGACTATAACAAATGAAATAAGCATATATTAAGAAGACACGTTGATTATGGGGTTTTAAATTATTTACCCAAATCTTGTAAAATTTATACGTTTCAAAACATTAAAATTAAAGCCTTTCAGTTTTTGTCCAGCAAAAGATACAACTTCGTGTTTGTTTACGCCATTTAAGAAAACAAGATCACTATCTACAAAATTTTCTTATGAAAATATTTTTTCATCCTTTTTAACTGTATTACATTACAAAGATTTGTCAACAAATTATCTTTTGTTAGAAGCCTTTGTGGTGCAGTGGTTATGCTACTCGCCTTTAAACCAGGGGTTGCATGATTGATCGCGGGCTTCTCCTGACTTTCGGATGAGTCTTTAAACCAAGGTCCCATCTCCATATGACCTTAGCTGTTAGTGAGACGTAAAACTCAAACACTCACTCATTAACTTCTGTTAAACAATTTAAACTGAGTGTTGAACTGAATGAATACACCTTAAGGGGTGGCAACTCTTTCCAAAATTATTTTGCCTCCCTTATTAACCCTTGTCCTGTGCATATTCAAATATGCCACACCCACTACTGATTATCAATCAATCAGTCTACACTTGATGGAAATTAATATAACATGATGGAAATTAATCTAACATAAATTCATAAACTGACTGACTATGAAGAACCTGATCAGATGGCTTCTTTAGTTTGAAAGATACATTACGAAACCACGCCTATACAAATATACATGTATTGTAGAAGCCTCCGTGGTGCAGTGGTTACGCTACTCGCCTTGTAAACCAGGGGTCGCAGGATCGATCCCTGGCTTCTCCAGACTTTCGGATGAGTCTTTAAACCGAGGTCCCGTCTCCGTATGACCTTAGCTGTTGGTTGGACGTTAAACTAAAACTCACTCACTCACAAATATATTGTAACCTTTATCACCGAAAAACATGAATTTTAAGAAGAAAAATTGTCATAATTTTCTTATTTCTGCTCAATATATATAATGTGGGTACTCGATAGAACCGCCTTGATGTGGCGGTTCTATCGAGTACCCACCTTCTATATTTTAAAGCAGAGATAAGGAAAATAAGGTTTACCCCTGTAAACCCCAGTTTTACTTTCAAGGGGGTCAAAATTATATAGGCATGTTTTCGTGATGAGACATATCCGGGATCAGCAGGACAAGCGTCAATAGAGGTCTATTGGAGCAAGTCCTTTCCTTTGAGAGTGGACATTTTTTTCTGAGGAGCCAAGTACATTAAAATTCTGCTAATTAAGACCACCTAAAATTTAGACTAATTCTGCTTTAAAAAGCTTATTTAGTAGGCTGCCGTTATTCTTTCTTTGTTACAGTACCCTCTGGTCAGAGACCACCTTTGAGACTGTTCAAAAGTGGTCTTTAAAGACCACTTTTGAACAGTCCAAAGGTGGCCTTGATATAGGAATTTTTGTGAATAAAGAAAAGTGAACATTGAGTCCTGAAAAAATTCTTTCATGTTGAAAAACAATGGCAGAGAATTAATGTTTTGTTGGTAGAAACATTTTATCAGGACTTTTTATCAAATGTCACCTCATGGCCACTGATTAGTATATTGTAACTTTGTTTTTGTAAAGGTGATTTAAAGTTTAATTAACCTAACTTTACAACAATGTGGTCTTTCCTGGCTTTTCAGAAAGGTAAATTTCAAAGATCATGTAGATCTAATATTGTTACATATTTATCAATAAGATAATCTTGACACATAAACACATGAGGACCAAAGGCTTTCAGTGCAGTATAATTAAGGGGGTATATGTTATTACATGTATATGTAATACTATAGCCTCCATGGCCACGAACACTTTAATAATTAGGTCTCTGATCGCTGTGGTTCGAACCTGTGAGATGCCAAGTTCTGCAAAGGCAGGTCAGGTGATTTTTCTCTGGGTACTCTGATTTTGCCCTGCTCTGATTAACAATCAGCTAAAAATAAGAGAAATTATCTTGAAATAAAAACAGAAGAAAAAACCTTTCAGTGCAGTTCTCGTATGCTAGAGGCCACTACTGCTAGTTTTAAAGATGTTTGCATTAACCAAAAATTGATTCTGGATTTATATTCCGAACCTCACTATCAAAAGTAGATAACAAGAGGGCCAAGATGGGCCTGAATTGCTCATCTGGTTTCAAAGATGTCACATAGCTCCTGAAAGTTCCGACAGCCATCTTGTTCATCAGAGCGGAACAGTTTTAGCTAATTCAGGTAGAAGGTCACCTAAGAAACATTCCTGTGAAGTTCCAAGGGTTTAGGAGTTGGCATAAAAAACTTAACCCATTCCCACTTGGCAACTTTGTGAATTTTGCACATTTTCACAGTGTTGCCTAGAACAGCAACTTCATATACTGTATTCGCCCTAATTACTGCACCTTGCGCTTAGTTTTTTTCAAAATCTTGTAAAAAAATCACAGTGAAAAATCTACCTAATTAGCGCACACTCGATGCGAAAACAATAGCTTCCGAGATGATGCATACTGATATTTAATGGGGCGGAAAAGGATACTAAAGCATTGCCTTCACTGTTGAAGAAAGAACGGTAAGTTTTTTATAGATTTACTGTGAGAGCTTCCAGAGGGAGGTTACTGTAAAGTGTGCGCTTATGTATTTCCTTTTCAAAAATAGCTTTGGTGTGCACTTATAGGAGCATGTGCAGTAATTAGGGTGAATACGGTAATCATTATTTAATAATTAATGGTCTGTTTTACCGGCAGGAATGTTCACTGGGCAGTAGCCTTTCAAATAGAACCTTTTTAGGCTAAATCATTGTTGCCATGGTAACGAGGGGGCATCTCAAAGTTGCCAAAAAGTGTGATTTCACATGTATTTTTGACCGAAATCTTAAATCTTCACACTGCTGTCAAGGCAACAATTAAGGGGTTTGGCACTGGCCATTTTCACTGTCTGCCGCATGTTTTGCCAGCATCAGTTTCGATGCATTTTTGACCCCAGACATCCTCAGATTTCATTTCAGCGGCTGGACCATACCCCCAATTTTTTTTTGGCGGAGAGGGGGGCTTCTGCCCCACTTCAGAACCCCCAGAGGAATGTTTTTAGTGGGGAGCCGCACAAAAATACCAGGCCATTTTAGGACAACTTATCATAACGCAAATATATATATAGCTGTCCAGGGGTGGGGAATGCTGATTTTAGGTGCTTCTGGGGCTTAAGGGGGGGGGGGGTGGGGGAGAGGAAGAGGACACTTCAAAAGACTTATCTGAGTGGGAAAGGGTTAACTGGAGTCTTGAAAAAACTTACCGTATTCGACCTATTTACCGCACCATGCGCTTAGTTTTTTCAAAATTGTATGAAAATATTGTGGTGAAAAATCTACCTAATAAGCGCACACTTAACAGACATGTTAAGTCTCCCGAAAATCGCGGGAGACTCCCGAAAAAATAGCTTTTCTCACGCCTCACGAAATTCAGGATAAAACTCCCGGATAAATAAAAATACCGTTTTGGGGCAATTTTTTGAAAAGTTGCGCTTGTATTTTCGTGTGTGCAAACGAGTTAATCCGTGATAATAATAATAATAATGATAATAATTAATGCACTGTCGGATTTAAACACGGTTCCACACCTGTAGATGGGCATTAACAAATGAAAACGGCCGTTTCTTGAAGTGATTGTAAAAATGAAAGTAAATCATAATGGTTGATTTCCCTCAACCAACGGACCATGTTAGTTAACCGAATCGTGTTATAAACGCCGACCGTATTTGTCACGGACCAGTCTATTCTATTATTACACTGTATACATAAGCATCCGGTGCTTTCGAAAAGCCTACAATCTTCTGCGTGACAAGGTGTGAAAATAAGTTATCGCTCTAATTTGCATTTATCCCCCAATCATAAAATTTAATCCACAATCAATGTGAAAATGATGTAATCGCTCCTAAGATGTTTAGCTACATCTAACGGTAACTGTGTGCATAACAAAAACAGACTATTCTACTGTCTCGTGCATGGTTATGTTTTGGCGCCAAAATAGCAGATGCTTGACGGGAAAAGTCGAACGCTTTAATCTGTGTAAACACATCTGTATGCTGTTGTTGGTGATTGACACGAAGCTTCCCGGGATAAGTCAGGAATTGTGGAAGGCACAATCCAACTCTATCCACAACCGTTTAGCCATCGAGAAAATATTTTTTTTCTGGTTGCAAACATTTACGCCCCATTAAAATAAAATAAAACAATTAAACATTAAACAAGTGCGGGGTTGCTGGGGTGGGATGACGTCATTTTCCGATCGCGTGCAGAAAAACGGCAGCTGCTGTTTGTGGACGCCGGATTTCATGGCGATTTTTGTGGTGGAGATCATTTATGTACGCCTTGAACTTGCTTGTTGAGCGGGTGTGAAAGTTTTGGATGGTGGGGTCCTTGTCTTATGGCTGGATCATTAAATTATAAACTAATCTGCATTCTTTATTCTCTTTTCTCGCTAACCTGATACTTTTGATCTTTTGAGTATATCGGCTGCAGCTTGTGTTAATCATGCGTGTCAAGTTTATATAACTATCAGTATCTTTAATTGCTAATTGGACTGTCTGCAATTAGTTTGAACTTGAAAAAGTACCGTTATTGACCGTGACAACTACAGTATTATCTGCCGTATTTCCGCACTTAAAAGTCGGAGGGGAATAAAGTTGTTGTGCTTGAAACTTGACCGAAACTTTGGATTATTATACCCGCTTTTGTGAAAAATAACCGGGTATATTGTTTTCGTGTCAGAGTCGAGTTCTGTCAGTCCGTGGTCTGTATGTATGTATGTATGTATGTATGTATGTATGTATGTATGTATGTATGTATGTATGTATGTATGTATGTATGTATGTATTTATGTATGTATGTATGTGAGTATGTATGTATGTGTGTGTGTGTGTGTACATACGTCCGTCACGTTTCTATGGAATGGATCTCCTCTGAAACAGGTAAAGGTGCACTTCAAACTTTGCCTGTGGATAGACCATGGGATGTAGATGGCACTAGGTCACTTTTGGCATGACCTTGACCTCAACATGACCCCAAGGTCAAAGGTCAAAACGTATGATTTTGCCATATCTCCTAAACTATTCGAGTTACACTTCTGAAACTTTGGTTACTGGATGGCCCTTGGAATATAGAATAAATTGGGCCACTTTTAGGGTGACCTTAACCTCACCATGACCCCAAGGTCAAAGGTCAAAAAATATTATCTTGCCATATCTTCTAAACTATTGGAGTTACACTTCTGAAACTTTGGTTATTGGATAGCCCTTGGAATATAGAATGAATTGGGCCTCTTTTGGCATGACCTTGACCTCAACATGACCCCAAGGTCAAAGGTCAAAAATATGACTTCGCCAGATCTCCTAAACTATTCGAGTTACACTTCTGAAACTTTGCCTATTGGATGGCCCTTGGAATATAGAATATATTTGGCTACTTTTTGTGTGACCTCGACCTCAACATGACCCCAAGGTCAAAGGTCAAAAGTATTATTTTGCCATATATTCTAAACTGTTGGAGCTACACTTCTGGAACTTTGGTTATTGGATGACCCTTGGAATATATAGTTTATTGGGCTACTTTTGTTGTGACATTGACCTCAGACTGACCCCAAGGTCAAAGGTAAAATAGTATGACTTTGCCATATCTTCTAAACTATCAGAGTTACACTTCTGAAACTTTGGTTATTGGATGGCTGTTGGAATATAGAAAAATTGGAATACTATTGGTGGACCTCAACATCACCCCAAGGACAAAGGTCAAAAAGTATGACTTTGGCATATCTTCTAAACTATAGGAGTTACACTTCTGAAACTTGGTATATCAGTTAGAATGTTCTTTGCAACTTTTTTGGTTAATGGTTGGCCCTTGGAATGTAGGTAATTGGTAATTGTATGGCCCTTGGCATGACCTTGACCTCAACATGACCCCATGGTCAAAGGTTAAAAAGTATGACTTGACATATCTCCTAAACTATTGGAGTTACACTTCTAAAACTTTGCTTATTGGATTGCCGTTGGAATATAGAATAAAGTGGACTACTTTTGGGTGACATTGACTTCAACATGACCCCAAGGTCAAAGGTCAAAAAGTATTATTTTGCCATATCTTCTAAACTATTGGAGTTACACTTCTGAAACTTTGGTTATTGGATTGCCCTTGGAATATAGGCTGAATTGGGCTACTTTTGGCATGACTTTGACCTCAATATGACCCCAAGGTCAAAGGTCAAAAAGTATGACTTTGCCATATCTCCTATACTATTGGAATTACACATCTGAAACTTTGCTTATTGGATGGCCCTTGGAATATGGAACACATTGGGCTACTTTTGGTGTGACCTTGACCTCAACATGACCCAAAGGTCAAAGGTCAAAAAGTATTATTTTGCCATATCTTCTAAACTATCGGAGCTACACTTCTGAAACTTTGGTTGTTGGATGGCCCTTTGAATATAGAATCAATTGGGCTACTTTTCTGTGACCTATCTGGGCATAAATGATAAGATATGCTCTTGTGCTGAAGCATTATACACCTTGGACAGGGGTTGGGGGATGGGGCACTGGTATGGCTAGGTGTCAGTTTGTATGCATCTTCCCAAACTTTTAAAAATATTTATTAGTTATTTATCCATGAACAGGAGTGTAAAGAATAAACAAAAAAATGTTCAAAAAGCTCTCAGAATGCACCATTTTCTAACCAATCCTGAGAGCTTGCCACCATTACATCGTGCCTTTGGCACTCGCCAATCCTCCTCGAACGCGCTGTCTCCCTCATTTTTATTTTCAAAACTTAACATGTCTGACACTAAATACGAAAAAAATACGAAAAAAAAGCTTCCGATATGATTAGTTTATAGAGATGAATTTCAGCATAGGGGTTCACCACATATACATATGATTTCACTGGGTCAAAGATGCAGCAAAACTCAATATGAATTTGTTGGGAGGTTACTGTAAAGTGAGCGCTTGTGTATTTTTTTCCAGAAAAACTTGGGTGTGCGCTTATAGGAGCATGTGCGGTAAATAGGTCGAATACCGTAATTTTACTCTAAAATGCATTAATTACGTATAGAATATCATATTGTACAATTAAATGATGAAAAAACATGATTTTGATCAGATCTTATTCATTTATATGACAAGTAACATGTATATTAATTAATGATCGTAGAGTGAAAACATAAACACAGGTATGTAAAGATGTCATATCTCTATTAAACAGATAAAATCATCTATATATATATATAGCCATAAGCAAATTGCAATTTATGACTTCATTTAATTGAATATCTTATGCATGTATTTCAATTTGTACTTTTTGTGGGGATCCCATACACTTCAGAGGAAAAATCTCATTTGCTCCTGGAGTCTAATAATATCAATAAGCTTCTGTTTCACATTCAGTTTGAGGATTTGCAGGAATAAATCTGATGGGTTGAGTCTGTTATATTGGTTGTGTATAATTAATTCATTCAGTAGGACACGGGGTAGCATCTAGTAAAATGTCAAGATGGACAATTAATATTCACTATTGTCCACAGGCTACATCGATGGCTACTCAAAATACAGTGTAATTTATGATAGTAGTTCACCAATATGTATTGTACATTCCTAGAATACAACAACCCCTACCTTTGCAATCAGCGTAGATCCAGGGTCTACACTGTTTATCATTCATTTATTCAATGAATACTTTATCAAGTAATTTGATTTTGTTTCTTTCATTTGCGGATTAAAGTCCCCGTAAACACTATATTGTTCATTTTGGAGACCTTGCTTCCAATTTTGTGGGACTTTTACCCGACATTGAGATGAAGTCAATGACACCAATAGGGATGTATATGCATGAACGGTCTGACTCTCACAACTTTGCATGGGCAGGCTTAGACCCTCTAAGGCCAGTTTCAGCTCTGCATGAAAGCACCATGCAGCCCAAACTATTCCCCCAAGCGCTGATGGGCAGGGGCCCTCAAGACATTTGATTGGTGGAAAGTCAGACAAAGGTGTGGCTAAACTATTTTATTCAGCAGGATAAGGGTTACACTGACACTGATGCCAACATTGCCAACACTATCCATATTTATCGAGCAATTATTGTGTCTCCCTCCACTTTGGTGATGAGACATTTTTGTTTGATTTTAGGTTTAACGTCCCCGTTAACACTGTAAAGGTCATTTTGGAGACGTTGCTTCCAATTTTGTGGGACTTTTACTCAACATTGAGATGTAATGACATCTCAAGCCCTGTCGCCCAATGAAACCAACAGGGTTTATAAGCATGGACGGTCCGACACTTGCACCACTTTGCCTGGGCAGTCTTAGATCCTCTAAGAGGTTTACCAGTACTCCTGTGTGGGTCGGATTCAGCTGTGCATGGAAGCATCATGCAGCCCATATATTTCTTCAACTTCCCCGATGGGCGGGGGCTGAAGGTGATGAGACATGAACAACTTAATTATTAACTTGTAACTGGTTCATAAAACACTGGATTTTCTGCAGACAGCTAAGACCATTTAACTATTCCGTACTTAAGTAAAAAAAATCTTTAAGGGAGAAATCCTCCTAAATCCTTGGGCCAATTATCATTTAAACCTGACAAGAATGTTACCGATTGCCTGTTTACTCTCTACCAGAATAGCTAAAATGTTTCTGCTCCCGCAGACCATCCAAGCTTATAAACCCTATTGGTTTCATTGGGGGAACAGGGTTTGAGATGTCATTTCATCTCAATGTCGGGTAAAAGTCCCTCAAAATTGGAAGCAACGTCTCCAAAATTACCTATACAGTGTTGACGGGGATGCTAAACCGCAAATCAAACAAACAAAATGGCTCTGCTCCCTTGAACTGTCAGAGCTAAAAATAGAAAACAAAATCTGTTAAAGTCATATTCTCTTATTATCAATGACCCGATCACTTCCATGAGCAGTGACTATCTTGAGCTCAAGTGAGTGATCTAGGGCTTGATTATAACCCTTTTTCTGTTGAATTAATCTGTTTAGCCACATTCATCTACACTGTTTGTCATGAAGTTTGTGAAATGAACAATTACATCATATTAAGTAATTTGCAAACAGTGTAGATCCGGAAGAAGCCATCTGATCTGGATCAACACTATTTGCAAATGTAGGGGTTGTCATGAACAGCAGGATACAGGTTAACAAAATGTCCATCATGTACTTGGAAAGAGCCTGTTAATTATAACTTGTTAACTCTTATCCTGCTGTTCACGACAACCCCTTTATTTGCAAACAGTGTAGATCCAGATCAGATGGCTTCTGAAGAAGCCTGATCAGGCTGTACACTGTTTGACAAACAGTTTATGAATTTGTAGGAATAAATTACATCAAGTAGTCTGATTGGTTCATAGTCAGAAATGGGTGTTGCTTAATTGAATATTCAGCAAGATAAGGGTTAACTAACTAATTGTGTAGGGGTTTAATGACACATCAACCCTGTTGGGTCATTATGTGTCATCTTCCAGAGATAGGGAGTAAAAAGGTAGAGGAGATAGTGGAGGAGATGACAGTGAGTGACAGGTGAGAGAGAAAAATGAATGGAAGTTTAGAAACAAAAGAAATACATGTAACAACATTTCCCCTCAACCTGTACCCGCTGCCAGTCGGACACCCCTGTGTCACCTTTGCCTCACATAACCCGAGATCTCTGGCCACCAAATCAGAAAATAAACTAGAAATGCGTCCATAGGACACGGATGCCCCCGCCTGAAAATATGTCTGTTCGTATTCATCAACAGAAAGTTATTGACCGTGTTTAAGTTTTGGACCCTTTCTTCATGTTTGACCCCTAAGTATGACCTTGACCTTGTAGGTAAGGACCTTGGTTTTGTGTGAGGCAGATTGTCTCATGATGGCCAACATTACTGCCAAATAATTTTAAAATCCATCCAGAGATAAGAAAGTTATTGACCGACCATTTTTTTTTACCTTGGACCTCTAAGTATGACCTTGACCTTGGAGGTGCAGATTTGGGTTTGCACATGACACATCGTCTCATGATGGTTAATATTTCTTCAAAGTAATTTTAAAATCCATCCAGAAATAAGTAAGTTATTGACTGCGTTTAAGTTTTGGACCCTTTTTTTTTTACCTTTGACGTCTAAGTATGACCTTGACCTTGGGGGTACGGATCTGGGTTTGCACATGACACATCGTCTCATGATGGTCAACACTTCTTCGAAGTACTTTCAAAATCCATCCAGAAATAAGTAAGTTATTGACTGCGTTTAAGTTTCGGACCCTTTTTTTGGCCTTTGACCTCTAAGTATGACCTTGACCTTGGACGTACCAACCTGGATTTTGCACATGACACATCGTCTCATGATGGTTAACATTTCTAGAAGTAATTTCAAAATCCATCCAGAAATAAGAAAGTTATTGACTGCGTTTAAGTTTCGGACCCTTTTTTTGACCTTTGACCTCTAAGTATGTCCTTGACCTTGGAGGTACGGACATGGGTTTTGCACGTGACACGTCGTCTCATGATGGTTAACATTTCTGCTGAGTAATTTTAAAATCCATCAAGAAATAAGGAAGTTATTGACTGCGTTTAAGTTTCGCATGCACAGACGCACGGACACACGGACGGACGCACGTCTTTACGGATGTATACTTGTGTGTCTTCATCCCTACAAAGTACCCTTGTGTGTCAAATTTCCAGGAAATTTCTTGGAATTTCTTGGAAAAAAAGACACACAAGTTACTATTTTAGACACACAAAACACTGACGGAATAAATCGCATTGAGTTCAATGGAAGTGTCCATACTTTTAAACACACAAGTATACATTCGTTCCTGCGGACAGACGGACGGACAGGGGCAACGCTATATGCCCTTTCCACCATTCTTCAAATGGCGGGGGCATAAAAAGGCTTTTAGAATGTCAGAGAAGGCTCGCATTATGCCTCACCCAACCAGAACAAACTCTACAATAGAATATAAGACACTGGTCAATGTTAATTCATTGTGTCAATTCATTGACCACAGCTATATTAACATCAAGTAGAAGCCTAGACAGACTTGCAACTTTAATAACACTTGGATATCATAAGTAAATATTTATTTAGATTATAGATCTTACGTTATCAAAATTATAGGGAATATGGTGTAGGCCTCACTGATCCTCAGTCAACAAGAAATGGTCAGGAATGCAAACAGAAGCTGTCATTATTATGAAATTAATAAATTTTCACCTGTATTGGAATGTTGGTGTAACATACAGAAACTACTTAGGTTTGTTTTCCCAGTGATATCAATAGAAAATTTAGTTGATCTGATATTATTTATACTCATATCTCAGACTGATATGGGGATTAATTGTCCATTATATAAATATTACACCAAAACCTCTATATAACACTGTTTATGGGGTTTACAGCAGAAACTGTGTTAGTTAAACAATCATGTTATATCCAAACAAAAACGGGCCTCCGTGGCCTAATGGATAAGAGCGCTGACTCTTAGTCATTAGGTCTCTCACCGCCGTGGGTTCGAGCCTCGCTCGGGTCACGTGTGAGACGCCAAGTTCTGCAACGGAAGGTCAGGTGGTTTTTCTCCGGGTACTCCGGTTTTCGCCTACCTATGATTAACGATCGGCTCGATATGAGTGAAATAATCTTGAAAGGGCCGTAAAACCCAAACCAAAAAAAAAAAAAAAATATCCAAACAAAAATGTATAGATTAAATAGAAAAATGACCATTTATGGTCATTTTTCTATATAGTCTATACATTTTTGGGACCCATCTTGAAACTGCATTATATCCAAACTGTGTTACAACCAACCGTGTTATAATGAAGTTGCAGTGAACATCCTCTCATGAATGTAATATTTGTTTTATTATACCGAACGAGATCAAGATATGCTAAGATACATTCATACAGGACTGCTCGCATGTGACATTTGATGTCATGTTACATTCCAAATTATCAGATAATGTTGGCTTTCTAACACTGTTGAAATATCAATTCAGAAGTTCAAACATCTATAATTTCCTTATTTCTGATTATTATACCTCAGGTAACTTTCCCATACAAAACTCCCTTAGGCCCGAGGGTGATAACTTTTGTCACAATTTGCACGGAACTGAGTGCACGTACAGTTTGGTTCTTCAGGGAAGCTGGAGAAAAAGAGTCTTAAAACCCAAAAATTGCAACAAAGTCCAGGGGCCAGTTGTTCAAAACTAACGACGTCGTTAGTTAACGTATCGTTAAAACTTTGATCATTAAATATGGCAAATAAGCTGAAATTTTTGCTGAAAAAATGTGAGCAGCTTTTGCAGACGCAAGAGCTGCTCACATTTTTTCAGCAAAAATGCCAAAATTAACGATATTGTACTTGCTAGAAGAGTTAACAATATGACCACTAACGAGCTCGTTAAGCTAACGATGCTTTGAACAACTGGGCCCAGAAATTTAGGTACCAAAATGATCCTTATGATTTAATTCAGACAATGCATACCCACATTCGAGGTTTTTATATTCAGAAATAAAGAAATTATAAATGTTTGAACTTCTGAATTTCTTTTTCACCACCTAACGTCGCTGATGTAGAAACGCTGACTTTATCCGATAATTTGGAATGTCGATCATGACGTCGAAAGTTTATGAGAGCTGTCCTGTATTTTTCATTAAAAAGTCCATTACCTTATTAATTGTTTAAAATCATTAAAAAGTAATCAGTAGTTTTGTTCGTGACAATAAAATGAATATTACATTCATGAGAGGGTGAGTGAAAAATGTCACCATTCGGGAAATATGAATATCAAATGAGGAGCACAGCTGAGAGTGGCATTTTTCACCATGACCCTCTCAGGAATGTAATATTTATATATAAACTTGAGGGCTGAGAGTGTAGGAACCATTTCATTTCTGAGATTTTTAAAGGGTTTTTCATGTATACCCAGATATATTCTACAGGTTGCAAAAGAGTACTTGAATGTTCTGCATGTTCAAACCTAATATCCTGGTCAGAAACTAGAAAACGGTACATGATCGATTTTGCAGAAGCCTATATGGGCAGCGATTCCAGTACAGGACCAATGACCATGATTTCCATATGCTGTGACCATTCTTAGACACGAATGGGCACTATAAGAACCCATTTGCCCCTACCATATTCGCCCTAATTACCGCACATGCTCCTATAAGCGCACTCCAAAGCTATTTTTGACAAAGAACTGCACACTTTACAGCTACCTCCCCTTTAAGCTCTCACAGTAAATCTATAAAAGCTTACTGTTATTTCTTCAACAGTGAAGGCAATGCTTAAGGTAGCTTTGCACTAAATACGGGAGGTACTGGATTTTATCACTTTGGGACAGAGCTTTTAGTTGCAGTCTAAATACCAGGCAGGCTTCCATTGGATAAATATCCCATGTTTCATTTCAATGTGAGAAAAGGATAGTTATAAGGAAATAAAATGATGTGTGTTTTATAATTATATCTGCAAGCTCAAAGAAATTGTTGCTGATTTTATATTGTCACCTCTCCTTTAAAAAGCCGGCTTGTATTCACTACGAATCTGCATGTAAACAAACATGGCGGACCATAACTTGAAAAGGAGACGGGCAACATGTGGATTTTTTCTCATCAACTTGTTGAGCTAGGGTGGCTCTATAAATGAGTAAGGTTTGAAAAGTTTTGTATGTGTAGTTTTTGTGGGAGCATGTGAAAGGTTACTATTGTCGCCTATAGAAAATATTTAGTGGTAAGCTCCCTTAAGTATCCTTTTCTGCCCCATTAAATATCAGTATTCATCATTTCGGAAGCTACTGTTTTCGTATCAGGTGTGCGCTAATAAGGTACATTTTTCACCACAATTTTTGGACACCATTTTGAAAAAACTAGGGGCACCGTGCGGTAATTAGGGCGAATACGGTATATTCATTAGGCTGTGGGACGATCTTTTACCTTTGAATTTTGGGAAGTCACCATGAAATGCACAGTATGAATCATTTCAAGATTCGTAATTAGCGTCATCAAATTTAGACATTATGATTTAACCTATTTTAAAGGGGTAAACCCCATCACGGGATGCTCAGACAAACAGCAATCAGCACCCTTAAGGTGTGCAAAAAGTTCAGATATTTTCTAAATAAATTTCTTGAAATAACACAACTGTAGAAATGGACTCCTGCTATTTTTGAAGTCAAACTTTTTATTCAGGACAGAATGAGTTAAATTAATCCGACTTTAATAATCTCCTAGGCATGATGAATGAGTAATTAAAATTTTAAAGTTACTAAAATGATAAATTTTGATATTACTCTTGAAAACACTGCATTAATTACTTTTGTTTATGGGCATCTTATACGTCCCCATAGGAACAGATATGGTTCATATTTTTTGATAATTGAAGGATAGTTTTTGTCAAATCTCCATAAAATCCTATGTTGTGGGTATTCATTAGAACCACCTCAGCAAGGCGGTTCTAATGAATACCCACAACATAGGTTTATATGGAGAAATAAGGAAAACTATCCTTCAATTATCACAAAATACACACCTTATCTGTTGCTATGTTCCCTCTTGACTGTGACATATAATGCATGACCACATGCTGAATCATGTCAAACCTCAGGCAGCCAATGTTCAGAGTCAGGACCAACATGCAGAACATGACTGTGGCTTGAGTGTTAAAAGCCTTTCCCAAAATTAAAAAAATAGCTTATAATACTCATTGGAAATGATCCAATTTTGGCATTTTTAGTCAATATGGACACCATGACCTAACAGTCAATGTTTTGTGTTTTACATCCCCATCATCACTATTTAGGTTAATTTTGGAGTCATTGGTTCTGGTTTTTAGGACTTTTACCTTACACCGAGATGAAATGACTGATCAAGCCCAGTGTAACCTCCAAAATAAACCACTGGAGTTTATATTCAGGGATGGTCCAACTCACACCACTAGTTGCCTCAGGGTTCTAAGTACATGTATTTAAATACCAAAACTCATGTTTGGTTTAGTCTGAGCTCTGTGCAAAAGCACCATGCAGCCCAATGTATTTCTCCAAGCTCCTATGGGTGGGGCATCCAACATTTTGTTGTTACCATCAAATATTCAGGTAACATAGCACATTAATGGAGCAGTTAATGCTCATTATAAATGTTCCAATTTTGACCGTAACTGACATAATATTATGTTTTGCAAAGTGAGGTCTATTATAATTAACTCTTATCTTGCTGTTCATGACAACCCCAATCTTTGGAAACAGTGTAGATCCAGATCAGATGGCTTCTGAAGAAGCCATCTGATCAGGATCTACACTGTTTGACATTCAGTTTATGGATTTGTAAGAATAAATTAAATCAAGTAATCTGATTGGTTAAGAGTCAGAAATGGGTGTGGCTAAAATGAATATTCAGCAAGAGAAGGGTTAACCCTTATCCTGTTGAATTATTTTTATTGCCACACCCATTTACGACTATCACATTTTCATTCAAATTCACAAACTGAATGACAGTATAGATCCTGATCAGATGGCTTCTTCCTGAAACCATCTGATTTGAATCTACACTGTTTGCAAAGGCAGGGTTTGTCGTGAACAGCAGGATCTTGGGTCAACTTTATTTCTGAGTGAGTGAGTGTTTGAGTTTTATGTCCCACCAACAGCTAAGGTCATATGGAGACAGGACCTCGGTTTAAATACTCATCCAAAAGTCTGGAGAAGCCCGGGATCGATCCTGCAACCCCTGGTTTACAAGGCGAGTAGCGTAACCACTACACCATGGAGGCTTCTAACTTTATTTCTGAAGGTATATATCCTAACATATCCTACATATTCTGTAGATACATATCCATACATTAGGAGCCATCATGGTGTAATAGTATTATGTTACTCACCTTATAAACCAGGGGTCTTGGGTTTGATCCCAGGCTTCACCAGACTTTTGGATTAATCTTTAAACTGAGATCCCCTCTCCGTATTGACCTTAGCTGTTGGTGAGACATAAACTCAAACACCCACATATCCTAACACACAGTTTTGCTTGCGGCAGCTCATACAGAAAAGGTTGGTTTTGAAAAAGGCTTTTTTTATTACATGAACTTGTTAACATGGTAAAACATAGTGTACTTGTGTCTAACAGAAGTCATATACATGTATGTATAATAGTAAACTCTTAACCCTTTTTATACCAAATGGAATCTTCCTGCTTATATATAGCAGGAGTTCATTTCAAAATTTGGGGGTGTCAGGTTGTTTTCTTCAAAATTTATTTGGAAAATGGCTGATTTTTTTGCAAACAGTGTAGGCCCTGATCAGACGCCACATTCTGTGGCATCTGATCTGGGCCTGGACTGTTTGCCAGGGTACCCGTTTTGGGGGTTTCTGGTACTAAATGGGTTAAAGCACCAAGTCAGCTTTAGAAGCAGATGACTTATAAGTTTCTAATTTTATTTTTGCTATTTTTCAGAGACAATCAGGCTAGACATTTCATGTGAATCAGCTACCTAGATGATACAAATGAAATGTCAAGTCCTATTTAAAAAAAAAAGTCAAGCCTTATGTCACGGTCAAATATGGATGCCTGCATTAGAATTGTCATCCCTATAAATGCAAGTCTGTGTAATGAAGTGTCATTAATGAAGGTCCAATTATAGTTCTTGAGAAATGGGGACTTGATTACTAGAGTGAATGCTACGGTAGTCACAATATAACACAAGACAGTGAGTGAGTGTTTGAGTTTTACGTCCCACCAACAGCTAAGGACTTAAGGAGACGGGACCTCAGTTTAAAGACGCATCCAAAAGTCTGGAGAAGCCCGGGATCGATCCTGCGATCCCTGGTTTACATGGCGAGTAGCGTAACCACTACACCACGGAGGCTTCTATCACAAGACAGTGAACCATGAAATGTAGGTCAAGGTCAAATATGGATGCTTGCATTAAAATTGTCATCTTTAGATGGAAGTCTGTATGAAGTATCATTAATCAAGCTCTTAAGAGTTCTTGTGAAACAGACTTGAACATAAGGGTGAACACCTAAGGGTGGTCGCAGTAGTTCCCAAAGTCAATGCCCGATGGAATGTAGGTCAAGGTCAAATATGGATGCTCGCATTAAAGTTGCCATCCCTAGATGCAAGTCCATACCAAGGAACATGAATGAAGCTATTATAGTTCTTGAAAAATGGACTTGAACATTAGGGTGAACGCTTATAAGGGTGGTCGCAAAAATTAATGTTGACGGCTTGAAGGACAACGAACGAACAAAACTGATGGAAATTTCGACTTCTATATCTCACCAAGCTTAACCCTTATCATGCTGATTATTCAAATTAACCACGCCCATTTCTGATTACCAGCCAATCAGATTACATGATCTAATATTTTCGTTCACATCCACAAACTAAATGTCAAACAGTGTAGATCCTGATCAGATGGCTTCTGAAGAAGCCATCTGATCAGGATCTACACTGTTTGCAAAGGTAGGGGTAACGTCGTGAACAGGAGGATAAGGGTTAAAGCAGGCATGACAAAACTGACCATAAATGATCATTTTTCATATAATCTGAACATTTTTGTTTGGATCTAACAATAGTTATTCGTTATTGGTTGTTTAATCAACAGGTTTCATGTTTGGACCGGGCCGGCTAAAAAAAAGAGTCTCAGTGGTTGTTTCAGAGTTCGCCCTAAATACTAATGTGACATTTATATTGAAACACGGGCACAGTAGCAGATTCACATGAAATTTCAAGCCTTTTTGTTTCTCTGAAAATAATTTGTGAAAAAAAAAAAAAATGAAAATGTCGTCTACAACATTTCAAAATTAAGGAAGTCATATATAATGCACAGAATATTGCTCTGACTAATTTTGGGGAGATCCATTTCTAGTTTCAGTTATCAGATTTGTTTTGAGTCTGTTGTAAGTTAAACAAAAACACTTTAAGCAAATTTAATCCCAAGCTGCTCCAGACTTTCGAATGAGTCTTTGAAGCCTCCGTGGTGTAGTAGTTACGCTACTCGCATTGTAAACCAGGGGTCGCAGGATTGATCCCGGGCTTCTCCAGACTTTCGGATGAGTCTTTAAACCAAGGTCCCTTCACCGTATGACCTTAGCTGCTGGTGGGACGTAAAACTCAAACACTCACTCAAATGAGTCTTGCAACCGAGGTCCTGTCTCCATATGCGTTGGTGGTACACAAAACTCAAACACACAATGTGTGTGCAAACTGTGTAGAACCTGATCAGATGCTGTGTTAGTGCCATCTGATCTGGTGCTGTACTACTTCAGCCAATGTCTCATTTTTGGGACGCCTAATTAACACATTTAGTACCAGAAACCCCCAAATTACCCTGGCAAACAGTGCAGGCCCAGATCAGACGCTGCAGAACGCAGCATCTGATCAGGGCCAACACTGTTTGCAAAAAGTAAAGCCATTTCCCAAATCAATTTTGAAGAAAACACAACCTGAAACCCCTAAACTTTGAAATGGACTCTTACTATGCAGAAGGAGGTACAAAAAGAGTTAAGATATATAGGAACGTTATTCAACTGAGATCTTGCATAGTTTCTATGTTACTGCCTGTGCATATGACCAGCTATAATATAACAGAGAAAAAATCTGTCTTGTAACAAGCTAAGTTCAGTCTGTCCATCTACCCAGTCTGACTAGATAGAGCCTCTGCTGTCTTATGGACCCAGTCAGCTTTACCTGCATAAAGCCTGGAAACGATGTATCATCCAAAACTCAAAAGTGATCTTTTCTTCCCTGGTCGAGGGCCTTGAAGATAGGTTTTTATCACCACTGGCCCATATCTAAATCTGCATGTCTCAAAATAACTACATGCAAACTTATCATGTCATTGTGACAGATACATGCAAGATACAGACATACTATTAATTGATCAAACAAGCCACTGATTGTCTTAAGATACAGGAGTACACACACAGTCTGACAAAGTATTGGATAAATAATGATACAGGTATGTTGTACAAGTATTGTAAAATGACATTTAATTCCATATTTGCCATATTATTATCTCATATACACGCAAATCAATCAATCACCTTTGGGAGCTCAACCAGATGATTCCCCTTTATAGGGAAGGCAAGTCTTGGGTATCTTTTGTCGTGGAATTAAAAAAAAAATGGTGTTTGTACGAATTTCAGACTGTTACGACTACATGTCTATCTGGAACAGGCGACTTACTGTTCAAAATTAAAAGTGCATTCAACTATCACTACCTTTTTGTACCAAATGGAATCTTCCTAACAGCAGTCCATTTCAAAATTCAGGCGTTTCAGGTTGTGTTTTCTTCAAAATTGATTTGGACAATGATTGAACATTTTGCAAAACACTGTGGAGGCCCTGATCAGACGCCGTGTTCTGCGGCGTCTGATCTGGGCCTGCACTGTTTGCTAAGGTACCCGTTTTGGGGTTTCTGGTACAAAATGGGTTAATAAGGGCACACTCAGGGTAATGCAAAATGACTGTTTAAGCCGAAAATCTCCTAATCAATATTATTATTACTATTATTACTATTTTTGACAAATATGTAGAGCTTACTCATGTTTACAAGTACTGACTTTGGAAAAAAAGTTTGGTAGAACCTGGTTATCATGAAAAGTCGGCATGATTAGGAGCATTTGAACCAGGCTGCATCGGGTATCATTTAACCCTTATCCTGCTGAATAATTATATTAGCCACACCCATTTCTGACTATCAGCCAATCAGCTAGATTACCGGTATATGATAGTACATTTTTATTCAAATTCACTAACTGAATGACCAATAGTATAGATCCTGATCAGATGGCCTTTTCAGAAGCCATCTGATCTGGATCTACACTGTTTGCAAAGATAGGGGTTGCCGTGAACAGCAAGATAAGGGATAACAGAAGGACTTTTTTAAGATTTAAATGAAATAATCTACGTACCTATTTACCATATATATTCGGACAGACAAGCCTGAACTAACAGTGCAGACCCAGTTGAGACTTCGCAGAATGTGGAGTCTCCCCACGCTCTATACTTTATGCCACTAATGTCCAGCTATTTTTAACAGACACAGCATCAAGTATAAATGGTACTGTGATTCAAATCTAAAAACTTAAATGTATGGAGCTGAGGTGTCCTAATTCCTTCAGTAAGTATGGTAGTATAATAAGCAATCTAATTTTAGAGTTTAAATGGTATAATTACGTGTAATTAACATCATTTATATGTACTTGTCTTGACCCTTATCCCGCTGCATAAATTAATTTAGCTACACCCATTTACATTTCAACCAATCAAATTACTTAATGTAATTTATCCACTAAGATTTGCAAACTGAATGACAAACAGTGTAGATCTTGATCAGATGGCTGAAGATTCTGATCTGGATCTACAATGTTTGCGCAGATAGGGGTTGTCGTTAACAGCAGGTTAGGGGGTTTAAGAAGAATTTGCTCCTATGGTTGGACTCACTCACTGTAGACCTGATGGTGAGAGAAAACATAAAATTGGCAAGAGTTGCCACCCCTGAATGTGTATCCCATTCTCCAATGAGAGTTGTCTCCCCTGAAGTTGTATCCCATTAAGGGGAATGGATACACCTGGTAAATTTTTCTGCCATTCTTCAAAGGGGAGACAAGTTTTGGGACATCCTGTTTGCTTTTCTAAAAACTTTGTCCCATGGAAAAAGGGGTCTAATCTAAAAGGAAAGAATTTGCTCCTGAGGAGCAAATTCTTTCCTTTAAGAGTTGACCCCTGTCGACATGGGAGACGAAAATACTTTTGCAGGTGTTGCCTCCCCTGAAGGTGTATTCATTCCCCTTACAATAATGTCATGACCAAACAGCGAACAAGACAGAGTATCAAATTCTGTCAAGTCAGCAGGATTATTACACACTCAAATATGGTCAATTGATTGATCTGGAGGCAAGATGTTTCTATAGCAACTGTTCTGCGTTTTCTGTTACTGTTCTTAAGCTAAATTATTGTCACTGCCGTTGACAATAAAATGGCTGGCAGAAAGAAGTAAAACCATTATATTGGGGTAAATTAGTTTGAATTGGTAGAACAAGGATTAAATTCGCTATAAAATCTGAACAAAATTTTCAGATTTAACTGATGTTGTTATAATAACTGTATTTCAATTCGATTGTACTGAAGTCTTCCTAATCAGCTGCTGCAGTCTGTGGCTGTTGATCTAGGGCTACACTGTTTGACGCAGTCAATTTCTCGGTTGATTGTCAGTCAACCCAAAATTACTAACCACAAGTAGCTCTTCGATGCTGATGTCCACATGACTATCAGTGTTTTATATGGAATCCAGCTAAGGGTTATTTATAGTAAACACTCAAGCTATTCTTATCACTGTGAGGTCAGAGTGTTGCGTATTAGAGGGTTTATAATCAAGAGAATTTGGACTGCCATCAGTGTAGACCCAGATCAGATACCGCATACCAGAATTTAAGGATTAAATGAAACAGTCCAAATCTCAGCTCAGAACTATTTTCCCAGCCTACACTCAAAGACGACCGACCCACCAGCGCTGTACCGGGTATATATTGCAGGCTAGACATATATGGGTTATCAAGCTTATCATGCTGAATAAATTAATTTAGCCACATCCATTTCTGACTCTCAGCCAATCAAAGTACTTGATATAATGCATTCATTCAAATTTGCAAACTGAATGTCAAACAGTGTAGGTCCTGATCAGATGGCTTCTTCAGAAGCCATCTGATCTAGACCTTCACTGTTTGCAAAGGTAGGGGTGTTGTTGTGATCAGTGGGATAAGGGTTAAATTGTCACCATCCTGTCATTATATGTTAATTCAGACAAAGCAATGTCATGACAAGCATCATTAATCTCATGATGAATTATTAACTTAATTCAAATATTCAATATTAAGGCTTTGATCACGTACATCAGTAACTATAGCCGGAAAAAAAAATACATGTACGCTAAGGAATATATAGAGAAAAAAAAACAACCTCTCTACAAGATTGCAGGTAGATGACTGTTTATAGTGTCTGTTTGGGGTTGGGTATTCTTACCTTTAGCACCTTAGCTTACAAAACACAGCTTTATACTGAGCCAAAGTAAGTATCATCATCAATCTTGGTGCTTGATTTTGTTTATTTCTCGTATTTTAGCAAGACCTGAGGATGTCGCAGGCTCGAAATTGGCTGGGCTGGCAACATTCTTTCATGGCAACTGCTCATGGAATCTTTTCTATGGTCATTCTCTCCCTTCTGCTGATTCAAGAAGGGCAACTGTCAGTTTTGGGCTACCAGGAAAAGTGGTTAGGAAAACTGACTGGCTCAATAAAACGTAAATACATGTTAGTGTGTGTGTTTGAGTTTTACATACCAACAACAACTATAAAGTCATACAGAGATGGATGGGACCTCTGTGAAAGTTTGAAAAAACCAGAAGTAAATCCACAGCCCCAGGTTTATGAGGCAATAGCCTAACACCTACACCACAGAGGCTTCTAAAATAGTGTTGACTGGGACATAAAACTCCAAACAAACAAACTATTTAGCAAATATTTTTCATTACACACTTGAGTAATATGCATACTGAACACTGCATAATGCCTGTGACATCCTACGATAACTGACTTGTTTCAACTTAAGGTGAGTAGAAACACCAGAAAAATGCTTTTGCACCCATTTGTTTAACCCTTGTCCTGCTGAGCCCAGATATGTCTAATCTTTCAAACAATGTAGATCCCTGGCTTCCAAAGAAGCCATCTGATCAGGATCTTCATTGTTTGTCATTCAGTTTATTAATTTGTTGCAATGATTTGCATCAAGAAATCTGATTGGTTGATAATCAGTGGTGGGTGTGGCATATATAAATAGTCAGCAGGTCAAGGGTAAGGAAGGGGTAGCCCCTATGTGCCCTTGGCGCCCGGTTACCTTAAAAACAACAGTCAGTCGGGGTAAGGATGATGTTTTTGCATCCTGATGGCTGTTACCTGAATCTTGTTTGGTATGGTAACTCACTTATAGGAAAGAATTAAGTCCCAATAGGTTATAATGATTTCCCATTGGATGTTCCCCAAAATTGAGGAATTTGGAATCAATGTATTTTATATGGGATGTTTTTTTTTTAAACCCATTTTGTACCGGAAACCCCAAAATGGGTGTTTGGCAAACAGTGCAGGCCCAGATCAGATGCCACAAAATGATTTTGCGGCATCTGAGCAGGGCCTACACTGTTTGCAAAACGTTCAGCCATTTTTAAAATAAATTTTGAAGAAAACACAACCTGACACTGCTAAATTTTGAAATGGGCTTGTGCTATATTCAAAAAGTCCTAATTGGTTATAATGATTTCCTATAGGATGTTCCCCAAAATTGAGGAATTTGGAATCAACCTATTTTATATGGGATGTTTTTTTTAAACCCATTTTGTACCCGAAACCCCAAAATGGGTGTTTGGCAAACAGTGCAGGCCCAGATCCGATGCCGCAAAATGATTTTGTGGCATCTGAGCAGAGCCTACACTGTTTGCAAAACGTTCAGCCATTTTTAAAATAAATTTTGAAGAAAACATAACCTGACACTGCTAAATTTTGAAATGGGCTTGTGCTATATTCAAGGAGAATAAACCTCAAAATGGGTCAATGAAAATAACTCAATCAGATTTTGAAACGGATTCAAACTATGATTTTTTTTTTTGTGGGGGGTGGGGTTAACTACCCTTACAAATGTTGATCAGAGCTGCTCAAACTAGAGAAAGCGACCAGTGGGTCACGTATACCCCCGGCCATCGCCAACCCTCTGATATATCTTTTGAGCTTGTATGTAATATGAATGCCAAAGTCAAGATTAGCTATAAGAAACCCTAAAATAATAATGTGCTTGTAAAAGCTAAACTAAACAAAATTTCTAAATGGACCAAGGGAGTGAGGGCATCAAAGTTACTGAAGGGGTAGGGGCATCAATGTTACTGAAGCAGCAGGGTGGGGTATGCATCAATGAAATCTTTGGACTGGTATGTAACATCGAAGCAAGTATCAATTGAATTTGTCTTTGAGTTGAGAACATACAGGCATCTACAAACTGTCATAAAACTTTAACCAAATGTAAAATTTGTAAGTCTATGACCTTGAGGTCACCGTGCGTGTGGGAAGGGTCAAAATCTTTGGACTGGTATGCAACATCGATGCAAGTCTTTAACCAAATGTAAAATTTCTAAGTCAAGGTCACTGTGGGGGTTGGGACATGCATCAATGAAATCTTTAGACCAGTATATGACTTCAGTGTAAGTATCAACTAAATCTATTGAAGGGTTCAGAAGATAAAATCTCTTAGAAACTTTGACACAAAACTTTAACCAAAATGTTAACAGACAGCCGGATGGATGGAAAGATGGACACACAGATGGAGAGACAGATGGATGGATAAACGGCAGGATGAAAACTTTATACCCCCATTACTTTGTATGCCACTTGACCTTTCATTTTACAACTTGGTGTCTCACAATGAAAATGTGATCTGAGTGAGCTCTCGGTGAGAGACCTAGTGTGTCAAGTCAGCCCTCTGATAATGACCCATATGCAACAGATTTTGTTTGGATCTTTAAAATTCGGACATCTTGAGGACTTGCTGTAATTCTCCTAAAATTTTAACAAATAGCAAGGAGTACAAAAGCTGCAGACCGAATGGCAAACAGTATACTGAGTATAGACACTGATCAACTGCTCCCTTAGGAGCAGTCTGATCAGAGTCTTCGCTGTTTGCTTAGACCTCTCTGTTCCAATACTTAGGATCATTACGGTACTATTTTTGTATTTCAGGCAACCATACTAAAATTACAATAAAGCAAGGAATTTTATCAATATCTTGTAGTACTGCTGTAATCTTTCTTAGAATGTCAGCTGTACCTTCAGATAGAATGTCTAGAACCTCAGGAACCTCAGTTTATTGTAGCTTAAGAATACTTCTTCTAAGAACAAAGGCAAACAACCTTTCAGATTTGTTTATACCTGTTCTTTGAGTTCAGCCCACCCTAATTTATTGTTCTTTAAATGTATCAATCAGTAATGATTTCACAAGCAGAAAATTGACTGACTTTCCTCCAAGCAGACAAGTTTCTATGGCAATAATTGCTGAGAATTCTACAACTTCTGGCAACCAATCAACATTGTAACATTAACCCTTGTTCTGCTGAATATTCATATATGCCACACCCACTACCAATTATCAACCAATCAGATTGCTTGATGCAAATTATTGCAACACATTCACAATCTGAATGGCAAACAATGTAGATCCTGATCAGATGGCTTCGTCAGAAGCCATCTGATCTGGATCTACATTGTTTCAAAGATAAGGCATATCCGGGATTAGCAGGACAAGGGTTAAATGTCAGTATGGATCACAAATCGCAATAGAACAGACTTCAATATATTACACCACAACTTCTTTATGACATTGACTGTTACTGCCAGCTAAACAATCATTTTATCTCCAAATTATAAAGGAAAAATGACAGTTAATTTTAACCCTTCTCTTGCTGAATATTCAGTTTAGCCACACCCATTTCTGAATTTGAACAAATCAGATTACTTGATGTAATTTATTCCTGCAAATTCATAAATTGAATGTCAAACAGTGTAGATCCTGATCAGATGGCTTCTTCATCTGATCTGGATCTACACTGTTTCCAAAGATAGGGGCTGTCGTGAATAGCAAGATAAGGGTTAATGTCATTTTTCTGTGCAATCTATGCATTTTTGGGATCCATCTTTAACCCTCTAAACACCGAGAAAATAGACATCTGAAAATGTTGTCTGCTCACATTGGCTGCAAACTTTTTAACCCTTGTCAAGTTGTCCTGCTGAGCCCGGATATGCCTTATTTTCCAAACAATGAAGATCCATATCAGATGGCTTCTGACGAAGCCATCTGATCAGGATCTACGAAGCCATCTGATATGGATCTTCATTGTTTGCCATTCAGATTGCGAATTTGTTGAAATAATTTACATCAAGTAATCCGATTGGTTGATAATCAGTAGTGGGTGTGGCATATATAAGCATTCAGCAGGTCCAGGGTTAAAAATATCTTTGAATACAGGCAAACAGTGTGGGCCCAGATCAGACTGCTCCGACAGGAGCAGTCTGATCTGGGTCCAAACTGTTTGCAAACAAGAAAAATGCCTAATGGCATTATGGACGGGTTTTTTCTTCAGTACGGTTAGGATGGTGGTGGCATGGGTGGGGTAGGGTGGGGTGTGCTGGTGTGGGGTAGGGTGGGGTGGGGTGGGATGGGTTAGGAGTCGGGTTGGACGGGGTGGAATTTGTGGTGGGGTGGGGTGTGGGGTGGGATGGGGTGTGGTGGGCTTGTGGGGTGGGGTGGGCTCGGGTGGGTGGGATGGGGCGAGGTCGGGTAAGGTGGGGAGTGTTGGGATGGGGTGGGGTTGGGGGTGGATTGGGGTTGTTTTGGGATGGGGGTGGGGTGGGGTTGTGGGGTAAGGTATGCTAGGGTAGGGTGGGGTGGGTAGGGTATGTATGTAAAACTAAGTATGCATGTATGTACAGAACAAATGCAATATCCTAACCAAGTAACAACTTTTTGTGGAGGGGGGGTATGATTTGTTTATGTGCTTTAAGAAGAAAAAAAAATAAAGTTTTTTTTTTCTATTTTTAGCTCTGGTGGACACTGATTTTAGCGATTTTGAAAAAGGGTCACCTAATGAACATTTCTGTATGTATGTAAAACAATGTATGCATGTATGTACAGAACAAATGCAATATCCTAACCCAGTAACAACTTTTTTGGGGGGTGGGGAGGGGGGGGGGTGTTGATTTGTTTATGTGTTTTACGAAGAAAAAAAAATAAAGTTTTTTTCTATTTTTAGCTCTATTTTTTAGCTCTAGTGGCCACTGATTTTAGCAATTTTGAAAAAGGGTCACCTAATGAACATTTCTGTAAAATAATTTTGAAATCGGGCCATTATCCCAGGAGGAGATGTCGTTTAAAGAAATTGTTGACGGACGACGGACATCAACTCACCTTGAGCACTTCGTGCTCAGGTGAGCTAAAAAAAGAACGAAAAAAAAAAAAAAAAAAAAAAAAAAAAGAAAATTCCATGCCTGTGCATGCATGTATTTATTATTACTAGCAACTATCAGGGGAGGAAGATAATAATTGTTCATATGTGTTTATGGAGAAGAAAAGAAAAATAAAGAAAAAAAAGAATGAAAAAAGAAAGAAAAAAAAAAAAGAAAGAAAAAAAAAAAGAACAAAAAAAAAAAAAAATGTCTCCACCGGGGTTTGAACTCACGCCCCTCAGATTCATAGTCAACAATAGGATTCGTAGTCCAGCACTCTATCCACTACACTGGCATTTGAAAAAAGGTTAACCGAAAGGTAAACCTGAAAAACACAAGTTTGAAAAATGACAATTTCCGACAAAATTTTGGTCTTTTGCGCCATTTATGGATAATACATGAAAGCAGTACCTCCACTTATGCATCAGTCCTGATATTAAAACAATCTGCTACAGAATAGATGAAAAATATCACTTTGAAAAAAGGTTAACCAAAAGGTAAACCTGGGACGACGCCCGCCCGCCCGCCCGCCCGCCCGCAGGACGCCCGCCCGCCCGGACATCGCTATTTCAAAGGACGGATTTTTTTTTAAAAAACCCGTCCAAAAATTTACTCTGAAGGTAACAGGCATACGGCAAAGCAGACAATTGTCATGATTGGCATTTTATGGGTTAAACCATGTTATATCCAAAATTAAAAGTGTCATAAAGAGGTGGTGGTGTACTTATTATGTGGGCCCCGTTAAGCGATTTTGGTACTTATCGCCTATGCGAGCAGCGAAGGTTCAGGCGAGCCTTCGCATCCGCGCAGTCTCGCCAGAACCTTCGCTGCTGGCTCATACAAGCAGTGAATCAAGAGGAACCTTCAGACAGAAAGCCATATCCCTGGCCCTTCTGAATGGCTGGGCATGCGCAGTTAAAATTTGTTATTACGGAATGCTCGAAGACACATATTCGCTTGGCGCGGCTTATGTTATCCTTCCCAAGGTTGTATGATATGGGCAGGTACTTACTAGAGTACCCGCAACATAATTATGTATATCAAGAAATTCAAGAATTTTAGTTTATACTAATTTATTTTAGTTGGATTGCGATGAAAGCCAAGCTTATTGAATCGCTCTCGAACACTCATTCCGGATGTTATCATGTGCGCGCGAAAGAGGCAGTGACTTTAACACCACTGTTACCCATTAACACCTGGATCGAGTGGGGCATTGTCATAATGTGTCTTGAGGACATACCTCGACTCAGGTGGCCGGATTCGAATCCACAACCTCTCGATCATAAGTCGAACTATCTAGAACTATGGAGGCTGACCTGATTCAAGAATTTTCGTCTTCTCTCTAAGAATGTCTGGTTTCTTTCAAATCTGACAGTTTCATTCATCAGATTAGATCATCCAGATTCCTAATCAAATCTCAGAGCCATTGTAATTGTTAACTTTGACAATGATTCCATCATCAAAAATGGCACGGTGCCCCAGCCTTTTACAGCATTGCATTTCCATTTAACTCTTTACGCATCAAGGACAATTTTTCAGAGACAACTATTGTTTTCTTCTTTTTCAGAGAAAATAAGGCTTTTCACATGAATCTTCTGTCAAGTATATGATGAACATGCAATGTCAAGCCTTGTTTTCCCAGAAAAGTGCTTTAGTGGGTAAAGGATTGAAAGCTAAAACTTTTAAAAATCAGTAAATGAATTGACATTGTTGAGTTAACCATGCTGTAATACTAAACAGCTGGGGTCAGTTGTTCAAAACTAACGCCGTTACTTAACGTATCGTTAAAACTTTGATCATTTATTATGGCAAATATGCTAATATTTTTGCTGAAAAAAATGTGAGCAGCTTTTGCGGACGCAAAAGCTGCTCACATTTTTTCAGCAAAAATATCAAAATTTTCAATATTGTACTTGCTAGAACAGTTAACAATATGACAACTAACGAGCTCGTTAAGCTAACGATGCTTTGAACAACTGGGCCCTGGTCGTTAACCATGCAGTAATACTAAACAGCTGGTCAGTCAAACCAGTCAATTTTGATTTCATAGTCTGTGCTGGTTCCACAGATCTTGACTTCACAGATGCTTGGGGTCAGGTCTGATTACAGGCTCTAATATACATTAGATAACAATCTTTTCCAGATCTGAAAATAGTGGATAACCACTATTTTCAGATCTCGAAAAGATTGTTATCTTGTGACCACTATTTTCAGATCTGGAAAAGATTGTTATCTTGTGTATATTAGAGCCTATCAGTGATGGGGACCTTTTTTAAAACATTGTTTTAAGGCCTTCAAACAAGTTTTATCGATAGTAGGCCTGTTCTGTCGGGCTAGAAAGCTAATCAGACCTGACCCCAAGCATCTGTGGTTTTTTAGCAGCATCTGATCAGATCTACACTATGTGCTTCAAGTAAAGGAACTTAACCCTTCTCTTGCTGAATATTCAGTTAAGCCACACCCATTTTTGACTTTGAACCAATCAGATTTCTTCATGTAATTTATTCCTACAAATTCATAAACTGAATGCCAAACAGTGTAGATCCTGATCAGATGGCTTCTTCAGAAGCCATCTGATCTGGATCTACACTGTTTCCAAAGATAGGGGTTGTCGTGAACAGCAGGATAAGAGTTAAGGGTTAAAAGGTCAAAGTCCATGTTCAGGACCTTTAACCCCTGTTCTGCTGAATATTTATATATGCCACACCCACTACTGATTATCAACCAATCAGATTACTTGATGCAAATTATTGCAACAAATTCACAATCTGAATGGTAAACAATGAAGATCCTGATCAGATTGCTTCTGATCTGGATTTACATTGTTTGAAACACAAGTCATATCCGGGCTCAGCATGACAAGGGTTAAAGTTAGAAAAAGTGACCTTACTGTGCTGTCAGAGTGCTTTGACAGTTTTGGTTCATTTTTATGACCAGCTGAGATGCTCTGAAAATTGCCTAACCATATGATCATATGGTTAGGCAATTTATTCAACAGTGCTGTGTTCCTTGAAAGTGTCTTTCAAGAGCAAAAAGCATAAAAGTTAGGAAATTAGCTATTAAAGCATTCGTTTACAGTGTTGCATTATCAAGAGATTATTATATCCCCAGGAAATTAACTTCCTCACATTTTCTGCTTCTGCAGTGGGAGGTTCAATTTGCAAACAGTAACAACTGGGAATGAAACTGTCATAGAAAAAAACACATTTTCCTGAGAGTAATTGGTTTCTAAGAGTTCTCTGTAATTCATACAGGATATTCAGGTAACTTCATGCAGATCTAAAGAAAGTGTTAGGCCCCCACCCATAGGAGCTTGAAGAAATATATGGGCTGCATGATGCTTCCACGCAGAGCTGAATCCGGCCCGCACACTATTACTGGAAAACCGCTTAGAGGATCTAAGCCTGTCCAGGAACCGCGGTGCGAGGCGGTCCGTCCATGCTAATAAACCCTATTGGTTTCTTTGGGCGACAGGGCTTGAGATGTCATTTCATCTCAATGTTGGTTAAAAGTCCCACAAAATTGGAAGTGACCTTTACAGTGTTGACAGGGACGTTAAACCTCAAATCAAACAATACAAAACAAAAGAAAGTACATGCACAAAGTAAACAGTAATACCCATTTTAGAGCCCTGAGTCATGAGAAATTACCTGACTTACGGAGGCAAGATATAACATTAGGATAGTTCATCCGTGAAGCATAGAACATTTTTTGATATCTCAAAAATGACATTTTTCTGATGAAAACTCGTGATATTTTTCTTATTTAAACTCCAAACATAGGTTGTGGGTGCTCGTTAGAACCGCCTCACTGAGGCGGTTCTAACGAGTACCCACAACCTATGTCTAGGAGCAGAAATAAGCAAAATTGTGTAAACCCCAGATTTCTCTATATTTAGAGGGGTTGAGGGGGTCTTCATTTAACAGTTAATTTAATTGTTAACTTGATTGTGAGTGAGTGTTAGAGTTTTAAGTCTCACAAACAACTAAGGTCATCTGGTGACGGGACCTCGGTTTAAAGACTCCTCCGAAAGTCTGGGATCGATCCTGCGATCCCTGGTTTACAAGGCGAGTGGCATAACCACTATGCCACAGAGGCTTCTATTAACTTGATAGTAAAACAGTTGAAAATGCTGCTACCCATAGAAGAGCCCAGTCACGAGAAATTACCCGTCAGTGACTTCTTTGTTTCAGAAAAGAGGCAAAACATAAGACAGAGGTACTGTAACTATCCAAGCTCTGTAAAATTTAAGACAAGAAGACCATGATGGTCCTATGTGCTCACCTGAGCTAAGAGATTTACATGTGGGTCCCAGGTCTATGATTTGAACAATCTTGGTGGAGGACTTCTAAATGAAGCTTAATATCAAATATCAATAGACAAGAAGATTTTTAAATGTTTTCCCCATATAAGTTAATGTAAAATCAATGGGCCCCGGGGCGGGGTGCTTTTTTAAAGGTTTTCCCTATATAAACCTATGTAAAACCAGTGGGCCCCGCCCCGGGGCCATTTTTGGCCCCAGGGCTATAATTTGAACAACCTTGGTAGAGGTCCACTAGAAGAACTTTTGTACCAAATATCAATGGCCTGGGAAGTCTGGTTTCATACAAGAAGATTTTTAAAGGTTTTATCCTATTTTTCCATTTTTGTTGCCATCATACATATGTAATCTGCTCTTGAACAGGTAAATGTATATTCTCAAAGGGCTTAAATTTCTACAGTAGAACTTCAGTTGCTGACAGCTTGTTTTCCACACCTGATTCAAGCTTATCCCTTATCTTGCTGTTAACCACAACCCCTATCTTTGCAACTGTATAGGTCATTTTTGACTGTATACGTCATTTTGGAGACGTTGCTTCCAATTTTGTTTTGGAGACGTTGCTTCCAATTTTGTGGGACTTTTACCCAACATTGAGATGAAATGACATAATCAAGCCCTGTCGCCCAATGAAACCAATAGGGTTTATAAGCATATGGATGGTCTGACTCATCGCTTTGCCTGGGCAGGCTAAGATCCTTTAGGCGGATTACCAGTACTCATGTGCGGTCAGATTCAGCTCTGCATGGAAGCATTGTGCAGCCCATCTATTTCTTCCAGCCCTGGTGGGCGGGGGCCGAACAGTACTTGTATTATAATGAGGTCGTGGTGTACTACATAGCCAGTTAGCACAAAATGGTAGGCCCATGTCACAATGCCAACATGTATACGTTATGTTATACAGGCCTCATACTGACCACGCTTTTCCATGCCTGAAAGCCCAGATTTTGCAGTTTCAACCATTATTCTGCTGAAAAAGACACAACTATTACCTTTGCAAACAGTGTAGATCCAGATCAGATGGCTTCTGAAGAAGCCATCTGATCAGGATCTACACTGTTTGTAATGGAGTTTGTGAAAATATCAAGTATTTTGGTTGACTTATAGTTAGAAAGTGGTGTGGATTAATAAATGTATTTAGCAGGATAACGGTTAAATAGTTTTTTAAACAGACTATAGGCACAAGAATCAAAATATAAAAGCCTGAAATCTAGAAAAAAAATCAAGCTCTCAAAGCCTGAAATCCTGAAAATGCCTGAAAAATATGAGGCCTGGTTATATCGATGTTGTACTGATGTTGGCTCGACATTCTATTCAGCACAAAATTGTTAAAAAGCATTGATGCTTCAAGGATAAAACAGGTTATCAAAATATTGCATACAATCAATGGTTTTGATGGCATCTTTGAGCCATGATGAACATATGCTTTTCTTATCATCTTTCAGTTATGAAATGGTGATAAAATGATATTAATGCAAGAAGCATATGCTATAACACATTCCCCAAGAACTTAAGAAAATTCTAAAATTCCAAAAGCCAAAGAGTTGCAGTACATAGGCAAACTATGTATCTCACAGTCTTTTCTGATACTACAGTGTCTGGTCAAACCCATATCCTACTGTTCACAATAATCCCAACTTTGCAAACAGTGCAGATCCAGATCAGATGGCTTCTGAAGAAGCCATCTGATCAGGATCTACACAGTTTATATCATGCAGTTTGTGAATTGACTGAATATATTATATCAAGTAATTTGACTGGTTGACAGTCAGCAATGGTTGTGGCTAAATTAATTTATGCAGCGGGATAAGTCTTGGATGTTACACTATCAATTAAATGTTATTTTTTGTATAACCATATTTACATGAAATTACTAGCTCTGACACCTCTATCCCCCCACCAACCCCCCCCCCCCCCCCCCACCCCACACACATCGGGGCTTGAAGAAATAGATGGGCTGCATGATGCTTCCATGCAGAGCTGAAACCGACCCGCACACAAGTACTGGTAAACCGCTTAGAGGATCTAAGCCTGCCCAGGCAAAGCGGTGCGAGTCGCCCCGTCCATGTTTATAAACCCTTTTGGTTTCATTGTGCGACAGGGCTTGAGATGTCATTTCATCTTAATTTCCGGTAAAAGTCCCACAAAATTGGAAGCAACGTCTCCAAAATGAGCTATGCTGTGTTGACAGGGACGTTAAACCTCAATTAAAACAAAATTTAACAAACAAACTGACACCATCATACTTATTCTAAAATTTGAACAAGTACAATATACTACCTTATATTGTGTATAAATAGAGCGGGATAAATTTTAAACAGTGTAGACCCAGATGAGATGCTACAGTCTGTGGCATCTCATCTGGGTCTACACTGTTTGCTCAGGCCTGTCTGTCCAAATATGTTTTGTATATTCTATTATTGTTGTAACACTGTCTCATTATTATTCGGTATTTACAGGATGATGTAAGAGTTTGTTAAATTATCATAAATTAATTCAGTCCTTTTAATTGAGCTGTATTATTTAGCCCATTGTATACTAGTGGACCCTTCCACCTTTATATTTTGGACAAGTCCATTTGTGATATAAGGGGGGGTAGACCTATGTTTTCGCTTTTTTTTTTGACAAAAAATTCTATTAGCAAATAGTGTAGACCCTGATCCTTGCTGGATCAGGAAACAAATTTGTTAAACTTCTGCGGCATCTGATTAGGGCCTGCACTGTTTGCCAAATTACCCCTTTAGGGGTTTCCGCCTGCAATGGGTTAGTGCATTGTTTCACTGACAAATTTTGATGGGATTACCTTCAGATAAAGGTGACCAAAAACTGTTTATAATTGATTACCGTAATGATATGCTAAGTATAGGGACAGATAGGCCTAAGCAAACAGTGCAGTCCCAGAACTGCCTGTACCTGTGCTTCGGTGCATTTTGGACTCCTTGTGGGATCGTGAAACAAATTTGTTAATCTTAGGAGAATCACAGCAAGTCCTCAAGGTGTAAGAATTTTAGGATTTTTTACTTTAACCCTTACACTGCTGTTCACGACAACCTCTACGTTTGGAAACAGTGCAGATCCAGATCAGATGGCTTCTGAAGAAGCCATCTGATCAGGATCTACACTGTTTGTCATGCACTTTGTGAAATGAACAAATATATTATATCAATTAATTTGATTGGTTGATAATCATCAATGGGTGTGACTTAATTAATTTATGCCACAGGATAAGGGTTAACCCTTATCTTGCTGAAGAAGCCATCTGATCAGGATCTGCACTGTTTGACATAATTCTGTTTATGAATATGTAAGAATAAATTACTTCAAATAATCTGATTGGTTCAAAGTCAGAGATCGGTGTGGCTAAAATGAATATTCAGCAAGAGAAGGGTTAAGCCAATTTTTCAGTCTTACCAAGTGAGGCACAAAAAGATGTCTTCAGACATGTGAAATCGACACAGCATGCACATCTTGATCACAGTCTAACTGGAGTCTTTGTCATGTGCTATAATGGATGCACATTGACCGATGGCATAGCTTCATCATGTGGTCAGGGAAAGCTGTATTCTATCTTAATCGAGTGTGTATTCATTTCCTACAGTAAAAATCCTAAAAATTCAGACACCTTGAGGACCTGCTGTAATTCTCCTAAATTTTTAACAAATTTGTTTCATGATCCAGCAAGGAGTCCAACACCTATTTACCGCACCGTGCGCTTAGCTCTTTTAAAATTGCATAAAAAATCGTGGTGAAAAATCTACCTAATAAGCACACACTCGATACGAAGAAAATAAAGATAGCCAGGACACAGAACAGATCAAGCCACGACACATTACAGATCAAGGTGAATTTCAGCAAAGTGGTTCACCACATGCATATGATTGTCTGCGTCAAAAAATGCACTGAAATGCAATATGAAATTGTGGGGAGATTATAATTACTGTAAAGTGTGCACTTGTGCATTTTCTTTCCAAAAAGGGCTTGGGCGTGCGCTTATAGGGACATGTGCAGTAAATAGGGTGAATATGGTAATCCTTAGGCCCTTGCTTTATACAGGCTGGACCGTATATACATGTGCGTATCAACTTATTCATGAGAAGTCACTGCTATAAGACATAATCAGATGCAACTTCGCCTAACCATAAAATTCAAAGGCATTTTCCGAGTAAGTATGCAACATTGAGTTTGGAGTATGTGCTTGTAGAATATGGTTTCTGCATTTTGTTTTAGGTTAATGATGTGTGTATGCTTGCGGCTGAGTGGACGTTTTGCTACATGTAAATATTTGCTGTCAATAATTACTTAGTTTTCATGAAAGGTCTCAAGGACGAATAGTTGTACCTGAATGTCTCACCCTTGAAAAAGGAAGTCTGTTATTATTTTTATTATTGCACCCTGGTCAGAGTCTTCATTCAGAGCACACTTCTGTTTAGACACATTTTCAATTAGCCTGCCTTAAGGGGAATGGATACACCTTCAGGGGAGGCAACTCCTGCAAAAGTATTTTTGTCTCCCATGTCAACAGGGGTCAACTCTTAAAGGAAAGAATTCGCTCCTAAGGAGCAAATTCTTTTCTTTAAGAGTAGACCCCTTTTTCAGTGGGACAGGGCTTATAGAAAAGCGGACAGCAAGTCCCTAAAGTTGCCTCCCTTTTAAAAAATCGTAAAAAAAACAAACAAAGATGTGTTTGTGAAACACCGATGCCCCCGGACAGCACATGTTAAATATGAAAGCAGTATCACTAAGCAATTGAAAGGTATGGCCAATGATCAAGTCTTAGAAAGTAGGTCAAGGTCACAAGGTAAAGAATTATGGGATCATTTGAAAGGTCTTGTGACACAGAATGCACATGTGAAATATGAAAGCCCTAACACTTACCAATCGAAAGTTATGGCCCATGTTAAAGTTTTTAAAGAGTAGGTCAAAGGTCAAGGTCACAAGGTCAAAAATTATGGTACCACTGGAAAGGTGTTGTGATAAAGAATGCATATGTGAAATATGAAAGCCCTATCACTTACCAATCGAAAGTTATAGACTATATTAAAGTTTTTAAAAAGTAGGTCAAACGTCAAGGTCATGAGGTCAAAAATTATGGTACCACTAGAAAGGTCTTGTGACAAGGAATGCACCTGTAAAATATGAAAGCCCTACCACTTAGCAATCAAAAGTTATGGCCAATGTTACAGTTTTTAAAAAGTAGGTCAAACGTTAAGGTCAAGGTCACGAGGTCAAAAATTATGGTACCGCTAGAAAGGTCTTGTGACAAGGAATGCACATGTGAAATATGAAAGCTCTATTACTAATCGAAAGTTATGACCAATGTTAAAGTTTCTAAAAATTTTGAAAAAAGGTGGGTCAAAGGTCAAGGTCACGAGATAAAAAAAAATAATGGTACCATTGGAAAGGTCTTGTGATAAGGTATACGCATGTGAAATATGAAAGCTCTATCTATTTCCATTCAAAAGTTATGCCCAATGTTAAGGTTTTTGTAGACAGACAAACGGGCAAACGGACAAACAGACAGACAGACCAAAAACTATATGCCCCCAAAACTCTTAGATTTCGGTGGCATAAACATCTTCCAGGTGTTCCCATTCCCCTTAAATGAAACATCAGCTTCTGTGGCATTAGAAACAGAATCTGTAAAGAAATACCAATACTTATAGACTATCAGGCATGACATTATCACACAGACATGCCTTTTACATCTGGGAAGACATTTTCTTGGAAAATCTCCTAGTGAATTTATCCAGAGAAAATATTGATTAAACAATCCATTAGCCTTGGCTCCCATCTATTCTTGAAATAAAAGAATTCATAAACAATTACCACTGTGAACTCTAATGGTGCTATTAAAAGCATCTGAATCTGTAGAATATTTGCCAGATCATATTAGAATGGGTGTTCAATACTGCAGAAAATTCTACAGCACTGACTGACTGACAAGTTTTTACGGCAACCAGGCGCTATAAGCACATAGAGGCTAACCCACGAACATGTCCAGGATTAGTTTTCCCACTTTCTAGAAGGCTTTCGCATGGAGTGATACATCTGGGCCTCACATTTGCCTCTGATATGGCGCAATAAAAACGAGAGTGGTTTGTAAGTTACAGAAATTTCGACTGGCCGTCCGAAAAACGTAGGCCGCAAATCGCGGCTATGAAATGTGGTCCATTCCGACCTGCAAATCAAGTTCCATAGGCAGTGCCAGTCAGAATGTCTAAGCGAGGTGGTCGGCCCCAGTCCATCAGGGCTTGAAGAAATAGATGGGCTGCATGATGCCTCCATGCATAGCTGAACCCAACCACACATGTGTACCGGTAAACGGCTTAGAGGATCTAAGCCTTCCAAGGCAGAGCGATGCGAGTCGGACCGTCCATGCTTATAAACCCTATAATAATATTGGTTTCATGAGGCGACAGGGCTTGAGATGTCATGTCATCTCAATGTTGGGTAAAAGTCCCACAAAATTGGAAGCAACGTCTCCAAAATGACCTTTACAGTGTTGGCGGGGATGTTAAACCTCAAATCAAACAAACAAAACAAACTGACCGAGGTGGTCTTTAAAAAGGCCAGAGTTCCGGCAAAAGGCAGGCTAAGTCTGGCATCTTCGCCATTGGCTCATCTGGGCTGTTGCTGGCATCACTGGCTGTTCAGTTGTTTAAACAGTCCTCTTTTAACCTTTAACCTGCTGAATATTCAATTAAGCCACACTCATTTCTGACTTTGAACCAATCAGATTACTTGATGCAGCTTCTTTCTACATATTCATAAACTGAATGTCAAACTGTGTGGATCCTGATCAGATGGCTTCTTCAGAAGCCATCTGCTTCTTCAGAAGCCATCTGATCTGGATCTACACTGTTTGCAAAGATAGGGCTTGTCGCCTACAGCAGGGTAAAGGTTAAGCCACACATTCACACCTTGGCCCGCACAATGCGGTGTAGCCCCAGCACCAACCACAAAGTGTGTGAGATCGGAATTCTGCATGGGGATTCTACAGCAGACAGCCATCTTGTTTTTATAGCTAAAAATAATACTTGACATTTCATGTGCCAATGCTAATGTGGGGGCCAGAGCTGTATTAGTCAGCTGATTTGGCCCCCAGTGATATGAGCAATGACATAGCCTTTGGCATGTACATGTCTCACCTTTTGCTATATATACATGTACTAGGAATATGCAAACATAGATAAGGCTATGTACTGAACTGAGGCTTCATGCACCAAAAATTCTGACCCATCTTTGTTTAATGAACATTTGCATTTTGAAATTGAAACTCAAGGGTAATGACACAAAATTTGTTAATGGCTGGAAAAACAAATATATGAACAACCAGATTCCCATATACATCCCACTATGTTTAGAAGGCTGGCATGACAAACAAGAAATCTCCTATCAAAGGCTCTTTTCTGACATTTGACTCAGATATAGCAGTACAAGGAATCATCAGAAAGGAAAAACACCTATGTTTTTTCCCTTATGAACCCCCCTCCCCCCCCACCACCCCACCCCCAATGAGACAATTTGCATGAGCTGTAAAATCCTGTTTTCTGGGAAAATTGGAAATTTTTTCAAACATCGTCTGCTGCAAAAAAAAAAAATTCCAGCATGCACAGCTTTAAGTAGATACCATTTTCATAGGCTCTTAGTGTTCAAGTCACAGCAATTATCTCCCTTATAAAACCAAAAAAGCCTCAAAATAAGTTTGTTTGTTTGTTTGATTTGAAGTTTAATGTCCCGGTCAACGCTGTAAAGGTCATTTTGGAGACGCTGCTTCCAATTTTGTGGGACTTTTACCCGACATTGACATGAAATGACGTCTCAAGCCCTGCCGCCCAATGAAACAAATAGGGTTTATAAGCATGGACGGTCCGACTCGCGCACCGCTTTGCCCGGGCAGGCTTAGATTCTCTAAGCGGTTTACCAGTACTCGTGTGCAGGTCGGTTTCAGCTCTGCTTGGAAGCATCATACAGCCCATCTATTTCTTCAAGCCCCGATAGGCGGAAATACCAGAATTATATCCATTCATATTAATGTCTGATTTCAGGTATGGTGACGGACAAAGAGTGATTGTTACAGCCAGATATACTAAGAATTCTTCATGATAAGCGGATAGTCATCGGAGTATTAGCAGGCAAGAATCCTACCAATTCTAGATAACATCAGATGCCAACAGGGATGACAAAAAGGTAAATTTGTTACCTGAAAAAGGCAATCAATCACTGTGATTACCAAGATATAGGTATCAGTTGGAAAACATTACAAAAACAAATCTGAAGAACACCCTGAATCTGGTAGCTGACTAGATGACCCAACCTTTTAATAGTGAGAAGCCTCCGTGGTGTAGTGGTTACACTACTCGCCTTGTAAACCAGGGATTGCAGGATCGATCCCGGGTTTCTCCAGACTTTCGGATGAGTCTTTAAACCAAGGTCCTGTCTCCATATGACCTTAGCTGTTGGTGGGATGTAAAACTCAAACACTCACTCACTTTAATAGTGAGTGACTTGCCTTGACTTTCATAAACCGCTCAAATTTCAAAGCCACTGTGGACTGCCTGTCTGCTAAATGTGGGTGACAATGACTGTTGGGCTGATGTTGATTTGATGTATTGATGTTGCCGCATCACATCTATGTCAGTATGATGTTGACCTGGCACTGGCCTGGCATTCTTTGCTATATGTATGAACAAAGTGAAGAAGCAAAGTTAATTTAAACTTAATTTTACAGTCTGGGTCATGGATGTGCAATACAAAAACATGGGCCAAATTGCTCACTGCTAATGAACAAACATGTAGTGTTAATGCTCTGCACCCGCCCCCGCCCATAGGGGCTTGAAGAAATATATGGGCTGCACGATGCTTCCATGCAGAGCTAAATCTGACCCGCACACTAGAACTGGTAAACTGCTTAGAGGATCTAAGCCTGTCCATGAACCGCGGTGCGAGGCGGACCGTTCATGCTAATAAACCCTATTGGTTTCATTAGGCGACAGAGCTTGAGATGTCATTTTATCTCAATGTCGGGTAAAAGTCCCACAAAATTGGAAGCAACGTCTCCAAAATGACCTTTAGAGTGTTGACGGGGACGTCAAACCTCAAATCAAACAAACAAACAATAATGCTCTGTATGCTGGGTACTTTTTTTTTGACATTTTGGAAAATTTATCTAATTTTCCCAGAAAACATGATTTGACATCTCATGCAAATTGTCTCCAACTGTTTTCTGGGAAAAATAAGAAAAATATCAACAATTTATTGTCTGCTAATTTTGCCTAGAGAGTGGTAAAGGTTAAAAGTTTGAACAGTTACTGGGTAATATTGGGCAAATACACAAAAACATTCTTTTTGGTTTGGTCGCCATGAGGCGGGCAAACCGGGTATAATGACCAGATTGTAGCTGTTCCATGGAGGGGCACGTGACGCGATCAACCAATCAGCTTAAACGATGATGCAATACTATACTGCAATTACACGAAACAGCCTGTCTGAATAGCGAAACAGACCGAAAAGCAAGCGTTTCAACTCCAATTAAGGGAAATGGATACACCTGGCAGGTGTGGCAGTTAGTCTACCAGTTTTACCGTATTTCGAAACACACCTATTCAAACACATTGCCATTTTTTGGCCAAAGAAAAATAAATTTTAAAAAGAAAAATTGGAATATTTGCATTTTTTGCTCAAAACATAGATTGCGGGGAGTCGACAGAAACGCCTCGACGAGGCGATTCTATCGAGTACCCACAATCCAGTGTCTCAGAGCATGAATACGGAAATTAATGTATACCCCTGCAAACCCGAGCTTTACTATATAAAAGTGTAGATTATATTTTCTTGTCCTTTGGGATCATTGATTCCATTGTGGAATTTTGACAATATCTGAGGGTAACTGATGAGGCCTAATTGGCCAAAACTAGCTAGTCTGGCCCAGAAAACATGTACACTCCATATTTTTAGTTCTATGGTGTATTCCTTGCTTCCAAAGGATAACCCTTTTATGGAACACATACTGTAAATGGCCAATTAATTCGAACAGTAAAAAAAATAAATACTGATCCGGGTGTTGGAATTATTAGAAAATATCAGATTGGAAATTTATCAGTGTTAGAATTGTTTGATCTGAAAGAATTCCATACAGTGGATCAGGCTGTGTTCAATATTTTATACAACTACGTTTTTTCCCGTGGCCCTGTCAATCCGCACGTGATTAGAAGTTATAAATATCACTTATGCAGTGCAGAAAAGTTTGATCTATAAATAAGTCAGTGTGTGCAGGGGGTCTTTGAATGCGATACACATTGTATTGAACTATCACTATTCCCTTTAAAATGGGCGAGTCAATTTGTGATCTCAGGAATAACAGAAATTGATTTGTTTGGGGCAAATTCTTTTCTAAAGAGTAGCCCATATCTAGGAAAAAGAGGATGTAGCAGACAAAGTCCAGCTACATGTATATATGGGATGGGATGTTGAAACCCGCACGTGCAGCTACCCAGTGGAGCTAGGCGCATAGATACTTCACCCCCCCCCCACACCCACCCCCACCCCCACCTATATTGTTTAAGCGCATAGTGAAGCCTCAGGCGAGACTGCGCAGCCTTGTTTGTGTATTCTCTGTTTACTAATAAGCAGTCTCAAATCAGCGTGAGCCGGGGGCATGTAGCAATTCAATGCCCATCGAAGTAGTCCGGTGAAGACTGATTAGAGTGTGCGGGTGCAAAACCATCATGTGATTTAGATAGGCAAGTAACAAGAAAAAGAAAATGCGGACATCATACACAAATTTGATCTTCACTTTATGCGCGATGAAACATTTCAAAACTCTTGAACAGTAAAGACACAATCCCGATTTCACAACTGTGCAGACTTATCAGTCTTTTCTGTACGCACATGCGCAATAAGTATTTTACTCGAGATAGGAGATTTGAAGAGACTGATCCTTGCACTTGGTAGCTTAGGATGTGTTTGTAACGTCGCAAGCAGATTGGGTCGGTCAAATGTACACGCCGTCGTTTTGAGCCGGCGCACGGCGAAAAAAAAAAAAAGGTTTCAAACGAAGGACCAGATTAGCCTGCGCATCTAGCCAATGTGGCCATAGTTTTCACCTGTTGTTCTTTGATTAGCACAGAGGCCATGGTAGGCATATACGAACAACGAAGACTATTCATGAATGTGCAGGCTGACCTGAGTCTTCCTACCACACCGAATATGACTTATTTTCTTAATCATGTTCCCCGAAATTACTTCCAATAAAACCTTGTCACCGTGAAATAAATGGGCATCTTCATTTGCTCCTCAGAAAACCAGGGTAGCCCAACCAGGTAACCTGAATTAAACTACCTTTTTGCATGCAACAACCATGAATTTCACAGACGTTCTGTGGAAAAGGGCGGGAAACTCTCAATTAATATTAAAGGGGTGCTTCTGCTATCAAAGAGGCATTGAATCAATGCCCCAGCACATGGAAAAAGGGTAACACTGTCACACAAATAATAATGAAAGCTGAAGCTACGCTCCAAGTCTTAGAGCAAAGCGAAAACACTGAACCCTTAAATCTTACGAAATCACAAGGCTAAGTGAAACCCTTTGCCTTGCATACCGGTTGTGGGTGCGCATGTCCAGTGTTTGCAGGTCGTTGAGAAACCAGCGAAGACACATCTTAGCGTACTCATTCATGCAATCAGATTAGAGTCTTCGCTGATCGCATGAGCCTGATGCAGACGATGGGATTTTCACAACATAAATAAGCGAAACTCCTGTTGCTCATCAAGGTTGATCTAAGCACTTGCAGCCTGCGTTTCTCGCAGTCTAATCAGTATTCGGTGAGGGTATGAACCTTCCACTACCACAGGGCTATCGAAAGTGAGAGAAGCGAAAACCATTTGCCTTACAGAGTGCATGTTAATCCGAGTCTTTGGAAGTCGCACACATTTCATGCTAAGTTTTCTTTTTTTTTTCGTGCGCTAGATCATATACGACCAGTACGATGTTGTAATGATAAACTCGGGAACGGTCCGAAATGCTTGTTCTGGATGCATTTTTTGGCACTTTTTTGTGTGTTCGAAGTATTAAAAATTCTGATTTCTGAAAAATTTGGGAGTTCGAATTAAATGAGAAAGTTTTCAGCCACAAATTCGAAATAATTTTGGGTGTTCGAACTGCTAGGGTGTTCCAATTAATTGGTCACCTATCGTATTTTACTTCACTACAACTGGTGTGTGGGAATGTGTAATTTGGGAGTTCGAATTAATTGAGAAAGTTTTCAGCCACAAATTCGAAATAATTTTGGGTGTTCGAACTGCTAGGGTGTTCCAATTAATTGGTCACCTATCGTATTTTACTTCACTACAACTGGTGTGTGGGAATGTGTGGCGGCGGTAAAACGTCTCCCTGCCCTACATCATAGTGTAGATTATATTTTCTTGTCCTTTGGGATTATTGATTCCATTGTGGAATTTGGAAAATATCTTAGGGTCACTGTTGAGGCCTAATTGGCCGAAACTAGCTAGTCTGGCTCAGAAAACATGTGCACACCATATTTTTCAGTTCTGTGGTGTATTCTTTGCTTCCAAAGGATAACCCTTTTATAGAACATATTAAAGGGGATCGCAATTCTATAGGCATGATTTTGTTATGGAAATACAATTTTAAGGACCTTATAGTTGCTACTCTGTTGGCTCTGTCCAACTGAAAAAGGGGTCTACTCTAAAAGGGGAAGAATTTGCTTCTCAAGGGGTCTACTCTAAAAGGGGAGAATTTGCTCCCCAGGAGCAAATTCTTTCCTTTAAGAGTATACCCTTTAGACATATCCAAAGAGAAAGTACTTTTACAGGAGTAGCAGTCATTTTCGCAAATTTTACGTCTTGTAATGCCATAAGGGAGTAAGTCCATGGGGCCATAGAAACGAAAAACAACAGAACATAACTACTACTACTCACAAAGTTTGGCTGGCTTTGGTAGCTCAGTCGGATGCAGTCTGACTGGCGATAAGGAAGACTCGGGTTCGATACCTACCGGGGTCGGCAACATTCTTTCGTGGAGATTATGAAATCTTTTCTATGGTCATCCTCTCCCTTCCGCTGATTCAGGAAGGGCAGGGGTCAGTTTTTGGCGACAGAATGTGCACTGAACTGGTAAACCGCTTACGGATAAGCCTGCTCAGGAAAAGCGTGGATAGGTACACTGACATGCTCAAAAAAAGACCCAAAATCAGTGTTGACTGGGCCGTTAAATACAAATAAACAAAACTTGCAAAGTTTACTTCACACAGATAGGAACAGATTTATATATTCTGAACATCTTTCGGTACGCTCTAATAAAAAGTATATGTAAATGTTGGAAAGACAGAACGTTATTTTTCCTCATTTATAAAGATCGCTGGGTGTAACGGGCCTCCGTGGCCTAGTGGATAAGAGTGCTGACTCTTAATCATTAGGTCTCTCAACGGTGTATGTTTGAGCATGGCTCATGTCACATAATGAGAAGTTCTGCAACGGAAGGTCAGGAGGTTTTTCATCGGGTACTCTTAGTAGCCTCCGTGGTGCAGTGGTTACGCTACTCGCCTTGTAAACCAGGGATCGCAGGATCGATCCCAGGCTTCTCCAGACTTTCGGATGAGTCTTTAAACCGAGGTCCCGTCTCTGTATGACCTTAGCTGTTGGTGGGACGTAAAACTAAAACTCACTCACTCACTCATCGGGTACTCTAGTTTTCACTCACCTCCGATTAACGATCGGCTTGATGTGAGTGAAATAATCTTGAAAGGATCGTAAAACCAAACATAAAAAGATCGCTGGGTGTGTAAAAACAATTTCATGTCTTTGCTACTAGAATTAACGTCAGTGCCAAGGTCGAAGGTTCTAACTCTTCCAAATATATAAAATATTTAGGGAGCGAAACAAAGTCATAACGTTGATGGGTCGCTGTTTATTGTTCTTGAGCCCAGCACAGATAGCAATAGTTTCTTTTCAAAAACTTCATGACCACTAAGTGACCTGCCACCAGTTACAGACTGAGTTGTTAAAAGACTTTTTGGCGCATTCGATGGGAGCTATTGTATCTGATAAGCCGAGAATTGTGTTCTTTATTTCCACTCAATACTTGACGTTTTACTAATCAGTTCCTTTTACAATTAAATTGAGATCCAGAAAGATATACAAAAGGATAGCAAATTTCAGGTTTTTGCGGAGGTACCGCTCAAAGAAACTGCCGAGGTTTAAGATACAGTCTGATTCGCAGCACTTTGTCTGGGCAGGCTTAGATCTTCCTAGGCGGTTCAGCAATACTTCAAAGTTCGTCCGTCGAGGATTGAAGAAATAGATTGGGCTGCATGATGCTTCCACGCAGAGCTGATACCGGCCGCACATGAGTAGTAATAAATCGCCTAGTAAGTCTAAGCCTGCCCAGGAAAAGTGGCTCGAGTCGGACCGTTCATGCATTTCAACCATTTAGTTTCATTGGGTGACAGGGCTTGAGAAGGAGTTTTATCTGCCCGTTTTATCTCAGTACTGAGTAAAAGTCCCACAACATTTGAAGCAATGTCTCAAAAAGACCCATACAGTGTTTACAGGGACGTTAACAACAAATGAAATAGATACCAAGGCCCTTAGGAAAAATCTTTTCATATGCCCGTTTGAAAAACAATAACAAAAAAAAAAACGGTCGTATTAAGTTACCGGGTTGGTGTCCGTCCGTCCGTTCGTAAACTTTTTTTCGTTTCCGTATAAATCCTACTATACAGTTTTCATCCGATCAAGCTTAAAATGTGTATGTAGTAAGGCTAAGATGTGAAGATATGCCACCAAATATTAACAGAGTTATGACCCTTTGAAAAATTCGGTTTACATTTTCGTTTGGTTAAGTTTTGTGCTATACATGTGCAAACCATATGTAAGTTACATTTAGTTTATACATGTACTTGTCATGGCGTTAAACAATTTACCACAGAATACTCATCACTACCTACCCTTCCTGATACCAAGGTCACAGACTTCGAAATTTTATATACACGTTTTGTATTAAAGTTTATTTTTTGTATTAAAAAAAATGCACTAAGTGGGATAATGATATCAGCTGGCTCAAATCAGAATGTAGACTGACAAGACCAAACCTATTGGATGCTTTTTGAAAGCAGCCAACTTGTTTAGAGGATATTATACTTGACCCATAAAATGTCATTACAGCCAATCATGACTATTGTCCTCTGCTTTGCCATCTGCCAGTCACTTTAAGCAGACTTAATCAAACACCTGGGTTTATCAACTGTGCCTTGCTGAACACTGTGCAAGTATAATGTCCCTGGCCATACATGTATTTCCAATCATGGGACAATGTGCATGAACAACATGAGAAATAATGGTACTAGCTGCTCCTCGCTTGGCAATCAGATTTACGGGGTAGAGCTAGGACTGGTTGACCCAGTGTCAGGATAATGTGACTGGGTGCGGTATCATGTAATGTGTCTGGGACATGATGCTTCAGTGAGGCAGCACTATAAAAGTGAGCATTGAGTTCCCTGTCGCAACCAGACACCGTCGTGATATGACTGAAAAATTATTGAAAGCGACGTTAAACCCGAATTCACACACACACAACATGAGAAAAGTTTCCTAATATGTCCTCAGATTTTTAATCCTTTACCTGCCGAGAAAACTGCATCTTAAAATAGCATTATTTTTGTGGTCTGCTGAATCTTCTTGCACACTTTGCATACAGGCAAACAGTGTGGAGCTAGAGAAGCATTCTGATCTGGACCCACACTGTTTGCAAAAATGAGTTTTAAAGTTACCAGCAGACGACAAAGCAAACAACAATTGTTGTGACTGGCGTGCTATGCATAAAGAAACTCAACAATGGGTTTGGTAAATGTGCCAAGGATGTTCGAGTCATTGAAGTTTCAGTGTACAAACGTCATGTTAACCAGTCTGTGTAATGAACACCCCCATAAACTTCAATTTATATAGAGAAAACTGGGGTTTACAGGGACTATATAAAATGCCAATCACGACAATTGTCATCTGCTTTGCCGTCTGCCGGTTACCTTTAAAGTATTTTTTTTGCAAACAGTGTGGAGCCAGATCAGACTGCTCCTAGGAGCAGTCTGATCTGGACCCACTCTGTTGCCTGTATGCAAATTTTTTTTTTAAAAAGTTTGGAAAGAAATTCAGCAAACGACATATGCAGACAACATTTTCAGATACGTCATAAGGGTTAATGGTTATTTTTTCTTCTAGCTCACTTGACTTTTCTCCAAGAACTAACAATCTCCAATTGGAGTTAATATCACGCTGTTGCTGCCTAATCATGTGACTACGTGCCTGAAGCCTGACAAGTTTTCATCATTTCTGGCTGAAAGCTTCTAATCATACAGCCTTCTGCATCGCTTGTCCTGCCCACAGCAAGAGAAAACAATGTTAATGTCAATCAAAGAGAAAAAATTCAAATACACTAAGGAAGCTAACTGACTTGGAGATTTGCCATTTCGGCACCGTCTACAATCCCTTTATAACACTACATCAAGCAGAAAATTTGTTTATTTTATAACCCATAATCCTTGTCCTGCTGATAAAATACCGACCACTACCAATCAGATCACTTAATGCAAATTATTGCAACAAAATCACAATCTGAATGACAACTAGAAATGCGTCCATAGGACACGGATGCCCCCGCCCGAAAATATGTCAATGTTGGTATTCATCCATAGAAAGTTATTGACAGTGTTTAAGTTTTGGACCCTTTTTATGCCATTTGACCTCTATGTATGACCTTGGAGGTACGGATCTGGGTTTGCACGTGACACATTGTCTCATGATGGTTAACATTTCTTCAAAATAATTTCAAAATCCATCCCAAAATAAGTAAGTCATTGGCTGCGTTTAAGTTTCGGACCCTTTTTTGGCCTTTGATCTCAAAGTATGACCTTGACCTTGGAGGTACGGACCTGGATTTTGCATGTGACACATGGACTCATGATGGTTAACATTTCTACAAAGTAATTTCAAAATCCATCCAGAAATAAGAAAGTTCTTGACTGCGTTTAAGTTTCGGACCCTTTTTTGACCTTTGACCTCTAAAGCCCCTGTCACACTATGCCGCGTTTTCACTGCGATGGGACGGCGTTGTTTAATTTTTCAGAACGCCGTGAGATCGCAAGAAATATGGGATATTTTTGTGAACATGGACCTGTCATGGCGTCCCTACAGCGACCAAGACGTTGCTACGGAGCTTACATGGTGATCTATCGCGATCCTGCGGCGTTCTTGATGGCGATTGTATGCGCTCTCACGGCGCTTCCTCTGGGCTTTTACGGTGCTCACAATGCGTGCACTGCGCTTTTACGGTGCTCTCAATGCACGCACTGCGCTTTTACGGCGCTCACATGTTGAAGACGTTCTCAAAGTGTAAACAGACATCTTCATCTGTCGAACAGTTTTGTTTGATTTGAGGTTTAATGTCCCATCAACACATTATAGGTCATTTTGGAGACGTTGCTTCTAATTTTGTGGGACTTTTACCTGACATTGAGATGAAATGACATCTCAATCTCTGTCGCCCAATGAAACTAATAGGGTTAATAAGCACGGATGGTCCAACTTGCGCCCCTTTGCCTTGGCAAGCTTAGATCCCCTAAGCGGTTTACCAGTACTCCTGTGCCGTCAGAAGCAAGTTCACCGCAATCACCGCAAGCAGGAGCAAGTCCACCGCCATTATCTTACCCGGAATTAGTCACATCAGAAGTACGTTTTTCGGGATAGTACACAATCAAACTCTACTCTAGCCACTGTTTATACAAGCGGGCGGCCCCCTCCCATCGGGACTGGAAGAAATAGATGGGCTGCATGATGCTTCCACGGAGAGCTGAAACCGACTTCACACGAGTACTGGTAAACCGCTTAGAGGATCTAAGCCTGCCCAGGCAAAGCGGTGCGAGATACGTGTAAACTCTATTGGTGTAAACATGCTTATACGTGTAAACTCTATTAGTTTCATTGGGTGACAGGGCTTGGGATGTCATTTCATCTCAAAGTCGGGTAAAAGTCCCACAAAATTGGAAGCAACTTCTCCAAAATGACCTATACAGTGTTGAATGGGACGTTAAATATCAAATCAATCAATCAGTTAATCAATTATACAAGCGGAGCTTATATGGCGTTGTAGGAGGCCTCTGTGCGCCCCTGCCGAGCTCCTGTAGCGTTGTAGGAGACCTTACTGCGCTGCTATGGCAACCATACGGCGACCTCACTGCGCTCTGATCAGAACGCCGAGCGACGCCGTTTGTTTTGAGCATGCTCAAAATGCGCGCCGTCGCTTGGCGTTCTATGCGATCCCAACGCGTCTACTGGCGACGCCACTGCGTTGCTACGGCGATGTTTGCGATCGTACTGCGCGCACCTCGTCGTTCTGCATTTTTCTTGGACGCCGTGAGAACGCAGCCCTGGTGTGACAGGGGTTTAAGTATGACCTTGACCTTTGAGGTAAGGACCTGGGTTTTGCACGTGACACGTCGTCTCATGATGGTTAACATTTCTGCCAAGTAATTTTAAAATCCATCAAGAAATAAGGAAGTTATTGACTGCGTTTAAGTTTCGGACGCACGGACGGACGGACAGGGGCAACGCTATATGCCCTTTCCACCTTTCTTCGAATGGTGGGGGCATAAAAAATGTAGATCCTGATCAGAAGAAGCCATCTGATCTGGATCTACATTGTTTGAAAGATAAGGCATATTCGGGCTCAGCAGAACAAGGGTTGAGATGCCTAGAAAAGCTGCAATTGAAAATATTGTCTGTTTATCTTCTATCAAACTTTTTTTAAATTTTGCAAATAGGCATAGTGTGGACTCAGAATAGACTGATCCTGGAGCTCTGAGTCAAAACAGTCTTCAACAATGACTTTAAAAGTAACCAGCAGACAGCAAAGCAGACGACAATTGTTGTGATTGGCATTTTAAGGGCAAAGTATATAAGGAAGATAACCAACAGGGAGGTTTTCCATTTTGGCCAAAACAGTATACAACCTGGTATTTAAGTTAAACAACCACATTTTGTTTGCTTACATTGGGCTTTAAAAAAAAATCAATAAAAAAAAAACTATGTTATATCCGAAACAAAAATGTATGGAATATACAGAAAAATGACCATTTATGGCGGCCACTATCCACATATTGTTTTATAATTTTCCAACCATTTTTGAAAGTTGATTTATAAAATCAAGTTTCTATGGCAACACATTTCTACTTCCGGTACTGGACCGCGTTGCTACACTTCCGCTGTTCGTTCGCTGCATAAAATAATCCAAAGGAACTCTTGAAAATTAATTTGCAGGCATGGAACCTCATTCAAAATATTTCAGTTTTTGAGACTTTATACTGATTGAATATGAATTGGCACAGAAAGACGAATTCTGAAAAGAAAACACTACTCTGGGACTATTTTCCAAAGCGCTTTCCGATGATATTAAATTTTATGTTTTACTCTTTCATCCCTGAGTTTCTAAACAGGACTCTTCTCGCTTTAAATATATTCTTATAGAAAGGGATTTCTGATTAGTTCACTGACATGAAAACAAACAGTGTACATGTAGAATCTGGCAAGACATTCTGTATCTACATGCCGTCTTACCAGGATCTACAAGGTTTGCATAGATACAGTGTATTTCTACCCCGGCATCTGCACCTGTCTACAGGGTAAAAAGGGTTAGCTTATCAGCGACCAACTAAACAACCCTTTACTGACCTACAATTCGCCTGCAATTACAAAACACGTGTTGTAAGCTGTGAGTTTTAAATCAAGTTCCATACGTTAGCAAATAGTGAAGACACCGATCAGAGCCAACGTTCTGTGGTTTCAGAATGTCCCAGTATTGAAACATGAGACATTTATGGGTTAATGTTTTTAGGACCTTGTACAGGTTGGAATAAATGTATTTTAATTCGCCTTGGGTAAACGCGGCGTCTGATCAGGGTTATAATGTCTAAATCAAATGGTTTAACAAGAATTCCACCTAAGGCTATGTCGCGCCTGTGGGGGCGCAAAGTCATCGAGCCATGATATGTAGGTCAAGGTCAAACATCGATGCTTGCTAAAAAGATTCCATTCTCAAATGCAAGCTTGTACTAAGTATCATTAATGAAGCTCTAATAATTCTTGAGAAATGAACTTAACCATTGGTGGTCACAATATTTTACAAAGTCAGTGAACCATGAAATTTAGGTCAAGGTCAAATACGGATGCTTGCATTTAAGTTGCCATCCCCAGATTCAAGTTTGCACCAAATATCATTAATGAAGCTCTTATAGTTCTTGAGAAATAAACTTGACCATTAGGGTGAACGTTAGGATGGTCACAATATTTTACAAAGTCAGTGAACCATGAAATATAGGTCAAGGTCAAATATGGATGCTTGCATTTAAGTTACCATACCCAGATACAAGTTTGTACCAAGTATCATTAATAAAACTCTTATAGTTCTTGAGAAATAAACTTGACCATTAGGGTGAACGCTAGGGTGGTCGCAATATTTTACAAAGTCAGTGAACCATGAAATGTAGGTCAAGTTCAAATATGGATGCTTGCATTAAAATTGCCATCCACAGATACAAGTTTGTACCACATATCATTAATGAAGCTCTTATAGTTCTTGAGTGAGGCAATGGCAATGTGTATGTGTCACAGCGGAGTCCAGCTGATATTGACTTACAGTTTGGCAACACCTGCTGTCCTTGCAGCAGGTAACGGTAGAGTGGGGGAATGTTGTTATTTCTTCTGTTTCTACACTTCCATTCATTTTCCTCTTTCTCCTCTGTCCCTCACTTTCATCTCCTCTACAACGGCCCCCGCCCATTGGGGCTTGAAGAAATATATGGTTTGCATGATGCTTCCACGCAGAGCTGAAACCGACCCGCACACAAGTACTGGTAAACTGCTTAGAGGATCTAAGCATGCCAAGGTAAAGCGGCGAGAGTCTGCCCGTCCATGCTTATAAACCCTATTGGTTTCATTTGGCGGCTGGGCTTGAGATGTCACTTCATCTCAATGTCGGGTAAAAGTCCCACAAAATTGGAAGCAACGTCTCCAAAATGACCTTTACAGTGTTGAAGGGGGCGTTAAACCTCAAATCAATCAAACAAACAAACAAATCATCTCCTCTTCTGTCTCTTCTATTCCTTTTCCCCCTTTCTCTTGGAGAAGACAAAAATGATCCACTAGGGTTGACCTCTCCTTAAACTCAAAACAATGGATGAATCATTTTTTTCTTTGTTGAATTTTTTAACCCTCTGGGATCTTGTCAAATCAGAATCAGAATCAGAATTGTTACTGGTGACTCGTCAAATGACATTCATACACCAGGACCTGTGATATGGGAAGTTAGTCTCTAGTTTTTTTCAACAAAATATCTAGATAACTGCTTGATCTAGGACTAACATTGTTATATAATAATTATTCCTCATTAATCAACTTTCCTCAGTACTTTCAGTACTTTGATATAATTATAACAGGATTAGGAAGATGTTTATACCAGAAGTGCAACAGTCAGCCCAACCCATCTGGACAAGACACTAACACAGTCTAATTCAAACATGCCAAATTTGGCCATTATTAAAACACATGTATTAAGGGGCTCTTACACTGTCATGATTTTGGCCACGACTAACCACGATTTTTTTAAATCCTGGTAAATCGTGAACAACATCGAAGAGAAGTCGGCAGAGATCTTGGGGAATCGTGGTTGATCGTGGTTGATCTTGACCACGACTGTTTTGGACATGTTCAAAACTTCGTGACGAGTCGGCATCATTTTTCAAATCGTAGCTCAGTCGCGAGCCGTCGTCGTGGTAATCATGGCCAATTGTGAATAATCGTGACTGAATTCTACCACGATTGAGCTACGACGAGACAAGATCATCTACGACGCCTCTATGATTCCGTTGCGACTGCCGTAGGATATACTACGATATCACGACGACTGCTCACGACAATGCATGATTCACCAGGATTACACTATGATTGATGACGACGCTAGCACGATTTATCCCGACGAACACTTTTATATACCCAGATCGTTCTAAATCCTGAAGAATTGGGAGAAGTCTTGGTTAATTGTGAGTAAATCGTATCGAATCCTCCATGATCGCACTGAGTCTTTGATCATCGTGCCAATTCGGCCTTGGTCGTAGAGCAGTCTTGCAGGGATCATGAGAAATCGTGTATGATCGTCTGATATCTTGAAGCAATCGTGTTGCAGTTGTAGAAGAATCCTAGAGGATCAAAAGACATCGTGGTCGATCGTGGAGGATCGTTGTAAATTGGCTCCATTATCGTACAGCAATCGTGATTGTTCGTAGAAGTGTCCTGGCAATGTCGTGAGTATTCGTAGAGTAGTGAAATCGGAACCCTGTATGCCCCGATTTGCCACGATTTTCATGGTCCCCATTGGTCGTGGACAGTCGTGGACAACATTGGTCAAAGTCGTGACAGTGTAAGAGCCGCATTATACAGACTTTCCTTAACTGTTACTGGCTGTAAGGATCAATATCTTTTTAAATTGTCCAATAATTTTTCATTTACTTCAGCAACAAACTAAATGAGATGTCATCTGAAACTTATCACCAGACAGTTTGATCTTCAGGGGTATTGAAACACTTTTAACAGTGTCAACTTGTTTCAGGGATAACTACCGTATTCGCCCTAATTACCGCACATGCTCCTATAAGCGCACACCAAAGCTATTTTTGAAAAGAAAATGCATAAGCGGACACTTTACAGTAACCTCCCCCTGGAAGCTCTCACAGTAAATCTATAAAAAAACTTACCACTATTTCTTCAACAGTGAAGGCAATGCTTTAGTAACCTTTTCCGTACCATTAAATGTCAGTATACATCATCTCGGAAGCTATTGTTTTCGCACCGAGTGTGCGCTAATAAGGTAGATTTTTCACTGTGATTTTTTGACACGATTTTGAAAAAACTAAGCGCACGGTGCGGTAATTAGGGCGAATACGGTAAGTAGACTTTTGGGCAATCCCGTACTGACCCCTTGTAACAAGCACCTTTTTCCAGCCAGGACCCTTGCATCCCATCAAGATGTTACATCAGCACCATTGTATCAAGCTATCATCTCAAAGGCTATGTCTCGCCTGTATAGTTGTATGGGCTGAAACTATATACAGTAAAATTCCTATATTGAGACCACGCCACCGGGGACTGAACCTTTGTCAGGGGCAAGTGCACTATAACCACTGAACTATCACACTCCCATAATATTGGATTGAGACATCCAAAGACACATGCTATATGAGCTGTATAATCTAATCAAAGGTCTAAACTTACTGATCAAGGATGTATTAAAGCTGTATTGACTGATTCTTAGTCCAAATGGAAGTTCTTTACAAACATTGATTACCATACTAACCCAAAGCATTGGGCCCAATCTATAACATGGTAATGCTTTGGCAATTCAGATCAGGCAAACAGTATAAACCCATCTCAAGGCCCTAAATAGCAAACACTGTAGATCAAGCTGCTCTTCTGAGTGTGTCCAAGTGAAATCCAAGTGTTATTTATTATTTTTGTAGAAAAACAAAATCAACTGCCCTCATTTCTTCAAAGTATACTGTCACCTTACCAAACTCAGATTGTTACCTGTTCTAGGAAGTGCCATATCTAATTTAAACAGTATTATTTTTCTGGAAAAAAATGTGAATAGTTTTTTTTACAGCAAACAGATCAGTTATTTACCATAGATCTACTAGCTGAATGATTGAATGTTAACCCTTATCCTGCTGTTCATGACAATCCCTATCTCTGCAAACAGTGTAGATTCAGATCAGTTTGTGAATTTTGCAGTATTGTGTGTGAATTCGGGTTTAACGTTGCTTTCAACAATTTTTCAGTCATATCACGACGGTGTCTGGTTGCGACAGGGAGCTCAATGCTCACTTTTATAGTGCTGCCTCACTGAAGTATCATGTCCCAGACACATTACATGATACCACACCCAGTCACATTATCCAGACACTGGGTCGACCAGTCCTAGCTCTACCCCGCAAATCTGAGTGCCAAGCGAGGAGCAGCTAGTACCAATCTTAAAGACTTTGGTATGTCGCGGCCCGGGATCGAACCCCTGACCTCCTGTTCCCTGGAGCGGACACTCTACCAACTGAGCTATCGGGGCCGGTCAGAATTTTGCAGTAATAAATTACACCAAGTCGGTCAGAATTTTGCAGTAATAAATTACATCACGTAATCTGATTGGTTCAAAGTCAGAAATGGGCGTGGCTACATTAATTATTCAGGGAGATAAGGGTTAAACAAAGGTTAACTAACAACTTCATTAGCTTTGAGCAATTGGTCCCTGTATGAAAATGCAAAGTTAGGGATTGTACCGTAAAAATCCTAAAATTTTGGACACCTTGAGTACTTGCTATTATTCTCCTAAAATTGTACGAAATCAAGCATGGAGTCTAAATGGTTCAGACAGAATGACAAGCAGTGTAGACCCTGATTGGACGGAGCAGTTTGATCGGGATCTGCCTGTATGTTTAGGCCTATCTGTCCCAATACTAATTAAGGGTCAATACGGTATGGTATCTGAATACTTTTTTATCATTTAACCAGCTGTAGCTTCTCCCATTATACAGATGGTACCATGATTATGCCAGGTAAAGGCAACAGCTGTCTTGAAGCTTCCCATAATGGCCTAGTGGGGCCCACCATTGCTAGGGCACAAGATATTGAAAGGCAAAATCCAGTGCTGGTATTAATCTCTCCGGAAATTAATTAGGCACTCTGTAGATTTACAACTGGATGAATTTCCGTCAGTGGTACAAGCAAGGCTCAAACCTGCTGCCTTCACATTCAAAATAATACGTATGCCACATTCTAACCACTCTTGTTGCATGGTTTTGGTTTTATGACCCTTTTTGTGGGGCTTTTACCCCAGAGATGAAAGGACATCTTAAGCCCTACCATCCATAGAAAACACTAGGATATAAGGAGTGATCTGACTCGCAGCACTGCAGTACTCAGGTTCTGTCTGTTTCAGCTCTGCGCGGAAGCACGTACCATGCAGCCCAATCTATTTCTCTAAGCCAAGATGGGTCAGGGCGCTATTTGTTTAGTTTGCTTGTTTGTTTTGGAGTTTAACGGCCCAGTCAACACTAGTTCAGGCCATTTTTGACAAATGAGACTTTGCATTGATAATGAAACTTTGCATTTTTCATGCAAATGAGTCTTTGCATTTTTCTGGCATGCGCTACTCACCTCATTGTGGGCAAAAAAGAAAAAAAAACAAAAAAAACTGTCATACTGATAATGTACTAAACACACAGATAATATCAATATCTTATTTTGTAATGTATTTTTACTACAGTGTTATGTAAGAATTATCAACTAAATCGGCTATTTATCATTGTGCAGGTATTGTTGATACAATGGTGTCATGTTTATCAAAAGCAAACATCAAGACTTAAGAAAAATGGCTGAACCTTCAGGGGAGATAACACTTTCCAAAATGTTTTGTCTCCTTATCAATAGGCGGTCTACTCTTTAAGGAAAGAATTTGCTCCTCTGGAGCAAATTCTTTCCTTCAAGAGTAGACCCTTTTTTGAGAGGGAATCAGTTTTAAAGAGGGACTCAGTTTGTTTTGCAAACAGGAAATCCCAGCAGAAATTATCTCCCTTGTGAAAACGGGAGTGAGATATGTGTTCAGTTCCCTTACGGTGATTGTTATCAGGACAAATGAGGACGGATTCTTTTATTCCAAATTTCAACAAGTGAACAACAGGCCTGATCTAAGGTAACCTATCCTTACTTCTGATATGTAAAGAACTGATCCCCGAGAGTGATACGGAAAAACCTTTCTACATCACAAATACAAGGTAAAATTGCTGTTGGATTTTAAGGCTTTATCTACAATTGGAATGTTCATGCAAAGAACAGATATACCCTAATTAGACCATACTGATTGACAGGCTAATTTCAGTCTTTGATCGTGCTGTTAAGAGCCATGGCATTTTATCCGTTTTTCTGTGACATGGCTAATTGCTGATAACAATTTTCTGCCCTCCATGATCTATTGATTTTAGGTTGTTTAACCTGATGCACAGTAGTGAGAAACTACAGTCTGTCCCTGGTGTCTTGAACGTGTGGATGTAGAGTGACTTTAGATGGATTTTATTCACAATTTAGTTTTACAGTGAAACAGATGTAATTCCTGAAATAATCTTTCATTTTAACCCTTGTCCTGCTGAATATTCATATATGCCACACCCACTACCGATTATCAACCAATCAGATTACTTGATGCAAATTATTGCAAAAATTCACAATCTGAATGGTAAACAATGTAGATCCTGATCAGATGGCTTCGTCAGAAGCCATCTGATCTGGATCTTCATTGTTTGGAAAATAAGGCATATCCGGGCTCAGCAGGACAAGGGTTAAGACAAGCCATTCATTCTAGTTTTAAATTGTGAATTTAAAAGGATCTTGTCATTTGAAAATGGAAACAAATTTGTAATTAAGACACAAAAGGAGAAAATTAATGTAAGACCAGTTAAATGTTTTGTAATTCTTTTAAGCGGAAAAGATTCACAATCAGGGTAAGCAACTATTATGTCATTGTTCTGCCGCCTTTTTCAATAAGGGGTCAACTCTTAAAGAAAAGAACTTTGGAGCAAATTGTTTTCCTTAGGGGTTGATCCCTCCCCCTCTTTTTAGAAGGGCAGATTAAAGGGGACAGGAAGTGTCTCCCTTTGCTAAAGAACAGTTGGAAATATCCCAGGTGTATCCAGTCCTCTTAAAACACCAAGGACAAAATTAGGAACAGCTACCACACAGCAGTCTGTCTCAGCAAGTGACAATTTCAGTGTGATTCCACAGGGGATAAGGAAATATTCTGCCAGCATGAACAAAGGATTTGTGCAAAAGTGTAGGAGAAAATTCCAACAGAATTTCATTGAATAGCTCTGTAATTAGCTGATCCACAGGCATTTTAATAGAGCTGGAATGTAATCAAGTAAGGCATTGATTCATTTGGAGTTGGAGTTTAATACTTGCATGAAGGGTAAATTAGATTTTTTTCTTTCTTATGTTTTCCAAAGATTTGTCCTTGAATAAGATAATTTGTCTAAGGTCAAAACGCGTTTAATCTAGATATTTTTAAGGGGAATGGATACACCTTCTTGGGCAGGCAACTAATTTTCAGTATGTGTTTGTAAATTAAGTTTTGTTTGATTCAAGGTTTAACGACCCATCAATACTGTATAGGTCATTTTGGACCGGCCCCGATAGCTCAGTTGGTAGAGTGTCTGCTCCGGGGAACTGGAGGTCACGGGTTCGTTCCCGGGCCGCGACATACCAAAGTCGTTAAGAATGGTACTAGCTGCTCATCGCTTGGCACTCAGATTTTACAGGATAGAGCTAGGACTGGTCGACCCAGTGTCAGGATAATGTGACTGGGTGTGGTATCATGTAGTGTGTCTGGGACATGATACTTCAGTGAGGCAGCACTATAAAAGTGAGCATTGAGCTCCCTGTCGCAACCAGACACCGTCGTGATATGACTGAAAAATTGTTGAAAGCGACGTTAAACCCGAATTCACACACACACACACACAGAGGTCATTTTGGAGACATTGCTTCCAATTTTGTGGGACTTTTACCTGATATTGAGATGAAATGACATCTCAAGCCCTACCACATAATGAAACAAATAGGGTTTATATGCATGGGTGGTCAGAATTGCACCACTTTTCCTGGGCAGGCTTAAACCTCAAAGCGATTTACCAGTATTCACATGCGGTCGGTGTCAGCTCTACATAGAAGCATCATGCAGCCCAATCTATGTCTTCAAGCCCCAATGGGCGGGGGCCAAAATTGAGTTTTATATCCCGCCAACAACTTAGGTCATATGGAGATTGGATTAAAGTCTGGAGAAGCCCGGGATCTTTTTTTATGCCCCCGGAATCTAAGAGATTCGGGGGCATATAGTTTTTGGTCTGTCTGTCTGTTTGTCTGGCCGTTTGGCCGTTTGTCTGTCTACAAAAACCTTAACATTGGACATAACTTTTGAATGGTAATAGATAGAGCTTTCATATTTCACATGTGTATACCTTATCACAACACCTTTCCAGTGGTACCATAATTTTTTATCTCCTGACCTTGACCTTTGACCTACTTTTTTCAACATTTTTGAAAAACATTAACATTGGCCATAACTTCGATTGGTAAGTGACACAGCTTTCATATTTCACATGCGCTGTCCGGGGGCATAAGTGTTTGACAAACACATCTTGTTTCTTCTTTTTCTTCCTGTATCTATATAGAAGATAAAAGTATTAGCTATTGAGGAGAAATTCTTTCATTTAATCCTAATTCTGCTGAAAACAAGATGTGTTTGTGAAACACAAATGCCCCCGGACAGCGCAAGGTGAAGGTCACGAGGTCAAATTTTATGGTACCTCTTGAAAGGTCTTGTGACAAGGAATGCACATGTGAAGTATGAAAGCTGTACCACTTACCATTCAAAAGTTATGCCCAATGTTAAAGTTTTTGCAGACGGACAAACGGACAAACAGACAAACGGACAAACAGACGGACAGACCAAAAACTATATGCCCCCCAGAATCTTAGATTCCGGGGGCATAAAAAATTAATTTGGCCATTTCTGACTATCAACCAATTACACTTTAAACTTCATACATTCACAAACTGCATGAAGGTGTAGATCCTGATAAGATGGCTTTGGCTTCTTTAGAAGCTCTGGACACTCTGTTTGCAAAGATAGGATTTGTTGTGTTAGCAGGATTTCCAAGGGACTGTCCGTTAAAAGAGACCTGAAAAATGTCTTTTGTGGTAGTTACATGGTCTCGATTTCATGGATTCATATTTTAGGCCGATCGCATGCAGGAAACCCCTGAAGGGGTACCTTGGCAAACAGTGCAGACACCGCAGAATGCGGCATCTGATCAGGGCCTGCACTATTTGCTAACATAATTTTTTCCGTCACAAATAGAATAAAAAAGAAAAAAAAAAGGCCTGACACCCTTCAATGACAAATGGACTTGTCCAACATATAGCAATGGAAGAGTCCACTTGCATACAATGTATTAAACTTGGCATGATGATTCCCTGTTTGGATGGTACCACATTTGATTGGATGTACCTGTGTTTAGACAAATAAGCTGATTATCTTGATCTACATTGTTCTTGTACTTGCTATAACAGTCAGTATGCTGGCTTTATTAGATTTTAACCAATTATTTCTGAAACAGAATCAGATGCTATTACTAGACTCAGAACCAACAAATGGCTCCATTGAGAACCATTGATTTTCTATTATCTCTGAATACTATCTTCTGGATAATATAGGCAAAGCAAATAAGTACTTAGTTTGCAAGTTAGACTAACCCTGGTGAAAATGACAATGGAATTTCACTGAGATTTTAGTGTTATTTCATGGAAATAACTGTGGAATTTCAGTGAAAGAATCGGGCAAAATAACACTGAAATAACACTGAGATTTTCAGTGAAATTTCACTGTTATTTCAGTCAATTAACACTGAAATTTCAGTGAAAGAATCAGGCAAAATTTTACCAAATTTCAGCAAAATCTCATAGAAATTTCAGTGAAAATTTGTTAGTATTTCAATAAAATAATACTGATTTTCAGTGAAGTTTCACTGTTATTTCAGTCAAATAACACTGAAATCTCAGTGAAAGAATCGGGCAAAATATTACCGAATTTCAGTAAAATCTCATGGAAATTTCGGTGAGAATTTGTTAGTATTTCAATAAAATATTACTGCTTTTCGATAAATTTCACTGTTATTTCAGTCAAATAACACTGAAATCTCAGTGAAAGAATCGGGCAAAATATTACCAAATTTCAGTGAAAATTTGTTAGTAGTTCAATAAAATAATGCAGAGATCTCATTGAAAGAAATGGGCAAAATACCTCTAAATTTTGTTGAAATCTCAGAGAAATTTTCCTGAAAGTGTGTTAGTATTTCAAAGAAATTTTAGGAAATATTCAATAGCATTCCACAGATATATCAATGAGATTTCAAAATTGTTTCCCCTTTGATGGTACTTGATTTATGTTTTGATATACATATAGATTTAATTACTATTAGTTCGCATGAGAAATATATATAATGAACAACTTCACTCATCCCCCAAATACTTTTTTCTCTAAATGGTTACATAATGATATCAATTACAACAGCCAAGAGTCTCTGTTTACATGCCACACTGTACCCCACCCATTTTGATTGACCATATTAATTTCCGGACAAGAAGGAACAAAAAGTAATTTATTAAATATAATTATGTCTGATTTATCTTTTTTCTGTCAAACTTGTTGTTAATCTAACACAGACATTGAATGACCAGAAACTTTTGACCTTCAAAATCCGCATGCTGACCTGCTAACCTGTGTCTGCCATCATTTCTGCCCAATTCAAACAGCACCTTTTCAAACTGTGTCCTGAAGTGTACTTACTATATCAGCCAATGTTCTGTGATGTTTGTCATCCTGATATTACCGGACAATTAGTTTTCTGGCCCTGCTTTGAAAATCCCTCCAATACTAAGGCAGCCATGTTTTTCCCATCATTCAATTGAAATGATGTCATCATCAATGACGTCATCACCAAAATTTCAGTGAAATTTCAGTGAAATTTGGTGAGATTTCATTTTAATTTTAAAACTCATAATTTTTCAGTGTCACTTATTATCAAAACAACATTGCATGTTAAACATCAAGTTATTGTTGTTGTATAAATTCCTCGTAGGAAAGAAAGGGGCTGATTAACTTGCCTGTTTGTCCCTTAGCTTATGGTACTTTCTTATAATTGGGTTGGCATCAAATTTTGATTGTGGCACTTCCTGAGCTATTCATTCTTATACTTTGTCATAGAATGAAATTACATTCTAGTTGAAAAGACATTCTATGAAAACTAGATTTCACCCAAGAAACAACAAATTACATGCAAAGACTGAAATTTTCTAAAACTGTACTAAAATTTAAATGAAATACTAAATTTGATTAAAATCCTTGAAATTTTACTGATGCTAGAAAATTGTTGAAATTTCACTGAAATTTCACTTAAATTTTTGTGAATTTCCATTGAAATTGAATTCTATTGAAAGGCGTTCTTTCAGGGTACAGGAAATTTACATTGGTTTCTGCCCTCGCTTGGAATTTGATGATATTATGCATAACAATTGCCTTGAATTATGATGCATTCACTTCTAAATGCAATTCCTTTGTAAATTTATCACAATTTTAGGAAGTCACTACCAAAACAGAGGGTTTTGTTTGTTTGTATTGGAGTTTAACTGTCCAGTCAAGACTATTTAGGTCATTTATGAGCCGGTCAGTTTACCTGTCCACACTTTTCCTGGGCAGACTTATACATCAGCGGTTAACCAGTACAGTGCACATTCTTTAGCCAGAAACTGACAACTGCCCTTCTTGAATCAGCGGAAGGGAGAGAATGACCATAGAAAAGATTTCATGGTCAATCTCCACGAAAGAATGTTGCCAACCCCGGCAGGTATCGAACCCGCGTCCTCGTGATCAACAGTCAGACGCGCGTCCGACTGAGCTACCGAGTCCGGCCCCAAAACAGAGGGTACTCTGATATAAACCTGTATACAGTAATCTTAGCCGACATTGCGGATTCAGAACAGCCTGTTTCTGATCAGGGTCTTCACTTTTTGCTGTTCCAACTGCAATTTTATTATGTCCACATTTTTATGTCCTCATGCATGCACGCAAGAGCAAGAGCGGGGACATATTGTTTTTGCCCTGTCTGTTTGTTGGCTTGTCTGTTTGCTGGATAACTTTAAGGCCGAAACAAGCTAGTCTTGCCCAAACATCTGGATTTCCTACTTGAAAGGAAAAACATTGGTCATAACTTTTGAACCGTTTATATTTGGCATGTAGGTTCCTTGTGACAAGAAAAAACATTGGTCATAACTTTTGAACCGTTTCAGATAGATCGAGCCTTCATATTTGGCATGTAGGTTCCTTGTGACCCCTTCAGATAGAACCTTCATATTTGGCATGTAGGTTCCTTGTGACAAGGGCTTAGGATAAGAAAAAAATTGACCTTGGCCTGGGGACATGTTCGTGTTTCACAAACACATCTTGTTTAAATTTAAGTCTGTGACAGCAGTCTATATGTATGTCCAAACTTCTGAGGCTTTTAAGATGATATGCTGATACTTTTATGTACTCCACTACCTGAGGACTTTATAGCACGGTTTTAGGGGTCCAAAGCATGAAATATGTTAGTAAATGGGTGGCAGTGTTGTGTCCAATTACAATGTATAGATTATACAGAAAAGAAATGGTCATTTTTCTGTATGATCTGTACATTTTTAGGATCCATCTGTGAAAAGTATTTTATCCAAAACTGTATATGGAGGAAAAATTGTGGTGTATGTTGTTGCATGTTTTCTTGCTTCATTCTTACATTGTTTCTTCGCATTAGTCTTATCTAATATTTTCCTTAGAGGCTTTCTTTATTTTAATATACATTAAAACTTTTGTAACTGAAGAAATGCATTGGTCATTTGATTGAAAAAATACTGAAATTTCACTGAAATTTCATTGAAATTTCACTATCACTTAAATTTTGTAGACGATCAAAATTTATGCAAGAATACTGCTGAAATTTTAGTGAATTTTCATTGAAATTTCATTGAAATTAAGTTTCACTGAAATTTTGAATATGTCAGTGAAATTTCTTGAAACTTCACTGAAATTTCATCAAATTTTGGTCAAATGGGTGAAATCCACCAAAATATGAGGATTTCAGTGAAATTTCAATGAAATTTACTGAAATTTCGATTAAATTTTCTCTGGGGAAGGTCTAACAGCTGGATACAGCATTTGCACCTGTCTAGATTATGCACAAAATTCTGTTAGGTAACAGACTGAAATGTTACGAAATGAGATTGTAACAAAAGGATTTATAGATACCATGCTGATGACTTTATTACACGATAATTGGGAGTGGTTGGGTGAGGCAAAGTTGACACATACCTTGCGTCACTGGGGTGTCCATCTGATATTGGCTTACAGTTGGACAAGATCTGCTGTCATTGCAAGGATAAATGTTGTTATTTCTTCTCCTTCTACACTTCCTTTTATTTTCCTCTTCAACTTCTGTCCCTAACTTGTTTTTTTTTCTCCTCTACTATCTCTTCTATCTCTTTTCTCCTTTTCACTGGGAGATCACACAAAATGAACCACAAGGCTTGATTTGTCGTTAAACCCAAAACAATCAATTACACGATGTCGATATGTTACGTTAAGAAAATAATGTTCACCTCTAGGGCTGCATACATTTTTTGCAATGTAATGGACCTGTCATTCACAGCCTTACTATGTAACCCCACTTGGCCTCGGTGATCTAGTGGGTAAGAGTGCTGTTGGTTTGAGCCTGCTGTTGGTTCAGTCACATGATTGCGAGACAAGTTCTGCCAAGGAAAATAAGGTGGTTTTTCAACATGTATTCTGATATTTGCCTATTTCTGATTAATGATCAGCTTGGAATAGGTGAAAAAATCTTGAAAGGGCGCGATTCCACCCCTACCCCACCCCACCCAGCAACCCCAATAAATAAATGCCCACTGGGTTGTGGAATCATATAAGTGCTGAGGATTGTGTAGCTAAGTTTACCTCTTTAGTGAGAGCTAGGGACTAACTTCCCATCACAGGTCCTGGTGTATGAATGTCATTTGACGTGACACCAGTAACAATTCTGATTCTGAAATGTGCAGATTATTTTTATGCCACATAGTACCTGTGCACGTTTGCGTCATATATAACTTCAACACTGACAATATCTTTTTAACCGTTTTTGCCATCTCAGCATATTGTGCAATTCACTCAATTAACCCTTGTCCTGCTGAGCCCGGATATGCCTTATCTTTGAAACAATGAAGATCCAGATCAGATGGCTTCTGAAGAAGCCATCTGATCAGGATCTTCATTGTTTGCCATCCAGTTCATGAATTTGTTGCAATAATTTGCATCAAGTAATCTGATTGGCTGCTAATCAGTAGTGGGTGTGACATATTTAAATATTCAGCAGGACAAGGGTTAAAATACTGAGAACATGTCACTAACAATTCTCTGGGTTGTGTGATTGTTCTTCCTGTACAATAATGAACGTACCATTATTTTACAGGTTGCATGGTTGTATAAAAACTGTATTTGGAAAACTTGCAACAAAAGTTTCTGTCCCTAACTATGGCATTTTTATTTGGACCTTGCAGCCTTTTCAAGATTAGTTCACTTATTAAGCCAGTCTGTAATCAGAGATGGGTGAAAATCCGAGTGCCTGGAGAAAATCACATGACCTTCAATTGCAGAACTTGATATCTCACTTGTAACCCATATGTCAGGCTCAAACCCACGGCAGTTTATTAATACAGCACAATTTAAAGCCCTGGAGGTCTTTATAACTATGCCATTGTCAGTTGAGTCATAGCTCATTACAGGGGGGAAAGTGAAGCAAGAGTTAATGAAAACTGAGTTAACATTCCAGAAGCTAGTAATAAATCATGGAGAGAGAAAACCATCAAATTTGTATGGCTTTTACAATAATTGACAAATACTGCTGTGAATCACCAGGAAAAATGAGATTAAATAGAGAATGCAACAACAGAAATATCTTTTTTTTTCTCTAAGGTATGGACACCTTTGCTGTCAAATTCAACAAAGATTGTGTGCTATTGACAGGTTGTTTGGCAATTTATTGTCAAATATGACAAGTTTTATGGGTGGGAAAGTTGAAATCATGGGGACAGTCTCACTGTTTGACAAATTTTTATCAAATCTGATGGCTGTAGAAGCTGAATTCAGCATGCGGTTACTTAGGATCCATGATTGTGAACATCCGTCACCTGATTTGAATTCAATTTGTCGAATTTGACTTTGCTGCATTAGAAAAAGATTATGCGAACAATTTGCCTTCTGTAACCATAGAAATAATACCTGTCCAGGCAAAGTGGTGCGAGTAGGACCGTCCATGTTTATAAACCCTATTGGTTTCATTTGGCGACAGGGCTTGAGATGTCATTTCATCTCAATGTCTGGTAAAAGTCCCACAAAATTGGAAGCAATGTCTCCAAAATGACCTATACAGTATTGACCTGGACGTTAAACCTCAAATCAAACAAACGGAAGCTCCATATTTAAGTAGCAAAGAGATTAATCCTGAGATAGTTTCTGTTTTTTTTTCATAAAAACATATAAGGCGATTCTAACAAGAACCCACAACATATGTTTCTCAGTGAGGTGAATCTAACAAGTACCCACAACATATGTTTCTCAGTGAGGCAATTCTAACAAGTACCCACAACATATGTTTCTCAGTGAGGTGATTCTAACAAGTACCCACAACATGTTTCTCGGTGAGGCGATTCTAACAAGTACCCACAACATATGTTTCTCGGTGAGGCGATTCTAACAATTACCCACAACATATGTTTCTCGGTGAGGCGATTCTAACAAGTACCCACAACATATGTTTCTCGGTGAGGCGATTCTAACAAGTACCCACAACATATGTTTCTCGGTGAGGCCATTCTAACAAGTACCCACAACATATGTTTCGCGGTGAGGCCATTCTAACAAGTACCCACAACATATGTTTCTAATAAGAAATAAGGAAAAATTATCCCTTAATTATCCTTATTATCTGAACACCTCCCTATCTGGAGCTATAGGACTTTGTGTTAAATACTTCCACACAACTCTGGAAAGCCACTTCCATCAATGAACCAGACATGAAAGGCATCAATAATTGACAGGCAATTTCTGTGACAAGAAGGCCATGAATGTAAATTAGGTATGGAAATAACTTCTACAGATTCTCAGAAACAAAAACTTCCATTATCTACTGTGAATAATTGATGTATATGACCAAAAAGTGTAGTCACTGATCAGACTGCTCCCTTAAGAGAAGGTGCAGTCTGATCAGAGTCTACACTATTTGTCATTGTTAACAAAGTTTCTGAGGATATCACTGAGAAGTATTTGAATCAACTTTCTCATCAGCTTTCTCAAATCTTAGGAAAACATTTACTTTCTCAAAGTTTAAGAAATCAATATTCTCAAATTTAAAGAAATCAATTTTCTCACATTTTAAGTTAAATGTTGTACCACATGCAATAACTAGCTGTAGATAATTACTTGGAAGTTTTCATGCAGGCCAGATTGATTAGGCACATCTAAATCTACATGGCTTATTCCATTATTGGCACCTCTTTACCTTCTTGACTGCAGCCCCCGCCCATAGGGGCTTGAAGAAATATATGGGCTGCATGATGCTTCCACGCAGAGCTGAATCCGGCCCGCACACTAGTACTGGTAAACCGCTAAGAGGATCTAAGCCTGTCCAGGAACCGCGGTGCGAGGCGGACCGTCCATGCTAATAAACCCTATTGGGTTCATTGGGCGACAGGGCTTGAGTTGTCATTTCATCTCAATGTCGGGTAAAAGTCCCACAAAATTGGAAGCAACGTCTCCAAAATGACCTTTACTGTGTTGACGGGGACGTTAAACCTCAAATCAAACAAACAAACAAAACCTTCTTGACTGACTAGCGGCTAAGCTCAAAACAAAGCAAGTCAATATTCTGTCTGTTGGATTATTGACCCATTTTGTACGGAATGGTTAGTTGCTTGATTTGGAATTAAACGGCCCAGTCAACTATAAAGTCAAAATGAGATGGCCAATACCGCATTTTTCCTGGGCATGCTTATTCCTTTGTTTACTATAGTAGACTTTTCCATTGCTATAAATCATGTTTGACAAGTCCATTTGTCATATAAGGGTGTCAGGACTATTTTTTTGTTATTATTCTATTTTGGATGGAAAATTCTGTTAGCAAATACTGCAGCATCTGATCTGGGCCTGCACTGTTTGCAAAGGTATATACCCCTGCATGCAATGGGTAACATAAACATTTTTCCACCAGAAACTTCTTCTAAGTCAGTGGAAGGGAGAGAATGCCGCCTCAAGAAATATTTCATGATCAGTCCCCACAAGTGAATGTTGCCAGTCCAAACCAAAGACCTCCTGATCACCAGATAGATACGTGTCAGGCTGAGCCACTAAGGTGGCCTGCCAATTACAGGATGCAAACCCACAACCTACTGATCACCAGACAGATGAGCCTCTGAGACCTGCTGACTTGCTTGCTTGGATTCAGGTTAAAAAGTCTCCCTGCCCTTCATCATAGTGTACTATAGGTTATACATGTATTTTCTAGTCCTTTGGGATCATTGATTCCACTGCAGAATTTGGAAACTTTCTGAGGGTCACTGATGAGGCCTAATTGGCTGAAACTAGCTAGACTCTGGCCCAGAAACAACATGTACACTCAACAGTTTTCAGTTCAGTTCTAAAATACTTGCTTCTATTTGCAGAACATATTTAATGTCCCCATCAACATTGTTTAGGTCATTTTGGAGATGTTGCTTCCCATTCTGTGGGACTTTTGGAGATGAAATGACATCTCAAGCCCTGCCGCCCAATTCAAACCAACAGAGTTTATAGTCATGGATGGTCCGACTCCCAGCACTTTGCCAGGACAGGCTTGATGACAGGCCTGATCAAATGCCACATTTTGTGGTGTCTGGTCTAGGCCTGTACTGTTCGTTAAGAGTTTTCTGCATAAAATGTATCTATTTGCAACTATATAAAATAACAAGAATTCCATTGAAGGCTATAATGTCCTGTCAGTACCAACTTGAACATTTGGGCTGTTGGGAGGATTCAGGCAAATATTGATGGACTGACAAATAGACAGACAAATTGATGGAAAACCAGACTCCAATATCATACCATGCTTATATAGCAGACACAAAAAAAGTCTAAAGGGGTTTGTTACACTTCACTTGCCCATTATCTGGTCGAAAGGACCAAACTGAGACTAAATAAATGCCTTTGACCAAAAGTAAGGAATTCAGGATACAGAGCTAAATCCTGAGATGTAATATACAGTGATGTAATGTAATGTGTTTGGGTTTTACTTCCCACCAACAGATAAGGTCATACAGAGACATGACCTCAGTTTAAAGACTTATCCGAAAGTCTGGAGAAGCCTTGGTAAAATACAGTAAAATTCCGCTATTAAGACCACCTAAAATTAACACTAATTCTTTTTTAAAAAGCTTATTTAGAAGGGTGCAGTTATTCTTTCTTCGTTTTTTCTGCACACAATGTCCTCTGGTCAGGGACCACCTTTTGGACTGTTCAAAAGTGGTCTTAGAGACCACTTTTGAACGGTCCCAAAGGTGGTCTTAATATAGGAATTTTACTGTACCTGGTCAATACAGTTATCTATCTTACAGGGTAAGAATGTGAATTTGGGGAATTTTAACCCTGATATACTGTGAATGAAAGAAAAATCTTCCGGAATTGTCATTTTCTAAGATAATTAGATCCATACTGGTACTACTAAGTTTCAGCCAGGTGCAGAGCGGAGCTCAGCAGGTATTGAGAGGTGTGTAAGTGATGAAAGGGAATTATTATTGATTAAACCAGGTATCAATCTATTTCCCAGTACTATCTGACAGTGTGGATAACCTACATAGGAGATTGATAAGCAAGTATTTTCTTGCTGTTGTTGTTTTTGTTGTTGTTTCCTGGTGTGATAATTTTTTGAACTGTAAGAGGGAGATTTGCCATTGTGATGAGGAGGATGTAAAGAATATATGTTCAAATGAGGGAGACTCCAAAATTTTACTAAAATTTAGCATAAACTGGACATATGAGGGAGTCAGGGAGGTATCATAGATATAATATATATTATGTGAAAATAAGTTCATAATCCACTTTGTCAACAAACACTGAATACACAGCAGCTAAGAGACTGTGCACAATTTGTTCAGTCAATTCAGCAAAAAAAAATAATTCCCAGGCCAGTAAATATCTGAAAATAAGCTGGATTTTTCATGAAATCTTGAACTTGTTTCTGAATATTTTTTTGCCTTGTTTGTATACTACTATTTAAAACTGATATTTTTATCATGTTCAAACAGTGATGTTTACAGATAAATGATAAGAACATTGTGACATACAACGAAGATCATATCCATCTGCCATAAGGATCCTAAGAGGCTAAGTATTGGGACAGATTGGCCTAATATGCTCTTGCCTAAACAAACAGTGTAGACCAAGATCAGGCTGCTCCTGAAGGAGCAGTCTGATCAGGGCATCATGTGAACAAGTCCGTGAAATGAACGCCCCTTATACCCTAATTTATACAGAGAAAACTGGGGTTTACGGGGGTATTCATTATTTGTCTTATTTCTGCTCCAAGACATAGGTTGTGGGTACTCATTAGAATCGCCCACAACCTATGTTTGCAGTATATATAAGAAAAATATTACGAATTTTCATTAGGAAAGTAGCCATTTTGGATATATGAAAAATGCACTATGTTATACGGGCGTGTTATTATAATGGTATACACTGTTTGCCATTCCATCTGCACCTTTTGGACTCCTTGTAAAACAAGGTAAAATCTAAGGAGAATTAAGGTGTCCATATTTTTAGGATTTTTATGGTCACAGTATTACAGAAATGCTAGGAGTTTTCGCTTGTTCCATAGCCTGCTCATGTGATTAGCAAAGACCCCTATCAGACTGCATGGTTTTGCAGGCTGCTCAGAGTCTTTGCTTGAGACAAAAGTCTAACTGTAGATGATATTGTATGACCAGTGAAGCCTAAGATCAGGCTGTGCAGAAGCTGGACTGGAAGGTCTTTTTGAGCTGTGGAAATTCTTTAAATATACAATCATGCACACATTCTGCATTTGTGTAACATCATACTCAGTACAAATAAAGTGAAATTCCGCTATTAAGACCACCTAAAATTAAGACAAAGCTTATTTTGAAGGGTGCACTTAATCCTTCTTCCTGTTTCCTGGCCACAGTGTCCTCTGGTCAGATATCACAATTGGGACTGTTCAAAAGTGGTCTTAAAGACCACTTTTGAACAGTCCCAAAGGTGGTCTTAATAGAGGAATTTTACTGTTCTACTGTACGTCAACCTACTTTTTCTCTACTTTACAGGTACAAAGAGTGAAAGAGAAAATCTCTGAAGAGGACTTAGATCTTACTGACCTATACCATTACATAACAGAATCCAAGAGAACAAAATATCTGATGATCAGGTTAAACCCAGATTACAGTACATACAAAATAACATATTATCAAATCTTAGACATCCAACATGATTTTGAAAGTACATGGAAAATAACTATTGGATTAAAGCCGATCAAAAGATTAAAACTGTACTTTGATAGCCATGTGCCAGTCCAGACTAGATGATTCTACATTACAAACCAGCAAAGGATCTGAAATCCCTTTACCAGTACATTTAATGGTGAACTCTATTGGATTTATGGATTGAGAAAAGAAGTACATGTAATTCCAGATTAAAAATCCACAGAAAGAATACTTTGTGATGGAATTTTTGTGTCATTTATACATTCCCAGAATGCTGTGTAAAAAGGAATGCTTTCTACTTATACTGTTGTGTTTGGTCAGCAGTGCATTAGGGTATCACTATGAATGCATACCTAGAACACCAAACGAAGCAGGAATAGGGGTGGCAAACTGCTCTTTCCAGGATTTAACACATGTGCCACCCAATTTGCCACATAATATTAAAGTTCTAGACCTTAGTGATAACATTATTAATGTTTTATCAGACAATTCATTTGTGAAATATAATTTTCTGGAAATTCTTTATATGCGCAACAATTCTCTTAAAAGTATTAAGTCAAAGGCTTTTGCAAGAATGAGGATGTTGCTATATTTAGACCTGTCCTTCAACAATCTGGCCAATATTCCAGCTACAATATTTGATGATCTGTCAGCATTGCTTACCCTCTCTTTACAAGGAAACCACATCACTGTGATAGAGAAACATACATTTCAAAACGTGTCATATCTCACAAACCTATTCTTAGCAGGAAATCATATAGAACATGTTGATCCTGAGGCATTTAAGGGTTTAAATCGCCTTCAGCGGCTAGAACTGCAAAACAATGCTCTAATGAAACTGGATTCTCGAACAGTGCAATATTTCTCTATAAATCTCAAAGAAATTAAACTGCATAATAACCGATGGTACTGTGACTGTGGTTTAAGATGGCTACCAGAGTGGCTCATTAATGGTAGTGAAAGTGATGTTCATAAGCTAAAATGGAGATTTAATGGCAATGAACCTGTATGTCGTGGTCCAGCACTTGTGAAAAACAGATTATTTTCAAAAGTGTCTTTGGATTTATTCATCTGTCCAATTACCATGTACACCATGGGAAGAAATTTTGAAGTAACAGAAGGTGGTCAAGCGAAACTGTTCTGCAAATACATGGCAGATCCACCAGTCATGGTGCAATGGAAGAGAAATGGCATCAACCTGGATATTCCAGAAAATTCCAATAAATATAAAAGAGTGTCACAGGGTGAAACCATGATCAACAGTGAGTTATATATCAATAATTTTAATTATGATGATATTGGTGAGTATCAGTGTTATGTTGAAAACATGTTAGGACCTGCATACATTTCATATCTAGTAACTTTAGAGGGTGTGGATCCTGCCATGATAATGCTAGATCCTGGTGAATCCAAGTATCAGTCAGACAATGGTGACAAAGTAAGAAATGCTATAATTGCTGCATCAACTATTGGAGGTTTTGTGGTTTTGCTCATCATTGTTGGATTTATTGTTCTCTCTGTTCTTCGCTGTAAAAGATACCAGAAAAAGAAAAAGGAATCTATTCGTATGACCTTTGAAGAACATCTTAAAGCAAATGGTATAATAGAACAAGCACCTAAAAATGAACCAATAATTTACGACGAAGTTCCAGATAGTACAATGTCAATGGATGCTGAAATGGAAGAGCAAGAATCCATGTATGATTCCTTACAGCGCCCTAGGGTACCAAGCACAAATACTAACACTTACATTTCATTCAAAACTGAACTTTCAGACCCTGAAGACATATCACAAATTTATTCCTCTGGGAAAGAGAACAACTATAAAGGAAGCGATGAGTCTCAGTGTGAATCAACATCACCTTTATTAGAAAACATATCACCAATCATAATAGACCCTCATGACCCCTTTTATCAAGCTCATCTCTACACACCTAACCTCGACTCTTACAATGTTGAGCCACAGTTCTTAAACTCAACTAGAAACAATGACTTTTACTTAGACCATAGTGATAATGATGTTTTCCTAAGTAACAGGACTAGAACACTGCCATTATTTCACCACAACAATGACATATTTTCGAACCACAGAACAAGAACATTACCCCATGGTTATATACCAAAGTATTACAAAGACACAAGTCCACAAGTATTTTATAGTCATAGTGTTTCAGCCAATCATAAAAGTGCTTCTGTAGGTCATCTAGAAATGGCACCACCCAAGAAACCACCGAGGGCATTCCACTCTCGAGACACAATGTCACTACACTCACAGAGTAGCAATGGGGACAGGGAGAGCTTAAAACTGTCTTTGCCCAAACCAGGGACTGTAGATAGTTATGGAACAGCAGTTTAACCACTGTCCGGCTGAATAAATTAATTTAGCCACACATATCCCTGATTACCACCAATCAAATTACAGTAAAATTCCTATATCAAGACCACCTTTGGAACTGTTCAAAAGTGGTCTTTAAGACAACTTTTGAACAGTTCCAAAGGTGGTCTCTGGTCAGAGGACACTATATGCAGAAAACATAAAGAAAGAATAACTGTAGGCTGCTAGCTGGTCTGGCCCGGGGGGCATGTGCACTCCATGTTTTTCACTTCTGTGGTGTATTCCTTGCTTCCAAAGGATAACCCTTTTATAGAACATATTTAACTTCACTACGGCTGGTGTGTGGGAGTGTGTGGCGGCAGTAAAACGTCTCCCTGCCCTACACCATAGTGTAGATTATAATTTCTTGTCCTTTGGGATCATTGATTCCATTGTGTGGTTTTGAAAGTGTCTGAGGGTCACTGGTGGGGCCTGGTTGGCCGAGGCTAGCTGGTCTGGCCCGGGAGGCGTGTGCACTCCACGTTTTTCACTTCTGTGGTGTATTCCTTGCTTCCAAAGGATAACCCTTTTATAGAACATATTTAAAAGCAGAATTAGCCTGAATTTTAGGTGGTCTTAACAGCAGGATTTCACTGTATTTGATGTAATGTACATGCTCAATTCACAAACTGCATATCCTGATCAGATGGCTTCTTCTTAAGAAGTCTACCGATCTGGCTATGCACTGTTTGCAAAGGTAGGTTAAGATATATATCAATTTCATCAACTACATCACTTCTCTTGCTGAATATTCAGTTCAGCCACACACATTTCTGACTTTGAACCAATCAGATTACTTGATGTAATTTATTCCTACAAATTCAAAAACTGAATGTCAAACAGTGTAGATCCTGATCAGATGGCTTCAGAAGCCATCTGATCTGGATCTGCACTGTTTGCAAAGAAAGGCTTCAGAAGCCATCTGATCTGGATCTGCACTGTTTGCAAAGAAAAGGGATGTTGTGAAAAGCAGGATAAGAGTTAAACACTACTGCTGGATTCCAAACAAATTCCATATAGCGTCCGTCATACGAAGAGGGGTAGATAAGAAAATGTTGGGCTAATTTTTCTTATTTCTTCATAAGAATGATTTTGTTTGTTTGTTTGATTTGAGGTTTAACGTCCCCGTCAACACTGTAAAGGTCATTTTGGAGACGTTGCTTCCAATTTTGTGGGACTTTTACCCGACATTGAGATGAAATGAAATCTCAAGCCCTGCCGCCTTATGAAACCAATAGGGTTTATAAACATGGATGGGCAGACTCGCACCACTCTGCCTCGGCAGGCTTAGATCCTCTAAGCAGTTTACCAGTACTCGTGTGCAGGTCAGTTTCAGTTCTGCGTGGAAGCATCATGCAGCCCATCTATTTCTTCAAGCCCCAATGGGCGGGGGCCGTTCATAAGAATGAACATTGTAGAACTTGTAGAAGTTCAAAAAAGTACCCATAACATATATTTCTAACCAAAAAATAAGCAAATCACTGTTACTTGCATGCCCTTATCTGGAATGATGCAAATCTGTATTAACCCATTGTATACTAGTGGACTCTTCCATAGCTATTCATGTATGTTGGACAAGTCCATCTGTCATATAAGGGGTGTCAGGCCTATTTTTTAATTTTTATTCTATTCTTGACAGAATGTTAGCCAACAGTGCAGGCCCTTATCAGATGCCGCATTATGCAGCGTCTGATCTGGGCCTATACTGTTTGCTAAGGAGCCCCTTAGGGGTTTCCAGCATGCAATGGGTTAAGTACTGAGTCAATGTTTAGAGCAGAGACAATTTTATTTATTCATTTCTTACTGTTTTTCGAGGGGGAAAAGAAGAAAAAAAATATTTGAAAATGTGATTGACAGTTTAAGGGTTGATTAAACAACCAAGTTTAACCCTTTTTGTACCAAATGGAATCTTCCTCCTTACATATAGCAGGAGTCCATTTCAAAATTTAGGGATGACAGGTTGTCACTGTGGTATCTTCAAAATTGATTTGGAAAATGGCTTAACTTCTTGCAAATAGTGTAGGCCCTGATGAGACACCGCATTCTGCAGTGTCTCATCTGGGCCTGCACTGTTTGCCAAGGTACCCCTTTTGGGGTTTCCAGTACAAAATGGGTTAAGATGTGGGCCAGAATATGCTAAGTCCTACAAAAAGACCTGCCTATCTATCAACTCTGACAAGCATCTTTGCTTATAAATCTCAGAACAGCTCAGAAATTGTCAAAAACTCATGTCAGCAGTGAACACATTGATCAGACTGCACAAAAGCTCAGGCTGATCTGGGCCATTATGGGTCACCAAGGTATTTTGGTATGTTTTGTCATGTGCAAGCTCATGTCATGTTAAGTTCAAATGATGCATGGATTACATAGAAAAATTACTATTTATGGTTGTTTTTCTATGTAACATGCATGTTTGTGTATAATATTCTTAGGACTTGTATTTAAGCTGTTTCAACCAAAACTTTGGTATATATACATGTATTGTGTTCTATTGTGTTTTTACATCGCTTTGGCCCATGAAAAGTCATTTTATGCCATCCCCCAGAGCAAGGTAATGACTGTAGAGGGACTAACAGTTGGAATAGGGATCTTCAACCTCTGTCTGTGGCAAGGACAGCAGGTCTTGCACAACTGTAAGTCAATATCAACTAGATGCTCAACTGCCATAAAAGGCATATCTAGGCACTCATCAGTACATCACCCAACCATCTGGAACAGATGTTATACACTATTCACTATTACTATGTAAGCCGATATCAACTAGATACCCAACTGCCATGAAAGGCATATCTAGGCACTAAGTACATCACCCAACCATCCGGAACGGATGTTATACACTATTCACTATTATTATCACATGCTTTAAGTCTTATCCTGCTGAATAAATCAATTTAATCACACCTAATGTATTCATTCAATTTACAAACTGCATGACAAAGAGTGTAGATCTTGATCAAATGGCTTCAAACCAACCAATCAGGATCTACACTGTTTGCAAAGGCAGGGGTTGTGTGTTCAGTAGAATAAGGGTTAATAAGTTTTTAATACTTTTTTAAAAAGTTTAGTTCACACCAGTCAAGAGCACAAGATTTTGCAGTCCTCTGACACAGAAAGTGTCAAAAGATCACACTAACATCAATTATTTTGCTATTATGACAAAGTTAGGAAAAACTTTCTCAAACTTGTGTTCACAAGGGAACTTATTATGTTTTACAACCACCCAACCAGCAGTTTAGCAATTAGACTTCTCCCCATCAAATGTTTGATGCTGTTTGCAACGAAAATCAAAGAGGTGTCGCAAGTTTGTCACACCATGTTGAACTTTCTATCTTGTGCTAGAGATGACGGACAATGCTGTAAGAACGAATGCGTAGCTAGTCCTTCGCAGCTTATTGGTAAAGACATTCAGACAACTTACGTAACTTAAATACCATTTTTGAATATGCAGCGCAAATCTGTAGAAGGCAGGATTGCAGTGGTACAGATGTTTTGACAATCGCTAAGCTCCACCCCTACTTTCTGTGAAAGTGGAAATATCTGTATTTAGTATGCTAAATATGGATTACCGTTTCTTTGTACTTTTGTCAAAGATGTTACTTGTGAAGCAAATTCTTGTTCAATGTGTCATTATGTTTTGCTGTGTTTGCACTTTAACCCATTTAGTACCAGAACCCCCAAAACGAGTACACTGGCAAACAGTGCAGGCCCAGAAGAGATGCGGCATTGTGCGACGTCTGATCAGAGCCTACACTGTTTACAAAAGGTTCAGCCATTTTCTAAGTTAAATTTTGAAGAAAACACAACATGACACCCCTAAATTTTGAAATGGACTCCTGCTATATATAAGGACGAAGATTCCATTTGGTACAAAAAGGGTTAATGAACTGACAACAGATGTTGGATTGCTAAACTGCTAGTTGCACAGTTGTAATATATAAATGTTCTGTCCACAGTCTTAAGAAACTGTGATATCAGGTTCCAATTTTAGAAAAGATGACAATCTGATTTCATTTATTAACCCTTTTTGTACCAAATGGAATCTTCTTCCTTATATACAGCAGGAGTTCATTTCAAAATTTAGGGGTGTCATGTTGTGTTTTCTTCAAAATTTAACTTAGAAAATGGCTGAACCTTTTGTAAACAGTGTAGGCTCTGATCAGACGTCAGGTTGTGTTTCATCAAAACTCATTTGGAAAATGTCTGAAGTTTTAGCAAACAGTACAGGCCCTGATCAGATGCTGTGTTCTGTGGTGTCTGATCTGGGCCCGCACTGTTTGCCAGGGTACCCGTATTGAGGTTTCTGGTGCTAAATGGGTTAATTTTCTTGGAAAGATTTGATATGGTATGCCAAGCAGATGATCAAGCAGTACTGTAAAAATCCAAAAAATTTGGACACCTTGAGGACTTGCTGTAATTGTCCTAAAATTTTAACAATTTGTTTCACGATCCGGCAAGGAGTCCAAAAGGTGTGGACCAAATGGCAAACAGTGTAGACCCTGATCAGACTGCTCCTTCAGGAGCAGTCTGATCTGTGTCTGCACTGTTTGAGTATGCCTATCTGCTCCAATACTTAGGATCATTACAGTATTTTCTACAAAAGAAAAAAAGAAAAATACTTTGCAAAAGACATCTGCTAGTCATGATCAGTGATGTTTGTTTGTTTGATTTGAGGTTTAACGTCCCCGTCAACACTGTAAAGGTCATTCTGGAGACATTGCTTCCAATTTTGTGGGACTTTTACCTGACATTGAGATGACATGACATCTCAAACCTTGCCACCCAATGAAACCAATAGGGTTTATAAGCACTGGCAGTCCGACACGCACCGCTTTGCCTGGGCAGGCTTAGATCTTCTAAGCAGCCTGCGTGGAAGCATCATGCAGCCCATCTATTTCTCCAAGCCCTGATGGGCGGGGGCCGTGATCAGTGATGTTAGCGATTGATAGATTTTATATGTTTTGAGGTTTTACGTTTCACAAAAGACTGTACATGTTAATTCGTGATGAAAGGTAGAAAAAAAAGGATCTCCTAAAACTGAATTCTTGCTACTGTATCCTCTCTGAGGCACCCTCTGGTAACCCAAGTACACAACAGAAAGCCTAAACCCATAATGCCAATCACGACAATTGTCGTTTGCTTTGATGTCTGCTGGTTACTTTAAAAGTCATTTTTGGCAAATAGTGTGGACCCAGATCAGACTGCTCCTCTAGGAAATATTTATAAAAAGTTTGCTAGAAGATTCAGCAGAACACATAAGCCAGCATTTTCAGATGTAGTTTTTCAAGGTATTTTGAGGCATTACAATAAGGTACCTATGTGCCATGGTGCATTCTTTCATTTTCCAAAACGGTTACTATTCCTATAAAAGTTTGTGAAATTTTTCTTATTTATACTCCGAACATATGTTGTGGGTGCTCGTTAGAACCGCCTCAACGAGTACCCACAACCTATGTCCTGGAGCAGAAATAAGCAAAATAATGTATACCCCCGTAAACCCCAGTTTTCTCTATATAATGTTGGGTTTAGAGGGGTGTTCATTTCACGGACTTGTTAACACGATGGTTAAATTAGAATGCAAATCCTTTGTGTGTAATATTCTGTACTGAATGAAATCTTCCGCCTTATATATAACAAGAGTCCTTTTAAAATTTAGGGGCGTCAGGTTGTGTTCTCTTTAAAATCTATTTAGAAAATGGCTGAATGTGTTGAAAACTATGTAGGCCGTGATCAGCTGCCGCATTCTGCAGTATCTGATCTGGGTATGCATTGTTTGCCTGTGTCTTGTTCAGGGGTTTCCAGTTGCAAATGGACTAACCCATTTCAGATGGGAAACCCCAAAACAGGTACACAGTCAAATAGTGCAAGCCCAGATCAGATGCCACATAATGTTTGCAAAAAGTTCAATTGTTTTCTAAATGAATTTCAGCAATTATCTCAACCTATCGTAACAATCCTAAGCATTTGGCCAGATAAGGAGCAGTCTGATCAGACTTTACACTGTTTGCTTTTCCATCTGCACCTTGTGGACTCTGCTGGAGTGTTAAACAAAATTGTTAAAATTTTAGGAGAATTACAGCAAGTCCTTATGGCGTCCAAATTTTTTGGATGTTTACAGGTAAAACCATTTTCCAAATGGACTGTTTTACAAAGTGAGGAAGATTCCATTCAGTTGAAAATGGTTGAAAATGGTTTAAACCCATTTTGTACGAAAAACCCTAAAACGGGTAATTGGCCAACATTGCAAGCCCAGATAAAATGCCACAAAATGTGGCCTCTGATCAGGGACAACACTGTTTGCAAAAAGTGCAGCTATTTTCCAAATAAATTTTAAGGAAAACATAACCTAACACCCATAAATTTTGAAATGGACTAGTGATATATATATAAGGTGGTAGATCCCATTAGTTCAAAATGGGTTTAAGGGATTCGTGTGACTACTCTCAAGTAAAGAACATGCACCGCAGACACAAACTCCTTTCTTTCAACTCTTCAATAGTGTGAAGAAGTTGAATTTTGGGCGTGTCTGAGACTGGTCCACAGCCAGTTCAGTATGGACAGAGTTCTTTCAGCAAGAGGTACCAATCTGGGCCCAGTTGTTCAAAGCATCGTTAGCTTAACGAGCTCGTTAGTGGTCATATTGTTAACTCTTCTAGCAAGTATAATATCGTAAATTTTGGTATTTTTGCTGAAAAAATGTGAGCAGCTTTTGCATCTGCAAAAGCTGCTCACATTTTTTCAGCAAAAATTTCAGCATATTTGCCATATTTAATGCTCAAAGTTTTAACGATACGTTAACTAACGACGTCGTTAGTTTTGAACAACTGGCCCCTGGTCTGTCCCAAAATCACAATACTGAATAGTTTTCTGAGGACATATCCAGGCCTACAGAGTACTGTGACACAAACATTATCCAAAACCACATTATAATCAATAGTGTTATAAAGGTGTTAACCCTTGTCCTGCTGAATATTTAAATATGTCACACCCACTACTGATTATCAGCCAATCAGATTACTTGATGCAAATTATTGCAACAAATTCATTAACTGGATGGCAAACAATGAAGATCCTGATCAGATGGCTTCTTCAGAAGCCATCTGATCTGGATCTACATTGTTTTAAAGATAAGGCACAACAGGGCTCAGCAGGACAAGGGTTAATACGTAGTACCGTAGAACCTACTCAGATGAGCTGTATAGTCACATTTCAGTGAAATGAAGACTCCTTTAATCACAAAATTCACTGAGCACAACATTTGAGGGGAATGGGAATACATGGCAGATTGTTCAGCCATTTTTCAAAGGGAGACAACTTTCGGGATTTCCTGTTCGCTTTTCTATACCAGGGTAAGCCCCGTCCCACTGAAAAAGGAGCAAATTCTTTCCTTTAAGAGTTGACCCCTATTGACATGGGAGACAAAAATAATTTTGCAGGAGTTGTCTCCTCTGAAGGTGTTCCCATTCCCCTTTAGCAATGCCAGTTATTACTGATATAAAACATCATAACACATGCAGTGACACATGAACGTCCAAGCAACCTCATGACGTCATGACGTTGAATCCATGTTGATATGCTACTGCATACAGGTTATGTGCCCACTAGGATTCTAGAACCTGTGATAAGCCAAGAGGTGTCTTCAGACCTACCATAAAAATCCTAAAAATTTGAATACCCTCAGGACCTGTTGTAATTCTCCTAAAATTTTAACTTTGTTTCACGATCAAGCAAGGAGTCCAAAAAGTGCAGATGGAACAGCAAACAGTGTAGACCCTGATCAGACTACTCCTTCAGGAGCACTGATGGGTTGATTGTCTCCAAGTGTAGGCTAGGAAAATGATTCTGAACAGGGACTTTGACTGCATTAGGAAAACATGTCTGTAAGAAATAATGGCGTCCAACATGGTGTCAGAAAATGACAAATATCAGGTAAAAATGATGACATCTTTATTATTTCTGCTTTCAACATAGATTGTGGGTGCTCGTTAGAACCGTCTCAATGAGTCGCTTCTAACGAGTACCCACAATCTATGTTTTTGAGCAAAAATAAGGCCGATAATATATACCCCGTAAACCCCATGTTTCTCTATACAAAGTATGGGGGATCTTTGTTTCACAGACTTGTTATCGTGATGGTTTCGTTTAAACCTAAATGCTTGTACTTTAAGCAAACAGTGTGGACCCTGATCAGATGCCACATTGTTTGATACCCTGTTTCCCAATGTCCCAGCACATGCTTTTTTGATTTGTTTGATTTGAGATTTAACGTCCCCGTCAACACTGTAAAGGTCATTTGGAGACGTTGCTTCCAATTTTGTGGGACTTTTACCCTACATTGAGATGAAATGACATCTCAAGCCCTGTCGCCCAATGAAACCAATAGGGTTTATTAGCATGGATGGTCCGCCTCGCACTGTGGTTCCTGGACAGGCTTAGATCCTCTAAGCTGTTTACCAGTACTAGTGTGCGGGCCGGAATCAGCTCTGCGTGGAAGCATCATACAGCCCATATATTTCTTCAAGCCCCTATGAGCGGGGGCCGATCCCAGCACATGCCCCAAGCCTATGTTTTAATTTAAAAATAACATTTTTTACACTGCACTCTGAAGTCAAAGTGACAAGAATAGCATAGCTATAATAACCGTTAGGGGAAGGGCCGTAACTAATGTTGGCAGAATTTGTGGCCCACCCCATTGCTATATTTAGTGATGCAATAAAATATGTTTATAATAACCTTTACATGTACCTGGATTTTAAACAAACGCTACCTGTGATAGTCACATGGACAGCAGCGATAAAATCACTTCTATTTACAGTAACTCTGGGTTAAATGATTAACATGAACCAATAAATCAGCCTGGGCACAAACATATATAAAATTCACATTCTGCAAGAAGAGTCCAATGGTAATGATTATTAACTGAGGTAACAACCAAATATGGCCAACTAGGTATTCAATAGCATATAGAATGCATAGAAAACTCTGCTCAGATTTTGCAGAAATTACATTTTGGGATTCATCATATCAAAAACTGTACTCAGATAAGCCATGTAAGGTCATGTCCACACATTTAAACTTTTCCAAATTCAACACTGTAGAATTTCACTTTACTGACTGCGGCCCTCACCCATCGGGGCTTGAAGAAATAGATGGGCTGCATGATGCTTTCACACAGAGCTGAAACCAACCTGACACGAGTACTGGCAAACCACTTAGAGGATCTAAGCCTGCCCAGGCAAAGCGGTGCGAGTCGGATTGGTTTATTAAACCCTATCGGTTTCATTGGCAACAGGGCTTGAGTTGTCATTTAATCTCAATGTCTGGTAAAAGTTCCACAAAATTGGAAGCAACGTCTCCAAAATGACCTAATCAGTGTTGACAGGGACGTTAAACCTCAAATCAACAATAACAACTTTACTGACTGTGTGAACAGGTTGTCCAGTAACGTTATTGTCGAACTTTGAGAGATGGAAAAGCTGAAATTAGACGGTCTGACATGTGTGGACACTGGAATTGAATTCAACATTTATCTAATGACCTGGGAAGAGTTTTGTATGGAATTCGATGAAGACCCTCAATTCATCAAGAGGAACAATAACTTCAATAATACAATAATGATTTTCTCCGCTTAACACTTCCAGAGCTACAGAAAATTCTAGAGCAGTTGACAATCTAATCATTTCCTATTTTTCTGAGAACAAAAGGCTTGACATTACAAGTGAATCATCTGCCAAGCAGACGATTCACATGCATTGTCAAGCCTAAGCCTTATTTTGTCTGAAAAATAGGAAAAAATACTTTGAAAGGAAATGTCATGTGTTAGTTGTGATGAGCACTTGAACGATTCTTCCATAAGATTGCAATGACGACATTTGTCGTCTGCTTTGCCGTCTGCTGGTTACTTTAAAAGGCATTTTTGCAAACAGTGTGGACCCAGATCAGACTGCTCCTTTAGGAGTAGTCTGATCTGGGTCCACACTGTTTGCAAAAATGCCTTTAGGAGCAGTCTGATCTTCGTCCACACTGTTTGCCTTTCTAAGAAGTTTGCAAGCAGATTCAGCAGACGACATAGTCAGATGACATTTTCAGATGTAGCTTTTCTCGACATTTTAAGGGTTAACCCATTTAGTACCAGAAACCCCAAAATGGGTAGTTGGCAAACAGTGCAGGCCGAGATCAGGCGCTGTAGGACGCGGCGTCTGATCAGGGCCTACATTGTTTGCAAAATGTTCAGACAATTTCCATATACATTGTAGTTTTTTGAAGAAAACACAACCTGACACCTCTAAATTTTGAAATGGACTCCTGCTCTATGTGGACTCCTGGGGAAGATTCCATTTGGTACAAAAAGGGTTAATGTTTTTTTCCAAGCGAAGGATTTACCAATAACAACATTTATGACAGGTCAGGCAAAAACCATAGCAAATAATGAAATGAGGCACTAACAGCGGAGTTTATGACAACTCCTCATGCAAGAATGTCATTCAGAAGTCTAATATCCATATCATTCAGGAGACTGGATACACACAGGCATATTTTCTGTTATATTTTACAAAGTAGAGAGCTTTTCGAGCCCCCAGTTTGCTTTCCTTGTAACTTATCCCTTGCAGAAAAGGGGTCTACTGTTAACCCTTTTTGTACCAAATGGAATCTTCCTCCTTATATAAAGCAGGAGTCCATTTCAAAATTAAGGGGTGTCAGGTTGTGTTTTCTTCAAAATCTATTTGGAAAATGACTGAACGTTTTGCAAACATAAGTGTAGGCCCTCGCCTGATCTGGGCTTGCACTGTTTGCCAAGGTACCCCTTTAGGGCTTTCTGGTACTGAATGGGTTAAAGGAATAAATTTGCTTCTAAGAAGCAAGTTCTTCCCTGTAGGCAGGAGCTGATGAGATGACTCATTATCTGAATCTGTACTGTTTGCATAATAGGTATCCATACCCGCCTTAAAGGTTGATTTTTTAATGGTTTTACAGCCCTTTCAGGCTTAGTTTACTTATACAGGGTCAAGTGTTAATCAATTATTGGCAAAAGACTACTGAGAACCTGGAGAAAAACCTCTTGACCTTCCACTGCAGAGCTTGGCATCCCACAGGTGACCCAAGTGAGGCTTGCACCCACAGACTCTTACCAACTTTTCCATGAAGGCAGCGCTTCCAAAAAGGGTTTTGCTGCCCTTGCCAACAGGGGACTACTCTGAAATGAAAGAATTTGCTCCACAGTACAAACAGGAACAAATTCTTTCCTTTTAGAGTAGAACCCCTTTACATTATATATACTGTAATGATCCCATAACACACAGTGCAGCCACAGATTAGACTGCTCCTGTCTGATCAATGTCTACATAGTTTGTCAGTCTGTCTGCACCTTTTGGACTCCTTGCAGGATTGTGAAACAAATTTGTTAAAACTTTAGGAGAATTACAGCAAGTCCTCAAGGTTTCCCAATTTATAGGAGTTTTACGGTAGATAACAAAGAGAAACCATGTAAAGTTGTATCCCTCATTCAAAACAATCATGCATACTGATTGCTCTGAAAAACATCGTAGCTCCAGATAAGGTGCTTTTTCATCCGAAAAGTACTGATATTTTTTGCTTATTTCTGCATAAAAGCATATGTTGTGGGTACTCTGCAGAAGCACCTCACTGAGGCGCTCCTGATGAGTACCCACAACATAGGTTAATATGCAGAAATAAGAAAAATAATATGTGGATACTTCCCTCTTATCTGGGGCTATGAAAAGTGCCTTCCTCCTTTAAGGATATTCTCAATTTTAAATGGGTTTAAAAACACTTTTGCCCTATCCAGCCAGCCCATCAAATTCCATATACAAGAGGGTCATGATGACCCTGGATCGCTCACCTGATCCATACTGTACAAATGAAATTGTAATATTATGGTTGAGTAGAGGGTTTGAGCAATTTTGGTTGACCCTAGGTTTTTTATATTTTTAGCTCTAGCAGCTATCTTGTTCATCCAAGCAGAACAGTTTGATCAATTTTGAAAGATGGTCACCCAAGGAACATTCCTGTGAAATTACATGTAATATGAAATCCATCCACTGGTTAAGCAGAAGTTGTTTAAAAGTTTTTCTATTGTTAGCTCTGGTGGCCATCTTGTTCATCCCAGCAGAATGGTTTGAGCAATTTTTATAGAGGGTCACCAAAGGAACATTCTTGTGAAATAATTTCGAAATCCATCCACTGGTTAAGGAGAAGAAGTCGTTTAATGTTTTTTTTTTTTCTTTTTTTTTTTTTTTTTTGCTCTGGAGGCCATCTTGGTCACCCTCAGAAACATTCCCGTGAATTTATTTCAAAATCCATTAGGGAGCAGAACTCATTTAAAGGTTTTTCTATTTATTAGCACTGGTGGCCATCTTGTTCTTCAAAGCGGAAAGGTTTGAGCAATTTTGGTAGAGCGTCACCCAAGGAACATTCCTGTGAAATTATTTTGAAATCCATCCACTGGTTAAGGAGGAGAAGTCTTTTAAAGGTTTTTTTTCTATTTTTAGCTCTGGTGGCCATCTTGTTCATCCAAGCGGAACAGTTTGAGCAATTTTGGTAGAGGGTCACCCAAGGAATATTCCTGTAAATTTATTTTGAAATCCATCCACTGGTTAGAAGAAAAATTATTTTAACGGTTTTTCTATTTTTAGCATTGGCGGCCATCTAGTTTATCCAAGCAGAATGGTTTGAGCAATTTTGGTAGAGGGTCAACCAAGGAACATTCCTGTGAAATTATTTCAAAATCCATGCACTGATTAAGGAGGAGAAGTCATTTAAAGGTTTTTCTATTTTTAGCTCTGGTGGCCATCTTGTTCATCCGAGTGGAACGATTTGAGCAATTTTGGTAGAGGGTCATGCAAGGAACATTTCTGTGAAATTATTTCAAAATCAGCCAAGCAGTTTAAGAGAAGTTGTTTACAACAAAAGTTGATGACGGATGCACACATGCACATATAGATGACAGACAAAGACCGATCACAAAAGCTCACCGTGAGCTAAAAACCCATGCATCAGTGAAATTATTCCAAAGACAGCCTATTTATAACACCAGAAAGAAGTGCAAAGCAAAATTAGTATTCACTTAATAAAACAAGAAATCTACTGATTTGTTTGTTTGATTTCAGGTTTAACGTCCCCGTCAACACTGTAAAGGTCATTTTGGAGAAGTTGCTTTCAATTTTGTGGGACTTTTACCCGACATTGAGATGAAATGACATCTCAAGCCCTGCCGCCCAATGAAACCAATAAGGTTTATTAGCATGGACGGTCCGCCCCGGTTCCTGGACAGTACCAGTACTAGTGTGCGGGCCAGATTCAGCTCTGCGTGGAAGCATTATGCAGCCCATATATTTCTTCAAGCCCCTATGAGCGGGGGCAGAGAAATCTGCTGAAAAGCTGTGTTGTGACAGCGCTTATCCGTGTTCAACAGAGCATGAAAGGTAGGTCAAAGTCAATACAGCCAGTGGTTGTGAGCACAGTGCATCATGGTGGATGTGTAAATGTAGTGGAGACCTCTGTGTTCAAGAAAGTGCATAACGCCTATGCTTAACCCTTAACGTACCAAATGGAATCTTCCACCTTATATATAATACAAATCCATTTCAAAATTTAGGGGTAGCCCCTATGTGCTTATAGGGCCCGGTTACCTTAAAAACCAGTTGTCAGTCAGTCAAAATATAGGGGTGTTAGGTTGTGTTTTCTTCAAATTTTATTTCGAAAAAAGCCTGAACTTTATGCAAACAGTGTAGGCCCAGATCAGACCCCGCGTTCTGCAGCGTCTGATCTGGGCCGGCACTGTTTGTCCGGGTACCCGTTCTGGGGTTTCCGGTACAAAATGAGTTAAGATGCCATAAAACTGCAACTGAAATGTCAACTATCTATGTCGGCTGCTGCTTCTTCTTGCAAAGTTCAAAAAAATATTTCTATTTTCTGCATACAGGCAAACAGTGTGGACCCTGAACTGCTCCTAAGAGCAGTCTGATCTGAATCCACAATGTTTGCAAATATACCTTATACAGTCTGATCTGGATTCACAATGTTTGCAAAAATACCTTTTAAAGTTACCAGCAAAGTTGATGACAACCATTATGAATGGCATCTTATGGAACAACAATACTGATGCCGATGCCCTCAACAATGCCACTACCATAGTGATACATATTTTTACCTGCTTGCTAAGGCAGTCTTGACAAAAATATATTATACAAAATAGAGAAGAATTTTCAAAGTTGTGCTCATAGACTGGTGAATAGTGAAGATGCTAGTCAGGGCCTGTACTTGGTCTTCCTCAATATGTATTATACCATGTCAAGGAACTTATGATGTGATGAGCTCTTGACCATGTTCAAACAGTTTACCACACAAGCTGCTGTTATCACACCAAGGGGGAACAAGGGCACACCCTGTTATGGGCATTTCATAGGTCAACATGACTTGTAAACTTGGGTCTTTCTACCAATATCATGTTTTATACTTGTTTTAGTGTGTTTCCCGAATATATAATTAAAATGGGTCAAGAAAAACTGTGAGTAAAAATGGTGTCTGTTTACACAAAGGCAAACAGTGTGGACCTTGATCAGACTGAGGAGCAGACTGATTTATATCCACACTGTTTGCAACAAAATACTTTTGGCAACAATGACTTTTGAATTAACCAGAAGACAACAAAGCAGATGACAATTGTTGTGATTGGCAACTTAAGGGTTTAATTGGGCCAAGAGTGGGGAATACAATGTTCTTGGTGAAATGTTCATAATTTTGTTCAAAATCAAAATCTGAAGATCCATAATTTTGGAGGTCAACTTGTTTCAAACCAGTTATGAGATCAGAAAGCATTTTATGTGCAATTTTGAAAAAGTTAAGCACATTGTGTGGTGAAGGGGCCGCATGCAGCAATTACAGTTAGCCCTTATCCCACTGATCACAACAACTTCTACCTGTACAAACAGTGTAGATCCAGTTCAGATGGCTTCTGATCTGGATCTACACTGTTTGACATTCCGTTTGTGAATTTGTAAAAATAAATTGCATCAATTCATCTGATTGGTTGAAAGTCAGAAATGGGTGTGGCTAAATTAATTATTTAGTTGGATAAGGGATAAAGACTTGGCATGAAAGGGTCTCATTCTTTGATTCTTGCATAACTCACAGACTCTCTAAACTTTTATCAATACTATGTAAAGACCTATAAATTATTTTTTATCCAAATTTTCAGAAATAACTTTTCCTATGGGAAAACCCTGCACAGAAATGACAGAAAGTCATGCTAATCAAACTTAACCCTCAATGCACCAAAGAAATCTTTTAAGCAGATGTCAATTTTTATTTTACATTTTTTTTTCAGAGAAAATGAGACCAGGAATTTTGTGAATTGACTGACCAGCAGATGATTAACAAGCAATGTTGAGTGTTATTTTCTCTAAAAAATAAGAAAATGACGTCTGCAAATGTTGTGATTGACAGTTTAAGGATTAAGCTCAAGGATCTACAAATTTTCTCCAGAAATCAATATACATTTCTACGAAAGAGCATTAGGGCCAGGTATACTTTTTTTTCTTTTGATAGGTATCTCGAAATTTCGACTTAGTATCTCGAAATTTCGACTTAGTAACTCGAAATTTCGACTTATTAACTCGAAATTTCGACTTAGTATCTCGAAATTTCGACATAATAACTCGAAATTTCGACTTAGTATCTCGAAATTTCGACATAATAACTCGAAATTTCGACTTATTAACTCGAAATTTCGACTTAGTATCTCGAAATTTCGACTTAGTATCTCGAAATTTCGACTTTGTAACTCGAAATTTCGACATAGTATCTCGAAATTTCGACTTAGTATCTCGAAATTTCGACATAATAACTCGAAATTTCGACTTAGTATCTCGAAATTTCGACATAATAACTCGAAATTTCGACTTGTTAACTCGAAATTTCGACTTAATAACTCGAAATTTCGACTTAGTATCTCGAAATTTCGACTTACGAGATATTAAGTCTTATACACACAGTTAATGTTAAACACCCCCGTTTCATTATACCCCAGCTTTGAAAACAAGTTTACATCAAGCAGATTATGCAAATTATGTGATAACATTGTGAGACTAAGGCCATTATCGGCTTACTTGTATCGTGTAAACGCCAATGACCTTTCTCGGTGTATTTTGTCACATGTTCTTTCATTCTTCTTTCTCTCTATATTGACCAATGTTAATTTTATCAAATATTTCTCAAGAACTATAAAACTAGAAGCCCAAAACATATGTATCATGTAAGAGTCAGAGGGTTTTCTGTCTCATCAGGACGTCGCGCATTCAATCCCGTTTCACGGGCCCCGCCCATCGGGGCTTGAATAAATGGATAGGCTGCATAGTGCCTCAAGGCAGAGCTGAATTCCGACCGCACACGAGTACTAGTAAATCGCTTAGAGGAGGTAAAGCGGTGCGAGTCGGACCGTCCATGCTTATAAACCCTATTGGTTTCATATTGGTTTCATAAGGCGACAGGGCGGCCTCCGCCCATCGGGGCTTGAAGAAATATATGGGCTGCATGATGCTTCCATGCAGAGCTGAATCCGACCCGCACACGGGTACTGGTAAACCGATTAGAGGATCTAAGCCTGCCCAGGCAAAGCGGTGCGCAAGAGTCGGACCGTCCGTGCTTATAAACCCATTGGTTTCATTGGGCAACAGGGCATGAGATGTCATTTCATCTCAATGCTGGGTAAAAGTCCCACAAAATTGGAAGCAACGTCTCCAAAATGACCTTTACAGTGTTGACGGGGACGTTAAACCTCAAATCAAACAATTAGTGCGACATGGCTTGAGAAGTCATTTCATCACAACGTTGGGTAAACGTCCCACAAAAGTGGAAGCAACGTCTTCAAAATGACCTATACAGTGTTGACGGGGGCGTTAAACCTCAAATCAAACAAACAAATTCAACCCCGTTTCAGTAAAATACAAACAGGCTAAAAGTCATATTTGACAGTTTTTTTCGGTAGCAAACTTTCACATCGTGTGCTGTAAAAATCATATATAGATCAAAGCACTGACAGCACTGTTGGGTCGATTGTCTTCGAGTGTGGATTTGAACATGTTTCGTTTATCCTTTAAATTCCTATACTATAAGCAAAATGTGTAGATTCTGATCAGATGCTGCACTTGGGTCGATTAATTATCAATTGACTAAAAGTTACTAACTACAGAAGCTTCCCGCCTTCTATTGACCTCGTGACTATCACTGACCATGTTCAAAATCCAGGTCGAGCTATTTATAGCAGCGCTATAGTCTTTCCTTGTGACGTCAGTGCCCCATGTAGACTGGGCCGGGGAACATGGATATTGCAAACAGTGTAGACCCTGATCAGACGCCGGAGAAGAGAGCTTCATTAAATAACCGGTACGTTCATGGTGTAGATGGTCAGCGATAGTCACGTGGACAATAGCAGGCGAGAAGCTTCTGTAGGTTGTTACTTTGGGTCGAATGAAAAAAAATCGACCCAAAAGATGGTAAACTATGCAACACGAACACCATGACTAACTTAACAAAGCAACAACCGGACAGAAAATGCGGTATCAGAATACGTTGCGTGTTCAAAATGTATCATTTTGACAGAGCAGCAGATTCCTAGACCCTTCGTTTCATCCCATCGATCAGACGTCGAAATTGATGGCTGGTCAGCTCTAGCCGCGCGTGTGTGTGAAGGTGGGGGAAGGGGGTCGTGGGTGTGTTCAGTGTTCTGTATTCGACGCCCAAGAATCTCCCAAATATGTTCCAGGGGCTTCTAGCTAGCCAAGCCAATGTCTCAATTCCATAACGGCGGGGTCTAGCACACATGTCCAGTGGCAAATGATTCGTTCTCAAAATGAGGCATGACTTCTGGCGCTAAACATGCAAAAATATCCAAACTCCATATTTAAACCGTGATAATGAAGTTGTGGAAAGTTGGTTATGACATCTAAGGTCTTCTTTGAACTCTGAGTTGACCATAACAAGATTCCTGTTATGGCTAATCCCTATTCAGAGTTGAAAGTCACAGCGCAGATCAAAGAGTCGGTTTCAAGCTAGTATGTAGAAATTATAGTAAGTCGAAATTTCGAGATAGTAAGTCGAAATTTCGAGTTATTAAGTCGAAATTTCGAGTTATTAAGTCGAAATTTCGAGATAATAAGTCAAAAATTCGAGATATTAAGTCGAAATTTCGAGTTACTAAGTCGAAATTTCGAGATATTAAGTCGAAATTTCGAGTTATTAAGTCGAAATTTCGAGATAATAAGTCGAAATTTCGAGTTACTAAGTCGAAATTTCAAGATATTAAGTCGAAATTTCGAGATAATAAGTCAAAATTTCGAGTTATTAAGTCGAAATTTCGAGATAATAAGTCGAAAATTCGAGATATTTAGTCGCAATTTCGAGTTATTAAGTCGAAATTTCGAGATACTAAGTCGAAATTTCGGGTTAATAAGTCGAAATTTCGAGATACTAAGTCGAAATTTCGAGATACTAAGTCGAAATTTCGAGTTACTAAGTCGAAATTTCGAGATAGTAAGTCGAAATTTCGAGATAATAAGTCGAAAATTCGAGATACTAAGTCGAAATTTCGAGATACGAGTCAAAAAAATAAAAGTTAAAGTGGCCCTAATGCTCCTTCGTACATTTCTTATTATCTTGACAAAATATCTATCAATAGGAGCTTTTTTCGTGACGTACTTCCGGTTCTAAAAATAGAACGGGAAAAGCCCTGGCCGTCAACTGTACATGTTGTATTGCTTCAATGCAGTGGAACAGATAAAATGTTAATTACAGCGTAAAACGGTGGAATTCTTTTAAAATTTTGGCGAATTCTAGTGTAAGATAATAGGAGAAACGCTGATATGCTTCCATGTGTGAAATTTCGCATTACAAAATCATACCTATACAAATACATTATCAATTTTTCGGCCAAAACATGGAAATTTTAAGATGAAAACTTGTGATATATTTTCTAATTCCTGCCCAAAACATAGATTGCGGGAACTCGATAGAACCGGCTCGACGAAATAAGAAAAATAATGTTTACCCCTGTAAACCCCAGTTTTACTTTATAAAACTGGGGTTTGAGGGGGTAAAAATCGGATATGCGTGTTTTCTCATGACGGCAAATCCCAAGTGTTATTCTTTTGACTACTCTTTAAGTTAACTGCTGCTCTTAAAGATAAGATATATTGCATGTACGCCCCAACAGTGTCCTCTCTCTCTCTCTCTCTCTCTCTCTCTCTCTCTCTCTCTCTCTGAGTGTGTCATGGTCTACATGTTGCTCTCTCTCTCTCTCTCTCTCTCTCTCTCTCTCACCGAACCAGCAATTATCGAGCGTAAGTAAATGTAAATTACACTTCATCGTTAAATAACTCCACGTCAACCGACATTTAACGTGTCAATAACGTCGTGTCTACATCAAACCAACATCAAAGCGATGCACTGAATCTGACTTTGCAACGTCGATGAAACGTCAGAACGTTGCGTTGGCGATAATACGGCGTTGCTTAATAAGTATCATTTGCCCAGTTCTCGGACCAGTTCTCAAGACTCAGTGGGATTGGAACATTAAATTCTAAACAAACGTAGAACACCCTTTCAGTGCATGAGAATGTAACACTCCTTCGCAAGTTCAAGATTTTACAGTAAAATCTGGTAGATTTGTTCAACCTGCCCAGTCCTTACATTAACCCATTTGGTACAGGAAAACCCAAAATAGTTAAGTGGCAAACAGTGCAGGCCCAGATCAGACGCCGCAGAACGCGGCCTCTGATCAGGACCTACACTGTTTGCAAAAAGTTCAGCCATTTTCAAATCACTCTCATCTCAACGGTAACATGACATTGAAGTTAATTGGAGCGGGTGTCGAGGGCATGACGTCGAGCCAACGTTGACTCGACGCCCGTCTGTCAGTCCACTCATTAGTTTTTTTCGACTGTAAGTATGTTTATTTGTCTGTCTAACTGTCCGTTCGTTCATCTGTTAGTCAGTCATTCAGCCACTCGGTCTGTCTGTCGTCGTCAGTTTGTCAGTCAAACCTCCCTCTCTCATCTCAACGGTCATGTGACATTGAAGTCAGTTGGAGTGGGTGTCGACGGATAGATAGATAGACAGACAGACAGACAGACAGACAGACAGACAGACAGACAGACAGATAGATAGATAGATAGATAGATAGATAGATAGATAGATAGATACGTAAAAACTTATTTTGTAAGTAAGCTTTCCTGAATAACGGTATCTCAGGTCATATTGACATGGGTCATTCACGAAGAGATTTTCGTCAATTAAAAACGGTTCCAGGAAAAATGAACTTCAGTAATAAAAGCAAAATATCATTCTTTCCTTCTCGAGGCATTATTTCAATGTAAAGGGGTATATTTTCTTTCAAAATGTCTGAATATTGTTAGCAGTTTAAGTTCCGCCAATGCATTTGAATAGCGATGGACGTTTCAATTGACGGCCAGTGCTTTGCGCATGCGCAAGAATGACATCATAAACGGAATTCCTAAAACCTCCTATAAATCAAGTCACACAGAACAGAGAATCCTTGCTATTCATACCAACAAGCCCACTCCAGTTGTCTCCCCTTATCCCATAACAGCTTACTTTGTTTTGTCTCGTTTCAATTCTTTTTACTATAGGGAACAAGGTACTAGAACCCCCTTCTCAGAAGGATCCTATTTTTATCAGAGAATTCAATTTATTAGCCTCTTAACAGTGATAGAATTTGTAAAATAAATACCAGTTGTTGGCTGAAGCACTTATCTCTAATATCACTTACTTGATGTTTATACATGCAAAAGAGGTGCTTTTTGAATGGAAAGGATAATTCATGAACCGTTGTTATAGTGGTTTGTTTCAACTGTTTGAATAAATGATATGGTATCACCTATAGGCAGATATAATACCCATAGCACCGAGTTAAAACTGGAGCTTGTATCTAGCAGTGAATCTCCCATCAGAGGTCATCAAAAATGACTTGTATAAATAATCTGATTTCATGACCATACTGCCTGAATTTTCATAACTTCTACTCTGTTCCTATAAGTATTTTGCAAAAGCTAGCACATTTTTCAGCCAAAATACATGTATTGGCATATTTAAAAATTTAGGGGTGTCAGGTTGTGTTTTCTTCAAAACTTATTTGGAAAGTGGCTGAACTTTTTGCAAACAGTGTAGGCCCTGATCAGACGCCGCATTCTGTGGCATCTGATCTGAGCCTGAACTGTTTGCCAGGATACCCATTTTGGGGTTTCTGGTACAAAATGGGTTCAGCTTTACCACCCTGAGTAACCACTAGGGTTTAAGGGATGGTATCTCTCACCAGTTTACAGGCTCAGAGCTTCTAAGAGATTTATTAGTACTCAAAAGTTTGGTCCCTTTCAGCTTTACGAGGAAGTACCATGCAGCCCAATCTATTTCTCCAAGCCCGAATGAGTAGCGGCGCTCTGATCAGTTGTGGGGATATAAAACATCAGAACTTACCTTCTGAATAATATGGTCAAAGTTTATGCCTAATTCTGAAAAAGAGAATTTTATAGTTTAAATAATAAATAATAACATACTCTTACTGAAACCAGAAAACAAGAGGGCCCAATGGCCCTATATCGCTCACCTGTGTACCAGAAAATCATTAGTGTAGGCGACCACTTGACATTGCTACATACTAAATATCTAAGCTCAGGCAAAGTGGTGACCATGCTTATAAACCCTATTGGTTTCATTGGGCGACAGGGCTTCGAGATGTAATTTCATCTCAATGTAAAAGTCCCACAAAATTGGAAGAGACATCTCCAAAATGACCTACACAGTGTTGACGGGGATGTAAAACCCCAAATCAAACAAAATCTGTGCCTTATGGTTTTGGAGAAGAAGATTTTTTGAAGTTTTTTCCAGTATAAGTCTATAGGAGCTAATGAGCCCTGGGGCTTGGCCAATTTTGACCCAAAGGGCATGGTTGGCAGGATTTATGTAGGCGACCATTTTGTGTTGCTATATACCAAATATCTAAGGTCTGTACTTCATGGTTTCAAAGAAGATGTTTGAAGCTTTTTTCCATTATAAGTTTGTTGGAGTTAAGGGGCCACAGGATTTGGCCAATTTGGACCCCAGGGGCATGATTGGCAGGATTCCTGTAGGCGACCACTCGACATTGCTACATGTTAAATACCTAAGCTCTGGGACTTATGGTTTCAGAGAAGAAGATTTTTGAAGATTTTTTTTTTTCCTATTTTAAGTTGTTTTTTTTTTTTCTTTTCATTATATATGGGCCCTGTGGTTTCAGAGAAGATTTTTGAAGTTTTTCCAACTGTAAGTCTATAGAAGCTAAAGAGCCCTGAGGTGTGGCCAATTTGGATCAAAGGGGCATAACTGGCAGGATTTATGTAGGTGGCCACTTGACGTTGCTACATACTAAAAATATTAGCTCTGGGCCTTATGGTTTCATAGAAGAAGATTTTTAAGTTTTTTTTCCATTATAAGTCTATTGGAGCTGATGAGCTTGGGCGTGGCCAATTTTGACCCCAGGGGCAGGGTTAACAGGATTTATGTAGCTGGCTACTTTATGTTGCTAGATACTAAATATCTAAGTTCTGTGCTTCACAGTTTCTAAGAAGAAGATTTTTGAAGCTTTTTTCCATTATGAGTCTATGGGAGCTAAGGGGCCCCGGGGCGTGGCCCATTTGGACCCCAGGGGCATGATTAGCAAAAAATATGTAGGTGACCACTTGCTGTTGCTACTTGCTAAATATCTAAGCTCTTGGCGCTGTGGTTTCAGAGAAGAAGATTTTTGAAGCCTTTTTCCAGTTTGAGTCTATGGGAGCTAAAGGGGTCCCAGGGTGTGGCCCATTTGGACCCCAGGGGCATGACTGGCAGGATTTATATAGGTGACCACTTGTCATTGCAACATGCTAAATATCTAAGCTCTGGGCCCTGTGGTTTCAGAGAAGAAGATTTTTGAAGCTTTTTTGCATTATGAGTCGATGGGAGCTAAGGGGCCCCTGGGCATTGCCCATTTGGACCCCAGGGGCATGATTGGCAGGATTTATGTAGGTGACCACTTGCCGTTGCTACATGCTAAATATCTAAGCTCTGAGCCCTGTGGTTTCAGAGAAGATGATTTTTGAAGCTTTTTTTTTCAATTATGAGTCAATAGGAGCTATGGGGCCCCAGGGCATGGCCCGTTTGGACCCAGGGGGCATGATTGGCAGGAATTATGTAGGTGACCACTTGCCTTTGCTACATGCTAAATATCTAGGCCCTGTGGTTTCAGAGAAGAAGATTTTTGAAGTTTTTTTCCATTATTAGTCTATGGGAGCAAAGGGGCCCCATTTTGAACCCAGGGGCATGATTGGCAGGAATTACGTAGGTGACCATTTGCCGTTGCTATACACTAAATATCTAAGCTCTGGGCCCTGTGGTTTCAGAAGATTTTTGAAGTTTTTTTTTCCATTATTTTTTTTTTTTGGTTTTAGTTTTACGGCCCTTTCAAGATTATTTCACTCATATCGAGCCGATCGTTAATCAGAGGTGGGCGAAAACTGGAGTACCCGGAGAAAAACCACCTGACCTACCGTTGAAGAACTTGGCGTCTCACATGTGACCCGAGCGAGGCTCGAACCACAGCGATGAGAGACCTAGTTATCAAGAACCAGCGCTCTTAACCACTAGGCCACGGAGGCCCTTTCTTTTTTCCATTATGAGTCTATGGGAGCTAAGGGCCCCGAGGCGTGGCCCATTTGGACCCCAGAGGCATGATTGGCAGGATTTTTGTAGGTGACCACTTGCCGTTGCTACATGCTAAATATCTTAGCTCTGGGCCCTGTGGTTTCAGAGAAGAAGCTTTTTTCCATTATGAGTCTATAGTAGCTAAGGGTCCCCGGGGCGTGGCCCATTTGGACCCCAGGGGCGTGATTGGCAGGAATTATGTAGGCGACCACTTGCCATTGCTACATGCTAAATATCTAAGCTCTGGGCCCTGTGGTTTCAGAGAAGAAGATTTCTGAAGCTTTTTTTCCATTATGAGTCTATGGGAGCTAAGGGGCCCCTGGGTGTGGCCAATTTGGGTCCCAGGGGCATGATTGGCAGGAATTATGTAGGTGACCACTTTCCATTGCTACATGCTAAATACCTAAGCTCTGGGCCCTGTGGTTTCAGAGAAGAAGATTTTTGAAGCTTTTTTTCCATTAATGAGTCTATGGGAGCGAAGGGGCCCTAGGGGCATGGCCCATTTGGAATCAGGGGCATGATTGGCAGGAATTATGTAGGTGACCACTTGCCGCTGCTACATGCTGAATATCTAAGCTCTGGTCCCTGTGGTTTCAGAGAAGAAGATTTTTGAAGATTTTTTTTTTCTATTTTAAGTCAATGGGAGCTAAGAGGCCACGGGGTGTGGCCAATTTGAAACCCAGGGCCATGATTGGCAGGAATTATGTAGGTGACCACTTGACATTGTTACAAGCTAAATATCTAAGCTCTGGGCCCTGTGGTTTCAGAGAGGAAGATTTTTTTAATTTTTCCCATTGTGAGTCTATGGGAGCTATATGTTGCCATGGCAACCAGAATTCCAATCTGATCAGCCCAAAAACGTTATGCAGCCTTTCCCCCTACCTGATGATGCTTCTCGTGAAATTTTATCAAGATTGGCCATGAGATATTAGAGATATACTTATTTGAAATTGTTTATGGACGGACGCACGCACGCACGCAAGCACGCAAGCACGACAGACAAAATGTGATCACAAAAGCTCACCTTGTCACTACGTGACAGGTGAGCTAAAAAAGAAACTAAAAGGAGAATGCCAATACATTTGGACCCCGTCAAGCAAAAAAAATTTGTGGGTACTCTAAAACCTGTCATGGTGGTCACCCCTACTGAGCAAGCAACCTGTCTTAAGCAAGCATGCATTCACTTCGGTTTTAAAAACTGCTTTGCAGAAAAACAAACCTGTTTTAAGCATGCACCTGTCTGACTGTATATGTGTATAGAAAAGACTTGAAACCTATTCATCAGTGCAGTCCAATCAGTCTTTACTGTGCTCTATGTGGATACCTTTTGACAAATAGCTGCTTCAAGTAGACTTGTAAGGCTGTACTCTCAAAGTGTGTTCTTACATAGGCTGATGTTTGTCTTCCATATTTGTTTGTCTTGATTAAGGTTTTAGGTTCCCGTCAACACTATTTATATCATTTTGGAGACATTGCTTCCAATTCTGTGGGACTTTTACCCAACACTGAGATGAAATGATATCTCAAGCCCTACTGTCCAAACAAAACAACAGGGTTTATATGCAAGGACAGTCAGACTCGCACCACTTTGCCTGGACAGGCTTAGACCATCTAAAGTGTTTACTGGTACTAATGTGCAGTCGGTTTCAGCTCTGCATGGAATCATCATGCAGCCCAATCTATTTCTTCAAGCCCAGATGGGCAGCAGCCCAATTTGTCTTCCATGCTAGCTCAAGCTCAGAGACAATTTACAGCTAATTTTGTTTCTGTGTAGATCTAACAGCTGATGAGAGGCTACCCCTATTGCACAGGTCTTCTTGTGGGTTTTGTCATACCCTAACTTAATTTTCTAGTGATGTGTCAAAATCCTGCCCACGGAACCATACACAGTTACAGTCGAACTTCAATGGCTCGAACACCTTAGGGACCTCCAAAATCTGTTCTAGACATGAGATCGAGCTATGGCCCAGAGGAATAACAAGATACTTTTGGATATCTTTTCGGTGTTCTATAATGAAAATATATGCTGTATTTAATTATTAGAATCGCCTGCGATTCTAATGAGTATACACAGTATACATTTGCAAGATAAAAGACGAAAATCTCCAAAATTATACCCCACTATTTCTTATGGAGAGGATTTTCCTTGAGGCTTAAGAATGTGTTTGACTCAGCCGTCGGTGTTGGAGTCATTGGAAGTTCTGCACTTAAAAATCCTAAACATGTGGACACTTTTAATGACTTTCAAATGCAGATGGAATGACAAACAGTGTAGACCCTCATCAGACTGCTCCCTCAGGAGCAGTGTGATCTGGGTCTGCACTGTTTTCTTAGGCCTATCTGTGCCCATACTTAGGATGATTTTGGTTCTCTTCAAAATGAAGCCTTAATTACTCATACGTAACAACTAAACACACTCAACCTTAAGGCCAGACAGTTTGTTTGTTTGTTTAATTTGAGGTCCCCGTCAACACTGTAAAGGTCATTTTGGAGACATTGCTTCCAATTTTGTGGGACTTTTACCCGACACTGAGATGAAATGACATCTCAAGCCCTGCTGCCCAATGTAACCAATAGGGTTTATAAGCATGGACAGGCCAACTCGCACCGCTTTGCCTGGGCAGGCTTAGATCCTCTTAGCGATTTACCAGTACTCGTGTGCAGGTCGGTTTCATCTCTGCATGGAAGCATCATGCAGCCCATCTATTTCTTCAAGCCCTGATGGGCGGGGACAATAAGGCCAGACAGTAAACAGTGATTATTTATAAACTATTTGTCAGAGAATTTCATTTGAATCAGCTGTGATGATACATGTAATGTCAAGCCTTAATTTCCCTAGAAAATAGAAAACAATACTTGAAAATGAAGTCTAGATGATGTGACTAGCTGTCTAAAAGTTAAGATATTGGCAACCCCCAAAAAAGAACACCGGCAAACAGTGCAGGTGAGGCCTAGATCAGATGCCCACATACATATATATTTATGCAGCATCTGATCAGACTGTTTGTTTTTGCAGGAAGTCCAGCCTAAATTTCTAAATACATTTCTAAATGCTCTAAGTAAGGCAGATTTTGTGTTAATTAAGGGAATAAGTCTGGTTCCAATTCTAAAGCTCATCATGGAACATATGACATTGAGAGAACAGTGAAGAGTCTGGCCAAACTGTGTACAGGTTTAGAGGCATCTGAATCTTCACTGTGCATTCATGATTTAAGTACTTTTTGGGTTGGTTTATCAATCAACTAACCAAAAGTTACTAATTGCAGAAGCTTCCCACTTGCTATTGTCCATGTGACTATCGCCGACAAACAGTATAAATGCAAGTTACAGTTCTTGCACTCTGCATTTCATCTAATATGTTGATTAATACTTATATGAAGTTTGGTGAAGTTAGCTTGAACAGTTTTCAAGTTATAGAGAGGACATGATTTTGTGACAGATGGACAGACAGATGGATAGACAGACAGAAAGATGCCCAGGGTAAAAACAATATGTCTCCCTGAAAGGGGGCAGAAGTTTCTCTGGTCTTTTTGCTGAAAAAACGTAAGCAAAAGCTGCCCACATTTTTTCAGGAAAAAATAGTAGTATATTTGTCATATCAATTACATGATCAAAGTTTTAACAATTTGTTAACTAACAATGTAGTAAGTTTTGTAAAACTGACCCCTGGCCCCTAATCAGACTGCATGGATGTTCAGGCTGATCTGAGTCTTTATTGTGTGTACATGGCGAAATACACATCATCCCTGCTGCATACAATAATGACCTAACAATACCGAAACCTTAACGACTTGCCGAAATTCTCCTAAATTAATAACTAATTTGTTTCATGATCCTGCAAAGAGTCCAAAAGGTGCAGACGGAATGGCAAACTATGAAGACTCTAATCAGACTTCAGGAGCAGTCTGATCTGGGTCTGTTTGCTTAGGCCTATTGGTCCCAATTCTTAGGATTATTACAACAATTACCTTCCATAAGTGGGGGCTCATCCTCAAAGTTATCACCAGGTCCTTCCTTAGCTGTGTAGGCACTGGGATCAGGGGTCATGATGGTAGGATTGTATGTTGGCGTCTGAGGGGCAAGGTATTGTGGCTCTCCTCCATAACCTTGACTATAGTCAAACTGACCAAACTGTCTGAAAGTAACAAAGATTTTTTTACGGCAAGCACAATTTTTTGGAGGGTGGGGGTTTTATGGCCCTTTCAAGATTCTTTCACTTATTTATTTCGAGCCAATTGTTAATTAGAGGTGGACGAAAATCTGAGTACCCAGAGAAAAACCACCTGACCTTCCGTTGCAGAACTTGGGATCTAACATGTGCCCCAAGTGAGTCCCGACCCACAGCAGTGAAAGACCTAATGATTAAAGAGTCAGGCTCTTACCAACTTTGCCACGGAGGCCCTTTCTGCAAGTGTCATATACAGTAAAATTCCGCTATTAAGACCATCTAAACTTATGACTAATTCTGCTTTCAAAAACTTATTTAGAAGGCTGCAGATTATTTTTCTTTCTGTTTTCTACATACAGTGTCCTTGGGTCAGTCACCACCTTTGGGACTGTTCAAAACACAGTCCCAAAGGTGGTCTTTATATAGGAATTTTACTGTACATGTATGAACCCTTTAAGTACCAATCATGTCATAGCAAATGACATTTCACTATTTTTCACAGCAAACAAGAAAGCAGTATATCCCCGCTGCAGTTTAATAAAAATCCTTCCAGGAGTAAAGAAGATATGGAGCCGACACTAAATTCAAGGCTCGTTGGTGAGGCGCTTCTGAGTACCCACAACGTAAGGCTTTAACCAATAATAAGAATAATAATGCTTGGATACACCCTCTTAAGACCATAAATGGTCATTTTTGCTGTATAATCCATAAGACTTCTGTTTGGATATGACAGTTGTTTTGTTAATAGGGTTTCTGCCTTGGATCCCAGCATGTGTGTTACAAAGTAGTCGCCATGTATTTTAAAAATGTTTCCCTTGAGCAAATCATTTAAACAGGTTGACAATATCAGGAGCACCCAAAAAACACATAACATGACCATACAGAGCAGAATTTTGGACTGCAAAAATGGAGAAAAAAATACATGCACTCATAACTCCATACAAAGATGATCCTAAGTATTGGGAAAGGTAAGCCTAAGCAAACAGTGCAGACCCATGAAAGAAGTCTGATCTGGGTCTACACTATTTTCCATTTTGTCTGCACCTTTTGGACTCCTTGCTGGATTGTGAAATAAATTTCTTAAACTTTTTTTAGAATTACAGCAAGTCCTAGCATGTCAGAATTTTTAGGATTTTTACGGTAATTAGGATAATTTTGAGATTTTTCTCCATTAAAAACAAAACATTTTATGGGTACTTATTAGAATGGCCTCATAGAGGATAATCTGACAAGTACCCAAAACACATGTTTCTAACAAGAATTCAGAAAAATTTCAATTGTAGTTATCCTGGAGCTACTGCAAAACTGTAAAAAAACTGGACACCTTGAGGACTTGCTGTAATTCTCCTAAGTTTTTACAAATTTGTTTCACTATACAGCAGGGAGTCCTAAAAGTGCAGACAGAATGGACAAGAGGCTCCAGATGGCCCTGATTCGCTTTTCTGAATGTAATTGTCACTAGTACATTCTATTTTTAGCTCTGGCAGCCATCTTGTTCGTCAGAGCAGAACGATCTTAGCTATTTTGGTATGGTGTCATCTAGACAACATTCCTGTGAAGTTTGAATCAAACTGACCCAAGGGTTTAGGAGGAGTTTGCGTTTGAAGCAAATTTACAATAATTTTCTATTATTAGCTCTAGTGGCCATATTGATATTGTTCAGCAGAGCGGAATCGTTTTACCTATTTCGGTAGAGGGTCATCAAAGCAACATTCCTATGACGTTTGACTGAAAAAGCAACATTCATATGAAGTTTGAATGAAATTGGCCCAAGGGTACAGGAGGAGTTGTTGTTTGAAGGTTTTTTTTTCCTATTTTTAGCTCTGGCGACCATCTTGCTTGTCAAAGCGGAATGATTTTAGCTATTTTGGTAGGGAGTCACCTGGGCAACATTCCTGTGAAGTATGAATCAAATAGGCCCAAGCGTTTAGGATAAGTTGGTATTTGAAGCAAATTTACAATGTTTTTCTATTTTTAGCTCTGGCAACCATTCTGTTCATTGGAGCGGGATTGTTTTAGCTATTTTGGTAGAGGGTCATCTGAGCAACATTTCTATGAAGTTTAAATGAAATTGGTCCAAGGGTACAGGAGGAGGTGTCGTTTGAATATATTTCTTATTTTAGATCTGGCAGCCATCTTGTTCGACAGAGTGGAATGATTTTAGCTATTTTGGTAGGGAGTCACCTACATAACATTCCTGTGAAGTTTGAATCAAATTGGCCCAAGGGTTTAGGAGGAGTTCGCGTATGACACAAATTTAGGATGTTTTCTATTTATAGTTATGGCGGCCATTTTGCGCAACAGAGCGGGATCATTTTAGCTATTTTAGTAGAGGGACATTTAAGCAACAGTCCAATGAAGTGTGAATGAAACTGGCCCAAGGGTACGACGTTGTCGTTTGAACATTTTTTATTTTTAGCTCTGGTGGCCATCTTGTAAGTCAGAGTGGAACATTTAAGCTATTTTGGTAGGGAGTCACCTAGGTAACATTCCTGTGAAGTTAGAAACAAATTGGCCCAAGGGTTAAGGAAGAGTTCGCATTTGAAGCAAATTGACGGTGTTTTCTTTTTTAGCTATGGTGGCCATTTTGCTCATCAGAGCAGAACTGTTTTAGCTATTTTGGTTGAGGTTCACCAAGCAACATTCCTATGAAGTTTGAATGATATTGGCCAAAGGACACAGGAGAAGTTGTCATTAAAAGATTTTTTCTATTTTTAGCTCAGGCAGCCATCTTCTGCACACATCGTCTGAGCGGAAGGATTTTAGCTATTTTGGTAGAGACTCACCTAGGCAACATTCCTGTGAAGTTTGAATCAAATTGGCCCAAGTGTTTAGGATTTTGCATCTGAAACAAATTTAGGACATTTTTCTATTTTCTAGCTCTGGTGGCCATTTTGCTCATGGGAGCAGAACCAATATAGCTATTTTAGTAGAGGGTCACCTAAGCAACATTCTTATGAAGTTTGAATTTATTTGGCCAAAGGGTACAGGAGCAGTTGTCGTTTAAATATTTTTCTATTTTTAGCTCTGGCAGCCATATTGTTTATCGAAGCGGAATGATTTCAGCTATTTTGGTAGGAAGCCTCCTAGGTAACATTCCTGTGAAGTTTGAATCAAATTGGCCCAAAGGTATAGGAGAAGTTCTTGTTATAAGATTTTCTATTTTTAGCTATGGGGGCCACCTTGTTCATTGGAGCAGAAATATTTTAGCCATTTTGGTAGAGAGTCACCTAGGCAACATTCCTGTGAAGTTTAAATGAAATTGGCTCAAGGGTTAAGGAGTAGTCTTTAAAAGCAATTGTTGACAATAGAAGAGGCACGACTGATGACGGACATTGACTGATCACAATAGCTCACCATAAGCACTTTGCGCTCAGGTGAGCTAAAAACAGTGTAGACCCTGATCAGACTGCAATCTGATCTAGGTCTGCACTGTTTGCTAAGGGCAGTCTGTTCTAATACTTAAGATCATTCAGCTATGTTATATTCACAAGCTTAGGAAAATACTCAATACCGTAATGGGACAGATGGGCCTAAGCAAACAGTGCAGACCCAGATCACACTGCTCCTTGGGAGCAGTCTGATCAGGGTCTACACTGTTCGCCATTCTGTCAGCACTTTTTGTTCTCCTTGTGAGATAGTGGAACAAATGTTAAAAAATTTAGGAGAATTACAGCAAGTCCTCAAGGTGTCCGAACTTTAAGGACTTTTACGGAAATCAGAGAAATATGGTACACACTGGTCTTCAAACCCTTGAACATAGCTGATGTCTTGATGCTGGCCCTGGTTTTCACCATAACCACCAGAATAGAAACCATCATCCTGACCAAACTCTGACATTGTTTGACTCTGAAAACAATGAGAAAAATTTAAGACAGTGACAACATTTTTCATTCAGGGTCTTCTGATAAAATAGCCAGAGCTTGACAAAGCCAATAACATATGTTTCAAACAAACTCATATTTCTAATGATAAAGATGTGAGTAGTTTTCATAACAAGAGCTCTGCAAGCGGGGCATTATACGCCCATGGCAATAAGTATATACATATGGAACATATATATACTGACTGTTGTACAAGTTTGGGTTTGTGGAATGTAACCAAGGAACAATATGTGCTCCATATATTCTTACCTTGCACTATTGATAACCCTCAGTGGCTCAAACTACCTGCCTCCAACAAATTTTTATGGTCGGTAAAATTTGGTGGACCATAACCTCAAAATATTATAGGCATAACTCTGACAATATGTGGAGGACTGTAACCTTCAAATAATGTGCGCTGCTTCACATCATAGTCTAACTATACGTAAAGTTTCAACTTCACGAGATGTAAAATGTGGGAGGCATCATCCGGAATCAAAATATGTTTAGAAGGGGTATAACTCTGGTAATAGTTGGCAGACTGTAACCTCAAAATAATATGCACTATTCCATATCATGGTCTTACTGTATGTAAAGTTTCAACATCATCGGATCTAAAATGTAGGAAGAGTTATCCGGAAACAAAATGTGAACACAATATGGGCTGCCCCACATTATGGTCTAATTATATATGAAGTTTCAGCTAAATCGGATGTAAAATGTAGGAGTCATCCGGAACAGAAAAGTTTACAAAAAATTTCAAAGGGGCATAACTCTATAATTATTTGGTGAACCATAACCTCAAAACAATATCCGCTGCCCCACATCATGGTCTAACTATGGATGAAGTTTCAGCTTCATCAGATGTAACATGCAGGAGGAGTTATCCGGAAACAAAAAGTTTACAACAAATTTCAAAGGGGCATAACTCTATTATTATTTGGTGGACTGTAACCTCGAAACAATATGCGCTGCCCCACATCATGGTCTAGTGATGTATGAAGTTTCAGCTAAATTGGATGCAAACTGTAGGGGTTATCCAGAAACGAAAGTTTACAAAAAATTTCAAAGGGGCATAACTCTATTAATATTTGGTGGACCGTAACGTCGAAATAATATGTTTGTTTGTTTGTTTGTTTTGGAGTTTAACGGCCCAGTCAACACTATTTAGGTCATTTTTGAGCCGGTCAGTTTACCTATCCACACTTTCCTGGGCAGGCTTATACGTAAGCGGATAACCAGTACAGTGCACATTCTTTCGCCAGAAACTGACAACTGCCCTTCTTGAATCAGCGGAAGGGAGACAATGACCGTAGAAAAGATTTCATGATCAATCTCCACGAAAGAATGTTGCCGACCCCGGCGGGAGTCGAACCCGCGTCCTCCTGATCACCAGTCAGACGCGCATCCGACTGAGCCAACGAGGCCGGCCGAAATAATATGTGCTGCCCCACATAATGGTCTAACTAGGTATGAAATTTCAGCTTGATTGGATGTAAACTATAGGAGGAGTTATCCGGAAATGAAAAGTTTACAAAACAAGAGGACCATAATGGTCCTTATTCCCTCACCTGAGTTACGATATGTACATATGGGTCCCAGGGTGGGGCAATTTTTGGCCCCAGCTCTATAATTTGAAAAATCCCGGTAGACCCCGGCACAGGGGTATTTTTAGCCCCAGGGCTATAATTTGAACAATCTTAGTAGAGGTTCACTAGGTGAATCTTCAAACCACATATCAAAGACCTTGGACAAGAAGATTTTTAAAGGTTTTCCCTATATAAGCCAGCATTAATACAGTGGGCCCTGGCACTGTTGCATTTTTGACAAGAATATTTTTAAAGTTTTTTTTCATATTTTCTCCTTTTAGTTCTGCATGGAATGAAGACCATCCAAAGATCATTTCTGTCAAGTCTGGTCAAAATCTGTTCAGTGGTTAATGAGATGTCGTAACAAGGAATTGTGGACAGACGGACAGTGTGCAATCACAATAGCTCCCCCGGAGCCTTCAGCTCAGGTGAGCTAAAAACTGGGCCCCAAGGCAGGGCACTTCTTGGCCCCAGTCCTATAATTTTAACAATCTAGGTAGCGGTCCACTAGATGAAGCTTCTTACCAAATATCAAAGACCTGGGCCCAGCGGTTTCAGACATGAAGATTTTTAAAGGGTTTTCCCTATCCAACTCCGTGTAAAACAGGTGGGACTCACGGCGGAGCCATTTTTGACCCCAGAGCTATATAAAATAATCTTGGCAGAGGTCCACTAGATGAAGCTTCATACTAAATATCAAAGACCTGGGCCCTACGGTTTCAGAGAAGAAGATTTTTAAAGGATTTCCCTAAACAAGCCCATGTAAAACTGGTGGGCCCCAGGGCGAGGCCATTTCTGGACCCAGGGCTATAATTTGGTCAATCTTGGTAGAGGTCCACCAGATGAAGCTTCATACCAAATATCAAAGACTTGGGTTTCAGAGAAGAAGATTTTTAAAGCATTTTCCCTCAATGTACGCTGGGTCTCTAAGCACTGCCATTTTGGCCCCAGGGCTATAATTTGAACAGTCTTCGTAGAGGTCCCCTAGATGAAGCTTCATACCAAATATCAAAGACCTGGGCCCTACAGTTTCTATAAAGGATTTCCCTAAACAAGCCCATGTAAAACCGGTGGGCCCCAGGGTAGTGCCATTTTTGGCCCCTGGGCTATAATTTGAACACTCTTGGTAGAGTCCACTAGATAAAGCTTCATACCAAATATCAAAGACGTGGGCCTTCTGGTTTCAGACAAGATGATTTTTAAAGTTTTCCCTATATAGGCCTATGTAAAAACTGGTGGGCCCCGGCGCGGGGGAATATTTTGCCCCAGGGCTATAATTTGAACAATCTTGGTAGAGGTCCATTAGATGAAGCTTCATACCAAATATCAAAGACCTGGGCCTTCTGGTTTCAGACAAGAAGATTTTTAAAGGTTTTCCCTATAAAGGCCTATGTAAAACCGGTGGGCCCCGGCGTGGGGGCATTTTTGACCCCAGGGCTATAATTTGAACAATCTTGGTGAAGGTCCATTAGATGAAGCTTCATACCAAATATCAAAGACTTGGGCATCCTGGTTCCAGACAAGAAGATTTTTAAAGGTTTTCCCTATATAGGCCTATGTAAAACCAGTGGGCCCCGGCGCGGGGGCATTTTTGGCCTCATGGTTATAATTTGAACAATCTTGGTAGAGGTACTCTAGACGAAGCTTCATACTAAATATCAAAGACCTGGGCCTTCTGGTTTCAGACAAGAAGATTTTTGAAGGTTTTTTCTTATTTTCTCCTTTGGCAAGTTATTCACGTTTACCTGTTTATTATAATTACCGTATTCGCCCTAATTACCGCACCATGTGCTTAGTTTTTTCAAAATCGTGTAAAAAAATCACAGTGAAAAATCTATCTAATTAGCGCACACTCGATGCGAAAACAATAGCTTCTGAGATGATGCATACTGATATTTAATGGGACGGAAAAGGATACTAAAGCATTGCCTTCACTGTTGAAGAAATAACGGTAAGTTTTTATAGATTTACTGTGAGAGCTTCCATGGGGAGGTTACTGTAAAGTGTGCGCTTATGCATTTCCTTTTCAAAAATAGCTTTGTGTACGCTTACAGGAGCATGTGCGGTAATTAGGGCGAATACGGTATGTGCCTTCAAGTTTCGGATAAATTAATGTGACATGCCTTATCATTTTAAATATCTCTTTGATACTTCATACATGAAATGTTGCCCTCATTCTTGCCCGACTGTGCGAAAGTGCCTACCTAGCACCCCTCTGCCCTCAAATGCTAGCTGGAACACTGTTAGTAGAATATAATAGAAGTAAAATTTGACCCTGGGGTCAGATTGAGAACCTGAGGGAGGAGTCAAAAAGGTCAAAATTTAAGTTTTTCAAAACATAGTCATGTGGCATATCAAATCAAAGGAGGTGATTACTGATTAGTAGAATATAATACAACCCTGGGTTCAGATTGTGGCCATGGGGAAGGGGTCAAAAGTCCAAAAGTCAGTCAAATTCAATTGCAAATACATGTTGTTATTTGGTACTTAGCCTCTGTAGAGAAAGAGTGGGGATTTGCCATGGTGTGCCATCGACTGCATTCTAGTATTAAATGTATACACCTTTTTTTTTGCCTTCGGAGCCAAAGTCCGCCACGTGAGCACCAACAGGGAGACTATTTCGCCCAAGTCACCCTCTAGCTCGAGCCTGGAAAAAAATGGCGACAAACAGGTGAAAAGAATACAGTTAGAGTACATTGGAAATATTTTCATTGTATCATAAAGTAGGTAATATTATTTGGAATGCATACCCTAGATGAAATGAGAGACTTAAATTTACAATTTACTACCGGACAGCTAGCCATTCCTCCGTGGGTCAGCTTAGAGTTAGCAGTCGGGTACCAGATTAACAGACTCGCTGGTTTGTCATCCGGTACTCCAGTGTTATCAAGCATTCATAACTTAAATGAGAGACTTAAATTTACTACCGGACGGCTAGCCATTCCTACGTGGGTTGGCTAGCCATCTGGTACCGGACGAGCAGACTCTTTGGCTTGTTGTTCAGTTCCGGATGGGCAGACTCATAGGTTGGTCGTCCAGTACCTGATGGCTAGCCACTGCCAAAAATAAAATCTGCAGATTTGTGAGAAAAGAACATGCAGGTAACTGGGAATGCCAATATGACACTCCTAGTTTACTGTATTTACAACACATCATCAATTGTTCTCGCAGGCAAAACACATTTCAACTTGGAATCTGGTCCTCTTCCAGTCCTGGAATGTCATAGTCCTGAATTCATGACCTTCCATACTATAAGAATCTTATATAGGTGTGAGGGATGGATGGAAAAATCCTTCCCGAGGGTCACTGTCCGGCATCACGAGGCTTGCCGAGTGATGCCTGACAGTGATCCCGAGTAACAGATTTTTCTATCCAACCCTCACACCCATATTGGATTCTTTTTCTTGCATACCTTCCATTTCTCATTGCGGATTTTTAATGACAGTTTTCATCTGTCTATTCTTGCTGTGGTGCACGTTTAAAGTAATTCAGGCTTTTTCTTCCGGCTTTTACCCCCATAGAAATATGAGTTCGCACAAAAAGGAGTCCGGTTTGGCGCAGTTATCAAAATTGTACAAGCGTATTAGTTATCCTGTAAGTGCAATACAAACTTTTGAAGCAGACGACTTGACGATTCAGCATTTTATATCAATCAGCTGCATCATGCGACGGGTTTGGCCAAGACTGTATACCCAGATCAATGTGGCGTCTGCTCAGGTTTTACACTGTTTTCTACCAGTGCTGTCAATATTTAATCCTTAAAGACCAGCCTGCTGTTGGACCAGGTCAGCTGTAGACAAGAATATTAATTAATGGGTTTTCTTTCTGACTTTCGAGGTCAAGTTTAGGTCAGTTACAACTTAGGTGTGTGTATATTGACTTTGCATGGAGAAATTGAAAAGAAAGGCTGTCCCTTTCAACCATGGAATATGGTACAGATACTTAGTGTAGGTCCTGTGATATAATTCTAGGTGCCATATATTTAGCAGAATGGACGAGCACAACTTCAGTGATGGAAGAGTGCACTCCAGAAACCCAAGGCAGTGAATAAATCAAAGCACTGACAACACTCATGCCGATTGTCTCTAAATGCAGGCTGGTCAATGGTCATGAACGGGAACTTGGACTGATTCGTTTAAACTTAAGATGTTAGTAACTAATGCAAAAAGTGTAGACCAAGATCAGCACCGTGTTGTGTGGCTTTTGAACTAAGTTTACATTGATTGCCAGCTCCAACATTTGATTCATGTGCAGATTTTACAGATAACACTTACATGTACCCAACACTGACAAATGACGTGGCTATGTTTGGGTTGATTGTTTAGCACTCTACCTGAAGTTGATAATAAGAAAAGCGCTTCAGTGCTAATGTCTATGTGACTATCACTGACTTGTCAGAATAACTTTTTGTCTTGTAGGTATTCCATAAGACGGAAGAGGGTTATCCTGGAATCATAGGGTGAGCTTGGTAAACAGTGTAGACCAAGATCAGACACTGCCGAACGAGTCTTCTTATCAAAACTTCACCATTTGTTTGGAATTTCAGAGTTAAATGAAACAGTTTAAATCTCAGCCCAGGCCTATTACCCGAACCTACACCTACACTCTCAGTGCTTTGATTCTGGAACCAAACACACTTAGGCACCATGCCCTTAAGCTAAAAAGGTTAAATCAATCAACCGTGACGTCTGGTTACCAGTCTGGCCATGTTGATCCTGTGCACCACCCTCACACCAGTACGGATAGAAACCACATGTTCAGGATCAAACTTTTGATTTGTAATGTAAAGTCGTGCCTAGAAAAGAAGAAACTGCAAGTTGTTCTCAAAAAAGCATTTAGTGAGAGCGTATTGCAACATTTTTCATTAAAGGATCGTAAGCGTGCCCCTGGACAGTTAGAAGCTGGTCGGAAAGAGGATGACGTTGACTCTGATTTTGGGTGCCACATGTGTGTAATCTATCGTCTATTGGAGCGACATCTTACTATATACAGAAGACGCTAGTGGACATCAACGTAGCGGAAGACCAACGTTAGTACGTCAAGATCGATTCGACCGTCAGACGCATATGCGAAACAGATTTCCGCCGGCAGCTGCTACACTGTACCTGTAGATAAACAAGCCGTCTCACCTACATGTACCGACTAATAAGCACCGACACTGATCGTCGCCCTTATGTGATGCAGGTTTGAGAGCTAGACGTCCCTGTCGTGACCAAAGTTAACGCATCGACACAGTACGGAACACTTACGCTAGTGCATGAAATACCTAAATTGGCGTCTAAGCGACTGACATATGCGTTTCAGTGACAATCGCACTTCAGCATGAATCACGCCGGTTGCCGTTTCCGGGTGTTTTGACGTATGGGTGTAAGGTATGCTGAGGTGACGCGTGCATAATAGAGCATGACATATCGGGTGAAATAAGCGTAATTGTGTGGTGAGCTATTGCTTGTAGTTAGCGAACGCAGCTTCGAGTCATTAAGAACATTCATGATCATAGCTGAGATGTGGATTGAACAGCAAGACGTTACATCAATCAAGTGCTTCGGCCTCACATGGTTCCATTTATCTGTTTACGCTCAGATTCCGGGATATCTCATCCAGCAGGATTAAGAGGGGGCTCACAGTGCTGTTCTTACTCAAAAATGTCTTCAAGCCAATGGAATTCATGTACTGGACTAGCCAGCCTTTCTCCTCCGATCTCTTTCCCATAGAGTATCTTTGGGTAGAGGTGTCCACAACCCACCAGACAAAAACTGTTACTTATGGACAGTAGCATTGTTAAAACTTGAATTTTTATGTGTTGTTTTGAAAACGTAAATAGTTTCTTTCAAAAATTTGAAACATCGAATGGCGTTTCATAATACCACCTAATTTCACCTGTTTCGCTGTCTTGATTCTTGTCACCGCGACAGGTAAACTGTTCAGCGAGACATCAGTCTTTGTCACCATGACAGATTGTCACCGGGAAACGAGATGAATAGGAATGTCTCGTTGTCTGTACTGAGTACATGTACATATGGCCTTTTATGAAGTGGTGGGGTGGGCCATGGCATGGACACATTGCCCTAGCACAAATACACCCAAGGTTGACATGACTGAATGAGTCTTATCAAAAGGAACACAAATATACATGCCTTAGGGGCGGAAATCTGAACAGTTTCTGAGATATATGGCATTTTATGAAGTTGGCGCATGGCCCCAGCGCACCCTGGGAGATCTCTAGGTTGGTATCACTAAATGTATCTTATCAAAAGGAACAAGAGTATATACGGTTTAGGGATGGGGATCTAAATGGTTTCTGAGATATTGAGCCTTTTACAAAGTGGAGGGTGTGGGGCATGGCCCAGGCAAATCCCAGGGGACACCCAAGTTGGTGTCACTGAATGCGTCTTATCATAAGGAACAAGAATATATATGGTTTGTGGTGGGGATCTGAATGATTTCTGACATATATCGCCTCTTATGAAGTGGATGGGTGGCCCATGCACATCCCAGGGGACACCCAGGTTGGTGTCACTGAATGTGTCTTATCATAAGAAACAAAAATATACATTGTTTTGGGGTGGGGATCTGAATGGTTTCTGAGATACATGTATATTGCCTTTTATGAAGTGGAGGGGTGGGGCATGGCCCCCGGTGTACCCTGGGAGACCCATAGGTTTGGTATCACTGAATGCATCTTATCAAAAGGAACAAGAATATATATGGTTATGGGGTTGGGATCTAAATGATTTCTGAGACATTGGGCCTTTTATGAAGTGGAGGGGGTGGGGCTTGGCCTGGGCACATCCAAGGGGACCCCCAGGTTGGTGTCACTGTATGCATCTTATCATAAGAAACAAGAATATATATAGCTTTGGGGTGGGGATCTGAAATGTTTTTGAGATTGCCTTTTATGAAGTGGAGGGGTGGGGCTTGGCCCCGGCGCACCCCGGGTGTCCCCTAGGTTGAAACCACTGAATGCGTATTATCTTAAGGTACAAGAATATATATGGTTTAGGGGTGGGGATCTGAACAGTTTTTGAGATATTGGGCCTTTGATGAGGTGGAGGGGCCTGACCCAGGCACATCCCAAGGGACCCCCAGGTTGGTGTCACTGAATGCGTCTTATCATACGAAACAAGAATATAAATGGTTTTGGGGCAGAGATCTGGGTGGTTTCTGAGATATATTGCCTTTTATGCATGAAATTGAGGGGTGGGGCATGGCCCCGGCGCACACTAGGAGACTCCTGGGTTGGTATCACTGAATGCGTCTTATCATAAGGAACGAGAATATATATGGTTTAGGGGTGGGGATCTCAACAGTTTCTGAGATATTGGGTCTTTTACAAAGTGGAGAGGAACTGGTCATGGCCCGGGCACATCCCAGGGGACCCCCAGGTTGGTGTCACTGAATGCGTCTTATCGTAATAAAAAAAGAATATATATGGTTTAGGGGTGGGGATCTGAATAGTTTCTGAGATGTATCGCCTTTTATGCACTGGAGGGGGTGGGGCAGACCCCAGCACACCCTGGGGGACCCCCAGGTTAGCATAAAAGCATGTGGCTAAAAGAGGTTCTCTTAAGTATTTCTATAAAAGTTTTGTCAAAATATCTGCAAAGGTTTGGCAGTAAATGCCGTTTTTCTATTTTCCCCATTATAAGTCTATGGAAACTCTAAGTTGCCATAGCAACTTAACTAACTAGAGAAAGCGACCAGTGGGTCAAGTATACCCCCGGCCAGCGCCACCCTCTAATATATCTTTAGAGCTTAACTGTATGTAATATGGAAGCTATAAGAATCTATAAATGTGCTTGTAAAAGCTAAACCAAAGATAAAATTTCTATATAGACCAAGGGATCGAGGGCATCAAAGTTACTGAAGGGGTGGGGGCACCAATGTTACTGAAGCAGCAGGGTGTATGCATCAATGAAATATTTGGACTGGTATGCAAGATCGATGCAAGTATCAATTGGATTTGTCTTTGAGTTTAGGACATACAGGGATCTATAAACTTTGTCATAAAACTTTAACCAAATGTAAAATTTCTAAGTCTGTGACCTTGACTTCAAGGTCACTGTGGGTGATGGGACATGCATCAATGAAATCTTTAGACCAGTATGTAACTTCAGTGTAAGTATCAACTAAATCTATCAAAGGGTTCAGGAGATACAATCTCTTAGAAACTTTAACCAAACATAAAATTTCTGAGTCTGTGACCTTGACCCAAAGGTCACTGGGGGGGGGGGGGGGGGGGGGTAACATGCATCAATGAAATCTTTGGATCAGTATGTAACTTCAGCATAAGTATCAACTAAATCTATGAAAGGGTTCAGAAGATACAATCTCTTAGAAACTTTGACGTAAAACTTTAACCAAAATGTTTACGGACGGACAGACAGAAAGACTGACGTTCCAACATGTCGGTTTAAGGGCTATTTCTTTTGTTCGGTTTAAGGGCTAACCTCCTAAACCTTTTATTTACGGAACAAATCTATTATTTACCAATCATTTAATTTTTCAATCATTTTCTATTGTTTTCCAATCCGGACACTAGCCCCTAACCTGACATGTTCGCCCGGACACACGGACGGACAAAAACTATATACCCCCATAGCATACTTCGTATGCCAGGGGTATAATGAGCCGATTTTCATTAAAAACACAAACTTTCAATCCCCCTGCCCCAGGATGCCAAAGATGAAATTTGAGCTGAATTGGCCCAGTGGCTTCAGAGGAGATGTCGTTTGAAAATGTCAACGCCAGACGACGACGGACAACTGCCTATCCTATACGGCAAATTGTACAACTTATAATAGTGTGAAATAAATAAATAAATACTTTAAATAGATAACACCTTAGATGGTATTGTGACTGCAGAAGGTTCATATCTATGAAGACTCTGATTTGACTGCACGCATGCGCAGGATGATCTGAGTCTTTCCTGATCGAAAAATGACATGCAAACTTGGACCAACATATGCATCCATTCTCATTATGGCAAAGTTATCTCTTTGTATGTCGCTGTAGCTGTGGAAAGTTCATGCAAGTCTCAAAGATTTTGAAGGTTTGTGCAATCCTCAAAGATTATGATCAGACTGCATGCAATCAAACAATGGTCAACTTCTTTACATGCCATATACAGACATGCACAATTTGAGATCATGATGCGCGTCCATTCTATAGGATTTTTTTCTTGACAGCCATGCGGATACTGATCATACTGCACTGATGTGCAGGCTGATTAGTCTTCGCTGGTATCACAATAGCATACTGAGTTTCAAAACAACATTTGAAAAATTCTCTGGGTAGCCCTGAGACTGCAGTCAGCTGTTGATCGATTCACGGCATCTGTTTACTTATCAAACGATGAATCATGCAATGTACTGAATATAAGCTGACGGATTACCCTTTTCTTCAGAACATTTGTAATTTGCGACAAAGGCAAATCTACTCCAACAATTTTATATGATCAGCCTGCACCTGTCGTTGTGATCGGAGTAGGCGTATTCGCTGTTCAACGGAGCCCTCTATAGCTTCTCTACTAATTATAATAGAACAAGCGAAGATAGCTATAGCACATGCTGATCTCTGATATGCAATATTACAATGCAATGCCCTTAACCTTTAACCTGCTGAATATTCAATTAAGCCACACTCATTTCTGACTTTGAACCAACAGATTACTTGATGCAGCTTATTTCTTCATGTTCATAAACTGAATGTCAAACTGTGTAGATCCTGATCAGATGGCTTCTTCAGTGAAGAAGCCATCTGATCTGGATCTACACTGTTTGCAAAGATAGGAGTTGTCGCCTACAGCAGGGTAAAGGTTAAATGGTGAAAAAAAAATTCAGACCGAAAAGAGCCACAAATTTGGCCCCTAAATTGGGCGGAAACGACTCAGGACCGAAACGTCCGGCGACCATAAAATACAGCAGATTTTGAGGCTGTTCATGTGTTAAGTGTGTCATCTGTTGCAGAAGGTCGGATGGTTGATGTTTAAAACAAATTGTACATTTTATTTTTAAAGTCTAACCTCACATGATATTTGTGCATGCGCAATCCCCCAGGGGTCATGTTTACATAATATATGGTGTGTTGGGAAAACCTGATTAATTTATCATTTAAAAAATAAGATGACAATACATATCCAGATGGATTTTCCACTGACATCACGACAAGAAACAAAGAGTCTGAGAATATGTTTCCCCCGAGATCAAAAACTGCCAAAAAAGCAAGCATGTACTAGACCTGCTGATAACTACTAGCTAGCGATCTAACTGCTCAGACACGAGTATAGGAGGTTTTAGGAGTGAGAGAGTGACGTCATTCTTGGGCATGTGCAAAGCACTGGCCGTCAATTGAAACGGCCATCACTATTCAAATGTATTGGCGGAACTTAAAATGCTAACAATATTCAGACATTTTGAGAGAAAATATACCCGTTTACATTGAAATAATTCCTTGAGAAGGAAAGAATGACATTTTGTGTTTATTGCTGAAATTCATTTATCCTGGATCCGTTTTTAATTGTCGAAAATATCTTCGTGAATGACCCATGTCAATGGCTGGAGATACCGTTGTTCATGAAAGCTAACTTACAAAATAAGTTTTTACGTAACTTTTCGTTTTATTCGCTATCCAAGTATAGCTATCACATACGGACAGAGAAAACTGTCCAACGATCTGTCTACATGTGCAGTTTAAAATGTCGAGTGATCTGTCTGCATGTATATGTGCAGTTTTAATAAATTGAAGATTCCAGGTTTTTTTTTTTTTGTTTTGTTTTGTTTGTTTTTTTTTCAAAATTTATTTGGAAAATGGCTAAACTTTTTGCAAATAGTGTAGGCTCTGATCAGACGCCGTGTCCTACTGCGTCCGATCTGGGTCTGCACTGTTTACCACTTACACCTTTTGGGGTTTCCGGTACCAAATGGGTTAATATAAGGGCTGGGAAGGTTGAACAAATCTACCAGATTTTACTGTCAAATCGTGCACTTGCGAAAGAGTGTTTCATTCTCATGCGTTGAAAGGGTGTTCTATGTTTGTTTTAGAAGCCTCCGTGGTGCAGTGGTTACGCTACTCGCCTTGTAAACCAGGGATCGCAGGATCGATCCCGGGCTTCTCCAGACTTTCGGATGAGTCTTTAAACCGAGGTCCCGTCTCCTTATGACCTTAGCTGTTGGTGGGACATAAAACTAAAAACTCACTCACTCTATGTTTCTTTTGAATTTAATGTTCCAATCCCACCGAGTCTTGATGGGTCCGAGCACTGGGCCAATGACATTTTATTAAGCGCTGTATTATCGCCAACGCAACGTTCTGACGTTTCATCGACGTTGCAAAGTCAAATTTGCTTTGATGTTGGTTTGATGTAGACACGACGTTGTTGACACATTACATGTCAGTTCAAGCATCGAGCAGCCGTCCTCTGCACCTTCTCTGCCTGCTGAGTTTTAACATAGGGATGCCAAATGGGTGATGCATATTCTAACTGAGGGCGAACCAGTGTTTTATATGCAACATCCTTTGTCTGCCTAGGTGCAAAAGCCAAGTTTCGTCTAAGAAATCCTAAAGTCCTAGTTGCTTTTGGTGTTATTTCTGAAATGTGTTGACCCCAATCAAGCTCATCAGTGATGGCGACACCAAGATATTTGGCGGATTGAACCTGCTCCAAGATTTGCTGGTGTAGTTTATAGTCAAACTTAATTTGTTTGTCCGGAGGGTGTCGCGACACCCTCATTGAATGACATTTGGCCACATTGAACCTCATCTGCCAATCGGCCTCCCACTGTGCTAGTTGATTCAGGTCATCTTGTAAAATAAGACAGTCAGAAGAAGAATATATATTCCTATTAAGGACACAATCATCAGCAAACAAACGGACAGATGACCTGATATTATCAGGGAGATCATTAATGAATACCAAGAAAAGGACCGGTCCAAGGACCGAACCTTGGGGGGACGCTAGATAAAACAGGTGGCCACGGTTTGTGGCCCAATCCAGATTGCTCACAATGTCATGGTAAAATTGAACTAATTGAGTTTCGCAAGACCTTTGACTTGGAAACCATGTTGACAGTCAGCAAGAATGCTCTCAAAGGCTAGGTGCTTGTTGCAACAGATGCACGTTAGCGACATTGGTCTATAATTTGCTGCATCGTATTTTTCTCCTTTTTTATAGACCGGGGTAACATTAGCTTGTCGCCAGTCATCTGGCTTATCAAACGTAAAATTTGTATACTTTTTATTTATGTCACAGGGGTGGAATAACAGGTGCAGAAAAATTTAGACGACCCGACTGGGTATCAAATCCAGGCCTCCGGATTGGTATGCAAACACCCAATGTATTAGGTTGACTGTGTGTCTCAGAAGCTCAGTCAGTGGAGTGTTTACACTGTATGCGAGAGGCCCTTGTTTCACTTCAAGTCCCGGTTGAGTCAGGTTCTTTTCCCACCTCTGAGATATTTAACATGGCCGCAACAATAATGAATATTAATGTGACTTTCAGAATTTCGAGTCCCTACGGAGGGACTAAACGTCAGTATGGTCTTGTTGTACAGGACTAGGAACAGAGTAATTGATAAGCGTCTTATCGTCGTAAATACGACTCTAAAATCTAGCAAATACAACTAAAAATAAAGAAACAGTCGTACCAAATACGACCGTCAAATTGGCGATACGCCAAGGTTGTTCCATTGCAGTCGTATCAGCAATGGAAAAACAAAACAAAACAAAAAAAAAACCTGACGCCTGACAAAAAGCAATCGAAATCGCGGTAATTTTTGCCGCATCATAGTCTTCAACAAAAACGGTTCCAATCTTCAAGAATGATTCGAAATTCATCCATTCATGAATGATGGCATTTGTTTTAATTACGCTAAAACACTTCAACCTTACCTTGTGACGATCATATATCGAGCTTATATTTAATCAGCCTCAAGTTATGACAACTATCAACATGATTAGGAAACTGATTATTGACGCGTGATTACATAACGTTATTTATTATCTAAGGGAAAGCCGCCCGCATTATTAACTTTATTAACAACGCCTGAAGCATGAACAGTAACTTTTTGACAAGCGTGCATAAAAATACGATCCTGAATATTGTTAGGCAACCACATTGACTTCTACGAAGTGTCATTTTTGAGAAAAAAAATTGGGTTCGACAGATCTACAGATTCACATTGTCATGTAGTTAGGAATTAAATATCAAAACAGACGCGCAGACGATTAAAAGTTTGTGGAGGACCTGACAAAGTTTCTCAGGAAAAACGAAAAAAAAAACAACAAATGCATGGCTATTTCTCCCAAATCGCAGAAATTCACATTGAAATGGATTACTCTGTATTTTGTGGAAAAACAAAACAGAAGCAACAACAACTGGGCTAGGATGTAACAGCGAATATATATCCGACCAGGCAGCGTTAGTGCTAGCTCTTTCTGCTTAGCGTCCGCAGATGCAAGAAAATTTGCATCCATGACTCATTTTTTTCGCGTCCTTTGGCCATTGGCGGAAACTCTTAACAGGAGGCTTGTTGGCGCCTTTGATTATTGCATCATGGTGGTTGTTTACTTTTTGACTCCACTTCTGTTTTTCATACTTTTTTCATCCTGATGTACTTTTTTCTAGCAACATTGTCGTCAATGCACGTCTGAGATAGAACCACCGCTGCAGACTGATCTCTTTGTCCGCCGTGTTCCATATACATTTGACCAAAATTATATTTATTGAGTCACAATGGCAGGATTAACCTGCAATACTTGGGTCCTCATATATCTAATTGTGAATCACAGGTGGTCAGGTCAGCATGCAGTGCATGCTTATTTACCGCTATCTATCAAGTAGCCGATTAATTTAACACCCTAAGATGTCTCACTGGCGTCTTTGAACATTAAGCAGAATGACTGGCAGCGCATCATAAAAGAACGCAAACACAGCAACCGGGACAGACTGATTAGCTTTCACAGATGCGCTTGCTGATCTGAGTCTTCACTGGTTGCACGTTTTATTGTATTTTTGCTGAGCGCTGAATTTCTTGCCTTTTACCAATCGCATGCAGTTGCTACAATTAGTGGAGATTTTCCCCCGCCTTTGAACGCGTTGAACATAAGGCCGCTGCAGACACAAAACATGGGTTTGAAAACGTTTTGATGACAGTGTGATCTGTGCGACGGCTGAAGACTCCGACCAGCCTGCAAAGTCTGATCAAAACGAGCCTGGCGTCTGGGAAATTCCAAAAACACATGCGAAGAATACGACCACGTTGGCTGGATTTACATTCTTTAGAAGAAAAAGTAATTTTTCAGTTTTGCTGTCCGCCAGCTTATTAACATGAAAATGTATATCGGTATGTTACGATGATAGAATATGTGTATAACGTCTTTTACATATGGCCATTGCCATGTCTGAAATTAATTTAAGTGCACTTAGAAGCCATCCTGTGATGACAGATGAAGATACGACCCTAGTTTTGAATTTAGGAGTACCGATACTCTCAAAGAATCACAGGATACGCCTATGTCTTTGGTTGAAGGAGTAACAGTACTCCTCGGGCAAAAGCTTATCAATAACAGTGAGGAATGAGGTAGTTCGATCACGAACCGTGGTTAACCAGTGGTTAACCAAAGTGTGATTGAACTCAGTCTGGTAGCATGGCGGAAATGTTGTGACGTCACTCTGGTCGAACCAGACTAAAGCGTGGGTTACTCTGGTAGATACGTCACACCATACGTAACAAAGATGGCGGTGAAAGGTGCGAACACTAATGTCCGGGAAATGACTGCTTCTATTCAAGAAATAGAGGGTCTGTGTACCAGTCAACCAAACATCTACCAGACATCGTTCGATCACACCGATGAAAAAATATGGAAATCATGGGAAGAACGTGCACAATTTGACTTCCGCTACCATGGTCTGGTAGATGGTCGAACTCCCTCAACGTCGATGTCCGTAGTCCTGAACTCATGACCTTCCATACATTACGCTACGCTGCTTTCCTACGGAGTGACTGAACGTCAGTAGGGTCTTGTTGTACAGGACTACGATGTCCGATAATTGGTGCCGTCTGAAAATATACTCATTGTCCTTGAATTATATATAAGTTGCGAAGAAAATTTTCCATTGCGGCAGATTAATTATTACACGGTGAACATTAAGAAGTGAATCATAATATAACAATCATTTGCAGTCTCTTACTTTTCAAAGAAATATTCTGAGAACTTTCAACGTAGCGGTTTTTAGGTGTACTTGATTAAAGTCCTGTAAAGGGGGTATGCCTAAATAGCGAAAAGCGGAGGGGGGTGCGGTAAAATGCAGCAGTTTAGTACAGCTATAATACAATATAGGAAAATGCGGCCAATATTGAAATCATAAGTAATGCAGCTATTATAGCAAACGTGGTAAAATGCAGACGCAAGTCCAGCCAATATATAATATATAGTGTAGTATATTCACTTTTCAAAGATGCTTTGTTCTATAATGTGTAGATCTATGCCCCCTTTGCTTATAAGTTCTACTATCTATCTATCTATCTATCTATCTATCTATCTATCTATCTATCTATCTATCTATCTATCTATCTATCTATCTATCTATCTATCTATCTATCTATCTATCTATCTATCTATCTATCTATCTATCTATCTTTCCATACTGCAGCACCCCCTCGCGAGGATTATGTGCAGGTTGATTGCGACTTAAAATCCGATGCAAGGACAGAAAAAGAAAAGTGAAAGGTGACAGTGTTAAAAGAAAAGTGCAGAATTTAAAAACAGGTTAAAAACAGCTTTATTGTTGTGTTATGGCAGCCGATGGTCCAGGGACCGAACTGCCACACTGAACTGGTCAAGTGTAGGCAGCATGACAACCTCGGATGGGAGACTATTCCAGTAAACTATAGACAATGGAAAAAATGAATACTTGTAATAGTTAGCAGTAGTGTGTATCTGGCGGAAGGCATAGGGATGGCTATGTCGTGTCTGTCTGGTAAGTTGCTCAAAGTACGCTGGAAGTGGAATGGCTATATCTTGTATAGCAGTATGACATTCGCATCGGCTCTCCTCTGTTCCAGTGATCTATCTATCTATCTATCTAGTTCAACGAGGTTCCAGTTCAACGAGGTTCCATTGACTGGAAGATCGGTCCCTTTCATGGAAAATATTGTTGTATCCTCGGGGGGAGTGATTAAGTTCTTCTTCTCTTCTTCCAATAAGTGAAGGGCCCTCACTGAAGCATCGTTACACTGTAACTGATTACAAGGTGCGTCTGGGGCGCGGCTAAAAAAACGGTTACAACGGATAAAAACATTCCTCTGCTGACTATGGGTGACCGGCCAGCCCTCCCTTGAAGGTCTCCAAGGTTGGCGCTGTGACGATGGACTCCAGCAGCTGGTTCCAGAGACGTATCCCAGATGGAAAGAACGAGCATCGGTAAGCATCGATCCTGCAGTAGGGTACAAGATAGCGCAGGGAGTGACCTTTTGTATTGAGAGCGGCTGGATGGAGAAGCTGTGGGGCTTGGATGTCAATAAGGCCGTGGGTAATCCTGTACATCATATCCAGTTTTGCCTGTGCGCGTCTTTGCTGCAGGGTTTCCCAGCCGAGGTCGGTGATCATCTTTGATATGCTGCTTGTTGTGCGGTAGTCCCCTGTTACGAATCTTGCAGCACGGCGCTGGACAGCTTCCAACTTGTTGACACTGGTTTGGTGTACGGATCCCAGACTGTCGACGCATATTCCAGTACCGGGCGGACCATGTTTTGGTAGGTCTGTGCTTTGGTTTGCCTTGGGCAACTGGAAAGGTTCCTTCGGAGGAATGACAGAGTGTTGTTGGCCTTCTTAGTGACCTGGTCGACATGAGCATTCCAGGAGAGGTTGTCTGTAAGTGTAACGCCTAGATATTTCCCTGACTTCACAGTGGCGAGTTGATGTCCATGGATGGTGTAGAAGCAGACTAGCTGGTTCCTCCTCTTGCAAATTCTGATGTACTCGCACTAGGTTGTGTTGAAGGACATCTGCCTAACCCTTTCCCGTTCCTCTAAGCGCAGCAGGTCTTCCTGTAGGATGCGCTGGTCTTCCTCACTTTTGATCTTCCTGTAGAGGAGACTGTCATCAGCAAAGAGCCTGGTGGTAGAGGAAAATAGAAGTGAAGGCAATGATCAGGAATCGATACGATCAACCCACAGCTCCCATCAGAGACACCAAAGGGAAAGAAGCACAAACATGAAACAACAGACCTAATGGAAACATCAATAGCGGAAAGCCAAAAGGACAGTTACTTTCCCACAAAATGGTCAATAGGCAATAATATAAGCATCACAGACACTAAAAGATAAACCATAACAAAAATTAACCGCGACAGAAGAACCGCCTTGGAACGGTCAGCGGAATCGAATTCCACTGTGGGGGTGGGGGGGGGGGGGGTAAATCGATTTTACGTGGCCACAATCCTCGCCCTTACCTCCGTCGCGCTGGGAAGTCGTTGATGTACAGGATGAACAGAAGAGGGCCTAGGACGGTGCCCTGCGGACCTCCTGAGACAACTGGCACTGATGAGGAGGACTTCCCTTCAACAAGGACCTTCTGGCTCCTACCGGTGAGAAAACTCTCTATCCATGCTAGTAGAGGACCTCTTACGCCGTAGTGGTGGAGCTTCAGCAAGAGGCGCTGATAAGGGACCGTATCAAACGCTTTGCTGAAGACCAGTAGGACGGCGTCAATCTGTTCTCCCTCTTCTAAGCTGGACGCCAGGTCTTTGATTGTCAGGATAAGTTGACTTTCACATGACCGCCTCTTGTTGCTGGTCGGAAAGGATGTTGTGTGAATCCAGGTGATGTATTATCTGGCTGTAAAGGATGTGCTTAATCACCTTGCTGCAGATGGCTGTCAGAGAAATCGGCCTGTAGTATGAAGGAGTACTGCGGTCGCCTTTCTTGAAGATGGGCGTGACTTCGGCTGTCTTCCAATCATCTGGAACTTTACCCTGCAATAATGAGGCTGTTATTACTTTAAGGCTTGAACCCGTCTAAAGCTTTAGGTCGGATGAGCTTAATCCCAGAGTCCAGAAGGAACTAGCAAACCAGTTAGGTCCAGTTTTTGCTCATCTTTTCCAACAATCTCTCGATACGGGTGAAATTCCCAAAAGGAATGGCTCCTAGCGAACATCTGTTCACTTTTCAAAAAGGAGACAGGGCTCTTGCTCGTAATTATCGCCCGATGTCACTGACCTGTGTTCAAGTAAATTGCTTGAACACACAGTCTGCTCAAACAACATGGCCCACTTGGACGATCATAAACATTTATCAGACAGACAACATGCATTTAGGAAAAGGCATAGTTGCGAAACTCAGTTGAGCACGGTTATAAATGATTGGGCAAAAATCTTGGACAAAGAGGTCAGGTGGACACATTTATTCTATACTCCGAGAAGGCTTTTGACACCCTCCTCATGAACTTTTTAAATCCAAATTATTTGGCTATGGAATTGGAGGGATGTCACTCAAATGGATATATTCCTTCCTTTGCTACAGAAAACAGCGTGTTGTTGTTAATGGTGAATCTTCAGTATGGGCGCCAGTTTTATCTGGGTTCCCCCAGGGGACTGTTCTTGGTCCGCTGTTATTCTCACTGTACAGCAATGGTATTTCCACTGACATTGACTCGGAAATAAGACTGTTCACAGACGACTGTGTTTGCTATCGGGAAATCAGAGATGCTGAGGACTCAATGAAACTTCAGAAGGATATAGAAAGAATAGGATGTTTGGCACGAAAATGGGGCATGAGATTTCAACCCGTTAAATATAATATTATGCAGATATCTAGGAAAAGAATAAATAAAATTGAGACTTCTCACACCTTAGAGGGAACGGTCCTCGAAAATGTGGGATCCACTAAATACCTTGGTTTGACAATCACTCACGATTTGAGATGGAATACACACATTAGCAACAAGTGTACAAAGGCGAATAAAACGCTTGGGTTCCTGAGGCGAAATCTTCATCAATGTCCTCAGGATGTGAAAGAGACAGCATATAGGGGACTATGGTAGTTGCATCTGGGACCCATGCGGAGTGGTCATTAATGAAGAAATTGAAAAATTTCAGAATAGAGCTGCTAGATTTGTAACAGGAAATTACTGCTTTGAAACTGGGAGCATGACTGGAATTCAAGGAAAATTAAGATGGGAGTCTCTCAAGAAAAGGAGAAGAGACAGTAGGCTCATACTCTTATACAAAGGTCTAAAGGGTGCTGCCAGCATTCCAACAGATGACCTTGTTCCCCCAGCTAGGCACTGTAGAAAGCACCATTCAATGGAGTTTCAGACCCTTCTGTGGCGGTTTATTTATGTTGTTGTTTGTAACTACTTACTGTATGTATCACTTGTGTCTTTTTATTTTGGATGGCCATTTGGCCATTTTGTGGGAAAGTAACTGTTCTTATGGCCATCCTTTGTTTAGGTTTCCATTATGGTCTGGTCGCTTCATGTTTGTGTTTCTTTCCCTTTAATGTCTTTGATGGGTGGAGTATCTATGGGTGGGTATTGTATCGATTCCTGATCTTTGTTTTACTTCTACCTTACTGCAAGAACTGACATTTATAAAAAAACTTCCTGCCCACTAACCATTAGAGATTGGAATGCCCTTCCCGATTCGACTATTTCGACGGCTGAAGGTGCTGAGGATTGTGTAGCTAAGTTTACCTCTCTGGTTAGAGCTAGGAACTAACTTTCCATATCACAGGTCCTGGTGTATTAATGTCATTTGACGTGACATCAATTACAATTCTGATTCTGATTCTGATCTATCTATCTATCTATCTATCTATCTATCTATCTATCTATCTATCTATCTATCTATCTATCTATCTATCTATCTATCTATCTATCTATCTATCTATCTATCTATCTATCTATCTATCTATCTATCTTTCTCGGACATACCCGTCTCGGCATTTTTTCTTCGTTCAAGTCGATAGGCATGGTTGGCGAAGCTTACCAAGTAATGCTTACACTAAAGAAGTTCTTTGGGATGCACCATGATCTGTTTGATCCGTACCATGTGGCCATTTCCAGAATTATTTCTGATATGTTTGCCGATGGAAAGCCACAGGAAAGTAGAAGTAAAGAATAGATCAGGAATCGATACAATTAACTTACTCCACCCATCAAAGACACCAAAGGGAAAGAAACACAAACATTAAGCGACCAGACCATAATGGAAACCTAAACAAAGGAAGGTCATAAGGACAGTTACTTTCCCACAAAATGGCCATATGGCCATCCAAAATCAAAAGACACAAGTGATACACACAGTAAGTAACAAACAACACCATAAATAAATCGCCACAGAAGAACCGCCTTGGAACGGTCAGTGGAATGGTTTCCACTGGGGGGCTTAAATCGATTTTACGTGGCCACAATCCTCGCCCTTACTTCAGTCGCGATTTAGACAAATAATTTGTTCAGTCCGCATGAAGGCCTCCTAACTCATCAGTGCAACATCTCCGTGAACACAAAAAATCAAAGACTTCCAAAATCTCGGACAATCTTCTCCGCATTTACTCTTTTTCTTCGTTCGGGTCGATGGGCATGGTGGGCGAAGCTTGCTTGCCAAGTAATGCTTACTATCCGCGGACGCCTGATTACACTCTTCTGGAGTCCATGTCTGTTGATCAGAACATTGATATTTGCCATTTTGTCTATGGATTAATGATTTTGGATTAACGCTTTGGTACTACCACCTAAACTACTTACTATCCTAGGACGCCTGATTACACGCGTCTGGAGTCCATATCTGTTGGTCTGAACTTTGATATTTGCCATTTGTCTATCGATTAATGATTTTGGATTAACGCTTTGGTACTACGACCTAAACTACTATCTATCTATCTATCTATCTATCTATCTATCTATCTATCTATCTATCTATCTATCTATCTATCTATCTATCCCTATCTATCTATCTATCTATCTATCTATCTATCTATCTATCTATCTATCTATCTATCTATCTATCTATCCATCCATCCATCCATCCATCCATCCATCCATCTATCCATCTATCTATCTATCTATCTATCTATCTATCTATCTATCTATCTATCTATCTATCTATCTGGCTTCCGCGGGTTGAGAGATTTCACCATCAACTACGACTTGTTGCTGTCTTCGCGTAGAAATTCATCGACCCAGTTAAGCGTTTCATGTCTAAAGCCATCATATGACATTTTTACCACAAAATAGAAGTTGAGGCAATGGACAGGAATCGATACAATCAACCCACAGCTCCAATCAGAGACACCGAAGGGAAAGACACACAAACACGAAACAACAGACCCTAATGGAAACACCAACAGCTGAAAGCCAAAAGGACAGTCACTTTCCCACAAAATGGCCAACAGTCTAATATGCCCATATCAACTTGTCGCCCTTGGTTGATACTCCTATTGATGTCTTCAGTTGTAAGTAACTTTGACTTTCAGGAGATCGATGCGCTCGAAATCCATGTTGGTTTTCATGAAATATAGAAGTGGAGGCAATAATCAGGAATCGATACAATTAACCCAAAGCTTTATCTATCTATCTATCTATCTATCTATCTATCTATCTATCTATCTTCTTATACTGAGTCGGTCAAATTTGGCCATTACCTCAGTTGGGTGCGTAGCTAAATTTAGAATTTAGCTGAAAAAGAGAAGTCACTCGATGAGTCCTAAAAACTATTTACAATCTGAATAACAGAGGTATACTAAAACGCATACCTCTGAATCTCAATCTTACACTGTACGGACTTTGAACTCCTCTGCAGTCTTAGCATTCACCACAGAAGAGGGAAGACTATTCCACTGGGGAATAGTTCTAGGGAAAAGGGAGTTTTTCAGGGCATCACTATAGGACTGGAACCTATGGTATTGTGTGTTGTTTACTTTTGATGCCCTTTGTTCGGGTTGAAACTGTCGCAGGGGTCAAGTATTTGTCTTTATTAATGACCACTGTACCCGAATATATCTTATAGAAGAAGGTTAAAGAGGACTGCTCACGACGGGCCTCTAGGGACGGCCATTCTAGCTCGTTAAGCATGTCACCGACGCCACTTCTATTGCGCTATCGTCTGCAGATCCATCGAACAGCTGTCCTCTGCACCTTCTCCACCTGCTGAATCTGAGTTTTAACATAGGGATGCCAAATGGGTGATGCACATTCAAGTTAAGAGCGAACCGTTGTTTTATATGCAACATCCTTTGTCTGCCTAGGTGCAAACGCCAAGTTACGTCTAAGAAATCCTAAAGTCCTAGTTGCTTTTGATTTTTGATGTTATTTCTGAAATGTGTTGACCACAATCAAGATCATCAGTGATTGTGATACCAAGGTATTTAGCGGATTGAACCTGTCCAAAATTTGCTAGAAGCCTCCGCGGTGTAGTGGTAACGTTACTCGCCTTGTAAACCAGGGATCGCAGGATCGATTCCGGGCTTCTCCAGACTTTCGTATGAGTCTTTAAACCGAGGTCCCGTCTCCGTATGACCTTAGCTGTTGGTGGGACGTAAAACTCAAACACTCACTCACTCACTCCAAAATTTGCTGGTGTAGTATATAATCAAACTTAATTTGTTTGTCCAGAGGTTTTTTTGTTTTTTTTTTGGTTTTGGTTTTACGGCCCTTTCAAGATTATTTCACTCATATCGAGCCGATCATTAATCAGATGTGGGCGAAAACCGGAGTCCAGAGGGTGTCGTGACACCCTCGTTGAATGACATTTGGCCACATTGAACTTCATCTGCCAATTGGCCTCCCACTGTGCTAGCTGATTCAGGTCATCTTGTAAAATAAGACAGTCAGAAGGAGAATATATAAGCTCCCATCAGAGACACCAAAGGGAAAGAAACACGAACGTGAAACAACAGAGCCTAATGGAAACATCAATGGCGGAAAGCCAAAAGGACAGTTACTTTCCCACAAAATGGCCAATAGGCTATCCAAAATAAAATAATATAAGCGACACAAACACCCAAAGACAACCCATAACAAAATTAACCGCGACAGAAGAACCGCCTTGGATTCTATGACGGTTCCATCGTAAACGCTTACTGAGAATTAGATAGATATAATTCAAGGTAATGTTGGTTGGTGCCTGATGCTCATTCTCTGGTCGGGCCCATCGGAGTCTATCTGTTGGTTTTGTTTTGCTCCAGCATTTCAGTGGTTTCTTGCTGTCGAGCCCTCACCGTTGTTTCATTTTTGTGGTTGTTTGATTATTTATGTACACGGAGATGTTGCACTGATGAGTTAGGGGGCCTTCATGCGGACTGAACAAATTATTTGTCTAAAACGCGACGGAATTAAGGGCGAGGATTGTGGCCACGTAAAAATTGATTTAAGCACCCCCATCCCAGTCGAATTCGTTTCCGTTGACCGTTCTAAGGCGGTTCTTCTGAAATTCTTCTAATTTCTGGTCGGGTCCATCGGAGTCTAACTGTTGGTTTTCTTTTGCTCCAGCATTTCAGTGGTTTCTTGCTGTCGAGTCCTCACCGTTGTCTCACCTCTGTGGTTCTTTGATTTATGTGTTCACGGAGATGTTGCACTGATGAGTTAGGAGGCCTTCATGCGGACTGAACAAATTATTTGTCTAAATCGCGACGGAAGTAAGGGCGAGGATTGTGGCCACGTAAAATCGATTTAAGCCCCCCCCCCCCACCCCCCAGTGGAAATCTTCCACTGACCGTTCCAAGGCGGTTCTTCTGTGGCGATTTATTTATGTTGTTGTTTGTTACTTACTGTGTGTATCACTTGTGTCTTTTGATTTTGGATGGCTATATGGCCATTTTGTGGGAAAGTAACTGTCCTTATGGCCTTCCTTTGTTTAGGTTTCCTTTATGGTTTGGTCGCTTAATGTTTGTATTTCTTTCCCTTTGGTGTCTTTTATGGGTGGAGTAAGTTAATTGTATCAATTCCTGATCTTTGTTTTACTTCTACTTTGCGTAGTTATGGTACCGATAACCCTGATTAGAAGTTTAGCCGTTAATAATTTATTACGAGTGTTGAAGTCAGTAACATGACTACACACTCTAGCAAATCGAATTAATTGCGAATATAAACGCCATAGGATGGCACACGAGGAACATCACCATCCAAAAAAGGAAAATTTACAATCTCAAAATCAAAGTCATCGCGTTTATCATAAATTTTGCACGAAACAAACCCATCTACAATAGATAGATGTAATCCAAAACGGGGCCTGCGGTATCAGAAGAATTTGCTTTATTAACTGAAGTTCTGGGGGGGGGGGGGTAAATCTGACTGATCAAACCATCGAAATAGATTTATCAATATTTAATATATCATCTAAATATCTAGAAGTGGTGCTAAAAGCTTCAATAATTTCAGATTGGTTATCAATGGAAAGCGACAACATGAAGTCTCTTTCATAACAATACAAGAACCTGTGTGGAGCCCATATACCCAGTCAAATATAAACAAGGTTGAGCAAGTCCAAAGAAGAGCAGCTAGAATGGGTCAAACATGACTACTCTTCATATAGTAGTGTGACCCAGATGCTTAATACCCTGGAATGGAGATCATTGGAACAGAGGCGGGCAGATGCTCGCCTCCTATTGTTCTACAAGATAGTGTATGGCCTTGTCGAGATTCCGCTCCCTACATACATCCGACATCCAATCAGAACTACTAAAAACATTCATACTATGCACTATATTCAAATTCCTACTACTGCCAGTTACTATAAATACAGTTTTTTTCCCCCTTGACTGTGGTTCAATGGAATCACCTTCCTCCTCATGCGGTGCATACATTTACCGGAAAGCACCAAAATACCGGAAAGCAAACCAAAATACCGGAAAGCACATATAAATACCAAAAAGCACTTATATATACGGGAAAACATTAGAAAATTGTATTTAAATGCAATATAACATATCTGGAACAGCTATGGTTCCTCTCTGGTCTGTTGTTTCATGTTTGTGTGTCTTTCCCTTTGGTGTCTCTGATGGGAGCTGTGGGTTGATTGTATCGATTCCTGATCATTGCCTCTACTTCTATTTTGTGTACCGTTTCCTAATGTTTGGAAGCCCTGCCGGGTAGGGGCAATAAGTTTCACAGAATTTTACACTATGGTGAAAATTATGCACACTGGAGAGAGACCTTTTTATATGCCCACTGGAAAAGTGCATCCGTCAACATCAATGTCCCCGTTAACACTGTTTATGTCATTCTGGAGACGTTGCTTCCAAGTTTATATGCATGGACGGTCTGATTCGCACCACTTTGCCTGGGCTGCCCCAGCCCTTCTAAGCAGTCGGTTTCAGCTCTGCGCGGAAGCACCATAAAGCCCAGGCTATTTCTTCAAGAGCCCCGATGGGCGGGGCGATGTACAATCCGCGACATAATACTACCTGAAAACAATTACTTGTATGTTTGTATATTTGTAATTATGTTGTTCATTCTTCCTGATTTTATACTTTATTCAAAGAACTATCTTTGCAACAAAATAAAACACTGGGTAAAATCTGATTCTCTCCTGGTTCTCCGATTCTGCCAACCCAAACAATCGGCTCGATATATGTGAAAATCTTGAAAAGGCTATATAGCCCCCACTACCCGCTAAACAGCCAAATCTTCATGTGAATTGTTGAACAGACGTGTTATACACCGTATTTAGTCAGAGACACTACCCCCGCTCTAGCAATGGAAACCCTGGTAAACCTTACATGGTCACTTGGTGGTGATCTCCGAATAGACACCCTATGTTGAACTAACGTCAAGACGACATTATTTAACCAATGTATTCCGAACAGTCTGGTTCAAGTTCTTTAAACAGCACACAACACTCTCAAACAGTTGCTGCAGTATATGAAGATAGATATAGATAGCAGCGTGTAATTCTTGAAACTTGCATGTCATTCTGACAATACCCTAGGGGATTGGGGATAAATATTTAAGTTTTTTAGGTAAAGTTATCAATATAAATCTAATACATAGGCCTAAATTCCATTTTTAACATGTTCCTCCGCAGAAAAAAAACCCAAGTACAAAGTGCTTTTTGGTATTTATATGTGCTTTCCGGTATTTTGGTTTGCTTTCCGGTATTTTGGTGCTTTCCGGTAAATGTATGCACCCCTCCTCATGCTGCTGTGTGCTCCGATCTGGATTCTTTCAGATCGACTATATGCACCCTCCATCATCCAATGCCATGAACCATGAAACATTGTTTTTATCTGCTTTTAATCTCTACTTTACTAACACTGTTTTTACTTTCAATTCTCCTAAAATCTAATATTTTTTCTTCTATCACACTTTTCTTTTTCTGGCGCGCGCAGCTGCACATAATCCTCGCGAGAGGGTGCTGCAGGATATATAGATAAATAGAACAGATCAGCCACAAGAGGTGCGCAATTCGTACCCATCGGAATACCCACAATTTGTCTAAATAACTTAGTACCGAATATAATATGAATATTGTCAAGTAGAAAGGTGAGGGCATCACACACTTTCTGACATGACCAAAGTGTATAATTCTTATGCTCTTTAGAAGTGAAAAATGCATTCCGGTTCTGATTCCCGTTCCGGTCCGTTCCGGTAAGTTTACGCACCCTGTTGCGCTTCCTTTTCCGGTGGTCTGTCGAAAAGGTACACACGAAAGAACAAAATGTCAATAAAAATCCATTAATATCTCCCAAGTATATAGTTTTCCACCATTTGAGTATCAGGCATTTATCTTGAGGAAAAGGGTGCTTTATTCTGACGACAATAGTTATTCACCTCGCTCTTTATAGGTGCCAAGTCGTGTTCTGTGGTCCCAGTCAGATTAAGAATTTCTTGCCCTCATAATTAGATGTGATAATCGAATAAAAAAATCAATCTTTCATGACATCTTAACCTCCGTAGAGGCAAATAGGCTTAGCTTACTGAGGTGACCGACTCGGTATGAGAAGATAGATAGCCTCAGGGACTAGCCTTGAGCTAGACTAACTTCAAATATCACAGGTCCTGGTGTATTAATGTCATTTGACGTATCACCAGTACTCTGATTCTCAGAGCGAGCACAGCATAGCATACACACAACTGGTGTATGAATGTCATTTGACATGTCACCAGTAACAATTCTGAACTAAATCATTCTTCAGCTGTTCTTTACATGACACTGATGATGATGCTGAAATAACAAAGATAGCACAGTGTTATTGATAAGCTTTTGCCCGAGGAGTACTGTTACTCCTTCAACCAAAGACTATAGGCGTATCGTGTGATTCTTTGAGAGTATCGGTACTCCTAAATTCAAAACTAGGGTCGTATCTTCATCTGTCATCACAGGATGGCTGCTAAGTGCACTTATATTAATTTCAGACGTGGCAATGGTCATATGTAAAATACGTTAAACACATTCTCTATCATCGTAACATACTGATATACATTTTCATGTTAATAAGCTGGCGGACAGCAAAATGAAAAATTACTTTTTCTTCTAAAGAATCTAAATCCAGCCACTGTGGTCGTATTCTTAATTTCTTTGCATGTGTTTTTGGAATTTCCCAGACACCATTGAAGGCTCGTTTTGATCAGAGTGTGCAGGCTGGTCGCAGTCTTCAGCCGTCACACAGATCATACTGTCATCAAAACGTTTCCAAACCCATGTTTTGTGTCTGCAGCGGCCTTATGTGCTGCGCGTTCAAAGGCGGGGGAAAATCTCCACTAATTGTAGCAACTGCATGCGATTAGTAAAAGGCGAGAAATTCAGCCCTCAGCAAAAATACAATAAAACGTGCGACCAGTGAAGACTGAGATCAGCAAGCGCACCTGTGAAAGCTAATCAGTCTGTCCCGGTTGCTGTGTTTGCGTTCTTTTATGATGTGATGCCAGTCATTCTGCTTAATGTTCAAAGACGCCGGCGAGACATCTTAGGGTATTTATTTAATAGGCTACTTGATAGATAGCGGTAAATAAGCATGCACTACATGCTGACCTGACCACCTGTGATTCACACTTAGATATATGAGTACCCAAGCATTACAGGTTAATCCTGGCATTGTGACTCAATAAATATAATTTTGGTCAAATGTATACGGAACACGGCGGACAAAGAGATCAGTCTGTGCAGCGGTGGTACTATCTCAGATGTGCATTGACGACCATGTTGCGAGAAAAAAATACGCCGGGATGATAAAAGTATGAAAAATAGAAGTGGAGTCAAAAGTAAACAACCACCATGATGCAATTATCAAAGGCGCCGACATACACGTGTCGGCAAACGGCAATAAACACGGTTTTTAAGCCTCCGGTTAAGAGTTTCCGCCAATGGCCAAAGGACGCGAAAAAATCAGTCATGGACGCAAATTTTCTTGCATCTGCGGACGCTAAGCAGAAAGAGCTAGCTCTAACACTGCCTGGTCGGATATATATTCGCTGTTACATTAATTATTACTTTCCTAGCCCAGTTGTTGTTGCTTCTGTTTTGTTTTTCCACAAAAGACAGAGTAATCCATTTCAACGTGAATTTCTGCGATTTGGGAGAAATACCCGCCAGAAATTTCTCATGCATTTGACTTTTTTTTCTTGGGTTTTTTCGGAGAAACTTTGTCAGGTCCTCCACAAACTTAACTTTTTATCGGCTGCGCGTCTGTTTTGATATTTAATTCCTAACTACATGACAATGTGGATCTGTAGATCTGTCGAAACCAATTTTTTTTTCTCGAAGATGACACTCCGTAGAAGTCAATGTGGTTGCCTAACAATATTCGGGGTCGTAATTTTATGCACGCTTGTCATAAAGTTACTGTTCATGCTTCAGGCGTTGTTAATAAAGTTAATAATGCGGGCGGTTTTCCCTTAGATAATAAATACCGTTATGTAATCACGCATCAATAATCAGTTTCCCAGTCATGTTGATAGCTGTCATAACTTGAGGCTGATTAAATATAAGCTCAATATATGATCGTCAAAAGGTAAGGTTGAAGTGTTTCAGCGTAATTAAAACAAATGCCATCATTCATGAATGGAAGAATTTCGAATCATTCTTGAAGATTGGAACAGTTTTTGCGCCGAAAATTACCGCAATTTCGATTGCTTTTTGTCAGGCGTCACGTTTTTTTTCCATTGCCGATACGACTGCAATGGAACGACCTTGGCGTATCGCCAATTTGACGGTCGTATTTGGTACGACTCTTTCTTCATTTCTAGGCGTATTTGCTCGATTTTAGAGTCGTATTTACGACGATACGACCCTTATCAATTTCTCTGTAGCAGCTTACAAATATAAAAGATACAGACACATCCAAACACTACGTCAACACTCAATAGACGGATCCAATGTTTTGACACGTGACCTTGTTTACTTGTCATTGCGCATGCGCAAAACTACTTTTCCTTTTGATAACGATCTTTCGTGGTTGGCAAAAAACCGCTGGTTCCATATAAACACATTGTAAATAGGTTTAATATTATGGGCATATTTTAGTTGACTGTTACAGAAAATCGACCGAATTACACTTTAAATGAATAGATAAATATATTCTAGACTTCATTCCTGCATCTTCCGCATTTTTAGTCATTCGTTTTGCGCATTTTTATTTCAAATAATACGAGACCATCCCGCCTCCTTACCTGCCTAAGTTTAACAGGTAATTATCATCAAAACATCCTCAAATATTCTAGAAACCAATAATTACTAGCTAAGACATGTATATTTTAAAAGTTTAAAGGTCAATTTTGTCGTTTCGATTCCAAACAAAATACAAGTTTACAGAAAATAACATCGCATTTACAATGGCGACAAACGGCCAAAAACGTTTTTTGCCCACCACCGGTAAGTCCGGGCAAATATTATTATTGAGTGATGACGTTGTGTTTGGATGTGTCTATAGCACTATTTGCAGGGACTTTCTTGTGGTGGGCAAAAATTTGGCTCTTTATCCAGGGCCCAAGCTAGCCCCCAAAATTAGGGAGAAGTGACTTCTCCCTCTTGGGAAAATAGGGAGAAGTTTGCTGGATCTAGGGAGAAGTGAGTGCGGCTGGATGCCAGATGACGTTCGTGTAATTAGCTCTTCTGTAAACTTAAATATATTTAGATAAAAGTGACCCAAATATTATGAAGTAAAAAAGAGAGAAGCAGTCACTTTTGTTTTATCCAAACCTTGATATAATGAATATTGTTATAAAGAGGTTTATTGGTAGTCAGTTATAAATAAGATATTCAAAGTAAATGCATAATAATTATAGATTTCACTAACATGAAATTTCTGTACAAATGTTTTTAAAAGACATTACTTAATCTATAAGAAGGAAAAAAAACAGTTGTGTAAGAATATGAAAAGTCTTTAACATAGTCTCTGCCTACCGTAAAATAGGCTCGAGCAAAAAAAAACAGTTGTGTAAAAATATGAAAGTCCTTAACATAGTCTCGGCTCGAGCTACCTGGATAGAAAACGCTGTAAATGACATAATCTTACCTAATCTTAATTGTCACTTACTGCAGTGTCAATTTTGTGCAATCAACTGAGATTAATGACTCTACACAGACACCAAGTAGCCAATACATCAAAGGATTAAAAGTGGCAGTTATCATGTGCAAATTGTTTATTCTGTGTGACCAACTGTGACCTATGACAAATCAGCTAGTTAAATCAAAGGATTATGACTTATACCTTTACTGTTGACACGAGGAAGACAGTTGAAAAAAAAATAAACATGAAATTTCACGGCGAAGTTTTGTCGCCCCAGCGGCGGAAATCGGCGAAGTGAGCACCGACAGGGCGAAGAAGTCGCTTATGTCGCCTTGTAGCTTATGCCCTGTTTATCGCCATTGTAAATGCCAAAGAGGGCACGTTTGTTTGTTTGATTTGAGGTTTAACGTCCCCATCAACACTTTAAAGGTCATTTGGAGACATTGCTTCAAATTTTGTGGGACTTTTACCCGATGTTGAGATGAAATGACATCTCAAGCCCTGTCGCCCAATGAAACCAATAAGGTTTATAAGCATGGATGGTCCGACTCGCACCGCTTTGCCTGGGCGGGCTTAGATCCTCTAAGCGGTTTACCAGTACTTGTGTGCGGATTGGATTGGATGAAAAGGTGAATCTCCTTTTAATAAACTTCCATTAAAACAACTTTGCCAGGCGCCAATCAGCCAACAGAACAGGGTTCCCACTCTCGCAAAATCTTAGTGAATCACGCAAAGAAAATAAAAATCTCGCACAATTTTTCCCGTCGGATGAAACTGCGCGCATACAAAATTGACTGGGGCGAATCGTCCAATTTTTCCAGGCGGCTGAAATCGGCGCGTCCGAAATTGACTGGGATGAATAGGCCAATGCGCTGAAATAGATTTGGGAAAACCCGCAGACTTGAATCAGGCATATGGCTTGACTAGCATGTACAGCTTCACAACAATACACAGGAAACTTTTGCCGTCTGCAAAAGGCATTCCTGCAAAATGTCACAACCCCAGTTGGTGAAATTCGGGTTTAAAACAGGGTCTACAAAAACCAATGATCGTCTTAGAAAGGCGGGAAAAAGCCACATGCTTACTGTGTCAGGAAAGAACAGCCAAATCTTTCCAATCATTAATTTACCATAGTATCGTATATTTCGGAAACTGTTTCCCGCGAATATATCATGCAATGCCATGTACGTAGTTCATACTTATAGTTTTGGAGCCACGTGAAAATTGTCGAAAATCTTATAAGTATAGATGATTCTCGCAGCCAAGGAAACCATTGTTTTACGACCGCGTCTGAATTGCCGTAAGTTGATTAAACGCGTGTTCAGTATTTGTAAACAACTCTGCCATTTAGCGGAAAATCGGCGTTTTAAACCTCGAAGGAACAAAATGGATACAATCTCAATTTATCACATTGCAATATTTTTCTTCTGTAAAGTTGCAGGTTTACATACAAGTTTGCTTTATGCCAGTTTTACAGGAAGTTTGAGATTTTTTTTCGGATTTTAGAGGCAAATGAGCAAAACGAGACACAAAGAAAAGGCTTTTGTACCGGTACAAGCGAACCATGACACGATGCTTATTTTCGGCGAACCACGATTTATCGGTATAGCGTTGCACCCCTACTAATGATCAAATTTCCAATTCATTTATTTCAAGGTCACAAATGTGAATAATGATTATTAGTGACACTGTAACAATCATAAATGTTTTTTTCACATCATGATCAGAGCTCTCGGAAACGCAGGATTCTGCGTATTTTACGCTACCTTTTTGCCATTGTACTCGTAAAATTCACTATCGCCGATTCATATGTACGCATGTTTTTATTGCGACACGCGTCCAAAATTACAGAAGCGGTAAAATCAGAAGCTTATTTAGGCCGCTTACGCAATACCAGTAAGAGATCAAATGCGGCGCCGCTTTTTGTGTTGAAAGCACACATGCCACATATTGACAGGTATTTTGGCAAGCGGTCGGTTTGCGGCACGTGTTAAAAATGATTGTACCTTTTAATCTCGCCGCGCTAATCCCTGTGTTATTACTGATTACAATTAATTAGTTTACTGATTGATGTAAGCTTGAACCATCAACGGATTGACATTAGTCGCTAAAATATCACATTTAGTTAAACCAGGGTTACGGCGAAGACGATATAATTGACAAATTACCAATGTCATGTATTTTCGCGACTACACGATCATACTTTTTATTGCTCGGTCAAAGAGTGTTTCGATGTTTACTGGTGACAAAAATGTCTGTAATTCTTCAAAATGCAATCATTTTAACAGTTACAGGAAGTCAGACTTAGTCTGCTTCCCCTACGTATTTGTCAAACTTATGAGCTAGTGTCACGTACATGTATGTCCGAATTTGAAGCACACACATGGCTGTATAGAAGGCTTCTTTTCTGATCTAGGTTTACATTATATCTGTTGTTATCCTAACACAACATGATTTTTATGATGTGGCATTTTTTGGCTAGAAGTGTGAGAATAAATCGGAGCAACTGCATGTTTTTTTTTTGTTTGTTTTTTTTGGGGGGGGGGGGAGAGCGGGTTTTACTGGGGTATACAATTATTTTCCTAATATTTCTACAAACATCAGATTGTGGCTGCTTCTTAGACACATCAGTGAAATAGTTCTAACTAGTACCCACAATCAGTTATTCATATGGATGTGCAGCCTGATAATAAGAAATTTTTGTCGATGTTCGATGCTCAATCAAGATCAGAATTCCAACTTTTTATATGGGAATCCAACTTTTTTCATGTGAATCCAACTTTTTACAAGGAAGGATTCCTGGAATCCTGTTTTCAAAATCCTAGTGAGAGCTCTGATGATCAATGGAGAAAGAATAAATAACAAAGCATTAACACAACCATTAATATTTTTATTAAATTCGAAAGCATTATGGACAAGTATACAGGTTTTCTCACACATTTCGTTTCTTTGTAAAATTTCATACCCCCCTAAATTTGATTCTTACGCCCCAGTTTTTGTACCCAGGGGGTAAGTTTACCCCCAAAAACAAAGATGGGTAGGAACACTGTGGAAGGCTCCCTTACAAAATGTTTGGAAATGGCAATATTTCGCAATGCTGAAAGGAATATTCTTCTAAATAGAATAAGTCGGACGACATTCTGAGGGGTTTTGGTAGGTACAAATCGTTTTTAAGGTAGTTAACTAGTTTACGCTGTTCTATTTTCCTTGGAACTCCTGTAAGTCTTGCTTTTCGGGTGAAAATCAATCTTGCGCGATCTCGTTCGAGAAAGCAAAAATCGCCGTTGTATAAACAATGAAGCATGGTGTCATTTTGAAGAAAGTGATGAATGAATGTAGTTATTGTTTGTTTTTGTTGATAAGGGATTCGTAGACCAATATATTGGTGGGCATGGAACAGAAATAATCCAAACTTTGCACGATTCGGTGCTTGTTTAAACAGAAGAGGTGCAAAACTGTCATTTGGTAACCGTGATCCCTTGTCAATAGATACAGTATATATCAAGCCTATCCAAACTTTTTGGTCATTTTTGGCAAAAATAATTCTGTACATACCTATCCTATGGTAAATGCGATGTTATTTTCTCTTAACGTGCATTTTGTTTGGGATAGAAATGACAAAATTGAGCTTTAACTTTCAACATAGATATGTCTTAGCTAGTATTTATTGGTTTCTAGAAGATATGAGGATGTTTTGACGATGACATTACCTGTTTAACTTATGCAAGTAACGAGGAGGGCAAACAGTGTAGGCCCTGATCAGATCAGACGCCGCATTCTGTGTTCTGTGGTATCTGATCTGGGCCTGCACTGTTTGCCAAGTACCCCTTTAGGGGGTTGCCAGTACTAAATGTTTGGCTGTGGGTCATTGTATTTACTGCCACTGAGCATCGGGGCTTGAAGAAATAGATGGGCTGCATGATGCTTCCACCCGGAGCTGAAACAGACTGCACATGAGGACTGGTACCTGCTAAGAGTATCTAAGTCTGCCCAAGCAAAGCGGTGCGAGTTGGTCCGTCCATGCTTATAAACCCTATTTGTTTCATTGGGCGACTGGGCTTGAGACGTCATTTCATCTCAATGTTGGGTAAAAGTCCCACAAAATTGGAAGCAACGTCTCCAAAATGACCTATACAGTGTTGACAGGGACGTTAAACCTCAAATCAAACAAAACTGCCACTGAGCAGTTCTAATCTCATTTTAGTTGACAAATAGAGTGTTACAGCATTTAGTACATACATAAAAAAACATGTTGTAGCTAATCTTTCATGAGGCCCTCACTATTTAGATATGTATATATAACATGACAAAAAAATACAAGAAAACATACAAAGTGATTTATTTTTCTGATACTTTAATCATGTGTTTGAGGTATAACTGTACATAATATGCTTCCTTGTGACCTCAATGAACAGCATTCTTCATTATTGGGATACCTTTCCAAAACAAAATGTAAAATATCCAATGAAGGAAGTAGTATACAAATAAAGTACACAGAGTAGTATTGTTTCTTTGACCTCCAAGCAAACACATACCTACAACCAGAAGAGTGTAACTTACTAGACTGGATGTCATTTGAGTGTGGAAAGCTATTGATACACAGTGTTGTGCCTAGGCCGCGCCATTGCACCATTCCTGCGATTTCTGCAGCAATGGCCCTCTAAAAATAAACCAGTGCGGGCCGATGGGAGCGCCGGAAAAAAAAAATCGATCCATTTCGGTCCATTAGTTACTTCTCCGTCCATTCGCAACTTATAGGGGAGATAACTGAAACGAGTCGGGTTTACCGAAGAAGTCTATTTTTTTCCGATAAATAAGCATATCGCTGACCGTGAACTATTATATAAAGCAGTCTAAAGTGTCAAGATGGCGAAGAGACAGCTGCGAATAACTCAATTTGTGGCTGTAGCCGCTAAGATTTCGAATCCCGAGGCAGCCGAGAGTATTTCCGCGACTGCATCTTCGCCCCCTAACGATGCACTACCTGAAAGTAGTGTAAATGAGTCATTGATTGAGCATGGGCTAGAACCTTGTTTCTGTCAAATGTTGCTGTTTTGATTTGTTGTTATATTTTAAATTTCTTTTTAAATCTGGATATAAAATAAGAAACACACAACATGTACAATACCGTATTCGGGCGTGTATTACCCGCAGTTTTTTTCCCTCAAATTACAGGCCCAAGTTCTGGATGCGGGTAATCCGCCCGAATTATTTTTGGACCATTTTATTTTTACTTTTTACAGCTGAAAATACGATGCATCTCATGTTATGCTCTATCCTTTTACGATTCCGGACATAAATAACGTTTAATTGTCCACTCAATTTTACTTACACATGAGTAATATAACAATCTCTATTACTAGCAAGCCCGAATTTGTGAGTATTATTCCTAAAACTTTGATTTTAAACAAAATAAACAAGCAAGTTCAATGCGAACATCAAAGTTTTCCGGCATCCAAACTGCCGCCCACAAATCACCACTAGTTTTTTTCTGCACGCGATCGGTAAATGACGTCATCGTACCCCAGCAACCCCACACGTGTCTATTGTTTTAGCTTAATGGGGCGTATCTGTCTCATAAAAAAGGTTTGGAAACGGTAAAAGTATTCTCGCTAGCAAAACAGCGCTTTCCGTAAGCTCCGTGTCAATAACCAACAACAGAATACAGATGTGTTAACACAAAGAGTTCAACTTTTCTCGCCAAGCGTCTGCTATTTGGCGCAAAAACATAACCATTCACGAGATAGCAGAATAGTCGTAGCAACTCGTCTTAGGAGCAATTAAATAATTTTCACACTGATTGCGGATTAAATTTTATGATTGGGGAATAAACACAAATTAGAGACATAACTTGACCATATTTTCACACCTTATCGACACGCACCGCAGGGTGGCAATTATATGACAGGGATTAACAATAGTGTCATAATTGAACCGTTATGAATCAATAGACAGTGTAAATCCAAATCAGACATCTGCGGCGTCTTTCTGAGGTGTCTGATCTGGGACTGCACTGTTTGCCGATGTCCCAAAAAAAGGAACATCTGCGGCGTCTTTCTGAGGCATCTGATCCGGGACTGCACTGTTTGCCGATGTCCCAAAAAAGGGCCGCGGGCATATGTGGGTTAATAAATTAATAACACTGGTGAACGGGTAAATTTTTTTCAACATTTTAATCAAAATACATGCTTTCTGGTGATACTCGCACGCACGTGCATTTTCCCGCCTTTTGAAGACGATCACGCGTTCCGTTGTGTGCTACAAAAACTGGCCAAATTCTTACTTTTTCTCACTTACGCATCCACCAAAATTTCAGCAAATGTTCCATGCGGGTAATACAACAGTATAACAGTTTTCCCCGAGATTTTGGCAACAAAAGGGGGTGCGGGTAGTACGCAAATGCGGGTAATACACACCCGAATACGGTAATTTTATTTCTGATGTCTAGTTTCAATGACAGAACAGTTATATGTCGCTTTTTGTCCGTCTTCTGTCAGTGTCCGTTAAAATTTCTAAATGCCCCCCTGAAAAGAAGACTGGGGGCCACAGGTGTCCCTTGCAATTTCAGACATAGGCACAACACTGGCCATGGTAAACAAGCCAGCTAAAGAACTCAGTCATGGTAATCAAGCCAGCTAAATAACAGTTTCAACTCAGCCATGGTAAACAAGCCAGCTCCAGAACTGTTTCAACTCAGCCATGGTAATTAAAGCTAGCTCCAAAACTGTTTAAAATCAGCCATCAGTGTTGTGCCTAGGCTGTGCCATTGCGCCATTCCCACGATTTCTGCAGCAATGGCCCTCTAAAAATAAACCAGTGCGGGCCGATGGGCGCGCCTGAAAAAAAATTCGATCCATTTCGGTCCATTAGTTACTTCTCCGTCCATTCGCAACGTATAGGGGAGATAACTGAAACGAGTCGGGTTTACCGAAGAAGTCTATTTTTTCTGATAAGCGTATCACTGACCGTGAACTATTATATAAAGCAGTCTAAAGTGTCAAGATGGCAAAGAGACAGCTGCGAATAACTCAATTTGTGGCTGTAGCGCTAAGATTTCGAATCCCCAGGCAGCCGAGAGTATTTCCGCGACTGCATCTTCGCCCCCTAACGATGCACTACCTGAAAGTAGCGTAAATGAGTCATTGATTGAGCATGGGCTAGAACCTTGTTTCTGTCAAATGTTGCTGTTTTGATTTGTTGTTATATTTTAAATTTCTTTTTAAATCTGGATATAAAATAAGAAACACACAGCATGTACAATAATTTTATTTCTGATGTCTAGTTTCAATGACAGAACAGTTATATGTCGCTTTTCGTCCGTCGTCTGTCAGTGTCCGTTAAAATTCTAAATGCCCCCCTGAAAAGAAGGCTGGGGGCCACAGGTGTCCCTTGCAATTTCAGACATAGGCACAACACTGGATACAGCACCAGCAGTAGAAGCCTCCGTGGTGCAGTGGTTACGCTACTTGCCTTGTGAACCAGGGATCGCAGGATCGATCCTAAACCAGGGATCGCAGGATCGATCCCGGGTTTAGGATCGATCCTAAACCAGGGATCGCAGGATCGATCCCGGGCTTCTCCAGACTTTCAGATGAGTCTTTTGAGATCAGCGTGAATATTCTGAGAAATCAGAAATAAATTATTGGTTTAGACTCATATTCTAGACAGGTTTTTAATTATTTGTACCCCATTTTGATTTAGATCAGTCTTTGAATCGACTGCCTATTCAAAATTCGCAAAATTGCAGTATGTTTCCTCTGGCTTTCTTTGCCGGATCGTTACAGGGTCACTGATGAGGCTTTATTAGCCGAAACTACGTAGTATGACCCATCTTCTTTCTTATGAATGTTTTCATTGCTCTTAAAGGAACTCATTTTTGATTTTTATTTAAACCGAGGTCCCATGTCCGTATGACCTCAGCTGTTGGTGGGACGTAAAACTCAAACACACAGCACTGGCAGCAAGACCATACTGGTATAAACTATAATATACACCACAACCTCATTATAGCATGGTTCATTATAACAAGGTTATGGATATAACACCGTTTCAAGATACCAAATACTGTATGTATAGATTATATAGAAAAATGTCCATAAATGGTCATTTTTCTATATTATCTATACATTTTTCTTTGGATATAAGATGGTTGGTTAACTAAAACGGTTTCTGCTTTGGACCCCATTAATAGTGTTATAAAGAGGTTTTGGTGTACATGTATTAGTCTACATGTGCAGCTGTTGATAGGCGGTATAAGGACTTATATAACCCAGTTACATTTTGATGATGGACATTGAACCCCAAGCATCACGGTATAATGGATCTACAGTGTGTATAGATAATATATATACTACTCAAAGTTTGATAGGGATCACCTTTTTAATGCAAAATAATTTTTGGATGAATAAATCAGCTGAATCCAAATTTTATACATAATGATAGAAAACGTACATATATCCTTCACAAAACCTAGTGATTGATTTTTTCAACTGGTACTGTAATCATGCGTGACAATAGCAACCGTCTTGGCACCCCCAAAATTTGCCGTAACAAGAAGGGATTTGGACAACTGATTGTTCACAAATTTCCAAAATTGTTTAGACAAACATGCCTAATAACTTGTATGGCGTCCACGCGGATCAATTACAGTACACCGCCTGCGCATGCTCTTAATCAGAGTCTGTATCCGGTTTTGTGGAATCAGCTTTCATTCAGCAACCAATGCATTTTTGAGCTCCTTTAAAGTCTTCGGATGCACAGGTCGGGCTGAAACAGCACGCTGTACCATGTCCCGCGCATGCTCAATCGGATTTAAGTCCGGTGACCGAGCAAGCCAGTCCATACGAACAATTGTCTCATGTTCCAGATAGGAATCATTGACGTTGTCACGGTTGGGACGGGCATTATCGTCCATCAGAATAAAGTCTGGGCCGAAAGCATCTGCATATGGTCTCACAATCTCACCAAGAATCTCATTACAGTGCCTCACTGCCATTAACATTCCGTTTTCAACGACGCACAAGTCAGTTTTACCGTTCACACTTATCCCAGCCCAAACCATGACTGACCCCTTTCCATAGCGATCATGCTCTGCCACATTCAAGTCATCGAATGGCTCTTTAGGCATTCGCCACACTAATTTACGTTTATAAGTGAAGTTTAGACAGAATCTGGACTCCTCAGTAAACAGTACTGGCGTCAAGTCACGAACCGTCCACCTGATGTGAGTTCTGGCAAAATCCAACAGGTCTAGCACGTGCTGTCAACAGAACATGTACAGCAGGCCTCATGGCATTAATTCCGAACTCGTGGAATCCGTTTCTGACAGTTTGTGTAGAAATTCATACTCCAGTTCCGTTCCTAAGCTCGTTATGCAAACGCGAAGCGTTCAGGAACCGTTGAGACTGAATCAACAAGAAATGGACCTGGCATTGAGTTGTAGCCCTTTCTTGACCACGTCGTGTCTGTGTGAAGGATTTCCGTGGGTAAGACACCGACTCCACATTCGGGAAACCACGCTCTGAGACACATTCAGAATCCCAGCAACACGACGTTGAGATTCAAACATTCCGACGCCACGATTCATTTCTTCAGAGCTCAGACGGTTTCTTAATTGTCCCCTAGGCATTTTAGTGTTTCACAAATCAAATGAAGTCCTTTTTATGCTTGGTAAAGGAACACTGACAAGTTTCATTGGTCTGCTGGAAAGCAGTGCTAGGCAAGATTTTGGGGGTGCATGAATTCATTTGCGAAGTGTGAGAAGTGTGCACTTTTATGATTACTGAACTGCACATGAGTTTCCGCTTAAGATATTTATCAATATACTGATTATAAATTCTGTCAAGAAATTTTAAATTTTCAGTGCAAAATTTGGTATATAAAAAGTGATCTCTATCAAACTTTGAGTACAATGTAGTATATTTGTTATGCCCCCAACTTTAAAAAAGTTGGGGGGCATATTGCTTCTGGCTTGTCCGTCCGTTCGTCCGTTAGTCCGTTCGTACGCCACGCTTTCTTGTGCATAGCATATCTTTAGAACCGTGTATGCTAGTGTTTTGAAATTTCATATATGGGTTCCTCATGAAAAAATAGTTGACCCGTATTTTTTTTCTTGTCCAAATTATCTCCCCTTCTTGAATTATTTCCCCTTTAATTAAATAACATAGAATTCTCGTTAGCAAGATATCTCAAAAAGTATTTGAGCTACAGCCTTGATATTTGGTATAGTGATTGGGACTAAGGAGGAGATTACCTGATTAAATTTTCAACCAATTCTATAAAATTTTGTTAGAGTTATGGCCCTTTGTAATTTTTTGCCACTCAATTGTGTTGCTTTCTGGTGCATAGCATATCTTTAGTGTTTTGAAATTTCATATATGAGTTCCTCATGAAAAAATAGTTGACCCGTATTTTTTTTCTTGTCCAAATTATCTCCCCTTCTTGAATTATTTCCCCTTTAATTAAAAAACATAGAATTCTCGTTAAGAGTTTCATTGATGATACTTGGTACATGCTTGGAACTAGGAGTGAAATTTTTATGCAGGCATCCATGTTTATAGCCCCGCTTTGAAAAAGTGGGGCTATATTGGATTTGCCATGTCCTTCTGTCATTCCGTGATTCCGTTAATTTGTGTTGGCTCCATAACTTTGTATCTGCTTAACATATTTTCATGAAACTTCACACAAATGTTAAACACCATAAGACAATGTGCAGAGCGAAGGAATTATAACTGTGGATTGCCTACTTTTGGAGTTATTGCCCTTTGAACATTTTCCGTAATTCCGTAATTCCGTGATTCCGTTAATTTGTGTTGGCTCCATAACTTTGTATCTGCTTAACATATTTTCATGAAACTTCACACAAATGTTAAACACCATAAGACAATGTGCAGAGCAAAGGAATTATAACTATGGATTGCCTACTTTTGGAGTTATTTAAGAAATGAAATTTATTTTTCTGCAGTTCATGGAAGTATGAACGCAGTGGGTCGCGTACAAAGTAAATGAACCCCGAAGGGGTTCATGTAAACTTTGCTAGCGACCCACTGTCGTTCATACTTTCATGAAAAGCAGAAAAATTAAGTTTATTTTTTATATTTACATTATTTGTCCCACATCACTGTGCGAAAAAATGCTTGTAGGGCGAACTTTTAAAGCTGAAAAACATTTGCACGCTGGTTTTCTACAAAGAGCGGAGCAGCGTTGACGTCATCAACGCCCGTAGAGAACAATGTTTTAAAATGACGTCACTTAACGTCACTAAAAATCATGTGATTCGATGCGTTCATTGAAATATGAACGCAATTGTTTTCTATAGGTTTACACTAGACTTTACACTGGAAATGTAAATATTGCCCTTTGAACATTGAAAAATGGCAATTTTAATTGTGTCCGCTTCATAACTCGAAAACCGTTTGAGATATTTTTAGGAAACTTCACACAAATGTTAAGCACTATGAGACGATGTGCAGAGCGCAGGAACCATAACTCTGCATTGCTTATTTTTGGAGTTATTGCCCTTTGAACATTGAAAAATGGCAATTTTAACAGTGTCCGCTTCATAACTCGAAAACTGTTTGAGATAATTTCATGAAACTTCACACAAATGTTAAGCACTATGAGACAATGTGCAGAGCGCAAGAACCATAACTCTGGTTTTCGTATTTTCTGTGTGTCTGTCTGTGTGTCTGTCTGTGTCTGTTAACAATTTTCGTGTCCGCTCCATAACTTTAAAACCCATTCACATATTTTCATGAAACTTCACACAAACATTAAACACCATGAGATGGTGTGCAGAGTGCAGGAACCATAACTCTGGATTGCCTAATTTTTGAGTTATTTCCCTTTGAATATTGAAAAATATCAATTTTAGCCGTCTTTGCTCGATAACTCAAAAACGTTTGAGATAATTTTATGAAACTTCACACAAATGTAAAGCACCATATTACGGGTGCAGAGCGCAGGAACCCACACTCTGGATTGTCTACTTTTTCAGTTATAGGCTTTTGAATATTAAAAAATGGCAATTTTAACTATGTCCGCTCCATAACCGTTTCTGATATTTTCATGAAACTTCAAATAAATGAAAAGCACCTTGAGATGATGTGCAGAGTGCAGGAACCATAACTCTGGTTTGCCTACTTTAGGAGTTATTGCCCTTTGAACATTTAAAAAGGCAATTTTGACTGTGTCGGCTCCATAACTCACAAACCATTTGAGATATTTTCATGACACTTCACACAAGTGTAAAGCACCATGAGACAATGTGCAGAGCGCAGGAACCCTGACTCTGATTTGCCTACTTTAGGAGTTATTACCCTTTGAACATTGAAAAATGAAGATGAAATTTAGTATAAACATGGACATTCTGGTAATGTATCATGCTCATTGAAATGAGGGACAAGGGCTCACAACTCTTAGAGTTTTTCCAGATAATGTAAAATTTTCAACAGTTATTTCTTGTTCATAACTGTTTTCTCTGCAGCTTAAATAACTTTCTTCTCTGACAGCGCTGAAGCGGGGCTATAGTCAGATCCTCTGACAGCTCTAGTTGACCTTGACCTAGATTTCATGGTTTGGTGACTTTGCGCCTCCACAGGCGCGACATAGCCTTCGGGGGAATTCTTGTTGTATGTTTTTGAGTCTTTAACAATATTTGTTGAATATTTTGCCATCTAAGGACAAGCAAAGGTTGGGGGCATTGTGTTTTACAAACACCATTTCTAGTTTTGATTTGTTTCCAGCAGACATGAAGACCATTTTGAACAGTCAGATTGTGAAGATCCCTTCTGGGGGTAAGTGTACCAGTATAGACGGATCCAATGTTTTGACATGTGTCTTTGTTTACATTTCATTGCGCATGCGCCAACTACCTCCGCTGTGTAGTGCCTCTTTTATCTGGTGGGCAAAACATGAGTGTTTCCGTATACATGCAGTGTGAATGAGATTTTCAAATATTTATTGTGTAATTAAACTCATTTCTTCTTCCTAAAATTAATTAATCCATAACATTTTGTGTTTTAAGTATTAAATGATATAGATCCATTATTTTCTGACATTTTTTCGCTCATTTTTTTGCCTATAAAACGTTTTAAAACAACCAACCATCATGACAAAATGTAGTCAATGCGCCTTGTTAACAAACAGAAATAAGATTAAAGCAGGTATATTTTCCGTCTAAATTTGTACGAAAAAAAAGCAGTTGAATGATTTGTGGCAAACAATTTTTACAGGATGACTATTTAGTTAACAATAGTAATTTTAATACAGAAAATAATTTGTGCTACAACAACAGTAGAGTATGGAACTGGAACTTGTTTTGCCCACTAGAGAAAACAAGGCTAATGATCATTTATGGTTTACCTTGTGTGATGTAGACTTTGACCGAAACTAGTCTGGTCCAGAAAACATGTACACTCCATATTTTCCAGTTCTTTGGTGTATTCATTGCTTCCAAAGGATAACGCTTTCTAGAACATATTTGACGTCACTACAGCTGTTGTCTGGGAATATGTGGCGGCCGTAAAACGTCTTCCTGCCCCACATCATAGTGTAGTTTATATTTTCTTGTCCTTTGGGATCATTGTTTCCGTTGTGAAATTTTGAAAAGTATCTGAGGGTCACTGATGAGGCCTAAATGGCTGAAACTAACTAGTCTGGCCCAGAAAACATGTACACTCCTTATTTTCCAGTTCTGTGGTGTATTCATTGCTTCCAAAGGATAACCCTTTCTAGAACATATTTGTATGTGTATATATGATAGCTTTTTCTGGGCCAAAGGCTACATGGGAGCTTATAGTATAGTTTTCCTTCCATCACCACCTTTGATATCATCATTTATATATCTGCAACCTGCAGGCTGATCTCGCAGGGTTCACATGTGAAGGCTTGAAAAGTACTTGAATATGAAGGGCTGTCTTGAAAAGTGCTAAAAAATAAATTTGTCTTGCTGGGATACAGACTAAGCGCTTTAGGCGCCCAGACTGCCATAAATCTAAATTTAACATTTATTCAAAACTCAGGCGCCCAGGCAAAAATTTAGGCACCTTGGGCGACTTGGCACCTGTTAGTCTGTATCCCTGTCTTGAAAAGTTCTTGAGAACTGTCCATATGATAGACCTTGAAAAGTACTTGAATTTGACATTTTATTTTATTCTTATCAACCTTTAGTCTCCCAGATAATCGAAAGTAAAGATTCTAGAAGAAAATCAGCAAGTTTTGAGCCATCACAGATATGCCAGAACACCATGATATAAAAGGTTAAATGTGCTTGGTGAGAACAGACTGGATGTGAATATTTCATACTTTGATTTTTGGATTGTCTCCCTTGCAGACTGGTTTTTGTTTGTTTGATTTGAGGTTTAACGTCCCCGTCAACACTGTAAAGGTCATTTTGGAGACATGGCTTCCAATTTTGTGGGACTTTTAACCAACATTGAGATGAAATGACATCTCAAGCCCTGTCACCCAATGAAACCAATAGGGTTTATTAGCATGGACGGTCTGCCACCTTGCAGACTGGTACCAGTTGATTAAAAAAAAATATTGGCAAAACAAAATAAATCAATTTCAATAACCAGACTAAGCAATGCAAAAATAGTGTCTCAAGTTATATTGAGGAGCCTGGAGTCTTTTTTTATTGCAATTGGTAAATGTGTTTTCAGCAGCGGTGGCGAACACAAATTATCTACTATTTATTCCTGAATTGTTCCCAGATACAGCCTTCATATCTGGTATGTTTGGTTTCATTTGGTGACAGGGCTTGAGATGTCATTTCATCTCATTGTCGGGTAAAAGTCCCACAAAATTGGAAGCAACGTCTCCAAAATGACCTATATAGTGTTGACAGGACGTTGAACCTCTAATCAAACAAAAACATATCTGGTGACTAGGTTCATTTGGACTAGGGCTTCCAACCCATACACAAAATTGACCTGTTACCTTGACCTGTGACCTACTTTATAACTTTGAACCATTTGAGATAGAGCCTTCATATTTTGCATGTAGTTTCCTTGTGACCATACTTAAATGTTGACAGTGACCTGTAACCTACTTTATTATATCTTTTAAGCCATTTGAGACTGGAAGTATAAAAAGTAGAAGTAAAACAAAGATCAGGAATCGATACAATTAACTTACTCCACCCATCAAAGACACCCATAAAAACTGGCAATTTAAAAACTGAGTTGGAACACTGTTGGGTGTCCACACTTTGTCTAGTTACCGACATAACTCCAGTTAAGGTGGATAATATTAATGAGGGCAATTAACCCTTATCTTGCTGTTCACGACAACCCCTATCTTTGCAAATAGTGTAGATCCAGATCAGATGGCTTCTGAAAAAGCCATCTGATCAGGATCTACACTGTTTGGCATTCAGTTTATGAATTTGTAGCAATAAATTACATTAAGTAATTTGATTGGTGGATAGACAGAAGTGGGTGTGGCTTAAATGAATATTCAGCAAGATAAGGGTTAAGAGATGATTTTCCTTATTCTTCAGGCCTCATATTTTTCAGGCATTTGCAGGATTTCAGGCTTTTAGAGCTCGATTTTTTCTTGATTTCAGGCCTTGATATTTAATTTTTTTCTCCTTTATTCTGTTAAAAATGACTATTTAATCCTTATCCTGCTGAATAAATTTATCTAGCTATGCCCATTTCTGACTCAGCAAAGCAAATTACTTGATATAATGTATTCATCAGTTCACAAACTACATTGCAAACAGTGTAGATCCTGATCAGAAGGCTTCTTCAGAAGCCATCTGATCTGGATCTACACTGTTTGCAAAGATAACGGGATAACGGTTATCTTGTTGAGGAGGTTAAGAGTTAAGGCGGCAAAATCGGGCCTTTCAGGCAGGGAAGAGCAAGGCCAGTATGAGGCCTTACTCTTGTAAGAAACATGAATATGTTACGGTCTTATATGTACTTGTTAGAATCGACTCATTGAGGCAATTCTAACAAGTGCCCATAGAATATATATTAGCCCTTGTCCTGCTGAGCCCGGATATGCCTTATTTTCCAAACAATGAAGATCCAGATCAGATGGCTTCTGACGAAGCCATCTGATCAGGATCTACATTGTTTGCCATTCAGATTGTGAATTTGTTGTAATAATTTGCATCAAGTAATCTGATTGGTTGATAATCGGTAGTGGGTGTGGCATATATGAATATTCAGCAGGTCAAGGGTTAGTGTAGAAATAAGAATAATCATCCCCAAATAATCCTTATTTTTGTTTTGTTTGATTTGAGTTTTAACGTCCCAGTCAACACTGTAAAGGTCATTTTGGAGACGTTGCTACCAATGTTGTGGGACTTTTACCCGACATTGAGATGAAATGACATCTCAAGCCCTGTCGCCCAATGAAACCAATAGGGTTTATTAGCATGGACGGTCCGCCTCGCACCGCGGTTCCTGGACAGGCTTAGATCCCCTAAGGGGTTTACCAGTACTAGTGTGCGGGCCGGATTCAGCTCTGCGTGGAAGCATCATGCAGCCCATATATTTCTTCAAGCCCCTATGGGCGGGGGCGCCAAATAATCCTTATTACTTTTACTCATTTGGAGAGCTCTATGTACATGTATATGTACTGCTGTAAAATTCCTAAAAATTCGGACACCTTGAGAACTTGTAATTCTCCAAAACCTTCAACAAAATTGTTTCACGATCCAACTTAAGGAGTCCAAATGCACCAGATGGAATGGCAAACAGTGTAGACCCTGATCAGGCTGCAGTCTGGCCTGGGTCTGCACTGTTTGCTTAGGCCTATCAGAGGTGTAAAATTTCCCTCAAACTTACTTGCCCTTATCGTCTAAACTTTTCATTTAGGTGCTAAAAATGAAGAAAAAGTATGGTCAGTTTTGAAAACCTTACTCGCCCTGCCTTAAAACTTACTCGCAAATGCGAGCGGGCGAGTGGAATTTTACACCCCTGCCTATCTGACCCAATACGAAGGATCATTATCACTGAAAGAATGAGATGAAAATGCCTTTTGATGAATATTTTTTGCTAGAACAGTTCAAAGTGTTATTAGATCATTTTCAGTCATTTAGAACATCACTCATTTGTGTACCATTTGTTTTTACTTGAGCAGGCTTCTCATTAGTAGGAGAGGGGATGCTGTTCCAAGACAGCTTTCTGCCCTTTTGAATTTATCTACTAGGTGCAATCTACTTCAGAATTTTAGCTGGCTACTGAAAAGGTTGACTCGAGTCAGTAAACGAAAGAGTAGTCTGTTGATTGTCTACAAAAAATTAAAGATATAGTTTAAGGGATGGGAACACCTGGCAGATTTTTCCACCATTTTTCAAAGGGAAACAACTTTCTGGACTTCCTGTTCGCTTTTCTATAAACCCTGTCCCACTGAAAAAGGGGTCTACTCTTAAAGGAAAGAATTTGCTCCTGAGGAGTTTAAGAGTTGATCCCTATTGACGTGGGAGACAAAAATACATTTGCAGGAGTTGCCTCCCCTGATGTTCCCATTCCCCTTAAATAATGAGAATTTTTCCTTCAGAGAATGGAACACCTGTTAGAATTTTCTGTCATTTTCTCCAGGATTGAAGGAAACGACTTCCATAACTTGCATTTATGATAGGACGTCGGTTCTGAGAATGTAATAACGTCATGTAATAAATTTGATAATCCACTAGTGGATTAAATGTGCAAATTATCTAGATACGCCCCGTAACGTTACATGTGCGACGTCCTTAAAGACGTCGAATATATTAATGGCGGAATACTGACATATTTAATAAACAGTCGTGAATAAAATTTGTTTTAAGTGCCATATGATAAATAGAATCTTGCATTCGTGCTCATGCAAAGCCTCACATTTTATCCCTTTTCCTCAACTCGTTTAATAAATTCAATAATACTTGAACACTCATGTATCCTCTATATATTTTATATTTGCTTGCCTTAACACAAAGCCTTTGAAAAAAAATTAACAATAGCAGATGCTTTCCATTAGTGCATACACAAAACTCATATCCCTTTTTTAGCTCACCAGAGCCGAAGGCTCCGGGGGAGCTTATAGGATAGGCAGTTGTCCGGCGTCGTCGTCGTTGTCGTCGTTGTCGTTGTCGTCGTCGTCGTCTGACGTCAACACTTTCAAACATCTTCTTCTCTGAAGCCACTGGACCGATTCAGCCCAAATTTTATCTGTAGCATCCTTGGGCAGGGGGATTGAAAGTTTGTGTTTTTTATGAAAATCGGCCCATTAGTTTGGTTGCTATGGCAACTTAGAGTTTCCATAGACTTATAATGGGGAAAATTGAAAAATGGCATTTACTGTCAAGTCATTGCAGATATTTGGACAAAACTTTTATAGAAATGTTTCTTGAGTAAAATTCTTTCAGCCATATCGTCCCCTGAGCGCAATACTATGGTAACTCAATTTTTGCCAAAAAAGTTTTTTCGGGTAAAAATTTCGCTGAAACGTTCACACATCTTCTCACAAAATATTAGAACAAAGATCTGTATAGTTTTGGAGATATTTGGAAATTGTGTTTTTTGTCAATTTTTTGGCTGAGCGCAATACTATAGTAACTTTACTTACCATAGTATTGCACTCACAAGATAAAGGTTACTTACTGTAATGTAACTGAGTGCAATACTGTTGTAACTCCACTTACCATAGTATTGCGCTCACAATGTACAAAGTACCGATTGTATTCAAACTGAGCGCAATACTATGGTAAGTGCAGTTACAACAGTATTGCGCTCACAAGGTATATGATGATCACTGTTAAAACACTGAGCGCAAAGTAGGGTATTTTAAATTTGTGCCAGTTCAGTAAAACAAAAGATGAAAATGTCTTAACAAAGACGGAGTGTTGTGTAAATGATATGTTCTGAAGTATTTTGTAGCTTTTTGTCAATTCAATGACTGCTCCCTTTTCGACCTTGACATTCAAGAGTTTGTTGGAGGCAAATTTTGAAGACAGATTTTCAAAACAAAATATTGGTAAGTATAACTTTAAGTGTTACATTTTGTTGACTAAATAATCTCTAAAATATATGTACAGATATCTCTTATTGTAAAATCAGAATAAATTGCTCTAAATTTTTTAAATGGATCTATTCAAAAATGAAATCACACATGCTAGTTTTTGGTAGGGAGTAATCATTTTCTTGGTTGAGTTGTGAAAGCCAAGAAATTGAAAAAAAATATATATATATTTATTCGCAGTTATTATTAAATATACAAATTCCTATCCTTATTAGTTGAAGTTGAAGTAGCATTTTATTGTTTAGTATTATTTAAAAATGAAAATTAATTATTACTGTTACAGTAGAACTTTGATGGTTCGAAAACCGATGGTATGTTTACCATGGATGAGTCAAACTCGTTTTTGAGTCCCTAGAGAATTCCTCTACATAAGAAATAGTGATGGATAATTAAGGAGATTTTCGACTTTTATTTTGCAAATATATGCTGTGTGTACTCATTAGAATTGCCTCTTCAAGGCAATTCTAATGAGTACACACAGCATAAATTTGTATTATAGAACACCAAAAAGATGTCCCAAAATTAACCCTGTTATGCCTCCTGGCAGTAACCCTCATTGGCTCTAACTACCCCTGTCTCAAACTGATTTTCATGGTCCCAAAAGTGTTCTAGCTATTGAAGTTTGACTGTATTACAAAATAGTATTACTCTGCACACACAGAAGACTCATAATGAGCCATCTCAGCGGATCGGATCTACACTGTTTGCCAACTTGTTAATGCATTGTATGCGGGAAACCCCTAAAGGGGTACGTTGGCAAATAGTCAAAGAATGCGGCATCTGTTCAGGGCCTGCACTATTTGCTAATTTTTTTTTTGTGGCATCTGATTAGGGCCTGCACTATTTGCTAATAAAATTTTATGTCAAAAATAGATTAAAATGGAAAAGAGGCCTGAAACCACTTATATGACAAATGGACTTGTCAAATATACAGCAATAGAAGAGTCCATTAGCATACAATGGGTCTGACTGAGTTCCAAACTTAAAAAAAAAAAATTGGCACATCCAAATTACAAGTTGGAATAGTCCTCTTTAGAAACCCTGGGGTGAAAGAATTAATGCTCTTTTGGCTACATGTCTAAAAAGTAGACCCAGATCAGGTTCCGATCAGGCATTAATTTCTTTTTTAATAGTTTAGAAATGCTGTTTGACACCATTTAATCCTTATTCTGCTGTACACCACAATCCCTACCTATGCAAACATTGTAGATCCAGATTAGATGTTTTATCATGATCTTATTCATTGAGTCATTCAGTTTGCACATTTGAATGAATAAATTACAGCAAGTAATTTGATTAGATGAAATGTAAATGGGTGTGGCTAAATTAATTTATGCAGCTGGATAAGGGTTAAATATGAAGTTAGATAAAAAGAGATATGATGCCCAACTATGTTTTGGCCTTATTGTTTGACCTGTAATATGTAGCCCCTTCTTCCCTCCCACAAAGATATCAAACTTTAGAAAAATAAGATCTTGAGTTTCACAAATTATATTGATACAGATGACTCTCATTATTCCAAACTTTAGCAGCATCCGTGGTGCAGTGGTTACGCTACTAGCCTTGTAAACCAGGGATCGCAGGATCGATCCCGGGCTTCTCCAGACTTTCGGATGAGTCTTTAAACCGAGGTCCCGTCTCCGTATGACCTTAGCTGTTGGTGGGACGTAAAACTAAAACTCACTCACTCACTTATTCCAAACTTAAAGGAAATAGAAGTTTTGGTTTGAGATAACAGTACTCTGAAATAAAAGGAGATGAAATCTGAAAAAAACACAATAGCAAAAACCCAAAATAGTAACACACATCATTGCCCAGAATAAAGTAGTTCAAGATTCAAGGACTGCTGAAAAAATCTGAAACCTGAGTGAAAAAAACTGACAACCCTATCACCACTTCCAAAAAAGACATTTTTTTCAACTTTCAGACAAAAACAAGTAACAACACAAAACACATTAAAACCAAATAATCTGAAATCTGTCAAAAATCTGAAAAGTCTCATGCCTGAGATAATTTTGTTTGATTTTAAGTTTAATGTCCCTGTCAACACTGTAGAGGTCATTTTGGAGACGTTGCTTCCAATTTTGTGGGACTTTTACACGACATAGAGATGAAAGGACATCTCAAGCCCTGTCGCCCAATGAAACCAAAAGGGTTTACAAGCATGGACCCACCTTCTCGCACCGCTTTGCCTGGGCAGGCTTAGATCCTCTAAGCAGTTTACCAGTACTCGTGTGCGGGTTGGTTTCAGCTCTGCGTGGAAGCATCATGCAGCCCATATATTTCTTAAAGCCCCGATGGGCTGGGGCTAGCCTGAGATAAGAGTCAGTTGTATGTTATACCACATAGTGTCAAGAAACCCAGTACAAAATGAAGACTAAATGGACATATTGATCTCGCGTTTCTCCCCCTGAACTGCTGGGTGAGAAGGCATCCTGTATCTATTGTCACCAGGGCATTAAACTGATATTGGCTTACAATTGGGAAGGGCCTACTGACCTTGCTGCCGGTATAGGTCGAGGGGAATGATTTTTCATTGTTCTGTTTCTTCATTTTCTTTCATTTTCCTCCTTTCCCCTCTCCCTCTTTTATCTCTTTAACTATTCCTTGTTTCTCGTCTCACTTGCTATGGGAGATGGGAGATGACACAAAATGACCCACAAATGTTGACATGTTAACCCATTTTACCAAAAATTAATGGAATCTTCCTCCTTACATATAGAAGTAGTCCACTGCAAAATTTAGGGGTTATTTAGGTATGTTTTCTTAAAAAATTGTTTGGGAAATGGCTAACATTCAGGGGGTCTGATCTGGGCCTGCACTGTTTGCCAATTGGTAACAAAAAACAGTTCAACCCCTACACAATCAGTCAATCTCCCTTATTATAGTGACATGCTTGGTGGTTCCTATTAAAAGGTATGAACATTTGGAGAAATTCAAGAAGGCATAAATGTTACTGCCATCATATTATGGAACTTAACCCTTATCCTGCCGAATAATTGAAATTCAACAATCATCCAATCAGATAACATGATATTATGTTTTCGTTCAAATTAAAAAAAAAACTGAATGATATACATGTGTAGTGTAGATCCTGATCAGATGGCTTATCTGATGTGTACCTACACTGTTTGCAAAGGTAGGGGTTGCCGTGAACAGCAGGATAAGGATTAAAAGGATTTCAATAACCCTAATACATGTTTTGTTTTTTAGAAGTTTATCCCTGTAAAAATTAACCTTTAAGCACTAAGCAAAATTCTCGAGCAGATGACATAGTAAATAATTCTACCACTTTCCTTAAAATAATAATGCTTGAATCATCTGCCTTCATATGAAATGTCAAACCTTATTTTTGAAAAAAAAAAAAAATTCAATCTTAACCCTTATTCTGCTGTTCATGACAAACTCTGCAGTTAAACCTCAAATCAATAAACCTCAAATCAAACAAACAAAACAAACAGTGTAGATCCAGATCAGATGGCTTCCAAAGCCATCTGATCAGGAACAATACTGTTTGTCATACAGTTTGTGAATTGAATGAATGCAGTATTTCAAGAAATTTGAATGGTTGATAGATAGTCAGCAATGAGTGTTTATTCAGCAGGATAAGGTTGAAATGTCATTTGTTATAGTGATGAGGGGTATTTTGTTTAAGATTTTTGAACACTATAAAACAATGGCAAACTTATGCAAACAACTCATTTTTATATTATTAAGAAATATTACTGCAACATATGCTTCTTTGCAATACTGGTTGGGTCCTAAGCAGAAGACATTTTTTCAACCCATGTTATATCCTAACAAAGAATGTAAATATATAGAAAAATGACAACTTCATTTTGTTTGTATTGTCTATATATCCAACCAGTACAGATATCTCTGCATACAGTGTAGACCTAAGATGAGACAGCTTATAACAAGCCGCTTCATCAGGATTACACTGTTTGCCAATCTACTTATGATTTTGACTACATGGCTCGCTCATGCCACACGGCGTCACATTATGCAACAGAAGGTCAAATGCGGAGGTTTTTCTATAGTTACTCTGGTTTTGCCTACCTTTGATTAATAATTGGCTTGATTTGATTGATTGATTTGGGATTTAATGTTCCTGTCAACACTCTATAGGTCATTTTGGAGACCTTGCTTCCAATTCTGTGGGACTTTTACCCGACATTGAGATGACATCTCAAGCCCTGTCACCCAATTAAACCAATAGGGTTTATAAGCATGGATGGTCTGGCTAGCACCACTTTGCCTGGGCAGTCTTAGATTCTCTAAGCGGTTTGTTTACCAGTACTCGTGTGCGGTCGATGGAAGCATCATGCAGCCCATCTATTTCTTCAGCCCCAGATGAATTGGCTTGAAATATTGTGAAAAAATCGTGAAAGGATGTAAAACCAGAAAAAATAGCCATTTTTTAGGACTTTTGACAATGACCTCATCAAAAGTATTTTTCTTTTTTCAGGAAGAAGATGGTAGTTATCGGGGACAGACATCAGGCCGATGTCTGCTTTAAGGGAAGTGGCACTCAGTGCTCAGTTAATGTGCTGGTGGCCTTGGTAACAGCCTATGTCAAGTCACCTGAAGAATGGGATTCTGGGACAGTAAATGAAATTTTACAAAAAGGAGATGACCTCCATTCTGTGCTGCTAAAACCTGGCCAGTCACCCTATTTTCTTGTTGATGAACTACCAAAAACATATGAGCACTGTCAAATAGAATTCAGTCAGCCTATCACTGGGGCAGTATTCAAAAATGATGTATGTACAGAAGATCCATATTATAATTTAGATGCTATCTTAGATGTTGGCAAGACAAATACATTTGCTTTTCTCACAATCGGAGCAGCCTCACCGTCTTATACTATGGGACTTATACTTAGAAGTGAGAAGAGTTGGGTATTTGACCCTCACAGCAGAGGACCAGATGGTATGTGTGTTCCAAATGGCACAGCTGTGTTAACTGAACATAGAAATGAATTCCTTGTGGAATTCATTAAAAAGTTGTCCTTATCATTAAACATGGATCAAAGCTGTCCATTTGAGATGACTTTAGCTAAAATACAATCAAATGAATCAGACTGTGAGAGTTCATTCAGTGGGTTCGAAGATGAAGAGATTCAAAGTGCAGTGCAACAAGCGATGTCTTACTTGCAATCAGGTGATAGTGACGTTGATAAAAATGAATGCAGTTCAGGGGACTCCTGTTCCAGCTCTGATGATGTTCCACTAGTTAACCTTAAGACTCACAACAGACTGCCTGTTGTAGGTTTGAAGAGCACAGTGCCATCAGTCACAGATTCTGAGTTCAGCCCAGATGATGACATTCCTTTGGCCCAAACTGTCTTTCAGTCTGATAGTAGATACAAAGGCTCTAACTGCACACCATCAGATGAAAGAAAGATTGGACATGGCATATCATCATCTGAGTTGTCTCCTAGAGGGCATGATAAAGAAAATGTTAAACTGTTGAAGCAAAAGAAAATAAAACAGAGAAAGAAACATTTAAAGCCATCTATTAGAAATGGTAACAAATACAAAGGCAACCAGCTAAAGTTTCACAATATGCCATTTGCAGAATTAGCATATAGTTCAGATGATGACATTCCTCTGGCTCAAACTTGCCTTTTTCCTGACATAGAGAGCAGTGGCTCAGAATATCAGTTTACAAAACTGGAAAAAAAGAAGCTTGACCAAGGTTTATCAACATCTGAACTGTCTACTACTGATTTTTCTGACAGTATTAAACAAAGCAAACACACAAAGAAAAATAAGAAAAAAACAAAAAAGGTACCTAGAAATAAAAGGTCTTCATGTAAAATGCCACAACAAAAAAATGTACAGCCATTTGCGCATAGTAATTCTACCAAAGTAAACATTCCCAAAGATCATGATTATTGTGCCCAAAGCATTTTTGAGCCCTTGCCAAATAAGCACGACAGTAATAATGAAATAAAAAAAAATGTTAGTCAACCCACTAGCCTACTTGTGGATGGTACATTTGACTGTCCTGACAGTAGCCAATACCTCACAGAGGTAAGTAATGGAATTGATGAAAGTCAAGAATATGACATTGTGGTCACTGAACAGGACATGAAAAGTGACATATTGACAGGAATAGAAGACCCGATGGTAAGAGGGGAGAGGATTTTAATATTAACACAGAAGAACAGGGCATGTGTCCGACTGACGTAGATGAGAATGATCATGGAGTGATTTTTACAGGTAATGAGTATGGCATATTAACAACTGATGAGGAGGGAGTAGTTGTTGAAAATGTTCATTTTATTGATGAATGTGGCAACCAACTTTTTTTTCAACAGGCAGATGAAGAGGAAGAGATTTTACAGGTTAACATTTATACTGAGAGCGATAGTTTTCGAAATGAAGAGTATGAATGTGGAGAAGAGAGAACTGAAGAAGAGAATTTTGAAAGTAACAAGTATGAGTGTGAAGGAGAGAGAGGTGAAGCAGAAAAGGAAAATTATGGTATGAAAACAGTGGAAATAAGAGAAGGTAGAGCAGCTGAGCAAGACAATCAGGTAAGAGGAAGAAAGAGAACTAGAAATCCAAGCTCTTGGTCAAGAAATATAAGGAAGAAATTGCGTAACTTAGGGCATCAGTATACAAACGTAAATGGTAAGGTAAGAAAACAAAGAAAGGTGGGGACTGGTTGTGGTGAGAAATGTAGGTTTAAATGTAAACAGAATTTTAGTGAAGAGGAAAGAGAGACCATATTTCATTCCTTTTGGGCTACAGGTGACGTTACACGTCAGAGAGATTTCATTATAAAGAACTCCGCTACAAAAGACCCTTGTCAGAAAACCCCCGCCAAATCACCCAGAGGTAAAACTCTAATTTATAAATTGAATGGCATTAGAGTATGTAAAACATTTTTTGTGTCAACATTGGACATCAGTGATCAGGTCATTTACACAGCACATAAAAAGTCTATTCCTAATTCAGCAGGTATTTCGTCGTCAGATAAAAGAGGGAAACATAGCAACAGAGTCAAAACAACTGAAAAAGAACTGAATAGAATACGTAAACACATTGAATCTTTTCCAAAAATGGAAAGCCACTACTGCCGTAGACAGTCCAAAAAAGAATATCTTGCATCAAATCTATCTCTAACTAAAATGTACCACTTATTTCAAAGCCAATGCCAGGAACAAAACCAGTCTCCTCCCTCATTCTATATTTATAGGCGGGTGTTCAATACTGAATACAATCTGTCCTTCTACCGTCCCAAAAAAGATCAGTGTGATCAGTGCACTTCCTATAGAAATTCTACTGAGCATCAGAAAAATGAAATGAAAGCTGATTATGACAACCATATTAAGAACAAAGTTCTTGCCAGAGAAAATAAACAAATTGACAAAGACAAAACAAAAAGTGGCAATGAGGACTTAGTAGTAGCTTGCTTTGACTTAGAGCAGATCTTAATGACCCCAAGCACTTTTGAATCTATAGCTTACTATAAGAGGAAATTAAACAGTTTTAATTTCACAATGTACAATCTTGGGACAGGTGATGGCCACTGTTACATCTGGCATGAGAGCATTGCAGGAAGAGGAGCATGTGAGATTGCTTCATGTGTTTTTGATTACATGAAAGAAATGCATAAAAATGGGAAAAGAAACTTCATTTTTTACTCTGATAACTGCAGTGCACAAAATAAAAATACCTATTATGTAACAATGTTGTGGTATGCTCTCCAAAAGTTTTCCCTGGAATCAATACAACACAAATATTTAGAAAAAGGACATACCCAAAATGAAAATGACAGTATCCATTCAAGTATAGAATCTGTTAGCAGGAACATCACCATATATACCACACCTCAGTGGGCAAACACAATAAAGCTAGCTAGGCCAGGTCAGCCATATCAAGTTAAGGAAATGTGCCTGACAGACTTCTTAGATTTTAAAGAAATTTCAAAGTATTTGAAGAATTTTGATCTGGATTTTAACAGAGACAAGGTGTCTTGGTTGTCTATCAGAAGTCTGAAATTAAATGCTTCAGCTCCAAACATACTTCACATTCAGTATGATTATGATGGTCCATACCATCAACTCAATCTTACACAGCGCCTTCGTAGGATTAGTACACCTCCCCCAAATCCTGCATGTATAGGTATTACCCAGCTCAGACAAGAAGCCATTCCAATTTCTAAAGACAAACATTCTGATCTAGAGCATCTCTGCAGACTGAATATTATACCTCAGGTGCACCATTCTTTTTTCCTGTCATTACCACATGAGAACTGATCATTCACTAGTAGTTTGAAGATCAGTACATGGCAAGGAATAACATCTGTCACTTGTCTAAATTATGCACCCCCACTCCACACCCCCCCCCCCCCACACACAAAAACAAAATACACATACACATTCTTGTGCTCCTTCAAGAATTAATGGCAAAAAGGTTCACTGTATTGGTCAACTGCACTAAAGGAATAAGATTAATACCCAGAAAAATTGTGGTTATGTAAGGTGACGAGCTCTGCATGACCATAACAGTGTAGACCCGAGTCCTTAACCCTTTTAGTACCAAATGGAATCTTCCTCCTTATGTATGACAGGAGTCCATTTTGAAATTTATGGGTGTCAGGTCATCTTTTCTTCAAAATCTAATTGGAAAATGGCTGAACTTTTTACAAACAGTGTAGGCCCTGATCAGACGCCGTGTTCTGCGGCAGCTGATCTGGGCCTGTACTGTTTGCCAAGGTACATGTTTTGGGGTTTCCGGTACCAAATGGGCTAATGTAAGAACAAAAACAACACACATGGGTGGTTCATGATTTTTTTCTTTCAATCAAAAGACAAAAGATGTGTCTATTAGACATTTCCTTTAACTCTGCCTTTAACACCATAAAAATCCAAAAAATTAGGACACATTGAGGACTAGTTGTAATTCTCCTAAAATGTTCAATGAATTTGTTTCATGACCCAGCAAGGAGTCCAAGTGGTGCAGATGGAATTCATGGCAAACAGTGTAGATGCTGATCAGACTGCTCCTGAAGGAGCAGTCTGATCTTGGTGTTCAATGTTTGGATATAGGTATTTCTGTCCCAATACTACGAATCATTATGGTAAGGTGTGTTTTGAACTTAAAAGGATTTTGCACAAGGCATATACAGTCATATACGCAACTCCTTTTATTACATAGTTGAATATATGTTTTGGATATACTGGTAAATATTATGGCAAAAAAAAAAGTATATAACAACAAACAAAACCAAACAATGTAATATAGATTGTGGTCATTTTTAACGTAAATGGTTTCTGTTATGAACATCAATAAAAGTGTTATAAAGAGGTTTTGGTATACTGTAATATACTCCCCTTCCACTGAAAGAATCCACCCTCACCAATCGAGGCTTGGAGAAACAGATTGGGCTGCATGGTGCTTCCAAGCAGGGCTGAAACTGACATGAGTACTGGTAAACCGCTTAAGACTAAGCCTGCCAAGGCAAAGTGATGTAAGTCAAATCGTCCAATGCATATAAGCCTTTAGATTTCATTGGGGGACAGGGCTTGAGATGTCATTTCATCCAAATGTCGCGTAAAAGTACAACAAATTGGAAATGACCTAAATAGTGTTGACAGGGATGTTAAACCTCAATTCAAACAACAAATCCACTGATGCAAGAAGGGAAGTTGTCAGTTTTTGACCAGATGCTGTGCACTGTACTGATTATCTGTTTATGTTTTAGCCTGGGATAGGTAAAATGACCAACTCGATATGACCTAAGAAATGTTGACTGGGCTGTTAAATTCCAAAACAAACAAACTATTAATATATTGTATTACTGTATGTATTCAGATCAAACAGCAAAGAATGTAGACCCCTTCAGAATGCGGCATCTCATAAGTATCTACACTTTTTGCCATTCACTACCTATTTAAGACATAACATTGAATAGTAAATTGTACTTGTTAAAATTTCAGAACAAGTATGGTAAGGAGTTGAGGTGTCCAAATACTTAGGGTAAATATGGTATGGACAATACATTATCTTCAACATCTATCACTTCATGTACATTTGCTTAAAAGGTTCCATATATTTGGCAGCAGGACACAGAAATTTCAAATAATTTGGTCTATTTGCCATATGACAAATCTGACCACTGTTGTTTGGGACCAAAGAAGAAACTGTGCTAGTTACGCGACCGTGTAATACCAAACAAAAATGTACAGATTATACAATTTAATGACCATAAGCTCAAACAGTAGTATTTTTTGCATCATTTTAGCAAATTTAAAGAGATACATCTTCAAGGGAAAAAAATGCAAAGAGGAACAAACAGAACAGAGAGGCTGCAGTGTATTTTTTACAGGAAAGCAAGCCAGTAAAACATTAATGTAGCCTCCCATGCCAAAACTGCTGCTATATAATTTCTCCTGTTGTAGATTTCTAAACAATTGTTTATACTGTAAAAATCCTAAAAATTTGGACACCTTGAGGTCTTGTTATTCTACAAGTCCAAAGGTGATGGTCAAATGGCAAACAGTGTAGATCATGATCAGACTGCTCCTGAAGGACCAGTCTGATCTGGGTCAGGCCCATCTGCCCCAATACTTCGGACCACTTCAGTAGATCAATTGCCCTTTTGAAGTTCTCTATAGCTACATGACTTAATATACATTGTAATTAATGAAGTCAAAGAGCAGTTTGGAAATGGATTTTTATGAGCAGGGATGACCAGTTTCACATAATGGTCCATGTTTTAAGATGAATCCGTTTTGTACTGAACATACAGTAACCCATTTTTGTTCTTCCAACTTATTTTATAACACAAGTCCATTTCAAAATTAAGTGGTGTCAGATTGTGTTTTCTTCAAAATGTATTTGAAAGTGTATTAACATTTTTAACAGTGTAGGTCCTGATCAGATGCCATTTTCTGCAGCAGGGCCTGCACTGTTTGCCAATTACCCGTTTTTGGGTTTCAGGTACAAAAGTAGGTTAAGTTGGTTACTTTTAAAGTTTGGACTACAGTTTCTTCTGTTTTAACTGCATGCAAAAGAAGTTGCCATTGTTTTGCACTAAGTATATTATGTACAATGCATTGTTCTGCTGAGTGCAAAACTATGGTAACAGCAGTTACCATAGTATTGCACTCAGGTTATTCCATAACATACTGTCATACCACTGAGCGCAATACTATGGTAACAACAGTTACCATAGTATTGCGCTCAGGCTGATCCATAATATACTGTCAGATCACTCTGAGTGCAATACTATGGTAAGTGAAGTTACAACTGTATTGCACTCAGTAAATTCAGTGCATTTTTGTTGTAAGTAGTTATTTTTTCAAATTAATCTTTAAAACAATAAAATACTTCTAAAAACTCTTCATAAATTGTTTTCACTTATCCCACACTATCAGCCACAAGAACATTGTTGTTATTCTCCTTGTGAAAAAAAAATATTACAGTTTTTTTCTTCTCCTGAAAAGTTTTCAAAATGAAGTTACCATAGTATTGCGCTCAGGTGACGATATGCTTTTATGCCAACCTGAGGGTCCCCCAGGTTGTGCCGGGGCCATGCCCCACCCCCTCCACTTCATAAAGGCCATATATCTCAGAAACCATTCAGATCCCGACCCCTAAACCATATATATTCTTGTTCCTATTGATAAGACGCATTTAGTAACACCAACCTTGGGGTCCTCAGGGATGCGCCGAGGTCATGCCCCACCCCCTCCACTTAATAAAAGGCCCAATATCTCGGAAACCATTCAGATCCCCACCCCTAAACCATATATATTCTTGTTCCTTATGATAAGACCCATTCGGTGACATCAACCTGGGAGTCCCCTGGATGCGCCGGGGCCATGCCCCACCCCCTCCATTTCATAAAAGGCCCAATATCTCGTAAACCTTACAGATCCCCGCCCCTAAACCATATATATGCGTGCTTCTTATGATAAGACACATTCATTGACACCAACCTGGGGGTCCTCAGAGATGCGCTGGGGCCTTGCCCCACCCCTCTACTTCACAAAAGGCCATATATCTCAGAAACTGTTCAGATCCCCACCCCTAAACCATATATATTCTTGTTCCTATTGATAAGACGCATTCAGTAACACCAACCTGGGGGTCGTCAGGAATGCGCACAGGTCAGGCCCCACCCCCTCAACTTTATAAAAGGCCCAATATCTCGGAAACCATTCAGATTCCCACCCCTAAACCATATATATTCTTGTTCCTTTTGATAAGACCCATTCAGTGACATCAACCTGGGAGTCCCCTGGATGCACCGGGGCCATGCCCAACCCCCTCCATTTGATAAAAGGCCCAATATCTCGGAAACCTTACAGATCCCCGCCCATAAACCATATATATGCTTGCTTCTTATGATAAGACACATTCATTGACACCAACCTGGGGGTCCTCAAAGACGCGCTGGGGCCTTGCCCCACCCCTCCACTTCAAAAAAGGCCATATATTTCAGAAACTGTTCAGATCCCCACCCCTAAACCATATATATTCTTGTTCATTATGATAAGACGCATTCAGTAACACCAACCTGGGGGTTCCCAGGGATATGCTGGGGCCATGCCCCACCCCCTCCATTTCATAATATCACAATATCTCGGAAACCCTACAGATGGCCACCCCTTAACCATATATAGTCTTGTTCCTTATGATAAGACACATTCATTGACACCAACCTGGGAGTCTCCCTGGGCCTTGCCCCACCCCTCCACTTCACATAAGGCCTTATATCTCAGAGAATGTTCTTAGCCCCACCCTAAACCATATATATTCATCTTTCTTATGATAAGACGCATTCAGTGACACCAGCTTGGGAGTCCCCGGGGCACGCCCAGGCCATGCCACACCGCTTTACTTCATTAAAAGCCATATATATCAGAAATAGTTCAGATCCCCACCCCTAAACCATATACTTGTTCCTTATGATAAGACTCGTTCAATCACACCAACCTGGAGGTCTCTTTGTGCTGAGGCAATGTGCCCCGCCCTTCCATTTCATAAAAGGCTTTATATTTCAGAAACCATTCAAATCCCCATCCCATAATCATATATGTTCTTGTTCCTTATTATTAGCACACCTACTGTAGCGGGGTCCGCAGGGGCCATTCCTATTTCATAAAAGGGCCTCAAATCTCTGAAACCGGTCAGATTCCCAGCACTGAACCATATATATACTTGGTCCTTATGATAAGACACATTTAGGGACAACAGTTTGGGCTTTCCTGGGATCAACAGGGCATGCCCCAACCCCTCAACTGTTAAAGAGGCCTTACAGATCCCCACTGCTAAACCATATATATTTTTGTTTCTTATGATAAGACGCATTTAGTGATACCAACCAGGGCTCCATTGGGTCCATGCCCCACCCCCTCTACTTCATAAAAGGCCTAACTTTTCAGATGCTGAGTCCACATGGGTGCTCATTTGGACATGGGGGTTCATTTGGTGGATTAAAATGATATCATGTTAAAATACATGGCTGCCATTGGGCAGGATGGGCAGTGCCCACCTGAGCTCTGGTGAGCATAGTGGCCCATGGGCCTCTTGTTTTTTTTTTCAGTTGACGTAAAGGTGAAGGCCAGGAAGGTGACCGTGAAGGGTCCCCGTGGTGTACTGATTCGCAGCTTTAAACACATGATGGTAGACATCGTGATGGAGAGCAAATATCAGCTGAAGGTCATCAAGTGGTTCGGTAAACGCAAAGAGTTGGCGGCGGTAAACACTGTTTGCAGTCACATCCAGAACATGATCAAAGGCGTCACAAAGGTTAACTCACTATTATTATTCTAAAATATAGCTCACAATAAGGGGGAATAAAGTTGACAGGTGATTCTATTGAAAAACCACAGGTTTTTATGTACAAAAGTCTTCCTTCAGTTACTCTTGTTGGCTCATCTGAGCTGAAGGCTCACAGGTGAGCTTACAGTATGATGAGGCTCTTATGTTAAACATGTTTGTTTTGATGTTTTACCTCCCCATCAACACTTTGTCCCAGGGGACTATAGTAATTGGTTCGTCCGTAGACACACTCTTATCTCCGCAACTCCTACAGTTTTCAAGGGAGTTTGATGAAACTTTCCTGTTATTGTTCCAATGACCTGAAGATGATCATGATTTATCGAGGTCATGCTCCACTGATTTTTACCAGAGTTATGGCCCTTTGTCAGTTTTAGCCATTTTATCAACAGAAATTCTGAACCCTGCAACTCCATACCTGTGATACCTCCCTCATCAGGAGGGAGACTCTCTCATTTTGATGCTAATTTTGCCCAATTTATGCTAAATTTTAGTAAAATTTTGGGAGTCTCCCTCAATTGAAGTGAGAATTTCCCTATATATTATTTACATCTCCCTCATCACAATGGCAAATCTCCCTCATACAGTTACAAAAAATTATCACAGGTATGGGGGTCAACTCTTAAAGAAAAGAATTTGCTCCTTAGGAGCAAACTCTTTTCTTAAAGGGTTGATCCCTCCCCCTCTTTAGAGGGGTTACCTGAAGATCAAAGAAAAGAGAACAGGAAGTGTCTCCCTCATTTGAAGTGAGAATTTCCCTAGATATATTATTTACATCTCCCTCATCACAATGGCAAATCTCCCTCTTACAGTTCAAAAAATTATCACAGGAATGCAACTTATACAGTTCATGGGATTCTGATGAAACTTTGGTATTTGGTATGAAGCTTCATGTAGTGGACCTTTACCAAGGTTCTGATTGTTCAAATTATAGCCCTGGGGCCAAAATGGCTCCGCCTCATGGCCCACTGGTTTTACATAGGCTTATATAGGGAAAACCTTTAAAAATCTTCTTGTCTGAAATCGGAAGGTCCAGGTCTTTGATGTTTGGTATGAAGTTTCAACTGATGGACCTCTATGAAGATTGTTCCAATTATAGTCCTGGGGCCAAAAATGGCGCTGTCCCAGGTTTTAAGTAGGCAAATATAGGGACTACCTTTAAAATTATTCTTGTCTGAAACCAAAAGGCCTAGAACTTGGATATTTGGTATGAAGCTTGTTGCTTCATCTAGTGGACCCAAGATTGTTCAAATTCTAGCCTAGGGCCAGAAATGCCCCCCCCCCCCCCCCCCCCCAGGGCCCGCATCTTCTTTTACATAGGCTTATATAGGGAAACCCTTGAAGAATTTTTTTATCTGAAACCAGAAGGCCCAGGCTTATGATATTTGATATTTAGCTTCATTTGGTGGATCTCTACCAAGATTGTTCAATTATAGCCCTGAGGCCAATTATTGTCCCGCCCAAGGACCAACATGTAAATCTCTTAGCTCAGGGGAGGGAGATAGGACCATCATGGTCCTCTTGTCTTCAAAATTGATTTGAAAAATGGCCTAACTTTTTGCAAACAGTGTAGGCCCTGATCAGGGCCTGCACTGTTTGCCAAGTACCCATTTAGGGGTTTCCGGTACTAAATGGGTTAAATAAATAAATGCAACCACAAGAGTATCTAAGAGTAAGTAGAAGTAAAACAAAGATCAGGAATCGGTACAATTAACTTACTCCACCCATCAAAGACACCAAAGGGAAAGAAACACAAACATTAAGCGACCAGACCATAATGGAAACCTAAACAAAGAAAGGCCATAAGGACAGTTACTTTCCCACAAAATGGCCATACGGCCATCCAAAATAAAAAGACACAAGTGATACACACAGTAACAAACAACAATATAAATAAATTGCCGCAGAAGAACAGCCTTGGAACGGTCAGTGGAAAGATTTCCACTTGGGGCCTTAAATCGTTTTTACGTGGCCACAATCCTCGCCCTTCTGTCATGATTTAGACAAATAATTTGTTCAGTCCGCATGAAGGCCTCCTAACTCATCAGTGCAACATCGCCGTCATATTTGACCACTTTGAAATAGCCTCATTTACATAATACAACCAGTTTTGTTTTCCTATACCCATCATAGTTCATCAATTTCTTCATTCACAGAAGATGTCTCTGTGAGCATTATGGTCATTTTGCTTTATATTTAAAGCTATACATTTTTTTTTCTGCCTTTAAACTGTGTTATACCGGAGAGTCGGAGACTGTGTTATATAGTAATGTTATTAATCGTATTGGCCTAGTTACAGGTTCAAGGTCTGCTGTATTGGCACGAGGCCGAAGGCCGAGGGCCAATACAGCTGACCCAGGACCTGTAACTAGGACAATACGAAATTGCTTGATTAATGACAATTTTTTAATTGACACAATTAAAAAAATATCATGATTATTGATTTTTTGACCTCACTTGACCTCAGTTAATATTGGTTGACCTTGTGTTAATACGGATGACCTCTGATCAATACAGGATAGTCAATTACCGTAATAATGAAAAGTATATTTAAGGGATTGTGGTGTATGTGAAAGAGTCACTTTACAAATTCACAGCAGTAAGGTAAGAGTCATTTGTTGGAATTCAGAATATGGCTGGACTTCTAACAAACAGCTTGAAAGGCCTGATCAGATGTCACCAAAGTGAATAATGTACCCTCCTTGTGAAGTGTACCATTCACTTTAGTGGAATGTACCCATTCTCTTTAACAGGAAGGTAATTGCATGTTGATGATCTGCATGTTTTTCTACATGTGACTCCTAATTTTTTTCAGGGTTTCTTGTACAAAATGAGATCAGTGTATGCTCATTTCCCTATCAATATTGCTGTCGGGGACGGAGGTAACAGTGTGGGTATCAGAAATTTTTTGGGCGAGAAATACACACGACACGTGAACATGTTACAGGGTGTGAAAATAGCAGCTTCCACAGGACAGAAAGATGAATTCCATCTGACTGGAAATGACATAGAACTTGTATCTAGATCAGGTATGGTGTAGCTTCTGAGTATATTTCAATAACCCTTATCCTGCTGAACCAGGATTTGCTCTACCTTTGCTGATAGTGAAGATCCAGATCCCGTTAACACACCCGTCTGACATAGGGCATTTTTCACATCTCCAAAATAGAGTTCTGCTTAAGCCTGTGCTAGAGGGCGTGGCCGATGTTGCACATTTCAGTACTGGTATGAACAGACTCAATAAAACCGAGCTTGTTATGTTCGTTTATTAGCTCGCCTTACGAAAGTAAGGGGGAGCTATTGCCATACCCCCGGGCGTCCGGCTTCGGCGTCCGCATTTGGTTAAAGTTTACCTGCAAGCTCTTATATGTGATGTTTTACAAGTTTATTTTGAATGTATAATTAACAATTGGTAAAAAACAATATTTAACATTATCATTGTACTTCATTTTTCAGGTTTTTTGGCTTGAATTGGACTTTTTGAGAAGTTAATATTTTCCTCTGTATTACCTCCCTTATTTCCCTGTGTTAAAGTTTACCTGCAAGCTGCGTGAGTTCAAATCCCGGGGGAGGCATTTTTTTTTTTTTGTTTTTTTTTTTCGTTTCTTTTCTTTTTTTTTAAAAAAACATAGCGGGTCTGGGGCTCAAGGTCAAGGTCACTGTGGCTATTTTTAGAACACTCAAATGTTGGGTATAATTTTTTTTTTTTTTTTTTTTGGTTTGGGTTTTACGGCCCTTTCAAGATGTTGGGTATAATGATATCTCGAGTGACTTTGACTTTCAAGGTCCGGGGCTTAAGGTCAAGGTCACTACTTTCATGGTCACAGGGTCAAGGTCACTGGCCATTTTTAGAAAAACGTCATCGCTCTTGCACCTTAATTTATTGATGGATTTTAATATAACTTCACACAAATGTTGGGTATGATGATATCTGGAGCGGGTTCGACTTTTAGGGTCTGGGGCTGATGGTCAAGGTCACTGTCTATTTTTAGAAAATCTTTTTCATCGCTCTTGTGCCTTTATTTATGGATGGATTTTAATATAACTTCACACAAATATTGGGTATGATGATATTTCGAGTGACTTTGACTTTCAGGTTCGGGTGCTGAAGGTCACGGTCACTGTGGCTATTTTTAGAAAAACTTTGTGATCGCTCTAGTGCCAACATTTATGGATGGATTTTAATATAACTTTACACAAGTGTTGGGTTTGATGATATCTCGAGCGAGTTCGACTTTCAGGGTCTGGGGCTGAAGGTCAAGGTCACTGTGGCTATTTTTAGAAAAACTTTGTCATCGCTCTTGCACCTTCATTTATTGATGGATTTTAATATAACTTGACACAAATGTTTGGTATGATGATATCTTGAGTGACTTCGACTTTCCGGGTCAGGGGCTGAAGGTCAAAGTCACTGTGGCTATTTTTTAGAAAAACTTGATCATTGCTCTAGTGCCCACATTTATTGATGGAATTAAAGATAACTTAATACAAATGTTGGGTATGATAATATCTTGAGTCAGCTCAACTTTCAGGGCCTGGGGCTCAAAGTCAAGGTCACTGTGGCATTTTTTAGAAAAACTTTGTCATCACTCTTAATTAAGTACCTACATTTATTGATGGATATAATGTATTTTTACACAAATGCTAGGCTTTTTTTAATTTGTCTTGCACGAGGGGATTTGTATCGTCTGTAATGCCTTGTTATTACTTGGAAGTTTGTATAATTTTTTTTTTATTAAATATAAATTTCTGTTTCATCTTTTTTTTACAGTGGAAAGGCTTGAAAACAGTATGATTAGGGGTCCTTTTTGGTTCTCTTTCATTTGCTGCAGTCTGTTGGGCTTTTTACAGAAGAAAAAAATTTGATAACTTGCCCTCATCCATCTTAGGCCCCCAAAGGCGAGCTTTGTTGTCTTCTGACAACTCTTGTTTGGTGTATTCCTTGCTTCCAAAGGATCTAACTTCAGAACTTATTTTCTTCATATGAAAATCCGTGATATTTTATTTATACTGCAAACATAGGTTACGGGTGCTCGTTAGAACCGCTTCATGGAGGCGGTTCTAACAAGTACCCACAACCTATGTCTTGGAGCCTTGGAGCAGAAATAAGAAAAATAATGTGTACCCCCATAAACCCCAGTTTTCTCCATATAAAGTGGGGTTTAGGGGGTCGCTCATTTTACGGACTTTTTCGCTTGATGAGATAGTTTTTCAAGGATTAGATGGCTTCTGCAGAAGTCACTTGACTTGGACCTTCATCATTTGTCATTCAGTTGGTGAATGTATAGAAATAAATTACATCTAGTAATTTGATTGGTTGATAATCAGAAAGGGGCATGGCAAATTAATTTATTTTTAAGGACATGGACAGACCTTGGCCTAGTGGGTAAGAATGCTGTGTCTTAATCATTAGGTCTCTCACCATTGTGGTTTGAGCGATGCTCAGGTAACGCGAGATGCCAAGTTCTGCAATCGAAGATCGGGTTGTTTTTCTGCAGGAACTCCATTTTTTCGCTCACCTCTTACCAAGTTTTGGCTTGAAATAAGTGAAATAATCATGAAAAAGCTGTAAAATCAAAGCTGTGAAATCCCCCCCCACCCCCCCCCCCCCCAAAAAAAAATCACAGAAGGAATACTGAAACCACTAGATCTTCACCTTCCATTGCAGTACTTGGTGGCTTACCTGTAACTCTGGGTTAAGCTTTAACTCGCTGATGGGAGACCTAAGTTTTAGAGTCGGCACTCTTAAACATTGTGCCCGATGGAGGCTAGTCGAGGTCATGCTGAGATGGTCGATTTTCGTAACTAATACATTGCATATTCTTTCAACCGAAACTGATAACTGACAATCTTGAATCTGCACAAGGTTGAAAATATTTATTGACCAGTCTCCATGAACAATGTTGCCGGAACCAGTTTGGAAAGCTCATTCAGGTTAACCATTCACCACAAAATAGAAGTGAAGGCAATGATCAGGAATTGATACAATTAACCCACAGCTCCCATCAGAGACACCAAAGGGAAAGAAACACAAACATGAAACAACTAGACCCTAATGGAAACACCTAACAGCGGAAAGCCAAAAGGACATTACTTTACCACGAAATGGCCAATTGGCTATCCAAAACAAAATAATATAAGCAATACACATACTCAAGACAAAGTTAAAAATGGGACCGGACACCACTAAATTTCAAAATGGACTCCTGCTGTATATAAGGGGTGGGATGACTCCATTCAGTATAAAATGGATTAGTAAGGAAGCAAATACATTTCAGAATTTTCTGAGGTGATAGGTGTTCCCCTTGCAAGTGTATTTGATTCACATTAACCCATTGCATGCAGGTACCTTGACATACAGTGCAGGGCCGCAGGCCCAGATCAGACGCCACAGAATGCGGTGTCTGATCAGGACCTGCACTATTTGCTAACAGAATTGTTCGTCAAAAATAGCATTAAAACAAAAAAAATAGGCCTGACACCCCTTATAAGACATATGGACTTGTCTAACATATAGCATGGCCCCCGCCCATCGGGGCTTGAAGAAATATATGGGCTGCATGATGTTTCCACGCAGAGCTGAATCCGACCCGCTCACAAGTACTGGTAAACTGCTTAGAGGATCTAAGCCTGCCCAGGCAAAGCGGTGCGCACGAGTCGGACAGTCCATGCTTATAAACCCTATTGGTTTCAGTGGGCGACAGGGCTTGAGATGTCATTTCATCTCAATGTCGGGTAAAAGTCCCACAAAATTGGAAGCAGGGTCTCCAAAATGGCCTTTACAGTGATGACGGGGATGTTATACCTCAAATCAAACAAAATCAAACAAACTAACATATAGCAATGGAAGGGTCCACTAGTATACAATGGGTTAAAATGTCTTTTTTTTACCTTTTCAGCTGCCCTCATCCAACAGTCAACAATGGTGAAAGATAAGGACATCAGAAAATTCTTGGATGGTATCTATGTATCAGAAAAGACTACTGTTGAACCTATGGAATAAAAGGACAAATAAAAAAAGCTGTGATCAGGCTTTATAGCTTTCTTCGTTTCTTTACTTCCATTCTTCTTTGAAAAGTTGAAATGGACACACATTTTCATTGCCCCATTTAGTACCAGAAACCCCACAATGGGTACCTTGGGAAACAGTGCAGGCCCAGATGAGACGCCGCAGAATGCGGCGTCTCATCAGGACCTACACTGTTTGCAGGAAGTTCAGCCATTTTCCAAATAGAATTTTAAGAAAACACAACCTGACAACCCTAAATTTCAAATGGACTCCTGCTATATATAAGGAAGATTCCATTTGGTACAAAAAGGTTAACGCATAAAACAAAGAAAAAAAATGTCTCAGAAAATGTTTTCTTTTTGTGTTACCTGCTTAATCTTCTTGCAAACTTTTCAGACATAGAGGATCTTACATGAGTGCTCATGTATTATTGAATTTATTAAACGAGTTGAGGAAAAGAGATAAAATGCGAGGCTTTGCTGAGCATTTTATCACTTTTCTTCAATGAGTTTAATAAATTTAATAATACATGGACACGAATGCAAGATTCTATTTATCATGTGACATTTAAAACACATTTTATTCACGATTGTTTACAAAAATGTCAATATTCCGCAGTTTGTAAACCCGACGACGTCAAGGACGTCGTACATGTAATGTTACGGGACGTATCTAGCTAATTTGCATATTTAATCCACTAGTGGATTATCGAAAATATTACATGGCGTTATTACACTCTCAGACGCGACGTCATATGATAAATATTTTTGCATCTAGGCAAATGGTGTGGATCCTGATCGGGAGCAGTCTGATATGGGGCCAGTCTGTTTGCAACAATGACTAAACAATTTTAACCTTTGTCCTGCTGAGCCCGGATATGCCTTATTTTCCAAACAATGAAGATCCAGATCAGATGGCTTCTGACAAAACCATCTGATCAGGATCTACATTGTTTGCCATTCAGATTGTGAATTTGTTGCAATTATTTGCATCAAGTAATCTGATTGGTTGATAATCGGTAGTGAGTGTGGCATATATGAATATTCAGCAGGACAAGGGTTAAAGTAACAAAAAGACAACAAAGCAAGGGTTCCCATCCATCGGGGCTTTGAGAAATAGATTGGGCTGCATGATGCTTCCATGGGAGCTGAAACCGACTGCACATGAGTACTGGTAAACTACTTAGGTCTTAGTCTGCTCAGGCAAAGTGGTGCCTGCATGTAAACCCAATTGGTTTGTTTGGACAGTAGGGCTTGAGATGTGATTTCATCTCGATGTTGGGTAAAAGTCCCACAAAACTTGAAGCATCATTTCCAAGATGATCTAAGTAATGTTGATGGGGACGTCAAACAAAGACTGCAAAGCAGATGGCCATTGTTGTGGGTGTAATATGCAAGGGAGACAGGTCCTAAAAGTTTTCTTGATTTCATGTTAACAGGACCCTCTAGAAGGATCTGCTCTTGAAAGAAGGATTTTTCTCCTCTGGAGGAAGTTAATTCCTGTTAAGTGTAGACCCCCAATGAGGAGGGAAGAAAAATAGTATTTTCTAAATAGTTGGCCCCCTCCCTTTCTTAAAACCAACTGATATCCATTCCCCTTGAAAATTAACTTCTGGAAGCCTTTCATGGGGTCACGAGTGTAGCAAGGAGAAGCAAAAGAAGCCTCTTGGGTCCAGAGGTCAAGTTACTTGCTATGTAAATCAGTGGTCACAAGATCAATCTTCAGACAAACAAAAGGGAGCTGGGGCCTTTGTCTTGAATATTACCAGAAATTTCTGACACTAAAGACGGAGAGACCATTTTCCTTTTGATCGGTTTAGTGTCCATCTGTCTATTGTTTCTGGCTGAGAGCTACAGTTTGCATCAGCTCAAGCTCAATCTGAAGAAAGCCATATTATTGGAAGAAACTAGTCAGGAATTTGCGAAAGAAAACCTTCACAATGGACCATTTATGAGCATTATCGAGGAGCGGCTGGCATGAATCGTCAGCCATTCGCTTTTTACATCCTGCTCATATATAGTAAGACCATGATATTGTGTCTTGTTACAGTCCTTAAAGTATTAGCAGAGTTATGCCCCTTTGAAAATTTCAGTTTTGTATAATGCCCCCGTCAACACTATTTAGGTCATTTTGGAGACTGCTTCCAATTTTGTGGGACTTTTACCCAAAATTGAGATGAAAGCCCTGCTGCCCAATGAAACCAAAAGGCTTATATGCATTTGAGGGTCTGACTCGCATCACTTTGCCTGGGCAGGCTTAGTCCTTCTAAAATGGTTTACCAGTACTCATGTGGTCAGTTTCAGCTCTTCATGGAAGTACGATGAAGCCCATCTATTTCTCCGAGACCCGGTGCACGGGGGCGATTGAAATTTTTTGTATACCTTCCTTTTCTGGATAACTACTTTACATCAACTGAAGCTGAAACTTAGTAAATAGTTACACCATCCATATTGTTCCTAGCGTATTACAAGTAGAGTTTTGTGCCCCTTTGAAAATTTCTGTTAACTTAGTTTCTGGCTAACTCGTACTGTTTTGTTTGTTTGTTTGATTTGAGCTTTAACGTCCCCGTCAACACTGAAGGTCATTTTGGAGACGTTGCTTCCAATTTTGTGGGACTTCTACCAGACATTGAGATGAAATGACATCTCAAGCCCGTCGCCCAATGAAACCAATAGGGTTTATAACCATGGACGGTCTGACTCGTGCGCACCGCTTTGCCTGGGCAGGCTTAGATCCTCTAAGCGGTTTACCAGTACTTGTGTGCGGGTCGGATTCAGCTCTGCATGGAAGCATCATGCAGCCCATATATTTCTTCAAGCCCCGATGGGTAGGGCAAAACTCGTACTGTTTACATCTGATCATGCTGAAATGAGCAGGGCATATTGTTTCAAGGCTACAGTCCACCAGATATTTACAGGTACGCCCCTTCCAAAATTTCGGTAATTGTCATGCCTGTCACAAAAAGTGACTGAGTATTATGATTGTTATACCCTCCGAAATTTTGAGTGTCTGTCCAGCCGTCGTTACGTCTGTCAGCGCCTCATTATCATAACTTAGTGTCCACTCTATAACTCTGATAACCTTTTGGGATATTTTCACGAAACTTCATAGAAGCCTCCGTGGTTTAGTGGTTATGCTACTCGCCCCTTGTAAACCAGGGGTCGCAGGATCGATCTCGGGCTTCTCCAGACTTTTGGATGAGTCTTTAAACCAAGATCCCGTCTGCGTATGACCTTAGGGTAGCTGTTGGTGAGACATAAAACTCACTCACCCACTCACAAAACTTCACAGATACATAAAGCACCATGAGATGACATGCAAAACATGAACCATAACTCTGATTTTCCTACTTTTTGGAGTTATTGCCCTTTGAACATTGCCATTTCTACCATGTACTCGTGTCATGACCAGCTCTAAGTAGAAAACCATGTGGAGATATTTTTATGAAATTTCTCACAAATGTAAAGCACCATGAGACAATGTGCAAAACACAAGAACCGTAACACTGGTTAATCTTCTTTTGGAGTTGTGGTCCTTATTGAAAATAGCCATTTCTACAAATTGTGCTCCTGTCTGCACTGTAAGTTGGAAACCGTTATAGATAATTTGATGAAACTTCACACAAATGTAAAGCAGCATGAGAGGAGGTGCAGAAAACAAGAACTGTAACATTGGCTAACCTACTTCTGGAGTTATGGCCTTTGGACATTGAAAAAGTGATTTCTATATTTGTGTATGATCTGTAACTTGAAGTGTTGGGAGATTTTCTTGAAAATTTATGCAAATGTACATCACTTTGATATGATACGAGGACTGTTCAAATATGAAAGCAACTAAGCACATAAAAATGATTCCATGATAGATTTTGATGAAAAATTTATTTGGTCCCCTCAAAGTATTCAGGGGAATACGGGGGGTGAGGGAGTTCAACAACCTTTTCCTGCTTCAGATAGTCTTGCACAATGAACGCCTTGTGACGCATTGTCATGTGCAATCTGACATTGGCCAAACCAGTTGCGGGTCTTCGTTCTTTGAAATATTTCTTCAATTTTCGAAGAACTTTATTCTTGTAAACCTTCGCATTTACAGATTTGCCTTTAACCTTCACATTTACAGATTTGCCTTTTGAACATTGGAAATGTTCATCTCGGTGAGACATTGTATAGTCATGTCAACTTTGTTTTAAGGAAAGACTTATGCACCTTCACTTGGAATTCATGTTTGCTATGGCGCTTGATGTAATTTTATTCCTTTCTGGCTAACTTATTGTTTTGTTTGTTTGTTTGTTTGTGTTGGAGTTAAACGGCCCAGTCAACACTATTTAGGTAATTTTTGAGCCAGCCAGTTTACCTATCCACACTTTTCCAAGTTTTCCTGGGCAGGCTTATACGTTAGGGGCTAATTAGTACAGTGCACATTCTTGCGCCAGAAACTGACAACTGCCCTTCTTGAATCAGTGGAAGGGAGAGAATGACCGTAGAAACGATTTCATGATCGATCTTGACGTAAGAATGTTGCCGAACCCTGCAGGTATCAAACCCGCATCCTGATCACCAGTCAAGACGTGCATCCGACTGAGCTACCGAGGCCGGCGGCTAACTTCTTGTATAGTTCATAAACTAAGCTAACCCTTGTCCTGCTGAGTCCGGATATGTCTTTACTTTCAAACAATGCAGATCCAGATCAGATGGCTTCAAACCATCTGATCAGGATCTTCATTGTTTGTCATTCAGTTTATGAATTTGTTGCAATAATTAGGGCCCCGCACTGAAAGTGTGGGTGCCCTATAGTAATCACTCTGTCTGTCTGTCCGTCCACAAATTTCTGATAGCGCTGCCGGGGCCCTAGTCAGTTCCACTGACAGCTCTAGTTTGCATCAAGTAACCTGATTGGTTGATAATCAGTAGTTGGTGTGGCATATTTAAATATTCAGCAGATTAAGGGCTAATTAGTAAATAGTTACACCATGATGTGGAGTGGAATGAGTCGGACAGCCCATACAGATAAACCCTTCTGGTTTGTTTGGGTGCAGGGCATGAGATGTCATTTCATCTCAATGTCGGGTAAAAGTCCCACAAAACTGGAAGCAACTTCTCCAAAATGACCTAAATAGTGTTGATGGGGCTGTGAAACCTCAATTCAAATAAACACCATGATGTGGCGCAGTACAAATTGTTCCAAAGTTAAGTCCATCAACAAACAGAGTTATGCCCCTTTGTCAATTTTATATTTGTTTGAATTGAGGTTTTACGTCCCCATCAACACTGTATATCATTTTGGAGACTTCGCTTCCAATTTTGTGTTTCTTTTACCTGCCATTGAGATAAAATGCTTCCAATTTTGTGGGTCTTTTACCTGCCATTGAGATGAAATGACTTCTCAAGCCCTGCTGCCCAGTGGAGCAGAAAGGTTTCCATATAAGTTGTGAAAGCCTGTCCAGAACTGGCTTTAATATGTTAACAGAAAGACTGATATTCACAGTTGTATAAGTGAGCCCACCTCACCGTCGTCGTAATCAGCAGTAGTATTTATTTCAAACTAAACCACATGTGGGTTTCATCGGGAGGCAGGTCTTTAGATGTCGTGTCATGTCATCTCAATGTTGGGTAAAAGTCTCACAAAATAGGAAACAACGTCTCCAAAATGTTGATGGGGATGTTAAACCTTCATTCAAACAAATAAGGATTCTCAAGACCCGAGCCTGAGGTTATAAAACTTTTTTTCATGCTCGACTAAGCATGAAATTTGTCCTGCTCATAAATTTTAAAATGCCAACAATTTTTGGCATATTAAAATTCGTGAGCAGGACAAACATCCTTTGCCGATGTAAGCAGGAAAACTGTCTGATTTGTTTATATTCTAATACTTAAGAGCATTACAAATTTCATGCTCAATTTCAGGTTTTATTACTTCAGGACCAGATTAATATATAAACAACAACAGTATTATAGTCTTTCAAAACGCAGTGAGACCTGACTGCACTTTTAAATTTGGACTAGTCCGTGTTTTAGGTAAGTCGTCTTCAGTTGGGATTTTACATTGGGAGATACATTTGTACTGAGATTCGTACTGCATCCTACTAACCACTTGGCCACGACTTTCTAAATAATGGCATTATCAAAAAAACTTATTTATAATTTTAAAATCCTGTGAAAAAAGAAATCCAAAACCTGCTTCCCCTGAAACATGGAATAGTCTTGTCACGCTTCAAAGTTGAACTCTCAAAGGTTGTTGAAATACATGTATTATACTAAATGAGATATAGGTTGTTGCCAGTTATTTTGTTAAATATTACTTAATTATTGGAAGAAGGGCACCAATATCTCTTCCTTTCCTGTACTGGTAGTGAAGTACAAGTCCAAATTCATTCTGCATCAAGGGCAGCTTACTCATGCATTTGTATAGCCAAAATGCTTATTGGCCACAGTAAAAGTAGTTTTATTAATGATTGGCAGGGCTGAGGTGTCATCTGCATCTGCCTTGGAGTATTCTGTTAGCAAAATTGCACCAGCTATAGATCCCCCTTTCCCCTGCATAGAGGTCCATCTTATGAAATTGCATCAGCTAAAGCCCCCTCCCCCCCACACCAACATAGAGGTCCATCTCATGTGAAATTGCACCAGCTTTACCCCCCCCTCCCCCCCCCCCCCCCACACACACACACACACACACACACACACATACACCGTCACGAAGTTTTAAGAGTGCAAAAGCCACTATCAAATCTTGTGGACTTGTGAAATTGACATATATTGACAACAAATGAACTGCCCCACACTGCCAATCTTAGTTGTGACTACAATACTTTTGGTGGTCTTTGTAGCTGGCTGAACTTTCATCCAGCCAATAAATTATATATAATAAAGGAATAACTGGCCAGAAATAATTTTCTGTATTTATTTAATTCTGTCAACTGTTAACAGTTGTTGTCCATTAAAAATTGGAAACCACTCGAGTGGGTGGGGGTTGCAATTTCACATGAGATGGACCTCTATGCAGGGGGGGGGGGGGGGGGTATAGCTGGTGCAGTTTCACGAGATGGACCTCTATGCAGGGGGTGGGGTATAGCTGGTGCAATTTCACATGAGATGGACCTCTATGCAGTGGGGGGGGGGGGGGGGGGGGTATAGCTGGTGCAATTTCACATGTGATGGACCTCTATGCAGGGAGGGGGGGGGGGTATAGCTGGTGCAATTTCACACGAGATGGACCCTCTATGCAAGGGGGGGGGGGGTTATAGCTGGTGCAATTTCACAAGATGGACTTCTATGCAAGGGGGGGGGATATAGCTGGTGCAATTTCACAAGATGGACCTCTATGCAGGGGGGGGGGGTATAGCTGGTGCAATTTCACTTGAGATGGACCTCTATGCAAGGGGGGGGGGGGTATAGCTTGTGCAACTTCACATGAGATGGACCTCTATGCAGGGGGGCTATAGCTGGTGCAATTTCACATGAGATGGACCTCTATGCAGGGGGGGCTATAGCTGGTGCAATTTCACATGAGATGGACCTCTATGCAGGGGGGGCTATAGCTGGTGCAATTTCACATGAGGTGGACCTCTAAGCAGGGGGGATGGGGTATAGCTGGTACAATTTCACGAGGTGGACCTCTATTGGGGGGGGGGGGGGGTATAGCTGGTGCAGTTTCACATGAGGGGGGACCTCTATTCAGGGGGGGGGGGGGGGGGGTGGCTATAGCTGGTGCAATTTCACGAGACAGACCTCTATGCAGGGGGTGCGCAGGGGCAGGGGCTATAGCTGGTGCAATTTCACACGAGATGGACCTCTATGCAGGGGGTGGGGCGGGGGCCTATAGCTGGTGCAATTTCACAAGCTGGACCTCTATGCAAGTGGGGGGGGGGTATAGCTGGTGCAATTTCACATGAGATGGACCTCTATCGAGGGGGGGGGGGGGGGGGGGGGTGTAAAGCTGGTGGAATTTCACACAAGATGGACCTCTATGCATGGGGGGGGGGGTGGGGGGAGGTATAGCTGGTGCAGTTTCACGAGATGGACCTCTATGCAAGGGGGGGGGTATAGCTGGTGCAATTTCACATGAGATCCTCTATGCATGGGGGGGGGGGGGTATAGCTGGTGCAGTTTCACGAGATGGACCTCTATGCCGTGGGGGGGGGGGGGGGGGGGTGGGGGGGGGGGGCAGGGGCAAAAAGCTGGTGCAATTTCACAAGATGGACCTCTATGCAGGGTGGGGGCTATAGCTGGTGCAATTTCACATGAGATGGACCTCTATGCATGGGGGGGGTATAGCTAGTTGCAGTTTCACGAGATGGACCTCTATGCAGGGTGGGGGGGGGGGGGGGTTATAGCTGGTGCAATTTCACGAGATGGACCTCTATGCATGGGGGGGTATACAAATACAAATAATTTATTGGTCTAAAATCCAGCCACAGGATTGTCACCAAACACAATACAATTTCTTATTTTAACCTATATGATACTAGATCTACTATGACATTTAATATGCCCTTAAGCATTATATTTGGTTTAATATGTAGTAGTACGGACAATAAGATTTCTGAAATAGATTCACCCCTTTGGCACCTTCAGCCGTCCCCCAGCCAAAAGACAATCAGCGCCAGAACACAGACCACCGGAACCCCCTGACCTTGAAAGGTCAGATGGTTCCCGTCCCCTGCATATACAAATATACTGAAAGTTTTTACAACACCAAAAAAAAAAAAAAAAAAAGAAAGAAAGAAATAGCTGGTGCAGTTTCACGAGATGGACCTCTATGGAGGGGGGGGGGGGGGGGGGGGGGGGGGGCAGGGTTCAGTGGCAAAAGCTGGTGCAATTTCACAAGATGGACCTCTATGCAGGGGGAGGGGGGGGGGGGGGGGGCTATAGCTGGTGCAATTTCACAAGATGGACCTCTATGCAGTGGGGTGGTGGTGGGGAGGGGCACTATAGCTGGTGCAATTTCACTTGAGATAGACCTCTATGCAAAGAATAAATTTGTGTTAGCGCCTAATATGAGGGTAGGCTGAAAAGTTCTGAGCCTGAGCAAGATCCAATGGTTTGTCCATGCTGAAAGTGCCTTATTTTTCAAGTCTCCCTTTCTGTCCACACACTTCCTCCAGCGATGCTGGGGTTCTTGGATCCCAGTGGTATAGAAGGTCTCGTCTTGGTCCCTGAAAAACTCCTCCACAGCAGCTATCACCTCCTCGTCTGACAGATAATGCTGCCCAGCCAAGTGCTTTTTCATGTTTGGAAACAGGAAATAATCTGATGGAGCTAGATCAGGTGAATACGGAGGGTGATCGACAAGTGTGAAGCCACAGTCATAAACAGCAGCCATTGCGACAACCGATTTATGAGCAGGCGCATTGTCCTGATGGAACAAGACCCCTTTTGTCAATTTTCCGGGTCGTTTAGCCTTGATTGCTTTTCGCAATTGTTTCAGCAGAACTGCATAGTACTCCCCATTAATTGTTCTGCCCTTTTGAAGGTAATCTATGAATATTATACCCTTGGCATCCCAGAACACTGATGCCATCACCTTCCCTGCAGCTGAGACAACCTTTGCCTTCTGTGGAGGGGGTGATCCAGGGTGCTTCCATTGCATGGATTGTCTTTTGGTCTCTGGCTCAAAGTGATGAACCAAACACTCATCCTGAGTGACAAAACGGTCAAGAAAACCATCTTGGTCTGCTTCAAAAATAGCCAAGTTGGCTTGTGACAGGTTCAGTCTGGTCAACTTTTGGTCAGGCGTCAAAAGCCGTGGCACCCATCTGGTGGAAACTTTCGACATTCCTTATTCACTGTGCAGAATGTTCTCTACTCGTTCACGGGAGATGCCAACAGTGTTAGCTAACTGATCACAGTTAAATGCCTGTCATCCATCACGGCCCTGTGCACTTGGCTGATGGTTTCCTCAGTTGTTGCCGTTGTGGGTTGTCCACACCGGTCATCATCTTCAAGGCTGTCCTTGCCCATCTTAAAATTTGCTGCCCACCTTTTCACTGTTGCATACGAAGGAGCATCATCCCCTTATGTAGCAACCATATCGGCATGAATGTCCTTAGGAGCTAACCCCTTTTTATGGAGGTACTTGATGACACCACGATGCCAGATTTTGTCCATTTTCTCAAAAACGTGCTAGTATCAATTTTAAAAGTCTAGAATTTCTACGTTATTGCAGGTAAACTTGAACTCATTTGAGTCAAATCAAGTAATAGAGGTTTGGATTTAATGAATACAAAATTTCATGGCTGTTCCATGCCTGCTTCTTGGTCAGGCTCAGAACTTTTCAGCCTACCCTGTAGGTTGGTTTACGTAAACTTGTGAATTTTTGACATCATGTATATGGCGACCCATTTATCAACCTCTATGTATTGAATAATATCGACCTCTTTGGGAAATGGCGAAGATAAATATATATGCATTCAGTTGGGTGGGAAATTATGATAACACATGTCAAATTGCATTAGCTATAACACTTGTGTGTATGCAAAATTTGAATGAAATCTTTAAAACAAAATCAAATTAACGGAAATGAGGCATTGGTGGATGGATGGATGGATGGATGGATGGATGGATGGATGGACACACAGACTCAACAGTATAACAATACCATAACACATAGTGGTGGTGGGGTATAAAAGATGAATTCATTTTCAGGGGAAAACATCATTAAGAAAGATGTAGTACATCATTTCAAAATTTATTCTGCTAATGTTAAAACACAGATCTGCTGTATTTTGAAAGGGAAAAAATCTTTATAAACAAACAGCTGGGTATAGAAATGAATATAAGCCATGAAATGTTTCTTCCTGAAAAAATTGGACAATATTTCCAGGACATATATTTATTCACCTTAAAGCAAAAATGAAATTACAAAAAGCAACAACAACAGAATCTCCATCAATAAATTAAATTATGCATACATATGAATCCCTCAAATGGTTTTTATTATTAACCCTTCTCTTGCTGAATATTCATTTTAGCCACACCCATCTCTGACTGAACCAATCAGATTACTTGATGTAATTTATTCCTACAAATTCATAAACTGAATGTAAAACAGTGTAGATCCTGATCAGATGGCTTCTTCAGAAGCCATCTGATCTGGATCTACACTGTTTGCAAAGATAGGGCTTGTCGTGAACAGCAAGAGAAAGGGTTAAGAAAACACAAGATGCAAAATAATTAAAAAGAGAAATGATCAGGAAATGATACAATCAGATCCCAAATTCTCCCACAATATCACTAGGGAAAGAAGTCGAAACATGGAGTGACGACAGAAAACAAAATGGACAACAGGTAAACCGAGTCGGCAGCTCACGTCTTTCATGGCTCTATGCATTAGGATAACATACCCATGTGAAATAGTGTATTCTTTTACATCACTAAAATGGTTATTTTTCTGATGAAAAATTTTTGATAGTTTTCTTTCTTACTGATGCTCCAAACATTAGTTGTAGGTGCTCATTAGTACGCACAACCTATGTCTTGGAGCAATACAAGAAAATAACACCCCTGAAACCAATTTTCTCTTATAAAGTGTTGTTAACAGGGCTAGTGATTAAATGAACTTGTTCACATAATGATCGAAAGACTATTTCATGAGCCACAATGTCATTTATGCTGCTCATAAATTTTAAAATGCCAACAAATGTTGGCATTTTAAAATTTAGCAGGATAAATGACAAATGTTGGCATTTTAAAATTTATGAACAGAAATTTTAGGCTCAAGTGAGTTGAGCATGAAAAAGTTTTATAACCTCGGGGGCCAGACTGATAAGTCTTCACTTGTTGCTCTTTGAATAACCCAGTCTGTGGAAGCTTGTGAATAGCAAAGACTTTGGTCAGACCACAGATCTTGTAGTTCTTGTTTTAGGTTTTGCCATATTTGTCCAAAGTATTCGGGTACCTTAACTCCATACCATACTTGCTCTAATGGTCAAACAAGTACAAATGACTGCAGGATGCATCTAAAAATAGCTGGACAAGTGGCAAACCGTGTAGACCCTGATGATGCCACATTCTGTGGTGCCTCATCTGGGGCTACACTGTTTGCTCAAGCCTGTCTGTACAACAAACTGTAAATAAGGTATCTTTCTATTTATGCTGAAAATGTATTTTGTACATGCTGTAGAATTGCATCAACAGGTAACCACATATTGTGTTGTGGAGTGTAAGTATGAAAATCCTGATTTCCTACTTTACTTTAAACTTTTTGTTCACCTGATGTACTGTATGATCCTGCTGGCCTCAGCATCTTGTGATCACGAGGTCGGAGGTGGTTAAACCCTATTCTTTCGTGGAAATTGATCAGTAAATATTTTTTATGGTCATTCTCTCCCTACCACTGATACAAGAAGGGCAGTTGTGAGTTTCTGGTGAAAGAATGTGCACTGTACTTGTTAATCACATATGACTGCCCAGAAAAAGTGTGGCAAGGTGTCCTCATGCTTGACATCACTAAACATTCCTGTTGTGTCATCACAAAATGGCGGACGTCGGTAACCAAAGTGACAGCAGCATTAAAGATTCGGAATAGAGATGGAAGGTATGCAAGAAAAAGAATCCAATATGGGTGTGAGGGGTGGATAGAAAAATCCGTCCCGCGGGATCACTGTCCGGCATCACTCGGCAAGCCTCGTGATGCCGGACAGTGTCCCTTGGGACGGATTTTTCAATCCACCCCTCACACCCATATAAGATTCTTATATTCCCAAAGTCTCAGAAAACCCTGGGCTGCTCAGTCACAACTGCACTTACAGGAAGCTTCAGACAACAGCATGAAAAGCAAGACCACACAACCATGTATGACTTTAAAAAGTACCAGTTAATAGGAATTTCCAAGACATGTTTTTCAGAGGAAATCGGACTTGGCATTTCATGTGTAGCAGTCCATCACACCTGATTTTCTCTGAAAAATAATTAACATAGTGGTACCTGCTGTGGCATTTTGCTTATTGCTTTTTTTTTTTTGATTTGGGTTTAACCGCCCTTTCAAGATTATTTCACTCATATCGAGCCGATCGTTAATCATAGGTGGGCGAAAACCGGAGTACCCGGAGAAAAACCACCTGACCTTCCGTTGCAGTACTTGGCGTCTCACACATGACCCGAGCGAGGCTCGAACCCACGGCGGTGAGAGACCTAATGACTAAGAGTCAGCGCTCTTATCCATTAGGCCACGGAGGCCCGTTTTGCTTATTGCTTAACCCATTGCATGTGGGAAACCCCTGAAGGGGTACCTTGGCAAACAGTGCAGGCCCAGATCAAATGCCACAGAATGCGGCATCTGATCAGGGCCTACACTATTTGCTAACAGAATTTTCTGGCAAAAATAGAATAAAAACGAAAAAAATCGGCCTACCGACCCTTACATGACAAATGACTTGTCCTATATATAGCAATTGAAGGGGTTAGTGCAAGAAGGTACCTAAGTCCATTTTTGGAAAAATCTAAGATATTGTTATTTTCAGATATATCATACCAAGACCTACAATATGATATATAGTTTGATATGCTTTATTTCTTTATTGGCATTAAAAATGACAGTTACATTGAATCTTTGGAAGGGTCCTAAGTCCAAGGTCGTATCTTTGGTGCAAGAAGGGGCCTAAGTCCATTTTTACCACAAACAACTTCGAGTTATCGGTGTATGTGTTGTTCATTTGTTTCAGCTCTTTGTTTTAAGAAACTTATAAAGAGTCTACAAAAGATAAAATATACATATTAAATAAAATATAATAGGTTTCTGCTCTAAATAGAGAAAACTATGTCCTTTAAACAATGGACTTAGGCCCCTTCTTGCATAAACAACCATGGACTTAGGCCCCTTCTTGCATAAACACATTATTGAAATTATTGAATATCTGCAATATACTTCGGGCTATTTATGCGATCTTTACACCATTTCATATCATAGAATATATCAACAGAACTATTTATTTAAAATAAGAAACACAAAATATGAAATTTTCGCAAAATACTTTGTTTTTCGCGTTTTTCTCAAAATAATGAAAATGTGACTTAGGTACCTTCTTGCACTAACCCCTTCAATTGAAGAGTCCACTAGCATACAATGGGTTAAACTGCATCAAGCAAAAAAAAATCCCTATAAGCACAGTAAAGATTCAGATCAGCCGACACAGCTTGATCAATTTTTCCTGATAGATATTTGACTAGATCTTGACTTAAAGTGCCCTTGGCTGGCCAGAGGAAGTCTAACAAAAAAAATCAGTCATTTTTTTATACATGGCTCCACAATTGCACTTTATATGGTCATGAAAGTACTGATCTCCAAAATATCAACAAGGAAACGTCCATTCTTTTAAGGCTTAAATTACAGCAAGCCTTTTCATAGCTGCAAATAAGGATGAGGAATGTGGAAAATTAAGGAATAAATTTATTTTTTGTTACAGATCATAATTATGTTGTCAGTACTTGTTAGAATTGCCTCAATGAGGCAATGTTAACAAGTACCGACAGTATGTTTTTCATTATTACCAGGAAAAATAATCATCAAATTACCCTCATCACTCCTCTTTATTAGTAGCTGTGTTCTTTGTAACACAGTCGCAGTAAAAGGGAATTTGCGACCGTAAAACTGACAATTTACCTCTACAAATGACAATTTTCAATACAGTTATTCCCATTCTAATGCACTTATTCAGATGTTATGCTAAAAATTGAACCATTTTGCACAAACTGGCAAGCACTGTGAGCTGCGTAAAACCAAATGCCAGCCAATGAAAAGAGACGTTATGTGATGACGTCGGGTTTCCAACTATATATCGCAGAAAATACTGTCGCAAATTTTTGACGTTATCCAATCAAAGGTCGTGTTACATAATAAGTGCATTAGAATGTTACTTATAGCATGGTTTTTGGACCACCATAAACATAGATCTCCCAAAGATATTGTCTACAGACAAAATTTAACAGACTGATATATCAGCCAGGCACGACAAACTTGCAAGACATGTGAGACTGCCAGCAAAGACTTCAGATTAGCCTAAGCAGTCTGATCAGAGCATTCAGTGTTCGCATGAGCTTTCTGAAGTCTTTGGGTTACCTAAAGAGAAGTAAGACTGGCCAGATAGGCTGGATGCAGAGGCTGATAGGAGGTAAAGCTAGGCAAACGGGCCCTTTGTAAGTTTTTTTGTGCCCCAGATTATATAAAAATGTCCATAAATGGTAATTTTTTTTTAAACTTTTAGTTGCCAAAAAATAAAACTGCATCCAACAAGAGAATCGCTGAAACCGAAGGATGCTCCCCGAGATTGGCAGTAGTTGGAGGGTTATATAAGTAAAAGAGTAAAATATGGTGGTCCTATACACTTTGTAGTGTAGTATGGTTCCTGCCTTCTGCGATTCCCCTCATGGCCCTTTATCAGTATATCAAGTTCAACTTAATTATCTTTAACACTTTAAGAGATATGCTCTGGACAAAAGTATGACGTAAGGACGGATGGATGGACAGACAGATCGACAAAGCGACGACTATATGCTCTCCCTTCGGGGAGCAAATGTTATTTGTTTATGTTCGGCATAATCTTCATGCCAACATTTTTTTTGCATACAGACAGTGTGGGCCCAGTTCAGAGTGCTCCTAAAGGAGCAGTCTGATCTGGGACCACATTATTTGCAACAATGAGCCTACAGACAACTAAGCAGTTGGCAATTGTTGTGATTGGCATTTTTTATAGGAATAAATGTAATTTATGCATATTAGAAACAACAGTTGTTCTAGCTGTGGATACCGTCAAGACAGCCATGTTAGAAAAACGTCAATGAAATCCCTCTATAAACACTCTAAATCTGGAAGTAAACTACACATAACCTCTTTATAACACAGTTCCTTACAACACAGTTTTGGATGAAACACTGTTTGAAGAGTGATCCCTAAAATATGTAGATTGTATGGAAAAAAAAAGAACATTGTCATTTTTCTATATAACCTATACATTTTTGTTAGGATATAACACAGTTTCTGCTTCGAACCCAATGAGGTTGTTGTGTACAGCTCTATGGATTTCTTGTATCTCCTCCTCAAAAAAGTAAGTATGGGCTCCTGTCCATTTTACGTGTGAGTATGCGAAATTATTAACCAGCTTATGACAAAGTAAAACAAGAAGATTGGGTACATGGCTAAGGCTTTCCGATGAGGTGGCTGGCTCTCGGCTAAAAATGCTGTGGAAGCTGAAAAGAAGAAGAGAGTTAATCATAAAGTTCTGACAATTATGTGACAACTAAAGATGTATTTTATTTTAACCCACTGCATGCTGGAAACCCCTAAATGGGTACCTGGGCAAACAGTGCAGGCCCAGATCAGACACCACAGAACGCGGCGTTTGATCAGGGCCTGCACTATCTGCCATCAAAAATAGAACAAGAGGCCCATGGGCCACTATGCTCACCAGAGCTCAGGTGGGCACTGCCCAATTGGAGCCATGTATTTTAACATGATATCATTGTAATCTGCCAAATGAACCCCCATATCCAAATGAGCACCCATGTGGACTCAGTATATGAAACATTAGGCCTTTTATGAAGTAGAGGGGGTGGGGCATGGACCCAACGGAGCACTGGTTGGTATCACTAAATGTGTCATCACAAAGAACAAGAATATATATGGTTTAGCAGTGGGGATCAGCATGGCTGGAGATATAAGTGGAGGGGTTGGAGCATGCCCTGTCGTTCCGAGAAAGCCCAAGATTGTTGTCCCTAAATGTGTCTTATCATAAGGACCAAGTATATATATGGTTTAGGGGTGGGAATCTCAATGGTTTCCAAGATATCCTTTCATGAAGTGGAAAGGAGAGGACTGGCCCTGCGGACACCTCTACAGTAGGTGTACTAATAATAAGGAACAAGAACATATTTTATGAATATGGGGTGGGGATTTGAATGGTTTCTGAAATGGCCTTTTATGAAGTGGAAGGGCGGGGCACATTGCCTCAGCACAAAGAGACCCCCAAGTTGGTGTGACTGAACGAGTCTTATCGCAAGGAACAAGAATATATATGGTTTAGGGGTGGGGATCTGAACTATTTCTGAGATGTATGGCTTTTAATCAAGTCAAGCGGTGGGGCAAGGCTCGGGCATGCCCCGGGGACTCACAAGCTGGTGTCAATGAATGTGTCTTATCATAAGGAAGATGAATATATATGGTTTAGGGGTGGGGCTCTGAACAGTTTCTGAGATATAAGTCCTTTTGTGAAGTGCAGGGGTGGGGCAAGGCCCAGGGAGACCTCCAGGTTGGTGTCAATGAATGTGTCTTATCATAAGGTACAAGAATATATATGGTTTAGGGGTAGGGATCTGTAAGGTTTCTGAGATATTGTGATATTATGAAATGGAGGGGGTGGGGCATGGCCCCAGCACATCCTTGGGGACCCCCAGGTTGGTGTCACTGAATGTGTCTTATCATAATGAACAAGAACATATATGGTTTAGGGGTGGGGATCTGAACAGTTTCTGAGATATATGGCCTTTTTTGAAGTGAGGGGGTAGGGCATGGCTCCGGCGCACCCCGGAAGACCCCCAATTTGGTGTCAATGAATGTGTCTTATCGTAAGGAGCAAGAATATATATGGTTTAGGGGTGGGGATCTATAAGGTTTCCGAGATATTGGGCCTTTTATGAAATGGAGGGAGGGACATGGCCCCTGCGCATCCCGGGGGACCCCCAGTTTGATGTCACTGAATGCGTCTTATCATAAGGAACAAGAATATATAGGGTTCAGGGGTGGGGATCTGAATGGTTTCCGAGATATTGGGCCTTTTATTAAGTGGAGGGGGTGGGGCATGGCCTCGGTGCATCCTGGAGGACCTCCAGGTTGGTGTCACTGAATGTGTCTTATCAATAGGAACAAGAATATATATGGTTTAGGGGTGGGGATCTGTGAGGTTTCTGAGATATAAGGCATTTTATGAAGTACTGGGGGCGGGGCATGGCCCCGGCACAACCTTCTGGACCCCCAGGTTGACATAAAAGCATATGGCTGAGAGAAGTTTACTAAAGGAACATTTCTATGAAAGTTTTGTCAAAGTATCTGCAAAGGCTTTGTAGTTAATGCCAGTTTTCAATTTTCCCCATTATAAGTCTATGGAAAATCTAAGTTGCCATAGCAACCAAACTAAAGAGCCGAATTTCATAAACAAGAGGCCCAATAGGGCCTGTCGCTCCACCGGCTAACTTCAGACAATTGTCATATTTATTACATTAACCAATTGTATACTAGTGGACTCTTCTATTGCTATATGTTGGACCAGTCCTTTTGTCATATAAGGGGTGTCAGGCCTATTTTTTTCTATTTTTGATGGAAAATTCTGTTAGCAAATAGTGCAGGCCCTGATCAGACATGGTGTTCTGTGGGGTCTGATCTGGGCCAGCACTGTTTGCCAAGGTACCCATTTAGGGTTTTCCCGCATGCAATGGGTAAAAAAGAAACAAGTGATCCACCCAAGGAATGTCCATTCTATATTTTTTGGACCCCAGAGCCATGGTTGGCAGGATTTATGTGAGTGACCATTTGGCATTGCTCCGTTCTAAATATCTAAAGCTCTGGGCCTTATGGTTTCAGAGAAGAAGACTTTTTTTAAGTTTTTCCTATTATAAGTCTATGGGAACTAATATGCCTCTGGGCGTGACCAATTTTTTACCCCAGGGGCATTGTTGGCAGGATTTATTTGAGTGAACACTTGACGTTGCTGCACTCTTAATATCTAAGCTCTGGGCACTGATGGTTTCAGAGAAGATTTTTGTCAGTTTTTCCCAGTATAAGTCTATGGGAGCTTATGGGCCTCAGGGTGTGGCCAATTTGGACCCCAGGGGCATAGTTGGCAGGATTTATGCAGTTGCATACTTCAAGTTGCTACATACTAAGCTCTTGGCCTTATGGTTTCAGAGGAGAAAAGTTTCAAGATTTTGTCAATATTAGTCTATGGGAGCTACTAAGCACCGGGGCGTTGCCAATTTGGACTCAAGAGTCATAGTTCACAGGACTTACTAGGTGACCACATAACTTTGCTACATACTACAGTTCAACCTGTATTAAGCAAGTGCCTAAGGGATAGTCAAAATATGCTTGCTTAAGACAGGTTCTTGCATAATACAGGTGAAATTTAACACATCTGCCTTTCTTGGGAACTGAATGCCTGCTTGCTTAAGACAGGTTGCTTGCTTAATAGAGGTGGCCACTAAGACAGGTTTTACTGTAAATGTCTTAGCTTTAGGCTTTATGGTTTCAGAGAAGAAGTTTTTCCATTTATTGGTCTATGCAAGCTAATGAGCCAAAGGTGGTGGCCATGGCGGCCATGTTTTTTGTCTGATCAAAATTTCTTCAATGAATCTGACAATGGTAGACACAAGGAACATTCATGAAAATTAAGAACGAAATCCATTTAGCGGTTTTGGAGGAGAAGATTATAAAAAACTAGAGCTGTCAGTGAAACTGACTAGGGCCCCGGCAGCGCTATCAGAGGAGTAGGAAAATTTGTGGACGGACAGACGGACAGACAGACAGACGGATGGACAGACGGACGGACAGAGTGATTACTATAGGGCACCCACACTTTCAGTGCGGGGCCCTAAAAAAGATCCCTAGTCTATGGAAGCTAATTAGCCAATGGGCGTGTCCATGGCAGCGATGTTTTTTGTCTGATCAAAAGTGCTTCAAGGAATCTGACAGAGGTCCACCCAAGGAACATTCATGCAAAGTAAGAATGAAATCCATTAAGTTGAGCGGTTTTGGAGGAGAAGGTTTTTAAAACTTTTCACCATATAAGTCTTTGAAAGCTAATGAGCCAAGGGGCATGGCCATGGCAGTCATGTGGGGCATGGCCATGGTGGCCATGTTTTTTGTCTGATCTGAATTTCTTCAAGGAATCTGACAGAGGTCCACCCAAGGAACATTCATGCAAAATAAGAATAAAATCCATTGAGCGGTTTTGGAGGAGAAGATTTTTAAATATTTTTTTTTGGTTTCGATGCCATTTTGTTCTGCATGTAACAAAATTCTTTGAAGGAATTCAGAAGAGGACTATGTGAGAAACATTCCTGTGAAGTTTGGTTACAATCGACCAAGTAGTTAAGGAGGAAATGTTTAAAGAAAAAAGTTAATGCACGGATGCACAACCGCACAACAGACACAGGGCCATAACATATAACATAAGACCCGCCGGTCTTTGGCCAGTGGAGCTAAAAAATGAACAGTGAGTGAGTGAGTTTTAGTTTTACATCCCACCAACAGCTAAGGTCATACGGAGACGGGACCTCGGTTTAAAGACTCATCCGAAAGTCTGGAGAAGCCCGGGATCGATCCTGCGATCCCTGGTTTACAAGGCGAGTAGCGTAACCACTGCACCACGGAGGCTTCTAAAAAAAAAAAAAAAAAAATGAACAGATTTATGTTTTTATTTCTTTATTTATTTATTTTTTCCTTTCCTCCGTCCGATTTGGTATGCATCCCTTTTCAACTAAGCCATTTTAACCCTCAGGGATCTGGAGAACTGTTGACACTGTAGTATAATTAGGTCTAATAAATCAATCTCCCTCAGTATTTTGAATTTATTTTGAAACATCAAGTCGTATAAATAGAGTTTGTGTTGAAAACATCAGTTCTATCACCAGTGTGATGGGCAAGTGAAATTTCTGAAGTTTTGAATATTTGTAGGTGGACCTCTATAGATATGTGATAGTCAGCAAAATTGGAGGAGATTAATTCAGATACAGGAAGGTACTTTTAAATAAATAAATAAATAAATAAATAAATAAATAAATAAACAAGAACTTTTGAAGAAGAGAAGACTTTTTTAACATTACACTACATGTTATATAGTGAAAATAAACCCCACCCACTGCAGCCATGTTTTTTGTCGGATCAAAATTTCTTCAAGGAATCTGACAGAGGTCCACCCAAGGAACATGCATGCCAAATAACTATGAAATAAAACAAGAACTTTTGCAGAAAATATTTTCAGCATTACACTATATATAAGCCTCGCCCGTGGCGGCCATGTTTTTTTGTAAGATCAAATTTTTTTCAAGGAATCTGACAACAGTCCACCCAAGGACAATTCATGCAAATTACAATGAAATCCCACAAGTACTTTTGCAGAAGAAGATTTTTTAGCATTACATTATATGTTAAATAGTGAAAATAAGCCCGCCCATGGCGGCCATGTTTTTTGTCGGATCAAAATTTCTTCAAGGAATCTAAAAGAGGTCCACCCAAGGAACATTCATGCAAAATAAAAACAAGGCATCGCATGCGATACAAATCCCCTCGCACTAGACAAATTCGTGTGTGGAAAACACTGAAATGGCAAAAGTCCAACTTGCTTGAGATATTATCATATGCAACATTTGTGTAAAGTTTGTTTAAAAATCCTCCAATAAATGTACATTCTAGAGGGATGACGTTTCTCTAAAAATAGCCATAGTGACCTTGACTTGAGGCCATGACCACGAAAGTAGATCTTGCTCAAGATATATCATAAGCATCTTTTGTGTGAAGTTATATTAAAATCTGTTAATAAATGTAGGCGGTAGAGCGATGACAAAGTTTTTCTAAAGATAGCCACAGTGACCTTGACTTTGCGGTCATGACCTTTAAAGTCGAAGTAACTCGAGATATTATCATAAGAAACATTTGTGTGAAGTTCTATTACAATCCATCATTAAATGTAGGCGCTAGAGCGATGACAAAGTTTTTCTAAAAATAGCCACAGTGACCTTGACCTTGAAAGTCTAAATAGCTCGAGATATTGTCATAAGGAACATTTGTGTGAAGGTATATTGAAATTGGTGAAAAAATGTAAGCACTAGAGCAATGACAAAGTTTTTCTAAAAATAGCCACAGTGACCTTGACCTTGAAAGTCAAACTCGCTCGAGGTATTGTCATAAGGAACATTTGTGTGAAGATATATTGAAATGGGTGAAGAAATGTAAGCGCTAGAGCCATGACAAAGTTTTTCTAAAAATAGCCACAGTGACCTTGACCTTGAAAGTGGAACTCACTAGAGATATTGTTATAAGGAACATTTGTGTGAAGTAATATTGAAATTGGTGAAAAAATGTAAGCGCTAGAGCAATGACAAAGTTTTTCTAAAAATAGCCACAGTGACCTTGACCTTGACAGTCTAACTCGTTCGAGGTATTGTCATAAGCAACATTTGTGTGAAGTTATATTGAAATAAGTGAAGAAATGTAGGCGCTAGAGCGATGACAAAGTTTTCTAAAAATAGCCATAGTGACCTTGACCTTGAAAGTTGAAATGGCGAGATATTGTCATAAGGAACATTTGTGTGAAGTTATATTGAAATCGATGAAGAAATGTAAGCGCTAGAGGGATGACAAAGTTTTTCTAAAAATAGACACAGTGACCTTGACCTTGAAAGTGGAACTCCCTAGAGATATTGTCATAAGGAACATTTGTATGAAGTTATATTGAAATTAGTGAAGAAATGTAAGCGCTAGAGCGATGACAAAGTTTTTATAAAAAATAGCCACAGTGACCTTGACCTTGAGGCCTTGACCTTGATAGTCGAACCCGCTTGAGATATTGTCATAAGGAACATTTGTGTGAATTTATATTGAAAATTGTGAAGAAATATAGGCGATAGAGCGATGACAAAGTTTTTTCTAAAAATAGCCACAGTGACCTTGACCTTGAGGCCATGAGTTGGAAAGTCGAACTCGCTGGAGATATTTTTATAAGGAACATTTGTGTGAAGTTCTATTGAAATTGGTGAAGAAATGTAGGCGCTAGAGCGATGAAAAAGTTTTTCTAAAAATAGCCACAGTGACCTTGACCTTGAGGTCATGACCTTGAAAGTCCAACTTGCTCAAGATATTGTCATAAGGAACATTTGTGTGAAGTTATATTGAAATCAGTGAAGAAATGTAGGAGCTAGAGCGATGACAAAGTTTTTCTAAAAATAGCCACTGTGACCTTGACCTTGAAGCCATGACCTTGAAAGTGGAACTCGCTCGAGATATTTTTATAAGGATCATTTGTGTGAAATTATATTGAAATTGGTGAAGAAATGTAAGCGCTAGAGCGATGACAATGTTTTTCTAAAAATAGCCACAGTGACCTTGACCTTGAGGTCATGACCTTGAAAGTCAAACTCACTTGAGATACTTTTATAAGGATCATTTGTTTGAAGTTATATTGAAATTGGGGGAGAAATGTAGGGGCTAGAGCCATGACAAAGTTTTTCAAAAAATAGCCAGAGTGACCTTGACCTTGAGGTCATGACCTTGAAAGTCGATCTTGCTCCAGATATTGTCGTAAGAAACGTTTGTGTGAAGTTATATTAAAATCGGTCAAGAAATGTAGGCGCTAGAGCGATGACAAAAGTACGTACGTACATACGTGGTGCTAGAGCGATGACAAAAGTATGTACGTACGTGGCGCTAGAGCGATGACAAAAGTACGTACGTACGTACGGGACAAATGCTATATCCCCCCTCACAACTATGTTGTGCGAGGGGATAATGAAATCCAACAGGTGGGTTTGGAGAAGATTTTTAAAGATTTTTAATTTTTTGTGTGGTTTTGTTGCCATGGCAACCAGAGTTCTGGTTGTAACAAAATTCTTTGAAGGAATTTAGAAGAGGACTAAGTAAGGAACATTCCTGTGAAGTTTGGTTACAATTGGCCCAGTAGTTTAGGAGGAGAAGATGTTTTAGCATTACACTATATGTTAAATAGGGAAAATAAGCCCCACCCATGGCGGCCATGTTTTTTGTCGGATCAAAATTTCTTCGAGGAATCTGAAAGAGGTCCACCCAAGGAACTTTCATGCAAAATAAAAATGAAATCTAACAGGTGGTTTTGGAGGAGAAGATTTTTAAAGATTTTTAATTTTTTGTGTTGTTTTGTTGCCATGGCAACCAGAGTTCTGGGTGTAACAAAATTCTTTGAAGGAATTTAGAAGAGGACTAAGTAAGGAACATTCCTGTGAAGTTTGGTTACAATGGGCCCAATAGTTTAGGAGGAGAAGATGTTTTAGCATTACACTATATGTTAAATAGGGAAAATAAGCCCCGCCCATGGCGGCCATGTTTTTTGTCGGATCAAAATTTCTTCAAGGAATCTGAAAGAGGACAACCCAAGGAACAGTCATGCAAAATAAAAATGAAATCCAACAGGTGGTTTTGGAGGAGAAGATTTTTATTTTTTTTGTGGTTTTGTTGCCATGGCAACCAGAGTTCTGGGTGTAACAAAATTCTTTGAAGGAATTTAGAAGAGGACTATGTAAGGAACATTCCTGTGAAGTTTGGTTACAATTGGCCCAGTAGTTTAGGAGGAGAAGATGTTTAAAGAAAAAAATTAACGCATGGACGCACGGCGGACACAGGGCCATGACAATAGCCCCGCTGGCCTTCAGCCAGTGGAGCTAAAAACACAAAACCTGTAAAGGCAAATATGGTGAATATTTCCATAAACTCTCAGCCTCATAGAGCATACGGTTTCTGAGGAGATGATTTCTTAAGTATTTTTTTTTCTATTTTTTTCATATTGGTTTCCATGGCAACCAATACAAATGAGCAGTAGGCCTAAAATGATATGGCAGATAGAAGATTGCCTAAGGAATATTTCTATGAAAGTTTTGTCAAAATATCTGCAGCAGCTTGGCAGTAATTGCCATTTTTCAATTTTCCCCATTATAAGTCTATGGAAACTCTAAGCTGCCATAGCAACCAAACTAAGGAGCCGAATTTCATAAAAAACACAAACTTTCAATCCCCCAACCCAAGGATGCTACAGATAAAATTTGGGCCCAATGGGCCTAGCGGCTTCAGAGGAGATGTCGTTTAAAAGTGTTGACGTCACACGACAACGCAGACGACGCAGACGCCGACGGACAACTGCCTATCCTATAAGCTCCCCCGGAGCCTTCGGCTCTGGTGAGCTAATAAAAACGAAAAATAGGTCTGATACCCCTTATATGACTAATGGCCTTGTGCAACATAAAGCTTTGAAAGATTCCACTAGTATACAATGGCTTAATACAGTTTAACCACCATTAAGCAGCCAAAGTGATAAAACTCCAAAACTGGCTGCTTAAGGAGGTAGCTGTTCAGCAGAGGGAAATGTCTGTGATGTTGTGTGGATCATTATAAACAGACAAATAACAATGATTACTGACGAGCTCAACATGGATGTAAGAAAAGAGAAATGAATGATGGAGAGGTGTCCACAATGGACTCACCCCCGCCCATCGGGGCTTGGAGAAATAGATTGGGCTGCATGGTGCTTCCACGCAGAACTGAATCTGACCACACACGAGTACTGGAAAACTGCTTAGAAGAACTAAGCCTGCCCAGGCAAAATGGTGCGATTCAGATCGTCCAATGCATATAAGCCTTCTGGTTTCATTGGGCAGCTGGGCTCGAGTCAATGTGGGGTAAAAGTCCCACAAAATTAGAAGCAATGTCTCCAAAATAATCTAAATAGTGTTGACAGGAACTTTAAACCCCAATTCAAACAAACAAATCGCAATGGTAATTTTGAAATAAATAAACGTACCAGAAAAGAAATTCCTATTTTTACACTCAAATTTTTGCTGTTTAGCAAGCTCTGGCTGTTTAAAGACATGATAGAGAGAATTCAGATTTAGTAAAGTGGATGCCGGATGGAAGAGAGAGGTGGCTGCTCAGTATAGGTTAAATATATAGTGAAATACTTTTGGGGAACTGTTGTGGCTGTTGAAGACAGGTGGCTGTTAAACTGAGGTGACCATAAGTGGAGGTTAACACGTATGCTCAGTGTAGTCTCAAAGCAGGTTTTGTAACAACTCCGAAAAAAGCTGTCTGTACATAAAGAAGCATTGAGTCAACATGTAACATGATGTCTGGATGTGGATGCTGATCAGTCTGCTGTGTGCATATGCTGTGTTCACATGTCTGATCAAAAACATGTTTGTATAATGATTTTCCAGAAAATATTTTTATTTCTTCTGGTTCTCCATTATCATTATCTTCTTCATTTTCCCTACCCGCTCTTTAAATCTCCTAAACTACCATTTTTCTCTTTCTCTGGCAGGTGGCACAAAACTCATAAGCACTTACACATTGTTAAATGGAAAGACAAGCCTTCAATGAATACAACCAGCATATTTTCTGCGATATTTGCAATAATTATTTTTTACTTAATGCTTTGTATTGGGCATGGTTTTCATGGTGCAGAAAAAGGCTTGATGAAATTAAATATTCAATTTTTGCTTTTGGCCTTTGGAGACTGGCCATATCAAGAATTTCTCGGCTGCATTTTTCCAAGAAATTAGTTTCCATTTTTATAAATTGGTCTAAACTGGTAATTTTTTTGTTTTCTTAAGCCCTGGTCATCACAAACGTCCAGGTTGAGCTGTTTTAAGTTTACGTCCCAGCAACAACTAAGGTCATGTGGAGATAGGACCTCTGTTTACAGACTCGTTCAAAAGTCTGGCGAAGCCAAAAATCCAAATGGGATATCCCTGGTTTATGAGGCAAGTAGCTTATCGAATACACAAAACATGCTTCTAACCAGGTGGATCCGAGTCTTCCCTGTGCATCCTTTTCCTTTGTTATTTGTGTCATATGTTTCATAAATATCTTTGAACCGAAGTCACGTCCCATATGATCTTAGATATTCTCAAACAAAGCAAACTGACTATTGAGATTTTGCATGGTAGGAGCTGATCATATTTTCTCTTGTGTGTCTATCTTAAGAAAAATAGATACACCATAAGGGGAGACAACTTTTTCAATTAGTATTTTTGACAATACAGATTAACTTTGTCAACAGAGATCAAATCTTAAAGGAAAGAATTTGTTCTTGCCTCAGGAGCAAATTCCTTTAAGAGTTTGACCCAACTAAAGGGGCTATATTTATAAGGCTTAATACAGCAAAAATGGAAGTACCGAAAGTTGCCTCCCATTAAAAATTGTGGAAAACATGCCAGGTGTATCAATTTTTATCAAAACTTACCAAATGTTGACCATCCAAAGCCCAATACAACTGCTAGAAATCTTATCACAAACAACAGGGTAGTCTGTGGTTGAATAAACAATATACAGCGACAAAGTATGAGGGCTATTGTTAGCGGGCATACACAGTAACCAAGGACACATACACTCTGGAAAAATGAGCTGAAAATAGAACAAGTACATGTACCGTAATGATCCTAAGTATTGGGATAGACAGGCCTAAGCGAACAGTGCAGACCCAGATCAGACTGCTCCTGAAGGAGCAGTCTAATCTGGGTCAACACTGTTAGCCAGTTTGTCTACATCTTTTAGACTCCTTGCTGGAACAAAATACATATTTGCCAAAATTTTAGGACAATTACAGCAAGTCCTCAAGGTGTCCGAATTTTTACAGTATAAAAATGTTGAAAGGGGCATGAAAAAAACAAACCCAGAAAAATCTTAAATTTGAATGTTTATTTGTTTGGAGTCTTAACAGCCCAGTAAACACTATTTAGGTCATATTGAGACAGGCAGTTTAACTAACCACACTTTCCCTAGGCAAGCTTATATATAAGCGGTAAACTAGGACATAAGCAGTAGAAAATGTAAACATATTCGTAAATTATCCTAAGTATGCCATGCAGCCTAGTGCTATGATTAATCCTTGGTGGCTCAAAGTGTGTTTATCTTGAACAAGTTTCCATAGTCCCGAAGGGTTTCAAGTTCTGAAGCTCAACTGTACATATTCAACAAGTGTATTCTTTCATGGACCTAGGGCTGGTGTTTTACAGATGAAAATATTTTGTCTTATTTCGCCTCCAAAAAAACAACAACAGAAATTAGGACTGTTTAGAAACCCCACAATGATTTTCGGCAGAAAATATATTTCATACCTCTGTAATCCCCACATTTTACTTATGAAGTGGAAGTTGTTGTGTGTTCATTTCATGATGTTGTAAATGGGGCCACAGGTGAATTCTGATATCATCTTCATTTGGACAATGAATTTTAGTCTTTCTTTTTTCTTTAAAAGTGGGAGCTGCTGTATGCTCATTTCATGATGTTGTTAATGAGGTCAAAAGTGAATTCTGATATCCTGTGTATTAGGACAGATCAACAATCATATACAGTGTCATAACATTTGAGGTGTGTCATGTTTGTTGATTTTATGGGAGATTTACAGCCCATTGAACACTATTTAGGTCATATGCCAGTCAGTCTACCAAGCTACTCTTTTTCTGGGTAGGCTTATACACAACTGGTTAACCAGTGAGTGAGTGTGAGTTTTACGTCCCACCAACAGCTAAGGTCATACCGAGACTGGACCTCGGTTTAAAAAGCCCCCACCTTTTGGGGCTTGGAGAAATAGATGGGCTGCATGATGCTTCCATGCAGAGCTGAAACCGACCGCACATGAGTACTGGTGAAATGTTTAGAGGATCTAAGCCTGCCAAGGCAAAGCGGTGCGAGTCAGTCCGTCCGTGCTTATAAACCCTATTGGTTTCATTGGGCGACATGGTTTGAGATGTCATTTCATCTCAATGTTGGGTAAAAGTCCCACAAAATTGGAAGCAACGTTTCCAAAATTACCTATACAGTGTTGACGGGGATGTTAAACCTAAAATCAAACAAACAAAACCTCCGTTTAAAGACTCATCCGAAAGTCTGGAGAAGCCCGGTGTAACAGGCCGGTTCTTCCCCCCAGTCAGTTTCTTCCCCGGGGAAGAACTGGGCCGGCCCGTTCCTTCCCCGGGGAAGAAACTGACTAGTCAGTTTCTTCCCCACCCAGTCAGTTTCTTCCCCACCTGAATTTTTTTTATAACCATAGAGAACGAGTAATTTATGCCTCACAGATTGTTAAAAATTCAAAAAGAAACCATTCTGAATTAGTTTTGGGTCTTTTCAGCTTGAATGGCAAAATTTTCTTTATGCCATACAATATATGGAGATCCAAGGAAATTTTCATCCCAATTCCAGTATCTATGATTAATTTTCTTATTTTTTTATGACATTAACTGGTATTAACTGAACAGATTTAATAAGCAACAACCCTTTAGTGCCCCAATCTAAATATAATTTGGAAAGTGGGGGTGGGGAAGAACTGGGCCGGCCCATTTCTTCCCCACCCCAGATTTTTCTGTTTACTAAAAATTATTTTGATATATTGTTCTTCACTTTTAAAGAAATAAACTGGTATGAACTACCGAGCTATAATAAGCAACAAATGTTTGGCCCTTAAATTTCAATAGAATTCAGAGACTGGGGGTTGGGGAAAACTAGGCCGGCCCAGTTCTTCCCCACCCCAGATGTTTCAGTTTACTAATAATTCTTGTGATAAATTTCCTTTGCTTTTTAGGACAAAAATTGGTATAAACTTAAAAGATATAATAAGCAACAAATGTTTGGAGCTTTATTATCAAGAGAATTTGGAGGCTGGGGTGGGGAAGAACTGGGCCGGCCCAGTTCTTCCCCACCCCAGATGTTTCTGCTTTCTAATAATTCTGGTGATAAATTTCCTTTGCTTTTTAAGACATAAATTAGTATAAACTAAACAGATATATTAAACAACAAATGTGGAGCTCAAATCTTAATAGAATTTGGAGACTGGGGGTGGGGAAGAACTGGGCCGGGCCGTTTCTTCCCCACCCCAGATGTTCTGTTTAATAAAAATTCTTGTGATAAATTTTCTTCACTTTTAAAGACATAAATTGGTATTAACTAAACAGATATAATAAGCAGCAAATGTTTGGCACTTAAATTTCAATAGAATTCGGAGACTCAGGGGCGGGGAAGAACTGGGCCGGCCTGTTTCTTCCCCATCCTCGGGTAGTGTTGTACAGTTATGTCAGTTCTATTGCTGAAGATGTCTTGGGTGGGGAAGAACTGGGCCAGTCTGTTTCTTTCCCACCCTTGGTAAGTATTGTTCTGTTAAGTCAATCATGACATTGAAGGTGTCGGGTTGGGGAAGAACTGGGTCGACTCATTTCTTCCCCACCTCTGGGTAGTGTTGTACAGTTATGTCAGTTATATTGCTGAAGATGTCCAGGGTGGGGAAGAACTGGGGTGGCCCATTTCTTCCCCCACCCTTGGATAGTGTTGTACAGTTATTTCAGTTATATTGCTGAAGATGTCTTGGGTGGGGAATGACTGGGCCGCCCGTTTCTTCCCCACCCTTGGTAAATGTTTTACTGTTAAGTCAATTATGACGTTGAAGGTGTCTGGGTTGGGGAAGAACAGGGCCTGCCCGTTTCTTCCCCACCCTTTGGCTAGTGTTGTACAGTTATGTCAGTTATATCAGAGGATGTCTGAGGCAGGGAAGAATGGGGCGACCCTTTTTTTCCCCACCCTTGTGTAGTGATGTACAATTGAATCAATAATGATGTTTAAGTTTTCTGTGTTGGGGAAGAACTAGGCCGGCCCAGTCCTGCCCCACCCCCAATCTCCAAATTCTATTTAGATTTGAGCTCCAAAAATTTTTTGCTTATTATATCTTTTCAGTTTATTCCAATTTTTGTCTTAAAAAGCGAAGAAAATTTATCACAAGAATTTTTATAAACAAAAAATCTGGAGTGGGGAAGTACTGGGCTGGCCCAGTTCTTCCCCACCCCCAGTTTCTAAATTCAATTGATATTTGAGCTCCAAACATATTTGTTGCTTATTATATCTTTTTAGTTTATACCAACTTTTGTCTTAAAAAGCGAAGAAAATTTATCACAAGAATTTTTTGCAAATAGAAAAATCTGGGGTGGGGAAGAAACGGGCCGGCCCAGTTCTTCCCCGTCCCCAGTCTCTAAATTCTAATTAGATTTGAGTTCCAAACAATTGTTGCTTATTATATCTTTTCAATTTATACCAATTTATGTCTTAAAAAGCGAAGAAAATTTATCACAAGAATTTTTTGTAAACAGAAAACTCTAGGGTGGGGAAGAAACGGGCCGGCCCAGTTCTTCCCCACCCCCAGTCTCCAAATTCTATTTAGCTTTGAGCGCCAAACATTTGTGGCTTATAATATCTTTTTAGTTTATACCAATTTATGTCTTAAAAAGCAAAGCAAATTTATCACAATATTTTTTTGTAAATAGAAAAATCTGGGGTGGGGAAGAAATGGGCCGGCCCAGTTCTTCCCCACCCCCAGCCTCCAAATTATATTTCGATTTGAACTCCAAACATTTGTTGCTTATTATATATTTTTAGTTTATACCAATTGATGTCTTAAAAAGCGAAGAAAATTTATCACAAGAATTTTTTGTAAACAGAAAAATCTGTGGTGGGGAAGAAACGAGCCGGCCCGGTTCTTCCCCACCCCCAGTCTCCAAATTCTAATTAGATTTGAGCTCCAAACATTTGTTGCTTATTATAGCTTTTTAATCTATACCAATTTTTGTCTTAAAAAGCGAAGAAAATTTATCACAAGAATTTTTTGTAAACAGAAAAATCTGGGGTGGGGAAGAAACGGGCCGGCCCAGTTCTTCCCCACCCCCAGTCTCCAAACTGTATTTAGATTTGAGCTCCAAAAATTTGTTGCTTATTATATCTTTTTAGTTTATACCAATTTTTGTCTTAAAAAGCAAAGGAAATTCATCACAAGAATTATTAGTAGACAGAAAATTCTGGGGTGGGGAAGAACTGGGCCGGCCCAGTTCTTCCCCACCCCCAGTCTCCAAATTCTATTTAAATTTGAGCGTCAAACATTTGTGGCTTATTATATCTGTTTAGTTAATGCTAATTTATGTCTTAAAAAGCAATGAAAATTCATGAAAGATGCTTGAATTGGGATGCATATTTTATTGCAACTCCATGAATGGTAAGTTTAGAGAAAATTTTGTCATTCAAGCTAAAAGGACTCAGAACTTATTCAGAATGGTCTCTTTTCTCATTTACAACAAGCTAAAATTATTCGTTGACTATGGTTCTGAAAAAAAATCAGGTGGGGAAGAAACTGACCGGGTGGGGAAGAAACTGACTAGTCAGTTTCTTCCCCCGGGGAAGAAACGGGCCGGCCCAGTTCTTCCCCCGGGGAAGAAACGGGCCGGCCCAGTTCTTCCCCGGGGAAGAACTGGGCCGGGGGAAGAAACTGACCGTTACACCGGGATTGATCTTGCGACTCCTGGTAGCATAACCACTACACCACGGAGGCTTCTAACTGGTTAACCAGTACAATGCCTATTCTTTTGCCATAAACTGACAGCTGCTATTCTTGAATAAGCAGAAGGGAGAGAATGACTGCAGAAAAGATTTCATGATCAGTCTACAAAAGACTGTTGCTAACCTGGCAGGTGTTGACCGCACTACCTATAACCACGTGTCAGCTCTTAACTGACTTAGTTTCCGAGTCCGACTCGGCAGTGTCATGAGAAAACCTTTAATGGCATTTTTAAACAACATAGGTGCATATTAACCTGTGCATTCTGATCAGCAGCTTTGTGTTTGCTACCTGGATAGTAATATACATCTAGAAGCCTCTGCGGTGTAGTGGTTAAGCTACGCGCCTTATAAACCAAGGGTCAAGGGTTCGATTCTGGGTTCCTCCAGACTTTCAGAGTCTTTAAACATATGACTTTAGTTGTCAGTGGGATGTAAAACTCAAAATACACACACAATAATAGTGGCTAGTGCTTAGCTGAGCAAGCATGTTTTTGACCTACCATGACGAAATTCCTTAAGACAGGTATTTTCCTGATATTTTTCTTATTTCTGCATGAAAACATATGTTGTGGGTACTCATTAGAAGTGCCTTGGCGAGGTGCCTCTATGAGTTCCAACAACATGTTTATGTACAGAAATAAGAAAAATAATTTGCGGAAACCGGCTCTTATCTGGGACTATGTCCCTCCAAAAAAAAGGGTGTACTTTGGAGCAAATTCTTTCCTTTAAGGGTATACCATGTTTGTAAAGGGCGACTGAAGTGTTTTGTCTGGAGCAAATGCTTTCCTTTACAAGAATATGCCTTTTGATAAGGGAGACAAATGAGTTTTTAAAAAAAAATTGCATCCCCTGAATGTGAACCATTCTCTTTTAACCCTTTTGTACCAAATGGAATCATCCTCCTTACATGTATATATAAAACAGGAGTCCATTTCAAAATTTAGGGGTGTCAGATTGTGTTTTCTTCAAAATCTAAATGTATTTGGAAATTGGCCGAACATTTTGCAAACAGTGTATGCCCTGATCAGACACCGCATTCTGTGGCATCTGATCTGGGCCTGAACTGTTTGCCAAGTACCCGTTTTGGGGTTTCTGGTACAAAAAGCATTAATTAATCATTTTTATACTCACATATTTCCTCCTAATAATTTAGTATTGAGAGTAACGACTACAGCTCCAACCCAGTATATCACAAAAACTTCCGCAAACTGTGGGCCGCCATCATTCATCTTGTTCAGCTCCTCTGCTGACCCTTGTAGCATCCTAAGATAAAATGAAAGATACAATATGAATAATGATGTCAAGAAAAACTGCATCTGAAGATGTCATCGGTTTATGTTGTCTGCTGCTCTTGTGAATTTTTTAAAAATATTTTTGTATACAGGCAAACAGTGTCGGCCCTGATCAGACTGCTCCTAGAGGAGCAGTCTGATCTGGGTTCATACTGTTTGCAAAAACGACCTTTTGAGTAAGTAGCGGATGGCAAAGCAGACAACAATTGTTGTGATTGGTGTCTTAAGGGTTAATTTTATACCCAATTCAACAGTACATGTGCACCATAAGAAAATACATACCATTGGCACATTTCTGTGTCAGGTTTAACAAGGGAAATAACTTTTGCTTTCCTGTAAACAGAATTCCACGGAAGGCTATGTCTCGCCTGTGATATTAGTTCTGAGAAATGGACATGACCATTAGGTTTGATGCTAAGCTTGACAGACTGACTTATAAATGGGCGGAAAAACCACTCGTACATCACAGCATGCTAAAAGCGGGCAAGACAAAAGGAGCCTGCTCTAAGAGGAAAGAATTTGCTTATGAGGAACATTTTTAGTTTTCGTCTAAAAGATCCCTACTTGAGACAAGGAGGAGTAACGAGGATAAATCAGAGATATTTCTTCTTAATTATCCATACATTGTGGCCTGTCCATCATCACAAGAACAAGTCTGTGAAATAAACACCCTTTATATAGAGAAAACTGAGTTTACAGGGGTGTACATTATTTTTCCTATTTCTGTTCCAAGACATAGGTTGTGGGTACTTGTTAGAACAGCCTCAATGAGGCGGTTCTAATGAGTACCGCAACCTATATTCGCAGTATAAGTAAGAAAAGAATCACTGATTTTCATCAGAAAAGTAGCCATTTTTGAGATGTTAAAATACGCACTATGTCACACGAGTGTGTTATCTTAATGTGTCTGACCTGGTGACAATTCCAGCAGACAGATTTTCTTTTGACAGGGCCCGTATGATCTTTGACACAGTGGAATTGGACTACAGAAATGATCCATGACTGGCTGAATCTCATAAATCTAGTGTCTAGGGTCACCAGCACCTCCTGTATCTTAAAGATGGTTGCCTTTGAAATTCTGATTTACAATGTGGTTTACACTTATTGTTGCAGTCACTACTGTCAGAGTTACACCACAACCTCGTTATAACACGGTTTTGAATATAACACCGTTTCAAGATGGATCCCAAAAATGTATAGAATATATAGAAAAATGACCATAAATGGTCTTTTTTCTATATAATCTATACATTTTTGTTTGGATATAACACGGCTGTTTAACTAACACGGTCTCTGCTTTGGACCCCATTAATAGTGTTGTAATGAGGTTGTGGTGTACTTGAAAAACACTTTTGACTTAGACTTTCTGCAAAGCTTTTATGTACAACTCTCATAGCTTCAGTTCCTTATCTGGTGCTGCTGTTTGACCTCTTCCTACATCTTTTGTTGGATTCTAATAGTGTTATGAAGAAGTTTATGTGTAGTTAAAGAATGTCTTCTGAGACTAAGCAGGGGTTAAAAATTTAAATTTACACTAATGTGGTTAACCAAAGTTTTTATCAGCTTTGTAGTTATGACCTTCAGAAGATTGTGCAAGCAGTTCTGAGTTTTTAGTCCAGTTACTCTTGACTGATTTCAAAATTTCTTTCATCTAGATACATGTATTACATTTTGCAAACTTTGTTTCTGCAAAATCCCACACATATTTAGTCAATAGCTGTTATGACATAAAGTAGTAAATGTTGCATTACATTTTTGACAAATTTACAACAATGTTTGACTTGAATATCTAATCTGCAAAGCTTGAGTGCACTATTCTTCTTAATCCTTAACTCTATCGGTGCCCTAGTCACATAATTGTGACTGCCTAGCAAAGCGCCTTATTGCACTGAAAGAGTTAAAATTTCAATCCTGACAAGATATATTAAATTTGTTTTATTATTTTCAGGTAAGTCATGACAAGCATCTGCTTGGTAGACAATTCATATGAAGTGCCAAGCCGGACTCTCTTTAAGAACTGTAAGAGAAAAGGATCTCTGCTTTTCAATTTTTCTTGGTGCTTTACTGACTGTTTTTTTTTTTTTTTTTTTTTGAAAAGCATCAAAAGTTGGGTGAGCTCTGACCTCTGCTCATTTATTTTGTACTTACATTGCCATGAACACACACAAAATCAATGGTCCCCAAAGGTCCCCTGGAATGAAAATGATAAGAATAAATTACTGTTAGAACCAGTTAAGATAAAGACAAATTCTGCTTTTAAAAACATATTTGGAAGGTTACATTTTTTTGTGTGTTTTCTACACACAGTGTCATCTGGGAAGAGACCAACATTGGGACTGTTCGAATGTGGTGTTTGTTTGTTTGATTTGTGGTTTAACGTCCCCGTCAACACTGTAAAGGTCATTTTGGAGACGTTGCTTCCAATTTTGTGGGACTTTTACCCAACATTTAGATGAAATGACATCTCAAGCCCTGTCGCACAATGAAACCAATAGGGTTTATTAGCATGGACGGTCCGCCTCGCACCGCAGTTCCTGGACAGGCTTAGATCCTCTAAGCGGTTTACCAGTACTAGTGTGCGGGCCGGATTTAGCTCTGCGTGGAAGCATCATGCAGCCCATATATTTCTTCAAGCCCCTATGGGCGGGGGCCATGGGGGTTTCTGGTACTAAATGGGTTAATGGCTTATATTTGCTGTATGTGTAACAACACATCCCATACTTTCAGCAAACAGTGAAGATCCTAATCAGATACAGCATTATACAGCACCTGAAGCTGATATGGGGCTACAGTGTTAGCTTATGCCATAGGATGCTAGGGAAAATACTGGTTTGTGTTAATATATAAATGAAAGCAGCTTGAAAAATTTCAGTTGTATTTGTAAATCTCAAAAACACTCTCATTGCTTAATGTGCATTTGCCCTAGATTTTCTTTTCTTTGGCTCCAGTTTTACGGTCTTTTCAAGATCATTTCACTTATTTACAGCTGATCGTTAAACAGAGGTGGGCAAAAACGGGAGTGCCCTGACCTTCCATTGCAGAACTTGGCTTCTCACGTGTGACCTGAGTGAGGCTTGAACCACAACGATGAGAGACCTAATGATTAATGATTGGCAAATTTGTGTATACTAAATGTGTCTATCCTGGTTAAATGAAGTTGATTATTATTATTGTTGTTATTATTATTATTATTAAAAGTTAGCACTCTTACCCACTAGGCCACGGAGGCCCGTTATGTATACACTTGTCCAAGATAATCAAACTGGATACATATACATGTATGTCTCTTACAATATTGTACTTAAGGCAAATGGACACACATGAAAATTTTACGAGGCAGACAGTCTGTCTTGCTTCCCTGAACGCCCAGCCCATCTGAAAACAGGTGAACACTGAAAGGGAAGAATTTGCACTTTGGAGGCGAACTCTTACCTTTTAGAGTACAGTAATACTGATGAAGGAAGCTAAGCAATTATAAAGAGCTGCCCATTCATCGCCCTTAAAATCCGAAAGCATTTCAACCCTTGTCCTGCTGATTAAATTAATTTAGCCTCACCGATTTCTGACTTTCAACCAATCAGACTAATTGATGTCATTTATTCTTACAAATTCACAAGCTGAATATCAAACAGTGTAGATTCTGATCAAATGGCTTCTGAAGAGGCCATCTGATCAGTATCTACACTGTTTGTAAAGGCAGAGCATACCCTGGTTCAGCAGGACATGGATTTAAATCCTACACACCCTCCTTTGACTTACATTCTCTCAGAAGTGCTGAACTCTGTTTAGGATACAGGACATGCCAAAACTTAATCCCTACAGCCTTCGCATCTCGCATCTGAAAAAAGACAACACATTTTTCAGCCACCCCATGACAAAATCTAAAATAGCATCGCCTGTGCAACCAGCATAGACTCAGATCAGCCTGCACACCTGGCAGCTGCACAGTCTGATCGGTCTTCACTGGATGCATGAGCTTTCTACAGCCATCAAGCTATCCCAAGACAGTATGTGTTTGAGTTTTACATCCCAACAACAATTAAGGTCATATGGAGAGTGGGGAGGAGCCCGTAATTGAACCCACAAACCCTGGTATATGAGACAAGTAGCTTAACCCATTGCATGCGGGAAACCCTTAAAGGGGTAGCTTAGCAAACAGTGCAGACCCAGATCAGATGCCTCATAATGTGGCATCTGATCAGGGTCTGCACTGTTTGCTAACAGGATTTTCTGTCAAAAATGATATAAAAATGTAAAAATAGGCCCGACACCTCTTATACGACAAATGGACTTGTCCAATATATAGCAATGGAAGAGTCCACTAGCATTATGGGTTAACCACTATACCACTAAGGCTTTTATATCCTAAGTGAGGTAGGTGAAAACTCTTATCAAACTGTGTGGCTGATCTGTGTCTTAGTTCGTAGCATGTCTTACTGCTCTGGCTCATTTCTGTTCTTTTGGCATGGAAACCAATTTAAATGTTGGACAGTCTCTTCCCTCGCATAACACGTCCAACTGCAGTACAGAAGACCTAATAATGGCAGTATTTGTTCCCTAATTTTTGCCATTATAAAGAATTTGCCGCTTTTAAGAATCCTTCTGGTTCTGTAAAAACCCTAAAAATTCAGACACCTTGACACTTGCTGTAATTCTCCTAAATTTTTTACAAATTTGTTTCATGATCAAGCAAGAAGTCCAAAAGATGCACATGGAATGGCAAACAATGTAGACCCTGATCAAACTACTCCTTCAGGAGCAGTTTGATCTGGGTCTGCAATTTTTGCTTAGGTCAATCTGTCCCAATACTTAGCATCATTACGGTAGGTAATAAAGGGCACTTTTTCCTTAGCCATTATCCTACTGAATAAATCAATTTAGCTACACCCATTTCTGACTATCAACCAATTAAATTACTTGATATGATGAGGTAATTCAGTTCACAAACAGAATGACATGTAGATCTTGATCAGATGGCTTTTTCAAACTTGATCAGCAGTTTGAAAGTTAATACATGTATTGCCAAAACACAAATGTTGCATTGCCTAGCAGAGGTAATTCTAACAAATAACCAGAATACATATATTTGTTTTTGTTTTTTTTTCAATTGTAGATTTCTTTCCATAAGGGAATAATGATAACCAACCACTTGTCTTACTTCAACTCTTTACCAAATTTTCAAATATTTGGTAAAGAGTTGAAGTAAAACAAGTGTTTTTTTTGTTTTTTTTTTTGGGGGGGGGGGGGGGGGGGGGTTGTGTTAGTATTGAATATTGTATTATTCAATTTCTCAATTAGTCCATCCCAACTGCAGCATCTGATCTGGGTCTGCACTCTGCACTGTTTGCCAGTATCCTGTTTTTGTGGGTTTCTGGTACAAAACGGGTTAACAAAAACTGGCCAGATTGAGGAGATGCAGAGACTGTTCTGAGTCTGTATTAGTGACTCAGGTCTTCACTTAGGCTTTGTCCTGGCCCTGAGGTTACAAAATTTTTTTTCATGCTCAACTCGAATGAGCATGAAATCGGTATTGCTCACAAGTATTGAAATACAAACAAATCAGATAATTTTACTGCTCAAATAAACGAAGAATGTTGTTTGTCATGTTCATAAATTTTAAAATGCCAACAATTGTTGGCATTTTAAAATTTATGAGCAGAACAAATTTCATGCTCAAGTGAGTTGAGCAAGAAAAAAGTTTTATAACATCAGGGCCTGGTCTGGCTCAAATATTCTTTTTGGTCTACTCCTCTGTCCCTTTAATCAACCCCGTATTTTTTCATATATGGTGCAGTTTTATATTTACAAATTATATCATATATTATGTCACTGTCGTTTAGTGGATAACGCCATGATTTGTTTTGTTTTGTTTGATTTGAATTTTAACATCCCTGTCAACACTGTATAGGTCATTTTGGAGACACTGCTTCCAATTTTGTGGGACTTTTACCCGAAATTGAGATGAAATGACAGCTCAAGCCCTGTCGCCCAATAAAACTAACAAGGTTTATAAGCATGGACGGTCCGACTCGCACGGCTTCGCCTGGGCAGGCTAAGATCCTCTAAGGGGTTTACCAGTACCCGTGTGCTCTTCAAGCCCCGATGGACGGGGGACGAAATAACGTCATGAAATAAAAACCATATGACCATGTGTAATATCACAATAGGTGATTGGTGAGTAAGGGTATGAAACCGTCCGTGACAACCATATGTTTTCTATGGAACTTCTTAGGCAATAATATCTGATTTAGATATGATATACAGATTCTTAAACTGGTGTTTCATAAATTTCATATCTACCAGTATATTGGTAATGACCACTTATGTAAGATACTCTATTTAATAATAATAAAAAAAAAAAACAGTACATTTATGACATACCTTAATAACTGACGGATGGATGGATGGATTTGAAAACAGGTAGGAATGATGGCAATTCTTGATATCAGGGATACAGACTAAGCATTTTGCTTTAGGCACCCAGATTGCCTTAAATCCAAATTTTACAGTAAGTTAATAGGCATTTTTATTCGAAACTTAGCCGCCCAGGCCAAAACTTAGGGCGTCTTGGGAGACTGGGCGCCTGTTAGTCCGTATCCCTGGATATAATATAAAAATATGTTTTTAACCCTTTTTGTACCAAACTGAATCTTCCTCCTTATCTATACTTGGCGTCCATTTCAAAATGTAGTAGGGGTGTCAGGTTGTTGTTTCTTCAAAATTTATTTGGAATATGGCTTAACTTTTCGCAAACAGTGTAGGCCCTGATGAGACACCCCATTCTGCGGCTTCTGATCTGTGCCGGCACTGTTTGCCCTGGTACCCGTTTTGTGGTTTCCAGTACTAAATGAGTTAATTAAATAATATTACAATGGTGTCCTTCACAGGTTCATCAAGGGTAGACAATTCATCATCATCTGTCTTTAAGCCTGGTACAGTTATCTCTCCCTCCAGTGGCACCTCATTAAGGTCCTGAAAAATACAGAGGACCCACGTTATAACAACAGTATTTGTTCCCTATTATTGTGCTGTTATAAAGAATTTGCCCTTGAAAGAATCCCAGTTAGGGGTATGAGAGGTTATAAAAGGTCTTTTCCACATCATTACTCCAAGAAACAAATTAATAGACATTTGTTAGAATCGCCTCTGTAAGGCGACTCTAACAAATATCTATAACATTTGTTTCTTGGATTACAAAATTACAAGAATATTTTAGCTGTCAGTTTCTGGCGAAAGAATGTGCACTGTACTGGTTTACCGCTTATGTAAAAGCCTGCCCAGGAAAAGTGTGGATAGGTAAATTGACCAGCTCAAAAATGACCTAAATTGTGTTGACTGGGCCATTAAACTCCAATACAAACAAACGACCAAACAAGAATCTTTCATGATATGGATTCAATTTGGGCATTTCCAGCACGTCACTTGGAATTTAGGCTAAGACTTGAACTAAGAATTCATTCATTTGAAATTGTCATTATCATGAGTTTTTGCCATTATAACTAATGTCGGTATAAAGAGAGTTGACAGTAACAAGATGAAAAATCAAAATCTTGTACATGAGCACTATACTACATTTCCCATAATTGTGTGATAAATATGAGGAACACTGCCACAGAATGTTGTTAACCCATTGTTTACTAGTGGTCTTTTTCATTGTTATATGTTTGGCAAGTCCATTTGTCATATATGGGGTGTCAGGCCTATTATTTCATTTTTATTCTATTTTTTTTAAGGAAAACTCTGTTAGCAAATAGTGCAGGCCCTGATCAGACACCGCAATCTGCCATGTCTGATCTGGGCCTGCAATGTTTGCCAAGGTACAGTATGGCTCAGGTATAAGAACCAAAAAACTTAAACCCGCGTTATCCTGATCACCAGTCATAGAATAGCATCAATAAATGTAGGTTCTAGAGTGATGACAATGTTTCTCTAAAAATAGCCATAGTGACCTTGACTTGAGGCCATGACAGCGAAAGTATATCTTGTTCAAGATATTATCATAAGCACCTTTTGTGTGAAGTTATATTAAAATCTGTTAATAAATGAAGGCTGTAGAGCGATGACAAAGTTTTTCTAAAAATGGCCACAGTGACCTTAACCTTGAGGTCATGACCTTGAAAGTCAAAGCAACTCGAGATATTATCATAAGAAACAATAGCCACAGTGACCTTGACCTTGAAAGTCGAAATCGCTTGAGATATTGTCATAAGGAACATTTGTGTGAAGTTATATTGAAATTGGTGAAAAAATGTAAGCGTTAGAGCAATGACAAAGTTTTTCTAAAAATAGCCACAGTGACCTTGACCTTGAAAGATGAACTCGTTCGAGGTATTGTCATAAGGAACATTTGTGTGAAGTTATATTGAAATCGGTGAAGAAATGTAGGCGCTAGGGCGATGACAAAGTTTTTCTAAGAATAGCCACAGTGAACTGCCCTGCCCTACATCATAGTGTATATTTTCTTGTCCTTTGGGATCATTGATTCCATTGTGGAATATGAAAATATTTGAGGGTCACTGATGAGGCCTAATTGGCCGAAACTAGCTAGTCTGGCCCAGAAACATGCACACTCCATAGTTTTCCGATCTGTGGTGTATTCCTTGCTTCCAAAGGATAACCCTTCTATAAAACATATTTGACCTTGAGGCCATGACCTTGAAAGTCGAACACGCTATTTTATATGGCACATTTGTGTGAAGTTCTATTGAAATTGGTGAAAAAATGTAGGCCCTAGAGGGATGACAAAGTTTTTCTAAAAATAGCCACAGTGACCTTGACCTTGAGGTCATGACCTTGAAAGTCGAACTCGCTCAAGATATTGTTGCAAGGAACATTTGTGTGAAGCTATATTGAAATCAGTGAAGAAATGTAGGTGCTAGAGCGATGACAAAGTTTTTCTAAGAATAGCCACAGTGAACTTGACCTTGAGGCCATGACCTTGAAAGTCGAACTCACTCAAGATATTTTTAGAAGGAACATTTGTGTGATGTTAAATTGAAATTGGTGGAGTAATGTAGCCGCTAGAGCAATGACAAAGTTTTTCTAAAAATATCCACAGTGACCTTGACCTTGAGGTCATGACCTTGAAAGTCAAACTCGCTTGAGATATTGTCATAAGGAACATTTGTGTGAAGCTATACTGAAATCAGTGAAGAAATATAGGCGCTAGAGCAATGACAAAGTTTTTCTAAAACTAGCCACAGTGACCTTGACCGTGAGGCCATGACCTTGAAAGTCGAACTCCCTCAAGATATTCTTATAAGGAACATTTGTGTGAAGTTATATTGAAATTGGTGAAGAAATGTAGCCGCTAGAGCAATGACAAAATTTTTCTAAAAATAGCCGCAGTGACCTTGACCTTCAGGTCATGACCTTGAAAGTCGAACTCGCTCGAGATATTGTCCTAAGGAACATTTGTGTGAAGTTATATTAAAATCGGTCAAGAAATGTAGGCGCTAGAGCGATGACAAAAGTACGTACCAGACAAATGCTATATCCCCCCTCACAACTATGTTGTGCAAGGGGATAATAAACATTGGCAGGGAGACATATTACATGGGTATTTACATTATCAGCTGTTGATTATAGCAACAAATGATAATGTAACTACACATACAACAGTGTTTTTGAGACATACAGTAATAGCAAATTGCAATGTTACACTTTCTATCAATCTGTCAACACAACAGTGTCGCTATATTAATATGACAAAAGATATCAGTACAAGTCTATACCAAGCTAAAACCATATTACCTGGTATGTATTACAAGGGTGGGCTTATGAAACATAATATTCATCCATTCTAGGACTAACAACCATCTCCACAAAACATCTATTTGCATTTAACCTGTGGCACCAGCCCAATGTATTTCTTGTGCACCCAGAGCTTGCAACCATTGCAATAGATACTGTTGCTGCCCACTCCAGTGCGACATACTGCACATAGGAACTCGCCCAAACTTTGGGGAGGTCCAGACCAGTACCACAGCTCATGATTTTCGTATTTCCTGCATTTACTCTAAGCCCTCTTGCCTCCATTGCTTCTTTCCAAGATAAGAGCCTAGACACGTTCGTCAAGTGATTCAGCTACATGTATGACAAAAAGGTCATCAGCATAGAGGTCCTCTCAGGAGACTCCAGAAAGATCACATTAAATAACTGTGATGAAATAAAGATGAGGGCTTGTAGCCCAGTGGTTTCTTTGGGCAGTAGAGCTTGAGATGTCTTTTCATCTCAATGTTGGGTAAAAGTCCCATAAAATCTGAAGAAACTTCTCCAAACTGATGTAAATAGTCTTGAACTCAACATCAACAAACATGGTTTAATACACCATCGAGGCTTCTAAACTGGAAACAGTGAAATATTTTCACTTACATGTAATTTTGGACAAATGCTTACTATCAATAATAATCATAATACACTTTGAACTGAAAACTGATGGGCTTAATTTCATGGCAGGCAAGTTGATACTGTTACACACAGCATGTATGATCAGATGGGTGTCAATTCTGACAGGATAGCTCACCGGAAGTTGCGCTTTGACTTAGTTGTGCAAAGACAAATTTTCAGACCCATAACAGAAACAAAGTCACAAAGAAAGAATCCAATGCTACATCAATATTGGGGATCATGTATGATTCAAGTCTGTAACATTAGTATCCCTTTTATTCCATTTAACCCATATTCATGAATGTAAATAGGCAGATTTTCAATGTCGCGTTGATACGACGATGCACATATGTTGTGCGGCCACTGGCAGCTATGTTCCTCTGGGCGTGGTGACATATAAAGGAAAAAAAAGGTCATTTTTAAAGCACTTGATTTAGACATTATAACCCTGATCAGAAGCCGTGTTTAGTGGACTTTGACTGACTTATTTGTCTTACCAAAGGCGCATAAAAATACATTTATTCCAACCTGTATGGTATTGAAGCTTGCGGGTCCTAAAAGTATTTACCCATAAATGCCAGTTGTTCCAATACTGCGACATTCTGAAACAGTTAAGACTGATTAGAGTCCACAGACTGTAGCGACTGATCGGTGTCTTCACTATTTACTTAAAAAGTACAGAACTTTATTTAAAACTCACAGCTTATAGAAAAAATGTGACAACACATATTTTGTAATTAGAGCTCTCGAAAGCGGCTGAATAACTGTGTTTGATGTCAGTAGGTAAAGGGTTGTTTAGTTGGTCACTGATAATCACAGAGAAGGGAACTAACGCTATTTAACCCTTAGACCTGTACAGACCCTGAGGTGGAAATACAGTATTTTATACCTATGCAAACCTTGCAGATCCAGATAAGATGGCACGTAGTGGGCAGTCTCTAGATGGCAGTCTCACCAGAATCTATCTATCTAGGTTTACTACAACACCCCCTGACGAGGATTACGTGTAGGTGATTGCGCGCCGTGAAGAAAAAGATAGAGTGAATAGTGAGAATAAAAGTGCAATAGTGAGATGAATAAAAACAGATGAAAGTGTTAGTTAATAAGATGAGATTAAAATCAGTTTAAAAACAGGTCTGCTGTGTTTAGGGTAACTGGTGGTCAAGAGACCGAACTGCCACACTGAACTGATTCAGTGTTGGCAGCATGACCAAGGAAGATGGCAAGCTGTTCCATTGCACAACAGCCAAAGGGAAAAACGAATACTTGTAATAATCAGTTGAGGTATGGATTTGACGATACACGAAGGGATGGCGCAGGCTTTGACGGGTTGCTCTTGTTGGCTGCTGGAAATACGGTGGCATTTGAACGGCAACCATGCCGTGTGTAATTTTATATAGCATACAGAGGCGAGCATCAGCCCTCCTCTGTTCCAGAGACCGCCAGCCAAGTACTTTCTGCATCTTTGAAACGCTGTTGTAAGGCGAATAGTCACTCATGGTCCAGCGAATAGCTCTCCTCTGGACCATTTCTATTTTCTGGGAATAACTTTCAGTATAAGGGCTCCATGAAGTGGAGGCGTACTCGAGTTGTGGGCGCACAATAGTTTTATATGCAGCCTCACGGACACCTTTATGTTTAGTTTTTATGTTCCGTTTAATAAAACCAAGTGATTTATTTGCGTTTGCCGAAATTCTATTAATATGTGTATTGAAACTTAAGTCGGTAGATAGATCAACACCAAGGTATCTGGCGGAGGATACACTTTCAAGGGTTTTCTTATGCATGGTGTAGGTAGACTCGATTAGATCTTGTGACCTGGTGATATGTAAAACTTGGCACTTACCAGGGTTAAATTCCATATCCCATTGTTCCTCCCACTTTTGTAGTTGGTCAAGGTCCTTCTGGAGGTTGGAAGAGTCATCTGGGTTATTAATGGTCAGGTATACCGCAGTGTCATCCGCAAAGAGGCGAACTTGAGACTGCACATTATCGGGCAAATCGTTAATGTACAGTAAGAATAAGATGGGGCCCAGGACTGACCCCTGCGGTACACCTGAGGATACTGGTACCTCATTAGAACTGTCACCTTCAAGCACAACGGTCTGGCTTCTCCCTATGAGAAAGGACTGGATCCAATACAAGACATTACCTTGAACACCATGAAGTCTAAGTTTGTAAAGCAGTTTGAGATGGTTTACCTTGTCAAAGGCCTTACTAAAATCTAACAGAATGAGGTCAGTTTGCCTGCCCCCTGTCATCGATCTAGTAAGGTCCTCAACAAGTTGAATAAGCTGAGTTTCACAAGACCTGCGTTGACGGAAACCATGCTGTAAGTCATAGAGTACATTATGTTTGTCAAAGTGCCTGGTCAGGTTTGATGCAATGATGTGTTCCATAGTTTTGCACATAATGCATGTCAGTGAGATTGGTCGGTAGTTGGCTGGATTACCTTTGTCACCTTTCTTGAACAGTGGACTGACGATTGCAGTTTTCCAATCCATTGGGACAGTGCCTGTGTCCAAGGATAACTGGAAAATAGCTGTAACCAATGGAGCTATTTCATTTGAAAGTTCCTTAAGGACAACAGGTTTAATAGCATCCGGGCCAGCTGCCTTGGAAGGGTTTAAGCCAGTCAAGAGTTTAAGGACACCATTTACTGATAGTTCAACATCTGGCATTGTCGGTACCTTGGATTTAAATTTATCCGGTATCAACAAATCTAGGCCAGATGACAAACCATCCAGCAATGCACCTCGGCTCAGCTTGACTAGGTCTAAGGCAGATCTGGATGAGAAGACAGAATAGAATTGTCTGTTTAAAGCATTGGCCTTATCAACATTGGAAGTGACTGCAGACTCACCATCTTGTAGAGGGCCTATTCCTTGGGAGTCTCGTTTAGAGCTTTTTAGCAGACTGAACAATCTTTTTCTAGAAAAGTCTGACTTACTTGGATCCTGGTTTTCCTCGTCTGGATTATTTATTCCCAAAATTCCTTCAAGGTAGTTTTCATATGAGCGCTTAATCTTAAATTTCACAGCATGTTTGATTTTTAAGAACTTTTTTCTGCTTTCTGAAGATTTAGTGCCTTTGAACTTTTGGTACAGTTTATCTCGTTTTCGTATATCCCTTTTGATTTGCCTGGTTATCCAGGGAAGGTGCTTTTTTGACCCAATAAATTTTGAAGGAATGAATTTTCTTATACCTTCATGTATGGTGTCTTTAAACTCAGACCATGCCTGATCAATGGACTTACCGTGTATATTTTCAAGAAATGCTGGACTAAATGCCCTCATGTAATTTCTAAAAGACTCCCAGTCAGCCTTCCTATAGAGGAAAGAGCTACGTGGCTGCTGCTTATTAAATTTAGGCTTAATATTAACAACAGACTTCACAATATTGTGATCAGAGAGACCAGGAATGATAGAGACTGTATTTACCAAAGTATTGTTTGTGGTGAGGAAAAGGTCAAGGATATTATCGTACCTTGTGGCTTCTCTGACAACCTGGAAGAGGCTGAAGTCATTCATAATGTCTATGAATTCCTCATAAACACTAGAGCAGCTGCACCCAGGCTTGACAACAGGTACATCTTCCTCATCCCAAGACAGTCCGGGCAAGTTCATGTCACCAAGGACCCAGATATCTCCCTTCTCTTTGCTTACCATGTCTAAGGACTTCCTCAGTTCTGCAAGGCTGACGGCATCATTTTCCCTTGGCCTATAGTAAGAGGCAATAAAGAGAGGTCTGGACCCTATAATAGTTATCTTAACCCAGACTATTTCGCACTCTGTTTTGAACTGTTTCTGTTCAGAAGCTAGGATGGTGTCCTTTATCAGAATAAATACGCCTCCGCCAGTACCTGTTGTACGGTCCTCCCTAAAGGCAGTATATCCTAAATCGTTTCCAAAGAATTCGCTATTAGAAATATCGGGTGTTAACCAGGACTCTGTGCCTATGACTATGTCGGGTTTTTCGGATTCCAGTAGTACGCATAGTTCTGCTTTCTTGTTTTTCACGGATTGAAAGTTTATATTGAGTACGTTTAGGGATGCAGTTTTGGAACGTGTAAGTGTCGAGGTGGCAGCACCGGATGATCTGCCTGGCGATTGGTTTTCTGATCCTGAACTCAAAACACTGTAATTGTTCTGAGTGTGCAGAGACGAAAACGATGAAAAACCAGAGAATGAGGAACTACTTGCAGTTGTGTAATTTAAATGGTCGCAGTTCAAGCATGACCATGCAAACGAGCTGTCATTAGCCTGAAAAGTTTCATACGAATCCAAGCTTATGTCTTGGCAGTAGATATGGAACCACTGCTGGCAGTTATCACAGGAAATGGCAGGGTCAGTTTCCAGGACCTCGAGGCCACAAGAGCCGCAGGGAAAAGATACGGGTCCTGGGTTCAATTCAATCTCAGTAGAAATGGTCACAAGTAACAGGGACAAGTATGTTAGGGTCAACCCTGTACTTTTGTTTTTCACTGGTACTCTCCACCGTGTGTTTTTTACCACACTGGCCAAAATCACACTTCTTGATGGTGTGAGTACGTACTGGCCTTCACACTCTTGCTCAATGTGTTTGGCCCCTTCCAAATGCGAGTCTATCGCAGGTACAACAGTTGTGTACAGGGAATAAATGCAGAAAACGGTCAAAATACCTGTTTGCATCTTCTTTGGAAGTGTTTACAAAACTCCAAAATGGCGGCTTAGCTTCACGTGAGGTCAAGGTCAACATGTACACAAACAAAGAAAAGATGAAAAATCAATGAACAAGGACAAAAAAAAAAAAAAAATCACAAGTTATGAATTAAACTGGACCTCAATCATGCTGAAAAAGAAAACAAGCAAGTTTGATGAAAAATGACACAACAAAAACCCTGTTTTTATTGGAAAAAGACGAGGTCGGAAAAGCAGCTGTTAGTGGTGAACACGATGCATGCGCAACCTGCACAGGGTTTTTTTGTCCTTGTTCATGTACACTGTTTGCCAGCATATCAATGAACTAATCGAAACTCCCTTTCTAGACAACTATTTTTGTTAAGCGTATGCTTGAAGAAGTGGAAGTGTTGTGGCTGGGTCCAGTAGCAGACATACGTAGAACTGCGCTGACACAGAAGAAACTTGATACAAGTTTCAACTTTCAAAAACTTTAACATAAGAATTCGAAGTCTGTGACCTTGATCCCAAGGTTATGGTCATGAGAGCTGATGCTGCTGCTCAAAATTTGAGACCGTTATCTACTACCATACCAAGTATTTTTCTCCTGATTTAACGCTGCACAGGTGATCTCCGCACAACACGCTGTCTTACAATGAAATCATCGTCCGTCTTGTTCTGACTAGCAATGCATGTACGTGTAATCATCAAGACTTTTTATTCAAGATTATTTCTATTTTCTCCTGTTCTTTTGAGTCCCAATTAGCAGGATTAAACTGACACACTTCAGTTAACACTCATTAATGAAAGTGGCCTCTGCATGCGGTGCATACTAATTTCACCTATTCATCTCTTAAGTAGCTGATAAAATTAGCACCCTATCAAGCTACTCAGATGTCTCGGCGGCATCTTTGAACTTAAAAGTATCATGACTAGCGTGATAGCTCAGTGGTTAGTGCACTTGCCTCTGATGCTAGAGGTCCCGGGTTCGATACCCGGCAGCGGTGTGAAAATTTCGGTGTCCAAACACCCTCCACTGGCATCATTTGCAGGGATGAATGTCATAAAGTGCACCGTCCTTCGGATTGGGACGTTAACTTGAGGCCCCCTGTGCAGGGAGAACCATCCCCTGTGCAGGTTAAAGAACCCTACCGTAATTACATGATTACTGTGTAGGGTTTCATCCTGCAACACTGGAGTGTATGAGATATACACCGTCTGTGTCCCCTACCGGGGTTAAGGCGAAACAGGAAGAAAGAAAGAAAGATGACTGTCGGGTCTATATCTACGCTAAAATAAAGAGAAAAAAATCCAAGAGATCAGTTTTGGACCATCTGCTCTACTAACGGCAAGAAAGCTCTACTGACCCCAAGTATCTGTATATGGCTCGATAAGAAGCGATGAAGACAAAAATTCACGGGACTCAACAGTTCCATTAAAATCAGTACCTGTACCAGACTTCCAGTAATCACTGTCGAACTAATGTACTGTCGAAATGCAAACATTTTTTTCATACATTAATAATTATGCAAGTTTTAGTGCACAAAACGACGCCTAAGATGTCAATTTTGCAAAGATAATAAGATAGATAGATAGATTGTGTTACTAGATAACTAAACAAAGTATCAATATCGGCAAAAATGAAGTTTTATTTACATTTTCTTCGTGAAATTCCACGTCAGACATTTTTGGAATTTCCAATGATCTGGATCCGAAAACGCTTATTGCTTTTGATGAGCGTTAACAAGCATCCAACGAATCCGAAAAACAATCCATTCGGAAATGTTTGGATTTTTACGTTGTCACAAATGTTTACATGTACACGTGTTGTTGACAGAATGGTGTGCCTTTTTTTTTTGTTCGTTCGATTTGAGGTTTAACGTCCCCGTCAACACTGTATAGGTCATTTTGGGGCGCCCATTTTGGAGGCGATGCTTCCAATTTTGTGGGACTTTTACCCAACATTGAGATGAAATGACATCTCAAGCCCTGTTGCCCAATCAGAATCAGAATCAGAATTGTTACTGGTGACACATCAAATGACATTCATACACACCGTCTATCATCTACACCGGAAATAGAATCCCGGTGAATCGAAAGTAATAGCTGCAGGTGAAGGAGTGCCTCTTGAAAATGGATTATTTTACTGCTTGTAAGCTTTAGGTTAAGATTACTGTTATCAAATATCAGTAGTGGACATAACTTGCTGCTGCCATGAGAAGTGCTTTCTTATAAAACGCACAATTGTGCAATTGCAGACCGAATATTCGACAGCTGGTACCGTAAACAAAATGGATTTGGCAAGTTCGTTGTTGTTTTGTTTAATGTTTATGCCTTTCTACTGAAGTTTTTTCACTTAATCAGAAAGAACAATGATGGAAAAACTAATTTGCAAAAGAAACTCGCCTCAAATTGTACTTTCAACGCAAATGTTTGCCTAAACGTAAATTACCTGTTGTACGGCGAATAGTAGTGTGGTGTACGGCTTGTTGCAAATTAGCGTAAACGAAAGTGTACGGCGAATAGTTCCATGTTTATAGCTGATGACATTTTAAAAGTATACCGACCGGCCTTCCGATGCTTCTCTCACATCCACGAGGACTGTACTGCTCTGCATGTATGTCCTGTCAAAGTCGGGTGTTATATTTTGTCGAACATGCTGCTTCGAAATGTAAACAATGACCGACAAGAACTGGGGCTAAATCAATAGATTCACCTGCCTGTCACAACATCTTTATCCAGTGTCATCAGAATTTTATAAACACACTTCAACAATTTTCACCCATTCTCTCGTCATATTAGCAAGAACCCATCACAATATAGTAATGTTAGTTAGGAACTAATGACTATGTATAGTTTTAAGACCATATTTTGCCACAGAGGCGTTATTGTGGGTTAAAAAGAAGTGCGAATTATGAAATCACGGCTGTTCAAATATACACGCGTGGAAGACTCGTTAAGGGTAGATGGCGGTTATACACTTAAAATACTTAAGGGAACTTTCGGCCATGACTTACGAGTGATTACACTATATAACGAGACTTAAAATGTCAACATTTTGAGATGAAATGACATCTAAAAACTTTTCGCTCTATGAATACAACAGAATAAAGATGCATGGCCAGTCCCACTCGCACTCCTTTCTCTAAGTTCTGCGGTTCGATTAGTTGCATCGGTAATAAAGTTACGGTGTCCAAACATGCTACACTGGTATCATTCGCCGGGATAAATGCCCCAAACTGCACCGTCTATCGGATCGAGACGTTAACTGGAGCCCTCTACCCCCGTGCAGGGAGAATCATCTCCTATGCAAGTTAGAGATATTTGCGTAATTACATGATGAGTTTAAACAATAGTTTATTAGTTAACTATATACGGTCACTAATAATTCATTGCTTAAACTAATCATGTAATGTAATTTCTCAGATCCAATTCCTGTGACAAATGGAGTCAAGCAAGGTTGTGTGATAGCCCCGGCACTGTTCCTCATTGGGGGTGACATGGCAAAAGGTGCATAATTACTGTGTATGCTTTCATCCTGCAACTCTGGAGTATGTGTAATGTACACCTGAGAGTAATGGTCAAAACTGTCCGATCGCAGCAGTTGTTTTTAGGGCAGTTCAACGGCCCAGTCAACACTATTTAGGTCATTTTCTTCCGAACAGTTTACCTATCCACACTTTTACCGTGCAGGCTTATATGTAAGCGGTTACTCTTCTTGAATCAGCGGAAGGGTGACAATGAGGGAGAGAATGGCCGTAGAAAAGAATTCATGATCAATCTCCACGACAGAGTGTTGGAGACCCCGGCACGTATCAAACCCACGTCCTCCTGATCACCAGTCAGACGCACATCCGACTGAGCTCCCGAGGCCGGCCAATCGCAGTAGATAGATAGATAGATAGATAGATATATTTCTTTATTATCCGTTGGTCGGGGAAAGCATATATACCATTAAAAGTGGGGGAAATGAAGTTGTCCATCATTGGCGTTTAGCAATAAAGAATAAAATAAATGCTTTTCCTCTTTCGCAGAAGAAATAAGATTCATGCACATGCAAAAAAGACGGGAAGTGGTAAACTCCGGACAAAATTTGAAAACTTGAGACGTGAAATCAAGACTGATATATATAAAAAATAAGCATGATTTGTTTGTGAATAACTCAATAGGTGATGTAAAGGCAAATCAAAGAGGTTCTTCTGTTGCGGTCTTTTTTGTTATGGTTTGTCTTTGGGTGTTTGTGTCGCTTATATTATTTTATTGTGGATGGCCATTTGGCCTTTTTGTGGGGTAGGGGAGGATTGGCTGTCATTTTGGCTCTTCGCTATTGGTGTTTCCGTTGGGTTTGTTGTTTCATGTTTGTGGTTCTTTCACTTTGGTGTCTCTGATGGGAGCTGTGGGTTGATATTGATTGTATCGATTCCGGATCATTGCCACCACCTCTATTTTCTACAGATATATCAATAGTCAGAAGAAAGACAGACAAGGTATCCCGTCCCTTAATAAAAGTGGGGGAACGGGGTTGCTGAATCAGACAATCAGGCTCTGAAAGGGCAGGGGAACTAGTTGGTCAATTCAATGATGCATTTAATAAATTTGAGTTCACGGAGGTTCCATTGACAAGAAGATCGGCCCCATTTATGGATACGTTGTGTCATCGGCAGGAGTGACCAAGTTACTTAAAGGCTTAAACCCCACTAAAGCTTTAGAACCTGATGAGCTACATCCTAGATTCCTGAAGGAACTAGCAAACGAGTTAGATCCAGTTTTTGTCCACCTTTTTAACAGTCTCTTGATATGGGTGAAATCCCCAAAGAATGACACAAAGCGAACATTTGCCCACACTTCAAAAAAGGAGATAGGGCTCTTAATCATAATTATCACCCTATGTCTCTGAATTGTGTTCTGTGTAAATTGCTGGAACATATAGTCTGCTCAAATATCATTGCCCACTTGGATGAACATAAACTTTTGTCATAAAGATAACATGCATTAAAGAAAAGCCATAGTTGCGTAACTCAGTTGAGAACAACTGTTAATGATTGGGCAAAAATCTTGGACAAAGGTGGACAGATAGACACATTTATTCTGGACTTCGAGAAAGCTTTTGACACCACACCACATGAACTACTTAAATCTAAGTTATTTGGTTATCGCATTGGGGGAAATAATCTCATGTGGATAGATTCCATTCTTTGCTACCGAAAACCGCGTTGTTGTTAATGGTGAATCTTCAGAGTGGGCACCAGTTTTGTCTGGAGTCCCACAAGGGACTGTTCTTGGTCCACTGTTATTCTCCCTGTACATCAGTGTTGTTTCCACTGACACTGACTTTGCAAAAAGACTGTTCGCAGACGATTGTGTTTGCTACCAAGAAATTAGAGATCCAGATGGTTCACTGAAACTTCAGAATGATATAGATAGATCAGGATGTTGGGCCCGAAAATGGGACATGAGATTTCAGCCCGTTAAATGTAATCATCATTCATTGGAATGGAGTTTCAGACCCTTACTGCAAAAACTGATATTTATAAAGAATCATACTTCCCCCGAACTATTACAGATTGGAATGCCAATCCCGAATCGATTATTTCAGCAGCTGAAGATGCTGAGGATTGTGTATCTAAGTTTACCTCATTAATGAGAGCTAGGGACTAACTTCCCATCACAGGTTCCTTTCTTTGCTACAGAAAACAGAGGGTTGTTGTTAATGGTGAATCTTCAGAGTGGGCTCCAGTTTTGTCTGGAGTCCCGCAAGGGACCGTTCTTGGTCCACTTTTGTTTTCCCTGTACCTTAATGATATTTCCACTGACATTGACTCAGAAATAATACTGTTCGCAAATGATTGTGTTTGTAACCGGGAAATTAGAGATACAGATGACTCATTGACACTTCAGGCTGACATAGATAGATTAGGATGTTGGGCCCGAAAATGGGGCATGAGATTTCAACCAGTTAAATGCAATATTACGCAGATAAGTAGGAAGAGATCTAATAAAGTTGAGGCTTCTTACACCTTAGAGGGAACGGTCCTCGAGAATGTGGACTCCATTAAATACCTTGGAGTGACAATCTCACACAACTTGAGATGGAATACTCATACAAGCAACATGTGTACTAAGGCAAATAGAACGCTTGATTTCCTGAGGCGAAATCTTCATCAGTGCCCTCAGGATGTAAAAGAGGCAGCATATAAAGGTCTTGTTCGCCCAATCTTGGAATATGGTAGTTGTATCTGGGACCCCAGTGGAGTGGTCCTTAACGATGAAATTGAGAAAGTTCAGAATAGAGCTGCTAGATTTATAAGAGGCAATTACTGCTTTGATACTGGGAGCATGACTGGAATACTTGGAAAATTAAAATGGGAGTCTCTCAAGAAAAGTAGAAAAGACACTAGGCTAATCCTTTTATACAAACAGATTCAACAGATGACCTTGTTCCCCCAGCTAGACACACCATTCGTTGGCGTTTCAGACCCTCACTGCAAGAACTGACATTTATAAAGAGTCGTTCTTCCCCAGAACCATTAGAGATTGGAATGCCCTTCCCGATTCGATAATTTCGACAGCTGAAGGTGCTGATGATTGTGTGGCTAAATTTACCTCTTTGGTTAGAGCTAGGGACTAACTTCCCACATCACAGGTCCTGGTGTATGAATGTCATTTGACGTATCACCAGTAACAATTCTGATTCTGATTGTGATTCAGGTCCTGGTGTATGAATGTCATTTGACGTGTCACCAGTAACATTTCTGATTCTGAATAAAGGAGTAGCCATTCCTATTCGCCGTACACTATATTGACTATATTCCGTACAGCTATCTGGTTGTAAACAACTAAACGCCGTACACATGGATTTTTAGTTTTTAATAAATACGCTTAGTGCATGATAAAACCATGACCACTGAAAGTTTTCATTTACTATCCATTATAAACGGAAACAGGTAAAAGAAAGTTTAAGCGGAAATAAATCAAGAAATTATAAAATCTGAAACCGATTTTCGAAAATGCTGGTCTTCACTCAGTACCAAGCATCGATAAACTTGTGTTCTTGACTTTAAATCGAAACATACAGCTTCGAAAAACGCATCAAATGTTGCAGAAATCCCTCTGTTATTTCAAGGAAATCAATTTACCCTGCACTTGCAGAAAATAGATCAGGAATAAAGGCTACACTCACCGTGCTCCATGCCTACTTTCGCTTTGTATCGATTCACCGGGATTCTATTTCCGGTGTCGATGATAGACGGTGATACACCAGGACCTGTGATGTGGGAAGTTAGTCCCTAGCTCTAACCAAAGAGGTAAATTTAGCTGCACAATCATCAGCACCTTCAGCTGTCAAGATAATTGAATCTGGAAGGGCATTCCAATCTCTAATGGTTCTGGGGAAGAACGACTCTTTATAAATGTCAGTTCCCACGCTAAGGGTCTGAAACGCCAACGAATGGTGATTTCTACAGTGTCTAGCTGGGGGAACAAGGTCATCAATGAAACCAATAGGGTTTATAAGACGACGGTTTAGCCCCTGCCTATCGGGGCTTGAAGAAATAGATGGGCTGCATGATGCTTCCACGCAGAGCTGAAACCGACCCGCACACGAGTACTGGTAAACCGCTTAGGGGATCTAAGCTTGCCCAGGCATTGTGGTGCGGGTCGGCCCGTCCATGCCTATAAGCCCTATTGGTTGCATTGGGCGGCAGAGCTTGAGATGTAATTTCATCTCAATGTCGGGTAAAAGTCCCACAAAATTGGAAGCAACATCTCCAAAATGACCTTTACAACTTGTTGACGGGGACGTTAAACTTCAAATCAAACCAAACAAAGCATGGATGATCTGACTCACACTGCTTTGCCTGTGCAGGCTTAGATCGTCTTAGAGGTTTATCAGTACTCGTGTGCGGTCGGTTTCAGCTCTGCGTGGAAGCATCATGCAGCCCATCTATTTCTACAAGCCCTGATTCAGTGTTGTGCATTCTTACACAACTAGCAAGACTGAAAATTGATATCCTGATCTTCAGTCGAAGTTAATGGTTTTTTAGAAGTTTTGGCTGAAATTTTAACACAACAGAAGTGGCCAAAGGTATATCAGAACACTTTTAGATACGTTCCAAAATGTTGGAGAGCTATGACAAAAACATTAAATATTTTGTATCATCATTGCTTCTAGTTGTGTCATCAGTCTCTTTTGTCAGTGGAGTAGAAACTAAAACAAATGGAAAGGAGCAAGGCTTTATAAAGGGGAAAATGACAGGCTTTGATATGTGTATCCTTTTATTTATGTTCAACATGGTCCAGTGAAGTTCATGGAGCAGCATGGGGAGTATAGTCCTAGCCTTCTCTGATGTTGCTGTGACACCAAAGATTGTAATTTTTTTAGAAATCTAAACCTGTGATTTAGATGGTATGGGTGTTGTCAGAAATCGGGGTTTACCTATTTTTAGCTCACCGTCACGTAGTGACGAGGTGAGCTTTTGGGATCACTTTTTGTCCGTCGTCCGTGCGTCCGTCCGTGCGTCCGTCCGTCCGTCCGTCCTTAAACTTTTTCTTCAAACGACATCTCCTCCTAAACCACTGAGCGGATTTTGACCAAACTTCACAGGAATGATCCTTAGGTGGTCCCCTTTCAAAGTTGTTCAAATGGTTCCGGTCCTTTGCACATATGGGTCACAGGAGCTAAAAATAGATTTTTTTCACCGAAAACTTAAAAAATCTTCTTCTCTGAAACTGCAAGGCCCAGGTCTTTGATATTTAGTATGAAGCTTCATCTAGTGGACCCCTACCAAGATTGTTCAAATTATAGTGCTGGGGCCAAAAATGCCCCCGCCCCGGGGCCCTTTGGTTTTACATGGGCTTATATAGGGAAAAATCTTTAAAAATCTTCTTCTCTGAAACTGCAAGGCCCAGGTCTTTGATATTTGGTATGAATCTTTATCTGGTGGACCCCTACCAAGATTGTTCAAATTATAGTGCTGGGGCCAAAGATGCCCCCGCCCCTGGGCCCTTTGGTCTTACATAGGCTTATATAGGGAAAATCTTTAAAAATCTTCTTCTCTGAAACCGCAAGGCCCAGGTCTTTGATATTTGGTATGAAGCTTCATCTAGTGGACCCCTACCAAGATTGTTCAAATTATAGTGCTGGGGCCAAAAATGCCCCCGCCCCGGGGCCCTTTGGTTTTACATTGGCTTATATAGGGAAAAATCTTTAAAAATCTTCTTCTCTGAAACTGCAAGGCCCAGGTCATTGATATTTGGTATGAATCTTCATCTGGTGGACCCCTACCAAGATTGTTCAAATTATAGTGCTGGGGCCAAAGATGCCCCCGCCCCGGGGCCCTTTGGTTTTACATAGCCTTATATAGGGAAAATCTTTAAAAATCTTCTTCTCTGACACCGCAAGGCCCAGGTCTTTGATATTTGGTATGAAGCTTCATATAGTGGACCCCTACCAAGATTGTTCAAATTATAGTGCTGGGGCCAAAAATGCCCCCGCCCCGGGGCCCTTTGGTTTTACATGGGCTTATATAGGGAAAATCTTTAAAAATCTTCTTCTCTGAAACTGCAAGGCCCAGGTCTTTGATATTTGGTATGAATCTTCATCTTATGGACCCCTACCAAGATTGTTCAAATTATAGTGCTGGGGCCAAAAATGCCCCCGCCCCGGGGCCCTTTGGTTTTACATAGGCTTATATAGGGAAAACCTTTAAAAATCTTCTTCTATGAAACCGCAAGGCCCAGGTCTTTGATATTTGGTAGGAAGCTTCATCTAGTGGACCCCTACCAAGATTGTTCAAATTATAGTGCTGGGGCCAAAAATGCCCCAGCCCCAGGGCCCTTTGGTTTTACATGGGCTTATATTGGGAAAATCTTTAAAAAATCTTCCTCTCTGAAACTGCAAGGCCCAGGTCTTTGCTATTTGGTATGAAACTTCATCTAGTGGACCCCTACCAAGACTGTTCAAATTATAGTGCTGGGGCCAAAAATGCCCCCGCCCCGGGGCCCTTTGGTTTTACATAGGCTTATATAGGGAAAATCTTTAAAAATCTTCTTTTCTGAAACTGCAAGGCCCAGGTCTTTGATATTTGGTATGAAGTTTCATCTTGTGGACCTCTATCAAGATTGTTCAAATTATAGCCCTGAGGCCAAAATTGCCCCCGCTCCTGGGCCCTTTGGTTTTTCATACACTTGTATAGGGAAAATCTTGAAAAATCTTCTACTCTGAAACCACAAGGCCTAGGTCTTTGACATTTGGTATGAAGCTTCAGCTAGTGGACCTCTACCAAGATTGTTCAAATTATAGCCCTGGGGCCACAATGCCCCCGCCCCAGGGCCCTTTGGTTTTACATAGACTTATAATAGAGATAATCTTTGAAAATCTTCTTCTCTGAAACAACAAGGCCCAGGTCTTTGATATTTGTTGTGTAGCTTCATCTAGTGGACCTTTGCCAACATTGTTCAAATTATAGTCTTTTGTTGATATTTGGTATGAAGCTTCACCTTTTTAGACCTCCCTCAACATTATGCACATTATAACCCTGGGGTCAATAATGGCCCTCCCCAGGGCCCACTTGTTAGACTATGGATCAGGTGAGCGATCCAGGGCCATCATGGTCCTCTTGTTCTAGTTTCACATGTTTACTGTAACAAACAGTTTCAATCTGCATTTACTTGTGAAACTGATGGCGATCGATCGAGCTACATGTACCATATATCTTCATATACTTTAGCAGGAGTAATAAAAAGAAAAACCATTACTCGCAGGTGTACATTTCATACACTCCAGGTTTTGCAGGATAAAAGCCCACACAGTAATCATGTAATTACGGTAGGGATATTTAACCTGCACAGCAGATGGTTCTCCCTGCACAGGGGGCCTCCAGTTAACGTCCCAATCCGAAGAACGGTGCACTTTTGGCATTCATCCCTGCAAATGATGCCAGTGGAGCATGCGCGGACACCACAATTTTATTACCGCTGGTGGGAATCTAGCCGGGGGCCTCTAGCATCAATTGCAGGTGCACTAACCACTGAGCTACCACGCTTCACAGTCAAGTATTTATCTTTATTGAGAGACATTGTATCAGAATGTATCTTTATTGAGAAACATTGTATCAGAGTGTATCTTATAAAAGAAGGTTAGAGAGGACTGCTCACGATGGGTCTCCAACGATGGCCATTCTGGCTCATCAAGCATATCCCCAACACAACTTTTGTTCGGCCATCACCTGCAGGTCCATGAGGCAGCCGTCCTCTGAACCATCCAAAGGTAATAGCCTGCTCCCGTCTATGGGGGACATAACTGTTGACCCCAAGGTGGTCGCTAAACTGTTGGATAAGCTCAGAATACATAAGGCATCTGGGCGGGATGACCTGAATGCCAGGGTGCTTAAGGAATGTAGTGCTGAAATTTCTCATCTGCTGGCCTTTATCTTCAAGGAATCACTGGGTCAGAGTGCTGTACCAGATGACTGTAGCTCAGGTGGAAAATACAATGCTGCAAAATATAGACCAGTGTCGCTTACATGCATCTGTTGCAGAACCATTAAGCATATACTGCCTCTGCTAATCAGATTGTAAATACTATAGTTTGAAGGACTCTTCTAGTGACCTTTTTTTTTTTTTTTAGCTAAATTCTAAATTTAGCCACCCACCTAACTGAGGTAATGGCCAAATGTGACCGACACAGTATAAGATAGATACTCAAGGCATAAGAATAGTGCACCCATGTGGCCTTGTGCATTCTTTTGTATCTCAAACATTGCTAAAACTGCCATTTTTCTACCTCAAATTTGTGATATTTTTCTCCAAATATAAATTGTGGGTGCATATTACTACTGCCTCATTGAGGCTGTTCTAACAAGCACCCACAGCCAATGTTTTGGAACACTGGCCCTGATAGCTCAGTGCACGTGGTAGAATATCCACTTTGGGATTGGGAGGCTACCTGTTCGATCACCGGCCGCGCCATACCAAAGGTGTGAAAAATTATACTAGGTGCTCCCTTGGCTGACGCTCGCATTATCAGGGATAGTCCTGGGAAGATAAAGGAAGGCAGGTAAGTACAGAGAACCCTCATTACAATGACAGTATTTGTTCCCTATTATTTTATTGTGCTGTTATAAAGAATTTGCCATTATTAAGAATCCCAGTTAGGAGTATGATAGGTAATGAAAGGCTTTTTCCCCATTATTACTCCTAGAAACAAATGTTATACGGTAGACATTTGTTAGAATTGCCTGGGTGAGGCGATTCTAACAAATATCTATAATATTTGTTCCTTTGTGTATTAGATTACAAGACCCTTTCATGTCTATGGAATCCATTTGTGCATTTCCAACCCGAAGGAAGCCCACGCCGCTCAGAACCTTGTTTGTCGCAAAAGAAGCTCAACAGAGCTTAACTTAATTGTTTCTAATATGCGATGTTAAGTAAAGTTTCTTCCTTTATAACACCCAACAAGTCATTCTATAAAGTACCCAAACATACATTGTGAGTGCTCATTAAAACTGCCTTCAAATGAGGTTTTTCAAATGAGTACTTACAACTCAGCATGGATCTTAGAGGTGAATGCCTAACAGCAATTTAAACATGGATATAATTGAACAAAAAATCTACTATTCACCATTTTTGATGGCCCTCACCGATCGGGGCTTGAAGAAATAGATGGGCTGCATGATGCTTCCACGCAGAGCTGAAACCGATCCGCACACGAGTACTGGTAAACCGCTTAGAGGATCTAAGCCTGCCCAGGCAAAGTGGTGCAAGAGTCGGACCATCCATGCTTATAAACTCTATTGGTTTCATTGGGTGGCAGGGCTTGAGATGTCATTTCATTTCAATGTTGGGTAAAAGTCCCACAAAATTGGAAGCAACGTCTCCAAAACGACCTTTACAGTGTTGATGGGGACGTTAAACCTCAAATCAAACAAAATCCATCATTTTTGCATTATTTGCTGACTCCCAGCTTACACATTATCAATATTGGAAAAACAGGTAACCAGACCCCCCTGACCTTGAAAGGTGAGGGGGTCTGGTTACCTGTTTCCCAATATTGATAATCTTCAGACTAGGAACCAGCAGATATTGCAAATAAGGTGAATTAAGAAAGAAGCCACATTGGCTGTTGGTTCTCAGTAGAGGCTAGGGTTGTCACTCCTATCATTCAAGGGAAAAAACAGTTTTTATTTGATAAAACTAATTTTCAGGCTTCCTGGAAAGTTGAGGTTTGATTTTCCAGGGTATTTTCATTATGATAACACATCCGTGTGATATGGTGCATTTTTCAAACCTCAGAAAAGGTATTTTTTTCTGATTTGAAAATGTGTGATATTTTCCTTATTTCTGCTCCAAACATAGGTTTTGGGTGCTCGTTAGAAACCGCCAAAGAAATAAGAAAAATAATGTTAACCCCCGTAAACCCCAGTTTTCTCTATATAAAGTGGGGTTTAGGGGGTTCTTTATTTCACGGACTTGTTCATGTGATGTGAAGGGACTTTTATGGGCCAAATATTATAAGTTTTGGCATTTAGGTTCCAAGAAGACTGGGCTTGTAAAATGTATCTCAGATTTTTATGCCCCCGCCATTCGAAGAATGGTGGAAAGGGCATATAGCGTTGCCCCTGTCCGTCCGTCCGTCCGTTCGTTCGTCTGTGCGTCCGTGCGTCCGTTCGTCCGTCCGTCCGTGCGTCTGAAACTTAAACGCAGTCAATAACTTCCTTATTTCTTGATGGATTTTAAAATTACTCGGCAGAAATGTTAACCAAAATGAGACGACGTGTCGCATGCAAAACCCAGGTCCGTACTTCCAAGGTCAAGGTCATACTTAGACGTCAAAGGCCAAAAAAAGGGTCCGAAACTTAAACGCAGTCAATAACTTTCTTATTTCTGGATGGATTTTAAAATTACTTTGCAGAAATGTTAACCATCATAAGACGATGTGTCACATGCAAAACCCGGGTCCATACCTCCAAGGTCAAGGTCATACTTAGAGGTCAAAGGTCAAAAAAAGAGTCCGAAACTTAAACGCAGTCAATAACTTACTTATTTCTGGATGGATTTTGGAATTACTTTGAAGAAATGTTAACCATCATGAGAAGATGTGTCACGTGCAAACCCAGATCCGTACCTCCAAGGTTAAGGTCATACTTAGAGGTCAAAGGTAAAAAAATGGTCCGAAACTTATACTTCAATAACTTACTTATTTCTGGATGGATTTTGAAATTACTTTGAAGAAATGTTAACCATCATGAGACGATGTGTCGTGCAAACCCAGATCCGTACCTCCAAGGTCAAGGTCATACTTAGAGGTCAAAGGTAAAAAAAATGGTCCGAAACTTAAACTTTCTATGGATGAATACGAACATAGACACATTTTCAAGCGGGGGCATCCGTGTCCTATGGACGCATTTCTAGTTAGTATTTTATGTGGCCTCTGTTTCAATGAAGCTTTCATTCAATGTGTCCAATTAATTTTGATACAGAAAATTTAATTAGCTATAACTCACTAACCAGAAGTTTTAAAGGAAATCCCTGATACCATTTTAAAGGACCTATCTTGTTGATGATTTTCTGTGAAAAAGAAGGCCCTTTTGAGCTGCATTAATTTAAAGCAGATCATGGCTAAAATTCATCTTTTATTTATGACAAAAAAAACCATTGAAACAAAGGAACACCCAGTAAGTTTGCTACCGGCCCATGATAGCTCAGTTGGTAGAGTGTCCGCTCCGGGGAACGGGAGGTCACGGGTTCGACCCCGGGCCGCGACACACCAAAGTCGTTAAAAATGGTACTAGCTGCTCCTCGCTTGGCACTCAGATTACGGGGTAGAGCTAGGACTGGTCGACCCAGTGTCAGGATAATGTGACTGGGTGTGGTATCATGTAATGTGTCTGGAACATGATACTTCAGTGAGGCAGCACTATAAAAGTGAGCATTGTGCTCCCTGTCGCAACCAGACACCGTCGTGATATGACTGAAAAATTGTTGAAAGCGACGTTAAACCCGAATTCACACACACAATAAGTTTGCTAAATCCTTCAATGTCTTACCTTTAATTTGATATAAGGATTTTGAAAAACACCAAGTATTAAAGCGGAGAAAATGCCATTTAAAGATGACCACTGCTGTAAGGTGTAGTCTATTATTAAATTTTGGTGTAATTTTGACAACTTGACCAAATTATGCCCCTTTGTGAACTTATGCATTTTGGCATAGGAAAAGCTTGTGAGCAAAATATTTTAAGAACCACATGGGCTGGGCCCTTGGAAATTTTCAGGCTATTTGAAACCAGTGTGGAGATGACCTGATTACATTTTGGTATAATTTTGTAAACATTTGACCAAATATTGCCCCTTTGAAGTTTTTGGATTTAGGCATTTAACACAGGGGGAGAGCTTGTATGCATAATAACACAAAAACCACATGGGGCTAGACTCTTGAAATTTTGCAGACTGTTTGGTACAAATGTGAAGATGACCAGAATAAATTTTGGTATAATTTAATGAAAATTTGTCCAAATAATTCCCCTTTTTGGACTTAGGCATTTTTTGCATAGGAAAAGCTTGTAATTATGCAAAATATCTCAAGAGCCAAATGGGCTGGGCTCTTGAATGTTTGCAAGCAGTTTGGAACCAATGTGAAAATGACCTGATCATTTAGGTATAATTTTATAAAAGAAATTGACCAAATTATGCTGCTTTTTGGACTTTAGCATTTTGGCATACGAAAAACTTTTAAGCGAAATATTTCAAGAACCACTTGGGTTAGGGCAAGAACCACTTGGGTAAGGTGTTTGTCATGTTCAGCAGGGTAATGGTTTATCACTGGTACCATTGAATATTTATGTGGCCATGATGATGATTGTTATGGATAATATGCACCTATCAGCAGCATACTAAGGCCAGTGCCCAATATAATACATGTGCTTCCGGGGTCGGCAACATTCTTTCGTGGAGATTGATCATGAAATCTTTTCTACGGTCATTCTCTCCCTTCCGCTGATTTTAAGAAGGGCAGTTGTCAGTTTCTGGCGAAAGAATGTGCACTGTACTGGTTAACAGCTTACGTATAAGCCTGCCCAGGAAAGTGTGGATAGGTTAACTGACCGGCTCAAAAATGACCTAAATAGTGTTGACTGGGCCGTTAAACTCCAATACAAACAAATACATGTACTTAGCGAAGATGTTATTGTACTTTTCCATATTTTAATGTTTTAAGGATCAAAGTCTTAATGATCAGATGATATGTTAATTGAATACATTAAATGGTAGCTTTGAACAGCAGCACACAGAATGATATGCATGTAACTGAAATGTTCTTAAAGGGTCATGAAATCTAAAGAATAAAATAATGTGAGTAAGAAAAAATGTAAACATCATTTAAAGTAAAACTTTGCACTGACTGATAAACATTTCCTTGACTGGCAAGATAAAAGACTTTTTGAACAGAACAGAGCCATACAACTTGATGCCGTTAAGTCAATACAGAAGTTTGGGTCTAAGTATGAGCAAAGATACAAGCTGGTTGATACAATGCTTCAGAGGATGTTTCAGGTATGTACAGTAGAATTCCTACAAATAAGACCACATTTGGAACTGTTCAAAAGTGGTCTTTAAACCACTTTTGAACAGTCCCAAAGGTGGTCTCTTACCATAGGATAGTGGGTGTTTTGATCGATAGATTGTTTTGAGTTTAACAACACGTCAACAGTTGTTGGTCATTTTGTGTCATCACCCAGACAAAGGGAGAAAAAGAGAAAGAAGAGATAGTAAATTTGATGAAAGTGCGGGACAGAGAAGAAAGTATAAAATGAATGGTCATGTATAAACAGAAGAAATAACATTCCACCCTCTACCCTTACCTGCTGCAAGGACAGCAGGTCTTGTCCATCTCCAAGCCAATATCAGTTGGACGCCCCAGTTATGTAAGATACACATCACCTTTGCCGCACACAAGCACCCCTAGGATAGTGGGTGTAGAAAATACCTTAAAAATCCAAAAAATTTGGACACCTTGCTGTAATTCTGCTAAACTTTTAACAAATTTGTTTCACAATGAAGCAAGGAGTCCAAAACGTGCAGCTGGAATAGCAAACAGTGTAGTCCCTGATCAGACTGCTCCAGCCTGATCAGACTGCTCCTTCACATTTTTCAGCAAAAATAACACTGTATTTATTACTATTAGATATTGTACTTACTAAAACTGTTAATAATTTGACCACTTATGAGCTAGTTAAAAAGCCCCCGCCCATCAGGGCTTGAAGAAATAGATGGACTGCATGATGCTTCCACGCAGAGCTAAAACCGATCCGCTGATGAGTACTGGTAAGCTGCTAAGAGGATCTAAGCCTGCCCAGGCAAAGCGCTGCGAGTGTCCGACTGTCCATGCTTGTAAACCCTATTGGTTTCATAGGGCGGCAGGGCTTGAGATGTCATTTCATCTCAATGTCGGGTAAAAGTCCCACAAAATTGGAAGCAACGTCTCCAAAATGACCTGTAAAGTGTTGACGGGGACGTTAAACCTCCAATCAATCAAATGAGCTAGTTAAGCTAACAATGCTTTGAACAACTGGACCCTGGTCAACATAAGGTACACTTTTTGTTTCTGCTCAAAAACAAGTGCATTGTGGGTACTTGTTTGAACTGTCTCAATGAGGCACTTTCTACAAGCACCCACAATCTGCCTTTGGAACAGAAATTAGAAAAAAATATCACAGATTTTCTTCAGTAGAATGTTATTTTCAACACATGAAAAATAGCTTTATCTCATTATGTGTGTGTTATCCAAATGAAGAAATTGTGGGACACTAGTTGTTATATCTTTATGGCTGCAGGTTATTGATGAGGCCAAAGTGAATCTCACAGAATGGGGATACACACCTGGAGATCCGTTCCCAGAGAATGAGACAGTCAGAGAAGGTATATTGCACTTTCAGCTGCTTTTCAGGCTTTTAAAGAATATTTCACTTATGTCAAGCCAGTAGTTGTTCAGAGGTAGGCTGAAAACCTGAGTGCATGGAGAAAAACACACCTGTCAATCCATAGAAGACAGATTGGTTACCAACTTTGGCACAATCAAGCATCAACATGTGATTGTGACAAGGCAGTTGTTGCCTTTCAAAGGTTGGTGTTTTTCTCCAGCACTGTGGTTTCTATCATCACTTATGCCTTCAAGAATGCATTTAGGAATACTTTGAGCTTTCTTTACAATCAAAATAAATATAATTATGTTTAAATAGGATCTATTTTTAGACTTTAGGAGCAAATACCTTTTAACCCTTACCCTGCTGATTATGACAACCCTTTACTTTGCAAATAGTTTTGATGCAGATCAGATAAAGAAGTCATCTGATCAGGATCTACACTGTCACTCAGTTTGCAAATTTTAATGAATATGTAGCAGGTGATTTGATTGGTTGTTAGTCAGATATAGGTGCGGCAAGCTGACTTATTCAGCAGGGTAAGGGTTAATATAGCCCCTTTTTAGGAGGGTTTCAGATTACAGGAGAGTGATCAGGAAGTCCTTAAAGTTTTCTTCCTTGTAAAAACAACAGCAGAAAATGTACCCCGCGTAACCTTTCCCCTTTAAGAGGAAATAAACACAATAAGTTTCTTAATAAATTTGTCCTCCATAACGATTAATATGTTAGAGTGGTCTTTTAGCACTGTTTCAACTTTAATAGACTGAAAAACACTTGCTCTCTTTATTGGGGTCATCTACCGTAATGAGCCTAAGTAATGGGACAGATAGGCCTTATCAGACAGTGAAGACCCAGATCAGACAGCTCCCTTCAGGAGCAGTCTGATCAGGGTCTACACTGTTTGCCATTCCGTCTGCACCTTCTGGACTCCTTGCTGGATCGTGAAACAAATTTGTCAAAATTTAGGAGAATTACGGCAAGTATTTAAGGTGTCCGAATTTTTAGGTTGTTTATGACAGTTACTGATGTGTGCTCATTAGAGCATGTTTTGTTTTGTTTGTGTTGAGGTTTTATGTCCACATCAACACAATTTAGGTCATTTTGGAGAGGTTGCTTCAGATTTTATTGGACTTTTACCTGATTTTGTGATGAAACGACATGTATATACAGACCAGCTACCGGTAATAACCCATATTTTATTTTTCTCCGTGCTAAAAGGCTTTTTTCTTGGAGAACAATGGAGAAATGTCTCCGAGAAGAAAAAAAATTCACGTTTCAAAGCGGTTAATTTCACTGCGAAACACCGCAAAACTTCTCCGCAAACATTACTTTTTCTTGGAGAAAACCAATTAGTACAGGTGAAGTCGTTCACGGTGTTTCTCCGCGAAATCTGCCTATACCTACATGTATATTTTTTCATGTGCATGTATTTTTTTCATGCATTAAAATTTGGTACACAAAGTTTGAAGCATATGACGAAATGCATCGTAAAGTACGATTTTGATCCGGTTGGAATCATAATGATTTGCATCTTATGCACTTTACAACGCAGTATGAACATGGTGAATGTTTTCTGTGTTCCTTGTTTTACTGTTGTGTAAACGATTCATAAATTGAAAACTGTTCACCATATTGGGAGTACTTTGTTTTTTTCTCGAGTAAATACTTTAGAAAAATCAAACTCAATGTATATAAAAACGATCCTGCTTGTACATTTATGTGTGGGCGCTGATCTCACTCTATATTTTGGTTGATCTTTGTCTTACACTGCGAGTAATTGAACATCACTGATGCTTACACTTAAGCTCACATGTAGCCCGAGTGAGAGATCTAATGTTTAAGAGTAGGCCACGGAGGCCCGCTTGTGTTTCTTGCCTTTACAATTCAATTTTGCTCATACATGTACATTAACCCATTTCAGACTGGAAACCCCTAAACGGGTACCATGGCAAATAGTGCATGCCCAGATCAGACGCCGCAGAACGCGGCGTCTGATCAGGGCCTACACTGTTTGCAAAAAGTTCGGCCATTATCCTAATTTTGAAGAAAACACAACTTGAAACCCCTAAATTTTGAAATGGATGCATGCTATATATAAGGAGGAATATTCCATTTGGTACAAAAAGGGTTAATATGGGGAAATTGCGCGGCAAGCATTCCAAGGCTGCATATACATGTAAGTCTGATCTCTAACTTGGAGCAGAACTACAAAATTCTCCAAGATAATCAGCGAAGTTTGTACAGACATGCAACCTGGGTATCTTGTTAAGTCTACTGTTCACCCCGAAGGTAACTGGCCCCCGTGTCCTAATGGGTAAGAGCGCTGACTCTTAACCCATTCAGAAACAGAAACCCCTAAAGGGGTACCTTGGCAAATAGTGCAGGCCTAGATCAGACAACGCAGAACGCGGCGTCTGATCAGGGCCTACACTGTTTGCAAAACGTTAAGCCATTTCCCGAACTAAATTTTTAAGAAAAAACAACCTAACACCCCTAAGTTTCAAAATCGACACCTGTATATATAAGGAGGAAGATTCCATTTGGTACAAAAAGGGTTAATCATCGGGTCATTAGATCTCTCCGCTGTGGTTTAAACCTCGCTCGTGCCACATACATGTAGTTGGTAACGAGTACCCACATCCTAAATTGGACGTCTAGGAACAAATTAAGGGAAATGTATACCTTGTAAACTCCAATTCTCTCTATACATGTATGTGTGAATGTAAAATGGTGCATAGTGGTTCGTTAATTACATGGGCTTTATTAACATGTTGATGCACCTCCTGTTTGCTCCAAATGGGAGTATTTACTAGTTAGGGGTGGGTGAAGGGTCGGGGAAGTAGACTTGGTAGCGCAAATAATGCGTGCGAATGCAAAGTAGCATGTCCTTTTTCACGCGCCTGCATGAAGCATGGCCCAATATAGGTGTCTGGTTTTTCGTCCGTTCGTTCGCGACATAGACCTAGCCTGCGGTGGAATTCATGTGTTCCTCGTTAACTGGTCACTAACTTTGCATTTAAAGCACCGCTTGCTGTACCAATTTGACAGTTTGTAATCATAAATAAATGAGGCGAATCTGAGCCTTTGGTTTTGTTTGTTTGAGGTTTTACGTCCCTGTCAACACTGTAAAGGTCATTTTACAGACGTCGCTTCCAATTTTGTGGGACTTTTACCCGACATTGAGTTTATTAGCATTGACGGTCCGACTCGCACCACTTTGTCTGGGCAGGCTTAGATCCTGTAAGCGGTTTACCAGTACTCGCAAGCAGGTCAGTTTCAGCTCTGCGTGGAAGCATCATGCAGCCCATCTATTTCATCAAGCTGAGCTTTTGGTAAATGTCACACATCATTATGGTGTTAATAACCTACATGTACGACTCATTATGAGAACTCTTACCTATTCAAGTATATTGTAAAATTTTACCACTAAACACGGAAAATTTTCGGATAAAAATTCTGGCATTTTTTCATATTTCTGCTCAAGATTTTGGGTACACTTTAAAACGACTCGACGAGGCGGTTCTAACGAGTACCCACAATCTATGTGAGCAGAAATTAGATAAATAATGTATACCCCGGTAAACCCCAGTTAAAAGTGGGGTTTAAGTGGGTAACAAATAAATAGTCGTATTTTCGTGATGTGAATAAAAGTTGTCATGAGACTTTTAAAAAATAAATTACTAAAAGGAATTTTTAGTAACATGAAAGAATATATGATTATGATTTAACAATGACTACAATTTGCCTTCGTTTACAAAAAAACGCCAAACAAACGAAGAAATAATAATGAGCCGAAAATTTCAGGTAAGCCCAGTTGTATTTTTTTCTCCGCGAAACGCCGGTAATTTCATTTTTAATGAAAGCAATCGGTCAAATTTTCGCCGAGAATCTCCGAGAATTTTCTCCGCGAAACCGGGAGAAATTTCAGCGAGAAATTTCTCGCTCATTTTATCTTTTCTTGCTGTTTTGCGGAGAAAATAGCCGATTTCGCGTTAGGCAGTTTCTCCGGGAAAAAAAAATGGGTTATTACCGGTAGCTGGTCTGTAGCTCAAGCCCTACTGCCAAAAGAAACCACTAGGGTTTAAGGGATGGTCTGACTCGCACCACTTTTCCTGGGCAGGCTTAGACCTTCTGAGCTGTTTACCAGTAATCAAAAGTTTGGTCAGTTTCAGCTCTGCACAGAAGCACCATGCAATCCAATCTACACTCCAAGTCCCACTGCTTGGGGGTGCATATTGGAGCATGTGTACTTTGTTAGTTTTTATTGGAGTTTAACGGCCCAGTCAACACTATTCAGTTCATTTTTTAGCCAGTTAGTTTACCTATCCACACTTTTCCTGGGCAAGCTTATACATAAGCGGTTAACCAGTGCAGTACACATTCTTTTGCCAGAAACTGACAACTGCCCTTCTTGAATCAGCGGAAGGCCGAGAATGACCGTAGAAAAGATTTCATGATCACATGATCAATGTCCACGAAAGAATGTTGCCGACCCCGATAGGTATCGAACCTGTGTCCTCCTGATCTCCAGTCAGACAAGCATCTGACTGAGCTACCGAGGACGGCTGAGCATGTGTGCTATTTACAGTGAAAACGGTATTACAAATGCATGTATTTGTTACCCCATGAACTAATACATGTATTTTCATTACACAATACCTCAATGATCCTAAGTATTGGGACAGCCAGGCCAAAGCAAAAGTGCAGATCAGATCAGACTGTTCCTGCAGGAGCAGCATGATCATGGTCGACACTGCTTGCCATTTAGTCTGCCCTTTTGGACTCCTTGCTACATTGTGAAACTTTGTAATTTTTTTAGGAGAATTACAGCAAGTCCTTAAGGTGTCCAAATTTTTAGGATTATTATGGTTACCATACTCATGTTTATGCAGAAATGTTCATTGTAGTAAAATGCTTTCTTAAGGGGAATGGGAACACATAAAGGGAGGCAACATTTTCAAGAAGTGACTCTCTAATCAATAAAGGGTCACTCTTAAAGGAAAGAATTTGCTCCTAAGAGTAGATCCCAATTCCAGAGGATCTAAGTACACTGGAAAGCAAAGAGTAGATCCCAATTCCAGAGGATCTAAGTACACTGGAAAGCAACAGAAAGTTGTCTCCCTTGTAAAATGGTGACCTCCATTCCCTTTAGGCATATTGACGTAGGCTTTTTATGTTTTGCTTCAGCAATGTCCAAAGTACTGGAGAATACAGCAATGTTTGGTGACCTGGTTTTGCGGCTACCAGATATTGTGCACTCCATATATGACAAGAAGAAAGACTGGCAGATTGCAATGACTTGGGCTGTTTGGTTTGCAAATGAGTCAGGGATATTTGTTGGTGCTAATGAAAAGCTTTTAAATTTGGTAAGTTTACCGTATACCATACAGCAAACAGCACATCATAAAGGAAGACTACTCCTTTTTTTTTCCATGTTTCTTTTAAATAGTTATCATCATCATCGTCTTCATCATCATCATCATTACCAGCAGCTGTTCCCTCTTTTTGTTTCTTTAAGAATATTGGATTTGTCCTATCACAAATGGCATCAATCTAAATTTCAAGAAAGCTGATTGAAAGTTGTGCATCATCATCATCATCATCATCATTATCATCATCATCATCATCAGTCTCGTCTCAGAATATTGGGTTTAGACTATCACAAACGGCCTCGACTTTCAAAATAATTGATTTGGAAGTTAATGAAAAATAAAGGCAGGGAGTGGGGTTTCTCTAGATTGGCTGTTAAGGTTTCTCAGTTTCTTACAACTCTGACATAGGATGATGCATCCATGTGAGATAATGCTGTCTTTCATGGCTCAAGAATTAACATTTCTAGTATTAAAGTATATAGGCTATGTTTTTCTTCTTTGTGATCCAAACATAGATTGTAGATACTATTGAGGTGGCTCTAACCAGTACCACAATCTGTGTTTGATCCAAACATAGATTGTAGGTACTCATTAGAACCATCTCAATGGGGTGGTTCTAAGGTGTACCCACAATCTATGTTTATACATAGATTGTAAGTATTTGTTCCTCAGTGAGGTGGTTCTAAGAAGTACCCACATAGATTGTGGGTACTTGTTAGATGCACTTCATTGATAGATTGTAGGTATTCATTCGAAACCACCTCAATGAGGTGGTTATTAGCTCCACTGGCCGAAGGCTATTGTCATGGCCCTGTGTCCGTCGTGCGTCCGTCCGTCCGTGCGTTAACTTTTTCTTTAAACATCTTCTCCTCCTAAACTACTGGGCCAATTGTAACCAAACTTCACAGGAATGTTCCTTACATAGTCCTCTTCTAAATTCCTTCAAAGAATTTTGTTACACCCAGAACTCTGGTTGCCATGGCAACAAAATCAAAAACAATTAAAAATCTTTAAAAATCTTCTCCTCCAAAACCACCTGTTGAATTTCAATTTTATTTTGCATGACTGTTCCTTGGGTTGACCTCTTTCAGATTCCTTGAAGAAATTTTGATCCGACAAAAAACATGGCCGCCATGGGCAGGGCTTATTTTCCCTATTTAACATATAGTGTAATGCTAAAACATCTTCTCCTCCTAAACTATTGGGCCCATTGTAACCAAACTTCACAGGAATGTTCCTTACTTAGTCCTCTTCTAAATTCATTCATAGAATTTTGTTACACCCAGAATTCTGGTTGCCATGGCAACAAAACAACACAAAATATTAAAAATCTTTAAAAATCTTCTCCTCCAAAACCACCTGTTGGATTTCATTTTTATTTTGCATGAATGTTCCTTGGGTGGACCCCTTTCAGATTCCTTGAAGAAATTTTGATCCGACAAAAAACATGGCCGCCATGGGCGGGGCTTACTTTCCCTATTTAACATATAGTGTAATGCTAAAACATCTTCTCCTCCTAAACTACTGGGCCAATTGTAACCAAACTTCACAGGAATGTTCCTTACTTAGTCCTCTTCTAAATTCCTTCAAAGAATTTTGTTACACCCAGAACTCTGGTTGCCATGGCAACAAAACCACACAAAAAATTAAAAATCTTTAAACATCTTCTCCTCCAAACCCACCTGTTGGATTTCATTATCCCCTCGCACAACCTAGTTGTGAGGGGGGATATAGCATTTGTCCGGTACGTACGTACGTACGTAAGTACGTACTTTTGTCATCGCTCTAGCGCCACGTACGTACGTACTTTTGTCATCGCTCTAGCGCCACGTACGTACGTACGTACTTTTGTCATCGCTCTAGCGCCTACATTTCTTGACCGATTTTAATATAACTTCACACAAACGTTCCTTACGAAAATATCTGGAGCAAGATCGACTTTCAAGGTCATGACCTCAAGGTCAAGGTCACTCTGGCTATTTTTTGAAAAACTTTGTCATGGCTCTAGCGCCTACATTTCTCCCCCAATTTCAATATAACTTCAAACAAATGATCCTTATAAATATCTCGAGCGAGTTGGACTTTCAAGGTCATGACCTCAAGGTCAAGGTCACTGTGGCTATTTTTAGAAAAACATTGTCATCGCTCTAGCGCTTACATTTCTTCACCAATTTCAATATAACTTCACACAAATGATCCTTATAAAAATATCTTGAGCGAGTTCCACTTTCAAGGTCATGGCTTCAAGGTCAAGGTCACAGTGGCTATTTTTAGAAAAACTTTGTCATCGCTCTAGCTCCTACATTTCTTCACTGATTTCAATATAACTTCACACAAATGTTCCTTATGACAATATCTTGAGCGAGTTGGACTTTCAAGGTCATGACCTCAAGGTCACTGTGGCTATTTTTAGAAAAACATTTTCATCGCTCTAGCGCCTACATATCTCACCAATTTCAATATAACTTCACACAAATGTTCCTTATAAAAATATCTCCAGCGAGTTCGACTTTCCAACTCATGGCCTCAAGGTCAGGGTCACTGTGGCTATTTTTAGAAAAAACTTTGTCATCGCTCTATCTCCTATATTTCTTCACTGATTTCAATATAACTTCACACAAATGTTCCTTATGACAATATCTCAAGCGGGTTCGACTATCAATGTCAAGGCCTCAAGGTCAAGGTCAAGGTCACTATGGCTATTTTTTAGAAAATTTTGTCATCGCTCTAGCGTTTACATTTCGTCACCAATTTCAATATAACTTCATACAAATGTTCCTTATGACAATATCTCTAGCGAGTTCCACTTTCAAGGTCAAGGTCACTGTGTCTATTTTTAGAAAAACTTCGTCATCCCTCTAGCGCTTACATTTCTTCATCGATTTCAATATAACTTCACACAAATGTTCCTTATGACAATATCTCACCATTTCGACTTTCAAGGTCAAGGTCACTATGGCTATTTTTAGAAAACTTTGTTATCGCTCTAGCGTCTACATTTCTTCACTGATTTCAATATAACTTCACACAAATGTTGCTTGTGACAATACCTCGAACGAGTTTGACTTTCAAGGTCAAGGTCACTGTGGCTGTTTTTAGAAAAACTTTGTCATTGCTCTAGCGCTTACATTTTTTCACCAATTTCAATATTACTTCACACAAATGTTCCTTATTACAATATCTCTAGTGAGTTCCACTTCCAAGGTCAAGGTCACTGTGGCTATTTTTAGAAAAACTTTGTCATGGCTCTAGCGCTTACATTTCTTCATCCATTTCAATATAACTTCACACAAATGTTCCTTATGACAAGACCTCGAGCGAGTTTGACTTTCAAGGTCAAGGTCACTGTGGCTATTTTTAGAAAAACTTTGTCATTGCTCTAGTGACTACATTTTTTCACAAATTTCAATATAACTTCACACAAATGTTCCTTATGACAATATCTCGAGCTATTTAGACTTTCAAGGTCAAGGTCACTGTGGCTATTTTTAGAAAAACTTTGTCATCGCTCTAGCGCCTACATTTAATGATGGATTGTAATAGAACTTCACACAAATGTTTCTTATGATAATATCTCGACTTACTTCGACTTTCAAGGTCATGACCTCAAAGTCAAGGTCACTGTGGCTATCTTTAGAAAAACTTTGTCATCGCCCTACCGCCTACATTTATTAACAGATTTTAATATAACTTCACACAAAAGATGCTTATGATAATATCTTGAGCAAGATCTACTTTCGTGGTCATGGCCTCAAGTCAAGGTCACTATGGCTATTTTTAGAGAAACGTCATCACTCTAGAATGTACATTTATTGGAGGATTTTGAAACAAACTTTACACAAATGTTGCATATGATAATATCTCAAGCAAGTTGGACTTTTGCCATTTCAGTGTTTTCCACACACGAAGTTGTCCATTGCGAGGGGATTTGTATCGCATGCGATGCCTTGTTTTTATTTTGCATGAATGTTCCTTGGGTGGACCTCTTTTAGATTCCTTGAAGAAATTTTGATCCGACAAAAAACATGGTCGCCATGGGCGGGGCTTATTTTCACTATTTAACATATAACGTAATGCTAAAAAATCATTTTCTGCAAAAGTACTTGTGGGATTTCATTGTAATTTGCATGAATTGTCCTTGGGTGGACTGTTGTCAGATTCCTTGAAAAAAATTTGATCTTACAAAAAAACATGGCCGCCATGGGCGAGGCTTATTTTCACTTTATAACATATAGTGTAATGCTGAAAATATTTTCTGCAAAAGTTCTTGTTTTATTTCATAGTTATTTGGCATGCATGTTCCTTGGGTGGACCTCTGTCAGATTCCTTGAAGAAATTTTGATCCGACATAAAACATGGCTGCAGTGGGCGGGGTTTATTTTCACTATATAACATGTAGTGTAATGTTAAAAAAGTCTTCTCTTCTTCAAAAGTTCTTGTTTATTTATTTATTTATTTATTTAAAAGTACCCTCCTGTATCTGAATTAATCTCCTCCAATTTTGCTGACTATCACATATCTATAGAGGTCCAGCTCCAAATTGTCATTCTAAAATTCAAAACATCAGAAATTTCACATACCCATCACACTGGTGATAGAACTGATGTTTTCAACACAAACTCTATTTATACGACTTGATGTTTCAAAATAAATTCAAAATACTGAGGGAGATTGATTTATTAGACCTAATTATACTACAGTGTCAACAGTTCTCCAGATCCCTGAGGGTTAAAATGGCTTAGTTGAAAAGGGAGGCATACCGAATCCGACGGAGGAAAGGAATAAATAAAGAAATAAAAACATAAATCTGTTCATTTTTTAGCTCCACTGGCCAAAGACCGGCGGGTCTTATGTTATATGTTATGGCCCTGTGTCTGTTGTGCGTCTGTGCGGTTATGCATCCGTGCGTTAACTTTTTTCTTTAAACATTTCCTCCTTAACTACTTGGTTGATTGTAACCAAGCTTCACAGGAATGTTTCTCACATAGTCCTCTTCTGAATTCCTTCAAAGAATTTTGTTACATGCAGAACAAAATGGCATCGAAAGCAAAAAAAAATATTTAAAAATCTTCTCCTCCAAAACCGCTCAATGGATTTTATTCTTATTTTGCATGAATGTTCCTTGGGTGGACCTCTGTCAGATTCCTTGAAGAAATTCGGATCAGGCAAAAAACATGGCCACCATGGCCATGCCCCACATGACTGCCATGGCCATGCCCCTTGGCTCATTAGCTTTCAAAGACTTATATGGGGAAAAGTTTTAAAAACCTTCTCCTCCAAAACCGCTCAACGTAATGGATTTCATTCTTACTTTGCATGAATGTTCCTTGGGTGGACCTCTGTCAGATTCCTTGAAGCAATTTTGATCAGACAAAAAACATGGCCGCCATGGACACGCCCATTGGCTTATTAGCTTCCATAGACTCATAAAGGGATCTTTTTTTTTTTAGCTCACCGTCACGTAGTGACAAGGTGAGCTTTTGGGATCACTTTTTGTCCGTCGTCCGTCGTGCGTGCGTCCGTGCGTGCGTGCGTGTGTAAACAATTTCTTTAAACGACATCTCCTCCTAAACCACTGATCCGATTTTGACCAAACTTCACAGGAATGATCCTTAGGTGGTCCCCTTTCAAAGTTGTTCAAATGGTTCCGGTCCATTGCACATCTAGGTCACAGGAGCCAAAAATAGATTTTTTTCACCAAAAACTTAAAAAATCTTCTTCTCTGAAACCACAAGGCCCAGGTCTTTGATATTTGGTATGAAGCTTCATCTAGTGGACCCCTACCAAGATTGTTCAAATTATAGTGCTGGGGCCAAAAATGCCCCCGCCCTGGGGCCCTTTGGTTTTACATAGGCTTATATAGGGAAAATCTTTAAAAATCTTCTTCTCTGAAACCACAAGGCCCAGGTCTTTGATATTTGGTATGAAGCTTCATCTAGTGGACCCCTACCAAGATTGTTCAAATTATAGTGCTGGGGCCAAAAAAGCCCCCGCCCTGGGGCCCTTTGGTTTTACATAGGCTTATATAGGGAAAATCTTTAAAAATCTTCTTCTCTGAAACCACAAGGCCCAGGTCTTTGATATTTGGTATGAAGCTTCATCTAGTGGACCCCTACCAAGATTATTCAAATTATAGCGCTGGGGCCAAAAATGCCCCGGCCCTGGGGCCCTTTGGTTTTACATAGGCTTATATAGGGAAAATCTTTAAAATTCTTCTTCTCTGAAACCACAAGGCCCAGGACTTTGATATTTGGTATGAAGCTTCAACTAGTGGACCCCTACCAAGATTGTTCAAATTATAGTGCTGGGACAAAAAATGCCCCCGCCACCGGGCCCTTTGGTTTTACATAGGCTTATATAGGGAAAATCTTTAAAAATCTTCTTCTCTGAAACCACAAGGCCCAGGTCTTTGATATTTGGTATGAAGCTTCATCTAGTGGACCCCTACCAAGATTGTTCAAATTATAGTGCTGGGGCCAAAAATGCCCCCGCCCCGGGGCCCTTTGGTTTTACATAGGCTTATATAGGGAAAATCTTTAAAAATTTTCTTCTCTGAAACCACAAGGCCCAGGTCTTTGATATTTGGTATGAAGTTTCATCTAGTGGACCCCTACCAAGATTGTTCAAATTTTATTGCTGGGACAAAAAATGCCCCCGCCACGGGGCCCTTTGGTTTTACATTGGCTTATATAGGGAAAATCTTTAACAATCTTCTCTGAAACCACAAGGCCCAGGTCTTTGATATTTGGTATGAAGCTTCATCTAGTGGACCCCTACCAAGATTGTTCAAATCAAAGTGCTGGGGCCAAAAGTAAACCTCGACCTCTGCCAAGATTGTTCAAAAATTGTCCCACCTGGGGGACCACATGTTTTGCATAGATTTATAAAGGGAAAACCTTTAAAAAAAAACTCCTGTATGAAACCAGCGAGCCCAGGCCTTTGACATTTGGTACATAGCTACGTTTTGTCAACCTCTACCAAGATCCAAGATTGTTCCAATTAAAGCCCCCGGGCTACATTCCTGACCAGAGAATTTTACCAAGTCTTTAAAGACAGGACTAGACTATTTAAGGGAGCACAGGAAAACCTGAGTCATTCTTTGTCTGACCTCTGAAGGGTTAACATCCCTATATAAGCCCATGTAAAACCAAAGACTGAACGAAGCTATGTACCAAATAACAACAGCATGAGGCTTCTGGTTTTAAACAAGAAGATTTGTAAAGGTTTTGCATATGTAAGTCAATGTAAAACATGTGGAACCCTGAGTGGGGCCAATTTTGGCCCCAGAGGTATGATTTGAACAATTTTGGTAGCAGTCCACTAGACAAAGCAGTGCACCAAAAATCAAACACCTAGGCCTTCTGGTTTCAGACAAGTAGATTTTGAACAGCTTTCCCTTTACAAGGCTATGTTAAACATGTGGGCCCGGACGAGGCCATTTTTGGACCCACGAAAAATGACCCCATGGCTATAATTTGAACAATCTTGGAAGAGGACCACCATATGAAGCTTCATGCCAAATATCAAAGACTTGTGCCTTTTGGTTTACAACAAGAAGATTTTTAAGGGTTTTCCTATATAAGCCTATGTAAAACCACTGGGCCTCGGTGCAGGGCCATTTTTGGTCCCTGGGCTATAATTTGAACAATCTTGGTATAGGTCCACTAGATCAAGCTTCATACCAAATATCAAAGACCTGAGCCTTGTGGTTTCAGACAAGAAGAATTTTAAAGGTTCTGCCTATAAAAGCCTATGTAAAACCAGTGAGGGCCATTTTTTGGCCCCAGGGCTACAATTTGAACAATCTTGGTAGAGGTCCATTGGATGAAGCTTCATACCAAATATCAAAGACCTGGGTCTTTGGGTTTCATACAAGAAGATTTTTAAAGGTTTTTCCTATAGAAGTCCATGTAAAACCAGTGGGTTCCAGGGTGGGGCCTTTTTCGGTCCCAGAGATATAATTCGAACAACCTTGGGAGAGGTTCACTAGATGAAGCTTCATACCAAATACCAAAACATGGGACTTGTTTTTCCCTTACCGGTATATCCAAAGTTCTGCATGTAATGGAATTTTTTTTAACATCTTTGAAATAGGATCACCCAAAGATCATTTCTACCAAGTTTGGTCAGGATCTGTTAAGTGGTCAGGAGAAGATATGGTTTAAAGAAATTGTGGGGGGACGGACTGACAGATGGACAGACAATGACAATGACAACAACAGATGGTGAATGATCACAATGGCTGCCCCGGAGTCTTTGGCTCAGATGAGCTAAAAAGAGAGGAAAAATTCGTCTTTTTGTACTGTAGCATACTGTAGATTGTTTATTCTCAGTGAGGATGTTTTGTGAGCACACAGAATCTTATCACTGGGATATGAATACAAATGCCATTCCTAGAGCAGTTTAACCCTTATCCTGTTGAACATGACAACCCTACCTTTGCAAACAGTATTTAGCCCAATAGAAGCGATCTGATCTGGAGCTTCACTGTTGTGCAGTTTGTGAATTGAATGAATGCATTATATCCAGTTATTTCATTAGTGGATAGTCAGAACTGGTTCTGGTTAAATAAATTTATTCAACAGGATAAGGGTTAAGATTGTATAAGCTGCAACAAGTGAAACATGTTTTTGAGCATGTGTAGTCAGCAAAGACTCAAAATTAAACCTCATTAGTATTCATGAGCTATTCATGATAATTCTGATAGGTCGAGAGCATGCCACATGCAGGGCAACAAAACGAGTGTAGGACAAAATCCCCCCCGGACAAAATCCCTCCCGCTCATTTTTGTATAGGTGGACAAAATCCCTCCCATGTGTTTTGCAAGGTGGACAAAATCCCTCCCACTACTTTTTACAAGGTGGACAAAATCCCTCCCATGTTTTTTGCAACTAGGACATAATCCCTCCTGCACATTTTTACAAGGTGGACAAAATCCCTCCCATGTTTTTTGCAAGGTGGACAAAATCCCTTCTAAAAATGTTTCAACTGGGACAAAATATATGTATGACTACCAAGAACATATGAATTTGCCTAGTTGGATATGAGTCTTCACAATCCACCTGAAGAAAGTGAAGACCCTGATCAGACTGGGAATGTGTCCATGCTAATCTGAATTTTGGCTGGATTCAAAGACAAATTATTGGTTTTGTCAACAGTGGTCTGTATATGTATATGTGTTAAGAAAATATGACAAAATGTGTGCTATTACCAAAACATGAAAATCCCAAAGACAACAGCAAAAATAGCTAACTCTTGTACATATTGCTGATGACTTTTATTTATTATGGTTTCTGGTTAATTTGTGCTTATTTTCTTATTTATTCTTTTATGATCATTTCTTGTTAATTAAAGTAGAAGTAAAACAAAGATCAGGAATTGATACAATTAACTTACTCCACCCATAAAAGACACCAAAGGGAAAGAAATACAAACATTAAGCGACCAGACCACAACGGAAACCTAAACAAAGGAAGGCCACAAGGACAGTTACTTTCCCACAAAATGGCCATATGGCCATCCAAAATTAAAAGACACAAGTGATACACACAGTAAGTAACAAACAACAACATAAATAAATCGCCACAGAAGAGCCGCCTTGGAACGGTCAGTGGAAGATTTCCACTGGGGGGCTTAAATCGACCCTACGTGGCCACAATCCTCGCCCTTACTTCCGTCGCGATTTAGACAAATAATTTGTTCAGTCCGCATGAAGGCCTCCTAACTCATCAAGCCTTATCCATTCAAGCTGAATATGTTTGTATTTTAAATGTGCTAAAAAGCAATTGTCTAATTGAGCGCTATTAATGTCAATCATTTTTTTCTAATTGCCTAATTACTGTTCACAGTTAACTCAATTATCTTTATATTCTTTCTGTACTTAAATGGTTAAATGGTTATCATTGCTGTTAGACACAAACAATTATTTAATAAATAACGTTTGTTTGTATGCCTGATTAAAATGTTGACAAAGACTTGGTCTTTCTGTTATAATTGTAAAAACTGAGCCTATGCATAATTATTGGTGCAATTATTGGTGCAATTATTGGTGCAATTTGAGTCTTGAGGAAGATGCTAAAATAGTAGCCAACTAATGTCAGCCGGGAGGGGTTTTGTCCTAGTTGCAAAATTTACAGGAGGGATTTTGTCCACCTTGTAAAAAAGAGTGGGAGGGATTATGTCCTAGTTGCAAAAAACATGAGAGGGATTTTGTCCACCTTGTAAAAAGTAGTGGGAGGGATTATGTCCTAGTTGCAAAAAACATGGGAGGGATTGTGTCCACCTATACAAAAATGAGCGGAAGGGATTTTGTCCGGGGGGGATTTTGTCCGGCTACCCAACAAAACATCATGTCCCCCTGAAATATTCCACTTCTACATCAATTCTCAAAAGTACAATGCACTTGTACTACTGGTAGTCATGTCCGACTCATGTGCACTGGTGGGATTGGGTATAATAAAACATTCGTTGCTATTGTATGAGTGGAAAATGACGATTTGTTCACCAAAGCAGGTAATATTACCCTTGGGCTTCATCCTCGGGGAATATTACCTGCTAAGGTGAACAAGTCACCCTCAGGCAATATTACCTGCTTGGGTGAACAAATCGTCATATTCTCCTCACACAAGGGCAACAAAATGAATACTAGATTGCCCAGTCGATGATAAACCATCGCAAATACCCGCTTTTTCTATGAATAACACTAATGACTACCATATGTATTAGCTTGCCAAAACTACATGTAAGTTAAAAAAAAATGTTGCAAAGAACATTCTAACTGATAAGCAAATTTTTAGAAATGTAACTCCTATAGTTTAGAAGATATGGCAAAGTCATACTTTTTGACCTTTGACCCAGGGGTTATGTTAAGGTCCACCAAAAGAATTCCAATTTTTTCTTTATTCCAACGGCCATCCAATAACCAAAGTTTCAGAAGTGTAACTTCAATAGTTTAGAAGATGTGGCAAAGTCATACTTTTTACCTTTGACCTTGGGGTCAGGTTGAGGTCAAGGTCACACCAAAAGTAGCCCAATTTATTCTATATTCCAAGAACCATCCAATAACCAAAGATTCAGAAGTGTAACTCCAATAGTTTAGAAAATATGGCAAAATAATACTTTTTGACTTTTGACCTTGGGGTCATGTTGAGGTCAAGGTCACACCAAAAGTAGCCTAATATATTCTATATTCCAAAGACCATCCAATAAGCAAAGTTTCAGAAGTGTAATTCCATTTGTTTAGGAGATATGGCAAAGTCATATTTTGTGACCTTTGACCTTGGGGTCATGTTGAGGTCAAGGTCATGCCAAAAGTAGCCCAATTCATTCTATATTCCAAGGGCCATCCAATAAACAAAGTTTCAGAAGTGTAACTCCAATAGTTTAGATGATATGGCAAAATCATACTTTTTGACCTTGACCTTGGGGTCATGTTGAGGTCAAGGTCATCCCAAAAGTTGCCCAATTTATTCTATATTCCAAGGGCCATCCAATAAGCAAAGTTTCAGAAGTGTAACTCGAATAGTTTAGGAGATAAGGCAAAATCACACTTTTTGACCTTTGACCTTGGGCCATGTTGGGGTCAAGGTCACAAAAAAGTAGCCCACTGCCATCTACATACCATGTACTATCCACATGCAAAGTTTCAAAAGTGTAACTTAAGATATGGCAAAGTCATACATTTTTGACCTTTGACCTTGGGGCCATGTTGGGGGTCAAGGTCACAAAAAAGTAGCCCACTGCCATCTACATACCATGTACTATCCACATGCAAAGTTTCAAAAGTGTAACTTCAGTGGTTGCAGAGGAGATCAATTTACAAGAAACATGATGGACAGACAGACAGACAGACATGCGGACTGATGCCCACTCAACTTTGGTATGAAAACAATATACCCGATTTTTCTTTGATAAAGCGGGTATAAAAATTAGCCTGTTTACCCACTTTATCAGATCACAGTCTTCCAAGTACGAATGAAGAAACTATGGGACAATGGCCATGTATATAACACACAGCAAAGATGTTGATCAGACTGTACATATGCCCAAGCTGATTGGAGTCTTCACCATGCACACATGCACAAAGACATTGTTTGCTTTGCATGACTTGATAAAAATAATGGCAAAATGATGTTTTTATTATGTACCGTAAAATCTTAAAATTCAGACACTTTGAAGACTTGCTGTAATTCTCCTAAAATTTTAGCAAATTTGTTTCATGACATCATTCAAGAAAGAGTCTGAAGGTGTAGATGCAATGGCAAACAATGTAGACCCTGATCAGACTGCTCCTTCAGGAGCAGTCTGATCTGGGTCTGCACTGTTCGCTTAGGCCTGGCTGTCCCAATGCTTAGGATCATTACGGTATGGATATCCAACTATTATGCAAGAGAGCACATGCTTTTATCTGTATTTCAGATGTCACAAGAAATTAACTTAATACCAAGAGAAGAAACTTATATCAATCCATTTAGAGAAGAAGAAATTTTAAAGGTAGTTATCCCAAACAATGATATCTCAAAATAATGCTTGACTAGTCTGACTAAATTTTGGACAGTTTTGTTTTTGGTTTGCTTCATAATCCTTAGAATTCATCTCCTTTCATCTGGAGCCAAAACCCAAATTCCAGGGGCCAGATGTTCAAATATGGCAAATATACAAATATTTTTGCAGAAAAAATGTGAGCAGCTTTTGAACATATTTGTTCAGCAAAAATACCAGATTATTAGATACTGAACTTAGTAGAACAGTTAACAATTTGAGCTCGAATAAGCTTGTAAAGTTAATGATGCTTTGAATAACTGGACCCAGTTCCTTAGAATTTAAGATCACATTTTTTCATCTTAAAATTTTCATTTTTTTCAGTGATAAAGGTTACAATGTATTTGTATAGGTGTGTTTTCATAATGAACAAGAGTCTGCTGTATTGTCCCATTTCAAAAACACGCCTATTCAAATATATTGAAAATTTACCACCAAACATAAAAAAATTTCAGATAAAAAATTTCTTATATTTTTCATATTCCTGCTCAAAACATAGATTGTGGGGACTCGCGAGCGCCACCTCAGCGAGGTGATTCTAACGAGTACCTACAATTTATTTTTTGAGCAGAAATATGAAAAATAGTGTATGCCCCTGTAAACCCCAGTTTTACTATATAAAAGTGGGGTTTAATTGGGTCAAAATAATATAGGCATGTTTTCGTGATGTTTGTTTCAGCAGCTATGTATTTTCATGTAGATTACATCAATGTCTTGATTCCAAAGTCCTTAAATTCGGTCTTTCAGGCTTTATAATCAGGAACTACATAATATTGCTCATTTCTCTAGAATGTGATCATTCTGTCAAGGGGAATGAATACATCAGGAACCAGTTGTTGTGGTTAGTTAATGTTTCGTTACAACTTTGAGCATTTAATATGGCAAATATACTAATAACTTTGCTGAAAAAAATATGAGCAGCAAATGCAAAACCTGCTATTATTTTATTGCTGAAACAAGAAAAATGCCTAATGGCATTATGGACGGGTTTTTTCTTCAGTACGGTTAGGATGGTGGTGGCATGGGTGGGGTAGGGTGGGGTGTGCTGGTGTGGGGTAGGGTGGGGTAGGGTGGGGTGGGATGGGTTAGGAGTCGGGTAGGATGGGGTGGAATTTGTGGTGGGGTGGGGTGTGGGGTGTGGTGGGCTTGTGGGGTGGGGTGGGCTTGGGTGGGTGGGATGGGGCGAGGTCGGGTAAGGTGGGGAGTGTTGGGATGGTGTGGGGTTGGGGGTGGATTGGGGTTGTTTTGGGATGGGGGTGGGGTGGGGTGGGGTTGTGGGGTAAGGTATGCTAGGGTAGGGTGGGGTGGGTAGGGTATGTATGTAAAACTAAGTATGCATGTATGTACAGAACAAATGCAATATCCTAACCAAGTAACAACTTTTTGTGGAGGGGGGTATGATTTGTTTATGTGCTTTAAGAAGAAAAAAAAATAAAGTTTTTTTTTCTATTTTTAGCTCTGGTGGACACTGATTTTAGCGATTTTGAAAAAGGGTCACCTAATGAACATTTCTGTATGTATGTAAAACAATGTATGCATGTATGTACAGAACGAATGCAATATCCTAACCCAGTAACAACTTTTTTGGGGGGTGGGGGGGTGTTGATTTGTTTATGTGTTTTACGAAGAAAAAAAAAAAAAGTTTTTTTTCTATTTTTAGCTCTATTTTTTAGCTCTAGTGGCCACTGATTTTAGCAATTTTGAAAAAGGGTCACCTAATGAACATTTCTGTAAAATAATTTTGAAATTGGGCCATTATCCCAGGAGGAGATGTCGTTTAAAGAAATTGTTGACGGACGACGGACATCAACTCACCTTGAGCACTTCGTGCTCAGGTGATCTAAAAAAAAGAACGAAAAAAAAAAAAAAAAAAAAAAAAGAAAATTCCATGCCTGTGCATGCATGTATGTATTATTACTAGCAACTATCAGGGGAGGAAGATAATAATTGTTCATATGTGTTTATGGAGAAGAAAAGAAAAATAAAGAAAAAAAGAATGAAAAAAAAAAAAAAAAAAAAAGAACAAAAAAAAAAAATGTCTCCACCAGGGTTTGAACTCACGCCCCTCAGATTCATAGTCAACAATAGGATTCGTAGTCCAGCACTCTATCCACTACACTGGCATTTGAAAAAAGGTTAACCAAAAGGTAAACCTGAAAAACACAAGTTTGAAAAATGACAATTTCCGACAAAATTTTAGTCTTTTGCGCCATTTATGGATAATACATGAAAGCAGTACCTCCACTTATGCATCAGTCCTGATATTAAAACAATCTGCTACAGAATAGATGAAAATATCACTTTGAAAAAAGGTTAACCAAAAGGTAAACCTGGGACGACGCCCGCCCGCCCGCCCGCCCGCAGGACGCCCGCCCGCCCGGACATCGCTATTTCAAAGGACGGATTTTTTTTAAAAAAACCCGTCCAAAAATGTGAGCTGGTTTTGCAAATGCAGAGGCTGCTCTAATTTTTTTAACAAAAATAACACTATATTAGATTTTGTACTTGCTAGAACAGTTAACAGTTTGACCACTAACAATCTCATTAAGCTAACGATACTTTAAAAAACTGCTCTCTGGTATATTGTCTGCCATTTCTACTTTTAACTTCAGCCCCTCTGAAATAGGGGTCTGCTCTTAATGGAAAGAATTTGCTCCAGATTTATGTTATTACAATATTATCTGTGTATGCTGTTTGACTATTAATTACTTGACCCCAGCATGTTTCTGTTACATCATGCTAAAGCGGCTGTCACACTATGACAGATTTTTTTAAGATCCCCATTCACTTCAATAATGGCTTTGTCTGATTGATAGGTTTTTAAGGTTACCGGGCACCGACGGGCACAAAGGGACTTTGGGTGTACAGAACGACAACTTTTATATCTGACTTTACCTGATTGCCACGATACACTCCAACACGCCATGCATAAGTTTGGTACAAGTTAGACCAACTTTGTGCATCACTTCCTCTTAAGTCAAGAGCACTAGAGACACGCCGGGCACACGTCTTACCCTTGTATAAGTTATGTACTCGCTGGGGTTAAGTTATGAACAAGTTACTCATAGGTTAACCCTTTTTGTACCAAATGGAATCTTCCTCCTTATATATACCAGGAGTGCATTCCAAAATTAAGGGGTGTCCGGTTGTGTTTTCTTCAAAATTTATTTGGAAAATGGCTTAACCCTTATCTTGCTGAATATTCATTTAAGCCATGCCCATTTCTGTCTATCAACCAATCATATTACTTGATGTAATTTATTGTTACAAATTCATAAACTGAATGCCAAACAGTGTAGATCCTGATCAGATGGCTTCTTCAGAAGCCATCTGATCTGAATCTACACTGTTTCCAAAGATAGGGACCATCGTGAACAGCAGGATAAGAGTTAACAGTTTGCAAACAGTGTAGGTCCTGATCAGACACCACATTCTGCGACATCGGATCTGGGCCTGCACTGTTTGCCAAGTACCAGTTTTTGGGGTTTCCGGTACAAAAAGGGTTAAGTTAAACATAGGTTCAGCTTGTTAGCAGTATGCATACATCCCAAAAGAGATTTCCACTTGAATTTTGTCATTCAACTTCAGTGTTTGCCAGCTTATTAGCTGTTTTTTATACACAGGAATATGTTCGTCTAAAACGTCAGGGCCTGACAAATCCTGTGCCCAGCTGCCCGGGACAAGTCCATATTTTGGCTGGGCAAATGGTTTTTTATTTCACTTGCCCAGAAAAATGTATAGAATATGTAGGTAATTGTGAAATTCCAAGCAATTCTGAAGAATCTTAGGACTGCCGGGCAAGTGGTTGAAACTTGGATTTGTCAGGCCCTGAATGTAATAGTGTGACAGGGCCTAAACATGCCGTTGTCATGAACAGCTTTGAAACCCTACATTATAAAGATAAAAGAGGGGTTTTCTAGGGTACATATTATTTTTCTTATGTTTGCTCAAAAACATGGGTTGTGGGTACTCATTAGAAATGCAGGTTGTGGGTACTCATTAGAAATGCCTCAGTTGACAGTGAGGCAGTTGTAACGAGCACTAATAGTCTGTCTTGGAAACAGAAGTATGAAAAAAATCAAAAATTGTTTTCCTTATGAGAACTGGATTAAATTGGTGAAAGAGTTAAATCTATGTATTACATATGTCAACTAAATTTTATTGTAGAATGAAATGAAAGTAGAAGCCAAGGAAACAAAGAAGAAGGACCCAAAGAAGAAAAAGAAAGAGAAAAAGAAAGGTCCCAGACTAAGCGGAGGCACACAGCATACAGAATTATGACACAAACTTTTATTAGCTTCTTCATTTGTATATAGTAACCTCAATTACATTCAACAAAGAAGGCTTTTGTTAGTGTGCTTTTTCATGTCCTTCTGAAGTGCAAATCCACAAAAGTCAATACCTGGCACACTTTCTGCCAATATTTAACCCATTTTGTAACGGAAACCCCAAAAGTGGGGGAGCGGCAAAGAGTGCAGGCCCAGATCAGACACCACAGAACGCGGCGTCTGATCAGGGCCTTCACTGTTTGTGAAAACTTCAAACATTTTCCAAGTAAATTTTTGGAATGGACTTCTGGTATATATAAGGAGGAAGATTCCATTTGATACAAAAAGGGTCTTCAGGGGTGTTTTCCTAATATATGATTTGCACTTAAAAGGGGTCTACTCTCACAGGAAAGAATTTGCTCATTGGGAAGAGCTCTTTTGAGACAAATTTATACTTACATTACGATAACACACCTGTGTGACATAGTGCATTTTTCTCATCTCCAAAATGGCTACTTTTCTGATGAAAATCCGTGATATTTTTCTTATAAATACTGCAAACATAGGTTGTGGGTGCTCGTTAGAACTGCCTCATTGAGGCCTATGTCTTGGAGCAGAAATAAGGAAAATAATGTATATCGGTAAACTCCAATTTTCCTTATATAAAGTGGGGTTTAGAGGGGTGTTCATTTCACAGACTAGTATCGTGATGGATACACCTGGCACATTTTCTGGCAATATTTAAAGAAAACTTTTTGGACTTCTGGGGTGCTTTCCGTTGTATGATTGGCGCTTAAAAGGGGTCTGCTCTTAAAGGAAAGGATTTGCTCCTTGGGAAGACCTCTTCTGAGAGACAAATTTATACTTACATTACGATAACACAACCATGCGACATAGTGCATTTTTCTCATCTCCAAAATGGCTACTTTCCTGATGAAAATCTGTCATATTTTTGTTATTTTTACTTCAAACATAGGTTGTGGGTGCTCGTTAGAACTGCCTCATTAAGGCGGTTCTAACGAGTACCCACAACCTATGTCTTGGAGCAAAAATAAGAAAAATAATGTTCATCCCTGTAAACCCCAGTTTTCTCTATATAAAATAAGGATTAGGGGGTGTTCATTTCACGGACTTGTTCATGTTATGAAAAGCAAAGAAATCAATGCATATCTGAAACAAATTAAAATGATATTTTTACATTGTGAAAGACATAATAACGAGCATAGCGGCGGCTGCCGAAGGCAGCCGTCGACGTCCGCCGAAGGCGGGCGTCGAGCGAGCTCGTATCTAGGTAACGCGTATCATCACAAGACACAATCTATGCAAGAAAGTTTGCTTGCGCCCAAGAACTGGCTTAAACCGGTTTTCAGGTTTCCATGTATTCCATTCAAACCATGTAATAAGTCGGGAACCAGAGCCTAAAAAATCTTATGTAACCCGTATCTCTCACCGGTTGAATAGTGTATCGCAAGGCTGATTGGTGATTCGGTGAGTTGCAATAGCTAAAAAATCAACATTGGCGTATCAGTCAATTAATACATTTTTCTTATTTATGTGTTGGCATAAATTTGTACATTTTGTATTTATTTTTGTTGTTATTATTTATGAATAAATTATAGTGACGTCACGAGGTCGAGTCATGACTTTGGTAATGTTCTGAGCCGCCATATTTATTTCTGTCGTTTTGTACTGGAAGCACTCGAAAAACAATGAATCTGATGATTAAATCGGGCAATGTACACGCAAGTGATCTTCAGACTCAGAGGTGTGATTTTTTTCTATATATTGACCCAGCGAACGCGGCCCATGCAACAACTTGGGAAGTTCAAACTCAATGTAGGGACATCTCGACCCCTTGTCCTTGACAAACAACAACAATAATTCTTGGTCTTTTCGCCCCGCCCATCAGGGAGCGTGGTGCTCCCATCAAGCGGAACTCGGAATCAGGAGCGTGATAGCTCAGTGGTTAGTGCACTTGCCTCTGATGCTAGAGGTCCCGGGTTCGATCCCCGGCACCGGCGATAAAATTTCGGTAACTGAACACGCTCCATTGGCATCATTTGCAGGGATAAATGTCATAAAGTGCACCGTCCTTCGGATGGGGACGTTAACTGGGGGCCCCCTGTGCAGGGAGAACCATCCCCTGTGCAGGTTAAAGATCCCTATTGTAATTACATGATTACTGTGTAGGCTTTCATCCTGCAAAACCTGGAGTGTATGTAATATACACCTGCGGTAATGGTCAAATGTGACCAACGCAGTATCAGAAGATAGATAGACAGAATTGTTACTGGTGACACGTCAAATAACATTCATACACCAGAACTGAAACCGAGGAAACTTGAATTCTGCCATAGGGAACTGGAGACCACTCCCAGGAAAAATGATTGGTAGGGCTTGAGATGTCATTTCATCTTAAGTTAATGTCTATCTATCTATTTATACTGCAGCAACCCCATTAAGAGGACTATCGTGCAGGTAAATTTTGTTTGTTTGTTTGATTTGAGGTTTAACGTACCCGTCAACACTGTAAAGATCATTTTGGAGACGTTGCTTCCAATTTTGTGGGACTTTGACCCGCCATTGGGATGAAATGACATCTCAAGCCCTGTCGCCCAATGAAACCAATAGGGTTTATTAGCATGGACGGTCCGCCTCACGTCTCAGTTCCTGGACAGGCTTAGATCCTCTAAGGGGTTTACAAGTACTAGTGTGTGGGTTTATTAGCATGGACGGTCCGTTTTGTTTGTTTGATTTGAGGTTTAAAGTCCCCATCAACACTGTAAAGGTCGTTTTGGAGACACTGCTTCCAATTTTGTGGGACTTTTACCCGACATTGAGATGGTTATGATATCTGCAGCCCAATGAAACCAATAGAGTTTATAAGCATGGACTCTCACCACTTTGCCTGGGCAGGCTTAGATCCTCTAAGCGGTTTACCAGCACTTGTGTTCGGGTTGGTTTCAGCTCTGCGTGGAAGCATCATACAGCCCATCTACATGTACGTCAAGCCCCGATGGATGGGGTCCTGATGAGACACTGTGTTCTGCGGCATCTGACCTAGGCCTGACAGGCTGTATTATTTGGCAACTACCCGTTTTGGGGTTTCCGATACAATATGGGTTAAAAGACCAATTTCTGTTTTTAGCTTTTAAATATACTAACCTTCTCTTTTCACACTGTACTTGTAAACCCAGTTCATCAACTCCTACACCCTTCAACACTTGGTTTGCCGGAACCCCTCTTATGTCCCTCTCGGAGGGGTTAAGACGTATTGGAAGAAAGAAAGAAAGCACTGACTGGCTAAAAATGACCTAAATGCAATACAACTGCTGCAATTTTTTTAACCATTGCATGCAACTCTGTGTTGGGGGGAGGGGGGGGGTTAAATTAAGAAATGCAATTTATTTTCCTGCAGTTCATGGAAGTATGAACGCAGTGGGTCCTGCAAAGTAAATGAACCCCAAAGGGGTTCATGGGGTTCATGTAAACTTTGCTAGCGACCCACTGTTGTTCATACTTTCATGAAAAGCAGAAAAATAAAGCTTATTTTTTATATTTACATTATTTACCCCACATCACTGAGCGAAAAAATGCTTGTAGGGCAAACGTTTAAAGCTAAAAAACATTTACATGCAGTTTTTCTACAAAGAGCGGAGCAGAGTTGACATCATCAACGCCTGTAGAGAACAATGGTTTAAAATGACGTCACTAAAAATCATGTGATTCGATGTGTTCATGGAAGTATGAACGCAATTTTTTTTCTATAGGTCTACATTAGACTTTACACTGGAAATGTTTGGGCGACAGGGCTTGAGATGTCATTTCATCTCAATGTCGGGTAAAAGTCCCACAAAATTGGAAGCAACGTCTCCAAAATGACCTTTACAGTGTTGACGGGGACGTTAAACCTCAAATCAAACAAACAAACAAACACTGGAAATGTAAATATTCTTAAATGAACATCCCAGATCATGGAGTACACCTTCCATTATTTTTTTAACCCGCACAACCTCGCGTTGATGGGGCGATGATGAAATTTGTGACTACCGGCGTGGATACGCACTGAACGTGTGGAAGAAGGGTACCGTATTCCTCCCATTTAGCGCCCTGGGCGCTTAAAAAATTGGAAAAAGAGGGGGCGCTTATAAGAGACAAAAATATTAACATAACTCAGAGTTTTAAACCAATTACATGTAGTAGTTTTCCATTCTAATATGGTGGAACCATAACATGTAAAGTACCTAGATAGCCAGGGGTTTAGAAATACCTTGCATGATACGATTTACACCAGAAACGGTGATGACTGAACGGCTGAAACCTTTCCTTTAGGTAAGCCAAAATATTTTTTTCCTCCAACAGCAGAAGGGGCGCTTGTTATTTTGTTCTTGGAAAAACAGTGAGGGGGCGCTTATAGGAGCAGGGGCGCTTAATGGGAGGAATACGGTAATCACACAAATCCGCAGCATTATAAGATATAAGATTGAATTCCGCATATGTTAAATAAGATGCACTCAGGGGACACACAGTGTGTACCTTGTGCTGTTGCAATGGCTTACAGTTGGATATAGCATGGGTCTTGCTTGGAAACGGGACCAGCCTAAACAACTAGACAGCAGGGTTGTGCAGGTAAGTGTTAAAATTACAATTGCAGCTGTATTATGTACACACCAATCCAAGGGGTATCCCAATGTTTCCTTGGAGTTCCAACAGGTGTAAAATCATTTGTCCCCGTGTTCTCACAGGTATATTGCCATGAATCTGCAGTGTACTTACAACTTTGCATTGAAACTCTGTTGGTTTCATTGGCTGATTGGGCGAGAGGAGCTGTCGTTTCATCTCAATGTCAGGTAAAAGTCCCACAAAATCCAAAATGACCTACATGTATTCAGTGTTGGAGGGGATGTAGAACCTCAACAGTGTTTTTTTTTTTTCCTATAAAACCGGGTCCGGAAAACGGACCCGTTCCCAATCGCCAAAAGTATGTTTTTTTCCCAATTCAAAGGTTAAAAATTCCCAAAATCATGATTCAGCATCCTTTTTTTTCTCTCTCCATTTTTCGTCGCGAGAAATCGGTTGTTTTATCGCTCGTATTGTTTACCTTCCGGAAATCCGAAGTAACGTCCCTTTGAAGAAACGGCTATTGACATAATTCGCGTACTATTGCAACGATTTGCCGAAATTCGGGTAAGTTCAAAGTCGTAGGTACCGTAAGTCCAATATGTAACTCTTCCGTCTGGAAACCACCTTTAACTGTTATCTGCCTAGTTATCAAATGAACTGTAATCTGCCTGATTAGAAAATGAATTGCAATCTGCATTGTTTAATTAGAATTCTGTTACATGTTTATTAAATTGAGTTTGTTTTGACATACTTATTAAAATAACACCCTTTTTCCCAATTTGAGTAAAAACGACGCTATTTTTCCCAATTTGAGAAGAACATTTTCCCAATTCCACCGGTACCGGTACCAGTCCCAAAAATGTGAAAAAAAAACACTGCTCAAATCAATGAAACAAAACTTTTTCACTCTTTAGCTATACATTTACTAAATATTAACATTTTGGTTCGTGGACTGTTGGGGACAATACAAGTTATGGTTTGTTGGGCACATGCACTGTTGCTAAAATTACCATATGACAAGCTCTGAGTTATCCAATGTGGGATTGGGTAGCAGTGCTTATTTGCATAGTCATATAACAGGTCTGTCACTCATCACTCATGCACTCATATTATGCTTGAGCCAGAATGCACCTCTGCTAACAGCACTACCTCTGTTATGCAGATTAAAACTTTCAACAATACTTTAGGTGGTTGTCAACATATCCTGCTTAATGAATTGTATCATTTGACATGTCACCAGTAACAATTCTGATTCTGATAGAACTGACCCAACCCCAGAATGCCACCAGAACCTGACAGGATACCCTGGGGATTGTATATCACTCCAGTTATGTGGTATCTGCAGCTGTTCATTACATACACTCCAGATTTGCAGCAATGTGGATGATGCCTATAGAGTGATCATGTAATATTATATTACTGTAGAGATCTTTGATATGGGTCGTGCACAGGGGGTTTCCAGTAAAAGTGGCATTCATTCCTCAACTGATGCCTGGGAAACATGTTCGGATATTGAAATTAATGGCCCTGCCAAGGATCAAACTCATCACCTATACACCATCAGTACCTACCATAGTAGTGTCTGTTTATGCACCTTCTGGCTTTTAAATGCCCTCTTAAGATGCTTATTGTAACATACTGTAGCTGTAGGGACTGAGTGGTATCTGTATATATGCCCATATAAGCCATTAGCCAGACAACCTTATTACAGAAGGACCTGGGGGTTCAAACCGGCCCTGATAGCTCATTTGGTAAAGTGACCGCGCCGGGGAACGGGAGGTCAAAGGTTCGATTGCGGGCTCTGACGTACCAAAGTCGTTAAAAATGGTACTAGCTGCTCCTCGCTTGGTACTCAGATTTACGGGGTAGAGCTAGGACTGGTCATCCCAGTGTCAGGATAATGTGAGTGGGTGTGGTATCATGTAATGTGTCTGGGATATGAAACTTCAGTGAGGCAGCACTATAAAAGTGAGCATTGAGCTCCCTGTCGCAACCAGACACCATCGTGATATGACTGAAAAATTGTTGAAAGCGACACACACACACCTGGGGGTTCAAGTTAGAAGCGAAGTCATTGTGTTTGTTACTCATATGATTTATATACAACTATGTAGAACTCATTGAAAACACTATCATGAGATGGGAGTTTGTGATCACCAATTGCCCCCCCCCCCCCCCCCCCCCACACACACACACATTATTTCATTTATTTATATTAATAAAATTTGAAGCCAGTGCTCTTACTACATGTACATTTTGTAAGTATCACAGTGTGCCATACAGTCATCGCCACTAATACATGAACATGTACATATTAAAGATAACTCAAGGAAGAAAGCCTGTGTAATTTACTGCCTATCACTGCATTTACTATCCTATCACCTGCGAAGGAGCCTGCGAAGGAGTTACGGCCGTTTATTTTCTAAAAATAGTGCTATAAACCTTGTGATGCAAACTACTTCAACATTTCTTCACTGATTCAGCTGAAACTTTGCACATCCTTTCCTTGTGAGGTGAAGGGGCGCCTAACACAATTTTCACGTTGATCCTATCGGCCCTTGATTTTCTGAAAAACGCATTTGAAAACCTTGTGACGCAAACTACTTTTCTTCACCGTTTGAGCTGAAACTTTGCACATGCATTCCTTGTGAGATAAAGGGATGCTTAACACAATTTTCAAGTTGATCCTATCATCTCGGAGGAGTTACGACCCTTAATTTTCTGAAAAACGCGTTCTTAAGCCTTGTGGTGCAACTTACTTCCACATTCCTTTGACTTTTTTGTTAGATTTTTGCATATGCATTTGCAATGATATGTAGATGTGCCTAACACAAAATTCATTCTGCTCGGATGAAGCGTTTTGGAGTTATGGCCCTTGATTTTCTAAAAAATGCGCTAATAATATTGTGACACAAACTACCTCCACATTTCTTCACAGATTGAGCTGAAACTTTGCACATGCTTACCTTGTAAGGTGAAGTGGTGCCAAACGCAATTTTCAAGTTGATCCTTTCACATGCAACGAAGTTATGGCCCTTGTTTTTCTGAAAAACACGTTTGAAAACCTTGTGATGCGAACAACGTTCACATTTCTTCACCAGTTGAGCTGAAACATTGCACATGCATTCCTTGTGAGGTAAAGGGGTACCTAACACAATTTTCACGTCGATTCTATCATCTGCTAAGGAGTTACTGCCCTTTATTTTCTGAAAAACGCATTATTAAACCTTGTGTCTCCAACTACTTCCACATTTCTTTGTCAATTTGTTAAATTTTTGCATATGCATTTGCGATGATATGTAGATGTGCCTAACAGAAAATTCATTCTGCTCGGATGAAGCATTTTAGAGTTATGTCCCTTGTTTTCCCCTCAAATTGGCTCCCATGGGGGCATTGCTCACTTATAGTGACGGCTCTTGTTGGTTATAAAATTCTCATTCTATCATAACAGCCTATATGAGTTTTGTGATCAACGAACATCACGAAAACATGCCTCTATAATTCTGTACACGCATGATAACATCCAGTAAGCTTTCATGGCAATCAAATGATCATCAGTGCTGTCATTGTGATTGATAATCAATTAGTAATCACTGAACATATTGAAGATTTGGTCATATTTTTACCTCTTGCCATAACATCTTTCTTATCATGTGTTATACATTAGGCGACGGCTACTGACAACCGGTTGTCACCAGCCTGTGAGGTTACAGACAACCGGTTGTCACCAGCCTGTGAGGCTGCTGACAACCGGCTGTCACTAGCCTGTGAGGCTGCTGACAACCAGCTGTATAAACCTGAATTTAATAGTTTTTGAAAGTTGATTTTTTCCGGTACTGGACCACATTGCCTCACTTCCGCTGTTCGTTCGCTGCATAAAATAGTCCAAATGAACTCTTGAAAGTTAATTTTGCAGGCCGACTCCGCATGGAACGTCTTTCAAAATATTTCAGTTTTCGAGACTTTATACGGATTGAATATAAATTGGCACAGAAAGACGAATTCTGAAAAGAAAACAGTACTCTGGAACTATTTTCCTACGCGCTTTTCGGTGATATTAATGAGGGAGTTCGACCATCTACCAGACCATGGTAGCGGAAGTCAAATTGTGCACGTTCTTCCCATGATTTCCATGTTTTTTCACCGGTGTGATCGAACGACGTCTGGTAGATGTTTTGTTGACTGATACACAGACCCCCTATTTCTTGAATAGAAGCAGTCAATTCCCGGACATTAGTGTTCGCACCTTTCGCCGACATCTTTGTTACGTATTGTGTGACGTATCTACCAGAGTAACCCACGCTATAGTCTGGTTCGACCAGAGTGACGTCACAACACTTCCGCCATGCTAGCAGACCGCTACCAGACTGAGTTCGCTCACAGTTTGGTTAACCATGGTTAACCACTGTTCGTGATCGAACTACCTCTATGTTTTACTCTTTCATCCCTGAGTTTCTAAACAGGACTCTTCTCGCTTTAAATATATTCTTATAGAAAAGGATTTCTGATTATAGTTCACTGACAGGATGGCAAACAGTTTACATGTAGATTCTGGCGAGACGTTCTAGCTACGTGCCGTCTTATCAGAATCTTCAAGGTTTGCATAGATACAGTGTAATTCTACCTCGGCGTCTGCACCGGTCTACAGGGTTAAAAGAGATAGCTTCTTCTTCTTCTTCTTCCGGTTTCGCCTTAACCCCAGGAGGGGACACAGACGGTGTATACTACATACACTCCAGTTTTGCAGGATGAAAGCCTACACAGTAATCATGTAATTACGGCAGGGTTCTTTAACCTGCACAGGGGATGGTTCTCCCTGCACAGGGGGCCTCCAGTTAACGTCCCGATCCGAAGGACGGTGCACTTTATGACATTCATCCCTGCAAATGATGCCAATGGAGCGTGTTCGGACACCGAAATTTTCACACCGCTGCCGGGGATCGAACCCGGGACCTCTAGCATCAGAGGCGAGTGCACTAACCACTGAGCTTATCACAACCCTTTACTGACCTACAATTCGCCTGCTTTCGAGAGCTCTAATATTACAAAACACGTGTTCCGTACTTTAGCAAATATGAAGACACCGTTCAGAAGCAACATTCTGTGGCATCTAATCTATCTTAACTGTTTCCAAATGTCACAGTATTAAAACAATTGACATTTATGGGTCAATGTTTTTAGGACCCCGTACAGGTGGGAATAAACGTATTTTAATTCACCTTGGGTAAACGCGGCGTCTGACCAGTTATAATGTTAAATCAAATGGATTAAAAATGATCTTTTTTGTCAAGCTATTCTCCTTTTTATGTCCCGCCGCCCGAAGGAAGATAGCTCCAAGCGTCTGCACAACGTATGTGCATCGTCGTATGAGTGCGGCGTTGATGCGACGTTGCTAAGACATCATGTGCCCGCTAGGAGAACTTCTCTGTAAGATTATTAGCAGACATGTACTGAGCTAATTTAGAAATTTATGGTTGGACCATGAAAAAATTGGCAGGCACGTTTTTCTTTCTTTCTTCCGTATTTTCTTCGTGGGGGTAGTTGAGTGAGGCAATGGCGATGTGTATCTTGTGTCACTGGGGAGTCCGTCTTATATTGACTTACAGTTGAACAACACCTGCTGTCCTTGCAGCAGGTAACAGTAGAGTGAGGGAGTGTTGATATTTCTTCTGTTTCTACACTTCCATTCATTTGCCTCTTTCTCCTCTGTCCCTCACTTTCGTCTTCTCTACAACGGCCCTGCCCATCGGGGCTTGAAGAAATATATGGGCTGCGTGATGCTTCCACGCAGAGCTGAAAACGACCCGCACACGAGTACTGGTAAACTGCTTAGAGGATCTAAGCCTGCCCAGGCAAAGCGGTGCGAGTCGGCCCGTCCATGCTTATGAACCCTATTGGTTTCATTGGACGGCAGGGCTTGAGATGTCATTTCATCTCAATGTCAGGTAAAAGTCCCACAAATTGGAAGCAACGTCTCCAAAATGACCTTTACAGTGTGGACGGGGACGTAAAATCTCAAATCAAACAAACATATCATCTCCTCTACTGTCTCTTCTATCTCTTTTCCCCAAAATGATCCACTAGGGTTGACCTGTCGTTAAACTCAAAACAATCGATGAATCATTTTTTCTTTGTCGAATTTTTTAACCCACTTGGACCTTGTCAAATCAGAACCAGAATCAGAATTGTTACTGGTGACACGTCAAATGTCATTCATACACCAGGACCAGTGATATGGGAAGTTAGTCTCTATATTTTTTTTTCAACAAAATATCTAGATAACTGCTTTATCTATGACTAACATTGTTATAATAATTATTCCTCATAAATCAACTTTCCTCAGTACTTTCAGTACTTTGATTTTCTTTTGTTCTTAATTGATATGATATCCTGAATGACTTTATCTTTCCTATAAACCTTTTTGGGTGTGTTTCTTGGAGTCTTTGTGGTTTATTATTTAGTATTGCTATATATTGACATTGAATTTGTATGTTGCATACTGATGTTGTTAGAACAAATATAACTCAGCAGCAGTATCTGCTTTATGTGATCATAATTTAACCACATAGATGTGAATAAAAAGGGAAGTCCAGAAATGATCATTAGATATTTTTAATTTAGTTAAAAAGGTCTGGGGTGGGGTAATTCCATATCAGCCACAACCTGGAAGAATCTAACTGGGGATTTATGACCTTTTAATATTAATTTAAGGTTGAGTCATAAAATTGTTAAGCTGCAGAAACATATTGATAAGATATTAGGATCGTTTGCATGCTGCCAAATGATGCTAGAATTAGGGCTGGCTAATCGGAGCTGAAAAGATAATCGGTTATCAGTCCTGTCATTGCGATCGATAATCGATTAGTAATCGCTAAGGTTTTTGTCATAATTTTACCTGTCTGGCTTTCTTCTGAGCATGACTCTTACCATATGTTGCACTTTACCATATGTATATTTGAACAGACAGGCCTGAGCAAACAGTGTAGACCCAGATGAGCGGCGTCTCATCAGGGTCTGCACTGTTTGCCACTCATCCAGCTATTTTAGGCATAACTTTGGGTAGTAAATTGTACCTATCAAGTGATCGATTAAAAGCAAATCAGAAATGATAATCATTTTTGTTGAATTTATCGATCGATTAATCGATTATACGATTAATCGTGTCAGCCTTAGCTAGAATATATCACTTTATTTGCAATTTGTAAATTTTGTTAAATATTTGCACTTCCTATCTGTGTGAAAACAAGCTGTCAAGAACAGAATTGTAAAATTTCCCCCTTTTGGCTGACGGGTTTGTCGGTGATTGGAGACTGCTAAATATTGGAAGATCTTCTGTCAAAGCTGTTATATGAGATATGTGCCCTTGAATGCAGAAAATGCTATACAAAATTCCTAAGTCACAAGTTTTTATCTGTTTACTGCCCGACCTTGGTTTAGCTGAAACTTCTATTGTCACCGTGTAGCATGGACTCCGGAACTTGTTACTCAAAAGTACCAGATAAATGAGGAAAATGATTATACCGACGGTAGGTAATCGCTTAATTGTATGAGAGTCAAAAAACTAAATTCAATGTATCATGCATTAAAGGGATACATGTACCGATACCTTGCCAAATGAATCATTAATAATAGTGTTTTTTCTTTTTCCTATTTTTTTTAGTTTTATGGCCCTTTCAAGATTATTTCACTTATTTCAAGCCAATCGTTAATCAGGTGCGTGAAAACCGGAGTACCCAGAGAAAAACACCTCTGACCCAACTTCCCGTGGCAGAACTTGTGGCCCCGAAATACAGCAATGAGAGGCCTAATGATTAAGAGTCAGCGCTCTTACCTACATGTACATGTATTAATCCACGGAGGCCCATTAATAGGGAAATGGTAGTGTGGGGGGGGGGGGGCATTGTTTCCGGTGCAGAAAGTTGCTCTGCTTTAGTTAAAACTTCCATTGTGTAAGGGTTGAAAAGAAATACAACATATGGAAAACTTTATTGAACGAGACCAGGAGGTATGTGCCCCAATATAGGGAAGGGCATGATGTTTTTGGTGTGTTTTTGCTGGTTTTGGGTAATTGATGCAGTGTATCTCTAGAACCAATTTAGTGGATTCTTACCACATTTGCATCAACCAGTATGTGATCCACTTGCATCAGTCTTTGCATCATTAACTTAATGATTAAGACCTGGAAAAACAGTTACTTAGGTCTTTTGACCTTGACTTTATTTTCAAGGTCACAGGCTGCCCAAAACTGTCTTTTTTATTAGAAACACTTTGCCTCCAGAATGAATGTATGAATTACATGTATGGTCATACTTGGTATAATCTATCACTACAATGTACCAAAATACTTGAATAGATTGTGCTGACCTTGACCTGCTGCTAGTTTATAAGGTCACACCAGTACACAGACTCAAATTTTGCACTGTATGCTCTTATATATCTTCGAACCAAATAATATGTTCTATAATATCCTTTGGAAGCAAGGAATACACCACAGAACTGGAAAATATGAAGTGCACATGTTTTCTTGGCCAGACTAGCTAGTTTCGGCCAATTAGGCCTCATCAGTGACCCTCATATAGTTTCAAAATTCCACAACAGAATCAATGCTCCCAAAGGACAAAAAAATATAAACTACACTATTATGTAGGGCAGGGAGACTTTTTACGGCTGCCACACATTCCCAGACACCAGCTGTAGTGACGTTAAAATCTCAGATTTGGTGTTAACAAGGAACATGTATAAATACATGTATGTGTAAAACTGATCTACCAATAATAGTCTCCCAGACAACCCCCAGTGCTCAAATAAGTTCCAATGTGGACTCCATTTCTATAAAGAGGCACTTCCAGTCAACATAATAAATAAATGCATTTTCTCATTATAAGAAACAATTACAGAGATGGTTTAGGACTGGGGATCTGAAGGGTTTCAAAGCTAGTAAGCCTTATTTGTGCTGAAGAGGAAGGGGCATACCCCTAGGTGACCAAAGGGGATACCAGGGTGATGCCATTGTCATGTGTCTCATCATAAGGAACAGCATCAATGAACATAAATGATTTAGCCCTTTAGATACCACAAAAACATGCATCCAAGATTTCATCTGTTCATATTGTCTGCTGCATCTTCTTGCAAACATTTTAGAAAATATCTTTGTAAACAGGCAAAGAGTGTGAACTCTGACCAGGCTGCACATACAGATCTGGGTTCACAAAGATGTTAACATAAATGACTTTTAAAGCTACCAGCAGATGTTAAACAGATGACAACTGTTGTGATGGGTATCTTAAGTATTCGGGTGGGGATCTGAACAGTTTAGGAGGTGTGAGCCCACACTCATAAGTGCAACATCTGAGAACATAAAAATCAAAATAGTACAGAAATAATCTGGCCCCTGCACATCGGGGCTGGGCTGCCACAAAGAGTTGAAACCGACAGTACTGGAAAACTGCTTAGAAGGTCTAAGCCCGTCACCAGGCACGGCCCCCGCCTATAGGGGCTTGAAGAAGTATATGGGCTGCATGATGCTTCCACGCAGAGCTGAATCCGGCCCGCACACTAGTACTGGTAAACCGCTTAGAGGATATAAGCTTGTCCAGGAATCGCGGTTTGAGGCGGACCGTCCATGCTAATAAACCCTATTGGTTTCATTGGGCGACAGGGCTTGAGATGTCATTTCTTCTCAATGTCGGGTAAAAGTCCCACAAAATTGGAAGCAACGTCTCCAAAATGACCTTTACAGTGTTGACGGGGATGTTAAACCTCAAATCAAACAAAACTGTCACCAGGCAAAGTGATATATGTCAGACCGACCATGCATTATAGCCTTCAGTTCCAGTTCTGTTGTGTATTCCTTGCTTCCAAAGGATAACCCTTTTATAGAACATATTTCATATCATTCCTACATTGGTTTCACTGGGCGGCTGGGCTTGAGATGTCATTTCATCTCAATTTTGGGTAAAAGTCTTACAAAAAAAATGAACAAACTTCTCCAATTTAATGACCTAAATAGTATTGATGAGGACTTAAAAACCTTTATTTAAATAAACAAAACTGTTACAGAAATAGATCAATGATTAGGACTCACTAGCATGAAATAAGTGAAATGCTGGAGCAAAAGAAAATCTACAGTTTCACTCTGGTGGCCTTATTTTAACTGGAGATGTGGGGCATACCCCTGGTGACCCACAGTCAGTATTACTGAATGTGTCTTATACATGGTTTAGGGGCAGGGATCTGAATGGTTTCTGAGATACATGCATTAAGCCTTTCAAGGAAGAGGATGTGGAATGGGGTGCATGTCCCTGGGGACCAAGGCAAGGGGACCCTTTGAAGCCCTCTTGCAAAATCTTATATCCATATTTTATCATATCCCCAAATAACAAATTAAGTCATCTAATAGTTACTGTGGACCCTTTTTGACAAAATTTTCGGCTAAGTTTTCCATGCCTTTGAAACTGGAGTGGGTGGGGCATACCACCTGAGGAAGCCCTTTAGGTGTCAGTGACTGTGTCTTATCATAAGACAGAATTGATTTTTTCTTTTGATTTTGATTTTGTGGCCCTTTCAAGATAATTTCACTCATATAGAGCTGATCGTTAATCAGAGGTGGGCGAAAACAGGTGTACCTGGAGAAAAACCACCTGACCTTCTGTTGCAGAGCTTGGCATCTGACATATGACCTGTACCCAGGCTCGAACCACAGCGATGAGAGACCTATTGATTACAGAGCATATTAAAGAAACAATATCATATATGGTTTGTAATGGGGGTCTGAATGGTTTCTAAGGGGGCATTCCCCTGAGTCCTGAGATTTCTTTTTGAGTAACAGGGTGGTCAAATATTTGACTGAGCCCATTAATCAGTATTGCAGATAATATAATGAAACAGTCTTAAGTCAAAGTTCAGAACCATTTTTTCAGCCTACAATCAGATATAAACAATCCACCACTGGCCACCAGTGCTTTCATTTGTTAGATATTTTGCAGACTCGAACTTCGAAACAAACTGATAGCTACACATACTGGTATAGTTTGATTAACTGTTGGTTTTTATGGTTACTTGCAAATATGTATGTCCTTTTCCATCCAAAACTTTGTTTGACACAAGAGACCATTCAGAAATAATTGTCAGACAAACAAAAACCACAGTAAACTGTTGCGAACTGAAGACCATATCCTTCAGAACATGAAGTATTTTTTCCACATCTCAGGGTTTGAACCTGTTCTAAATCAGCTACATGTAGTATATCAGCCCCAGTTTGTGATAGGATAGCAAATATAACTTAAATGTCTATTTTCAAATCATATCAAATAAAACCTTATCATTGTAAACAAGTTTTATATCAGCTGGTTGTCAGCAGCCTCACAGGCTGGTGACAACTGGTTGTCAGCAGCCTCACAAGCTGGTGACAACCGGTTGTAAGCAGCCAGTTCCTATACATTACTGCGTGAATTAGGACAGACAGGCCTGATCAAACAGTGTAGACCCAGAATGCATTGTCTCTTCAGGATCTGCACTGTTTGCCACTTATCCAGCCATTTTAGATACAAATTGGGTTGTAAATTATACTTATCGAACAAACAATTACTACTAAATATGGTAATCAGTTTAGGGGAATCTATTGATCGATTAATCGATTATTGGTGTCAGCCTTAGTAAAACTGGGGTTTACAGGGGTATACATAAATTTTCTAATTGCTGTCTGCACAGACCATCTAGTTATCCTTTGTTTGTTTGATTTAAGGTTTAACATCCTCGCAAACACTATTTAGGTCATTTTGGAGACGTTGCTTCCAGTTTTGGTGGGAATTTAACCTGACATTGAGATGAGATGACACCTCAAACCCTGCTGCCCAATTAAACCAATAGGGTTTATATGCATGGATGGTCTGACTAGCACCACTTTGCCTGAGCAGGCTTATTGAACCCTCTATGCAGTTAACAAGTACTCCTGTGCAGTTGGTTTCAGATGGATGTTGGGGTGGGGGGATGGGGGGTCTAGTTATCCTTTATAAATGGAACTGAGGACTTCAGCAAATGCAAACAAATATGATTTTTCTAGTCGATAAACCCCAGACAGTTTTTTATGGTGCAGCTGCAATGATAATGTTTTGCTTTGATATGTTCTCTGGAAGTGATGTGCTTTTCCAAACATGTATCCTCCATAGTGGAATGAACACCAGGAATTGGCAGCAACTACCACCAACGGTGACAAGGTGAGCTTTTGGGATCACTTTTTGTCTGCGTACTTGTATGCGTAAACTTTTGCTTCAAACGACATCTCCTAAACCACTGATCGGATTTTGACCAAACCTCACAGGAATGATTCATAGGTAGGCTGGTTTCAAAGTTGTTCAAATGGTTCCAGCCACAAGAGCTAAATATATATATTTTTTTACTGAAAACTTAAAACTTAAACTCGATATTTGCGCCCGTATGAAATTTTGGAGCGGATTTCGCCCGTAAAATGAGCGGAAATGGGGCGAAATACCAGTTTTCCGGGCGAAAAAAGGGCGGAATCTATAATTCCGCTTCGAAAGTTTAAAAGCAACAAGTTTCTCCGGGCGAATTTCTTTTTTATTCCGCCTGTAAAGGTGAGGCGGAATAGTTTGAAGACGGAAAAATAGGACTTAAACTTTTTTCAGAGGCGAAACATTTTACTTAGAAGAAAATTTGGGGCGGAAATTTGTCAGCATCATTTCTTTAAAAATTTCTGCTGGCGGAAAAAGTTGACTTAGACATTTTTAGTGTTGCTAGAAATTTTAACTTATACACTTACAAACAAAATACTGGCAAGTTTAATATTTGCTCTAAACCAACATTACAATAGCACTCCCGTGCGACGTAGTGTAAAGAAAAATATACCATTGACATTCAAGTCTCCGATTTAAAGAAATAATGTGCCTATTGAATTTCTATGCATTACTACTTGTCAAAGGAAACAAAATTTGAATGTGACCAGCATTGAAAATAATGAAATCTAGAATTAGAAACTAGATTTTTTGTTATGTAACACGAACATCATTATTACTTTCTATTTTATGATATGTAAACAAATATGTTTCGTTGACTATAAAATAATGAGGATTTGCAGACTTCCTGGCATTTAGTAAAAAGAATTTTTTATAATTTCTGATGTGTTTGCCAATAGTAAGCCATAGGAAGACTTCCAAAATCTCGGACATACCCTTCTTGGCATTTACTCCATTTCTTCGTTCAGGTCGCTAGGCATGGTGGGCGAAGCTTGCTTACCAAGTAATGCTTACTATCCTAGGACGCCTGATTACACTCTTCTGGAGTCAATGTCTGTTGATCTGAACATTAATATTTGCCATTTGTCTATGGATTGATGATTTTAGATCAACGCTTTGGTACTACGACCTAAATTACTTATTAGAAAAAAAGCTAACCCAGGTATTGAATTCCTTTTTTGAAGGAAACCATCTTGTTTCAACTTTTTCAAACTAATGATGGCGTTAATTAATGCATTGTTAAAACTTTAATCATCAATTATGGCATGTACACTTACTTTTATTTTGCTGTATAAGAAAATGCGAGTTGCTTTTTCCAATGCAAATAAGTAAATAGGTACTGTAGCATACTCACTATTTACATCATGGTTCATAGCATTGGATGATGGAGGGTGCATATGACTGATCTGACGGAATCGAGACCAGAGCACACAACAGCCCGAGACAGTAGATAATTCAACTGTAAACTGTATAGCAACCAAAGGAAAGAAACTTTATTTGTAGTAACTGGCAGTAGTAGGAATTTGTACAAATTGCATTGGATGCGTGTGCTTAGTGGTTCTGTTTCGGTGGCAGATATATGGAGGCAGTGGTATCTCGACAAGGCCATAAGGCAGTGGTATCTTGACAAGGCCATAAACTATCTTGTAGAACAATATGAGGCGTGCATCAGCACGTCTCTGTTCCAAGGATCTCCACCCAAGATCATCTGGGCCCAGTCAAGCGATTTTGGTACTTATCGCCTATGCGAGCAGCGAAGGTTCAGGCGAGCCTGTGCATCCGCGCAGTCTCGCCAGAACATTCGCTGCTCGCTCATACAAGCAGTGAATCAAGAGGAACCTTCAGACAGAAAGCCATATCCCTGGCCCCTCTGAATGGCTGGGCATGCGCAGTTAAAATTTGTCATGACGGAATGCTCGAAGACACAAATTCGCTTGGCGGGGCTCATCTAGCGTCTGGGTCACATCTATATGATAAGTAATCATTTTTGACCAATCTAGCAGCTCTTCTTTGAAGCCTTTCAATTCTGGTAATGTTGGACTGGGTGAACGGAGGCTTACTCGACTTTGGAAAGTATTGTATGCTGTGTCTCGTATGCCGATGTTTGGTGTGAATATTTCTACGCGTGAAGCCAATGGTCCTATTTGCCCACGTTTATCTACTACTGCGGTTTATAGGGGTATACGGGTAAGTCATTTTATTTCTACTCAGAGACAGATTGTGGGTGCTCATCAGAACCGCATCGAGGCTGTTCTAAAAATACGAAACATATGTTTTTCACCTGATTTGTTTCCGGCCACAAGTGCTCAAGGTGAGCTATTGTCATCACCCTGTCTCCGTCGTACCTGCGTCGTCCGCCGTATAGATTCACTTCCCAGCAGGCACATGACGTCCGTTTGACGTCAGATCTTGGTTGGATTTTGGTCACGACGTCATATAACCAAAAAACAACGTCGATTAGACGTCATATCCTGACGTCAGCCAGACGTAATGATTAGACGTTGAACAGACGTCAGAACAAACGTCAATTAGACGTCTTAATCTCAACGTCGTTTTACGTTGCATTTTTGTTCTTTTTTGCAACCTGTATGCGAACTTTACTTGCATGCATCATATGTACCGACCGGAGTGACAGGCACTCTACCGCCGGCTCGAGCCTCTAGGCGTAGTACACCTACTTTATACCTGTCACTTCTACATGATGTTATAATTATTAAATTAAAAACAATTGGTTGGTATTTAGTAATTAGACATTATTCGCAACTGACTCAAGCTTTTTTTGAAAGCTAATAGTTGTGTACATGTATTTACATATTTGAAATCAGGCGCCATGTTCGATTTCCGGTAGAAGGTCAAGATTGAAGAAACCTGCAAAACGGGCGTATAATGTCACATTGTGAGTGTTTTAGTAAATATGACGCATCAGAAAAAAACCGACAAAGTAATCTCAAAATCAACCAGTATGTAATCTTTTTAAATGTATGTCGTATGAATGGCACAGTTGCAGATTTGCTACATTGACATATGTTTTCGCGATCATATTCAAAATATTTGTTCTGTCAGACACTAAAGTTGACGTCAGAGTAACACCATAATATGTTAACTAGTTATTTGCATATTATATATCACATATATTTTAAATATAAACTTGTTTTTGTTTGTTTTGGGGGGCTTGTTCTAAAAGGAAAGAATTTGCTCCCAAGGAGCAAATTCTTTTAGGCAGTCTGGCTAGCCGGCCGGTAGCGGACGACCAGTGTAAGTCTGCCCGTCCGTACCGGGCGACCAGCCTACAAAACTGCTCGTACCGGAAAGCAAGCCAACCCACAAAGGAATGGCTAGCCATCTGGTAGTTAATTTTAGCCTCTCATTTCAGATAGGGTATGAAGGGCTGTCAAAGGTTTTTTCTTTTTTTTTTTTCTATATATTATATACAGTGCCATATGCCCTCGCGCGCATTCTAGGCAGGTGTATTTTACATTCACTCCAGTCTTTGCAGGATGAAAGCCTACACAGTAATCATGTAATTATGGTAGGGTTCTTTATCCGCACAGGGGATGGTTCTCCCTGCACAGGGGGCCTCCGCCCATAGGGGCTTGAAGAAATATATGGGCTGCACGATGCTTCCACACAGAGCTGAATCCGGCCCGCACACTAGTACTAGTAAACCGCTTAGAGGATCTAAGCCTGTTCAGGAACCGCAGTGCGAGGCGGACCGTCCATGCCAATAAACCCTATAGGTTTCATTGGGCGACAGGGCTTGAGATGTCATTTCATCTCAATGTCGGGTAAAAGTCCCACAAAATTGGAAGCAACGTCTCCAAAATGACCTTTACAGTGTTGACGGGAACGTTAAGCCTCAAATCAATCAAACAAACAAAAACAGGGGGCCTCCAGTTTACATCCCGATCCGAAGGACGGTGCACTTTATGACATTCATCCCTGCAAATGATGTCAGTGGAGCGTGTTCGGACACCGAAATTTTATCGCCGCTGCCAGGGATCGAACCCTGGACCTCTAGCATCAGAGGCAAGTGCACTAACCACTGAGCTATCACGCTCCACGAGCGTTAAATAACACAAGTTTGTAACTGGATGATAAACTTTACTTTGAGACTATGTAAATGGTGTGAGATTTTCCTCGTCCGTAATTACCAATGGGTGATATAACTTAATATTTCTTATAAATTTATATATTTTACATGTACCTTTCCTTTCTTTATGTATTTGGGGCTTGAAGGTACTTAAACGTTTGATCCTAGCATCGTGAAAAGTGAGCAGTACTGTAAAAAAAAAAAAAAAATTGGTTCTTGGTGACTTTCAGTTATTTTTCTAAAGTTTAAACAAATTTTTTTTTTCCACGATCCAGCAAGAGTCCAGAAGGTGTCGATGGAATGGCAAACAGTGTAGACCCTGCTTAAGGAGCAGTCTGATCTGGGACTACATTGTTTGCTGAAGCCTATATTTTCCAATAAATATGACCATTAGGGTAATTGCTCTACTCATCATTGAAAGAATAATTGCCTTTATATGCACCCTGCTAACAAGATAATTACCCCAATTGATATTTCTTGTTGCCTATCACCTGGTTGAACTGATAAGTAAAATAAATATGCTCAACAAATTTAATGTTAATTGATCTATCACGATTAATAACAGGCCAACATTGTACAAAGATGAAGATAAAGAAGCTTTATTTAACGTCGCATATTCGAAACAAATAACATAAGCTCTGTAGAGCTTTTATTGCCACAAACAAAGTATTCTCTAACAAATACTTACCTGCCTTCATTTATCTTCCTAGGACTACCCCTGATAATGCGAGCGTCAGCCAAGGGAGCTCCTAGTACCATTTTTCAGGCCTTTGGTATGACACGGCCTGGGATCGAACCCAATTCCCGAAGCGTACGCTCTACCACTGAGCTATCGGGGCCGGTAAACATTTGCATATTTTGTAGATTTCAATAATAATAATATAAAGATAGAAATAATACTATTAAAATAATAATAATAATGATAATAATAATAATATCTGTCATAGTGCCTGGACAAAGCTTTAAGTACAACATTCTATTGCATTAGGGTCAATTACAGTTACGTCCCTTACTGAAATGGCGACACTCAGGGGATAAGAATACAGTTAGAGTAAATTAGAAATATTTTTATTACATCATAAAGTGGGTAATATATATTGTTCAGTCTTAAGCTTCTCGTAGAGAATACGAGTGGAAAATATTTTTTTATCCTAGCAACATAGCCTTCATCCAGATTTTTTTATTCCGCCCGGAATATTTTATGCCCTGGACGGAATCAAAGTATTCCGGGCGGATTTCTGTTGACCTATTGTGATTCCGCCCGGAACCTATTGGGATTCCGCCCGGAGGCGTTCTTGAATCTCGCCCGTAAACGTTTGCAGAATTCCGTCTAATTTGCATATTTCGCCCCAATATTACGCCAAGATTTCGCCCGGAAGCTTATATATCTTCATTAAGTTTCAAAAGCGTAAAAAGGGCAAATTTCCGGTCAAAATAGAAGAAAAATTTCGCCTTTATTACGGGCGAAACGTTTCATACAGGGGTATGAAGCTTCATCTAGTGAACCTCTACCAAGATTGTTCAAATTATAGGCCTGGGACCAAAAATGCCCCCGCCCCGGTAGCCTTTGGTTTTACATAGGCTTATATAGGGAAAATCTTTGTCTCTGAAACCGCTAGGTGCAGGTCTTTCATATTTGGTGTGAAGCTTCATCTAGTGGACCTCTATCAAGATTGTTAAAATGATTGCCCTAGGGCCAAAAATGCCCCCACCCTGGGGCCCTTTGATTTATCATAGGCTTATATAGGGAAAAATATTTAAATTAAAAATCTTCTCTGAAACCACAAGGCCCAGGTATTTGATATTTGGTATAAAGCTTCATCTAGAGAACCTCTACCAAGATTGTTCAAGTTATAGCCCAGAGGCCAAAATTGTCCTTGCCCTGAGGCCTTTTGGTTTTATGCAACAGTCATTTGTAACCACTGCCCCCATCCCACCTACAGGGATAGCGGGAAACAATAACTTTTCACTTTTCACAGCCCTACATGTACACAGTGCGGGGGGAGGGGGGGGACCTGTAGAAGGTCACAATACATGTAGTTCATTCCACTGGGGGTATATTTGCATAATATCAAAAACCCCACATTAACCCGGCACTGCAGGGGAACATTGGGGGTAACTATCCTCTTTCCCCTGCCTATCCCAGTAGGTGGTGGTGTGGGGGGGGTGTTACAAATGACTAGGCTAGTGCATTATAAAGACTTATATAAGGAAAATCTCCTGTCTGCGTAAAAGGAGATCATAGGCAACAATAAAATGCCTTATAGATATGGGCAACTTAAAAAAAATGCAGCAAAAATGTGACAATGGGGGTCAAATTTCAAACCAGATATATCATGATGGTTTTATCTTTTTTTTGGACCAGTGAACATCAAAATTTAATGTAGTGTTTAAAGGACAAATCCCATGAGTTATTTTCTTAATTATTATTTTCACCATTTTTCATTACATTTTTGCAATTCCTCAGTAAACATTAGACTTGATACTTCACCAAGATTTGAAAGAAAATGTCATTTTTTTCTTCTGTAACTTTTAGTGGGTACACATATCCACCATTCTGGCCAATTTTTTCTCACTTAGTTCCACTTGAATATTTTTTTAGGGATTTTTTGCAATATTAGAGCCATATTTTTTCAAAACACACCTAATTAAGTTTTTTTCACAAGAAAAGTAGGCAAGATATTTAAGAAAAATCTTATTCTTAGCAATATTAGAGGCATTTCAAAAACAAATGTAAAATTTCATTTGATTGTGATAAATATTTATGATTTTAGGTGGCTTTCAAAAACATGTATATTTTCTATAAAAATGTTACACTTGTGACAGTTTCAGCAGTGCTGTAGAATGCCTAAATTTTTCATTTCTGATCAAATACGTGTTACATTTTACATATTTTGGTAATGAAAGGAAACAAAGATACCTCTCAGAAAGTAAGTCTCCAACTTCAACGGTACTTTTAAATAAAAAATTATAGAACAGACTATCCCTATGTACAGAAGAAGTATTTTTTTCCAGTATTTCACATAAAAAGTGTTTGAGTATCTTATCTTACCAATATTTATCTATGTTATGACAATTTTGATACAGTTTATTTGAAACTTAGTCTTGGGTACAATCTCTTAACAGGTAAAAAATGTTACACTTGTGACACATTTCATCACTGAAGTTAAATGGCTACAATTTTAATCTGAGGAAAAAAGCTGTGACATACATATTAATTTTTGGATTGAACAAAGACTAGAGAACATTATGAGCAAGTATTTAATGAACTTTTAACAGAACTTGTAAACAGAACTTGTAAACAAACAATACTATAAAACTGTTGTCCTCTGCATATTGTATTTTTTTTTCAGATATATCATTTTGAAACTATTGAAATATTTTGTTTTACCATCATTTATCCTTTATAACATCATTTTATAAACAGTTTGTTTTAAGATCAAAGCTTTAGCTACATTCATGAGGCTTAATTCGAAAGTAACTCAAAGCGTTACACTTGTGACAATGTTAGTTTCAAACTTTTTAAGTGTCAAGCTCAATTTCCTGGACAAAACAGGATGGCACTCATGTTATTTTGGCAAATAAGATGACTAGACTGGATAGTAAAATTAATTCTTCCACTTTAAAGTAACTTTGGAACAAGAAACAAATATAATAAAACAGTATAATCCAACATAGACTAGATTGTTTTCAGATTTCATTCTATTAGTGTTGAAATACATATTGTTTCAATGTAAATCTGTTGTCTTATCATTTAAAATAGTTCATTTTGAGTTCAAAATATTATTACAAATTTGAGATGTCATTTCATCTCAATGTTGGGTAAAAGTCCCACAAAATTGGAAGCAACGTCTCCAAAATGACCTTTTCAGTGTTGACGGGGACGTTAAACCTCAAATCAAACAAACAATTAATACAAATCTGTAGTGTAAAAACTGAATGTCACTTGAATGTTACACTTGTGACAAATTTAGCTTAAATACTGGTTTCATTTGATCTCCTGATCTTAATGTTTTAAAATATGATTAACATAGTCTCTGAAGTGTACACTGAATTCTTTTGACTTAACTAATCATAATTGCTCTTTTGAAGGCCTCTTAACTAATCATAATTGCTCTTTTGAAGGCCTCATTATCAAGATTTATTAATCAGTGACCCATATAGGGTTATATGAAGCAAAGGCCAATATAATATATACATTTTGTTACACATCAATAAATCTTGATACTGACACCTTCAAGCAAGTTTTGTTAAATCAATCCTTTTGGAATATCTGTCTCAGTACTCTTCATTTTTCTACAGATTATTTCTTGATTGTTGAATCTCATGAGGTATAAATTTGAGCTTGATTCCTCGCACAGGGAGTAGACTCGGCGGTGAAAGCCTCTGTATTATATCGGAATGTGGGTTGGTGCAGACATCATTTTGGCTCGGCCAGGTATAGACAGTGGGTGAAACTTTTTTCATAAACCATAGTGTGACTTCACTGTCAAACTTCAACACCTATACAATAAAAAGTATCAATAGAGTTCGATAAAGAAATAGTGTCTTATTAAAATGCATCAACAAGTAGGCTGGTATAGACTATAATTTGATTATTAATAATTGAAGCTGATGTGTGAAAGTGAAAATATAGTAGTAAGGGAAAATACGTTTTTAATTGAAAGGTATTTTAGAATGCTTTTTTTTTATATTCTATTAATACTGGTAAAATATTTCACCATACCTTTGCTATGAACATCTTGTGGACTATTGACCTGGTCTTGCTGGACAGTCGTACAGCTAGCTACAAAGTCCTCCTCCTTATAGCTGAAATGTTGAATAATAAGCTGTAAAAGCAACTGATATAGATTGTTCCTGCATGCATGTAGCCTTTAGCTTATAAATGCTTTAACACTACTTATTTTGCATTGCTTGCTTTAGTAACACACACTGTTTACAAACTCTGTCTTTTATAGCACTGCTTGCTTTCTATATATGCACCCTTTGGTTATTAATCACCCTCTGCTTAGTGCTAGCTGGCATTAGTAACACAAAGTAAGGTGAGTGGTTTGACTGATGCACTACCATATTAACCATTTAACCAGGCTCTGGAAGCATCATGCAACCTGGGGGTTCCGGCTAGTATAGAAATACTAGTTTGTATTAACTCCTCTATTTAGCGCTAACATTCCATTTACTCACCGTTGAGCTAGGCTACCATAGTGGGGAAGGTCAGGTAGGTATCCCAGGCGAAGAAGACCATAATGACCAGGCTCAGAAGGTGCTATCAGAAGATTGGGCTCCTCAGCATGAGTGATGTGTAGCTTCACTTGTAGCATGTTTGCAAGGGATTGTATGCAAACATGGTCCGCATAGGTACCATCTTGGGCCATTTTTTCGACATAGCTGGTGAATAGTTCAGTCAGAAATTGCTCCATTTCTGATTGCTTTGACTGAAAAAAATACAATCTACTATCTGCCATATGATTTTAGGCCTACTGCTCATTTGTATTGGTTGCCATGGAAACCAAAATGAAAAAAAAAAAAAAAAAAAAATAGAAAAAAAATATAATAATTAAAAAATCATCTCCTCAGAAACTGTATGCCCTATGAGGCTGAGAGTTTATGAAAATATTCACCATATTTGCCTTTACAGATCTGGTGTTTTTTATGAAATTCGGCTCTTTAGTATGATTGCTATGGCAACTTAGATTTTCCAAAGACTTATAATGGGGAAAATTGAAAAATGGCATATACTACAAAGCCTTTGCAGATATTTTGAAAAAAAAACTTTCATAGAAATGTTTCTTTAGTAAACTTCTCTCAGCCGTTTGCTTTTGTGTCAACCTGGGGGTCCAGTAGGTTGTGCCGGGGCCATGCCCCGCCCCCAGTACTTCATAAAAAGCCTTATATCTCAGAAACCTTACAGATCCCCACCCCTAAACCATATATATTCATGTTCCTTATGATTAGGTGCAATAAGTGACACAAACCTGAGGATCCCCCCGGATGTGCCTGGGACATGACCCACCTCCTCCACTTCATAAAATGCCATTTATCTCAGTAACCATTCAGATCCCACCCATAAACCGTATATATTCTTGTCTCTTATGATAAGACGCACTCAGTGACACCAACCTGGGGGTCCCCTGGGATGTGACTGGGACATGCCCCTCCCCTGCATTTCACAACAGGCCCAATATTCCAGAAACCTAACAGATCCCAACCCCTAAACGAAATATATTTTTTTTGCTTATGATAAGTTGCATTCAGTGACATCAACCTGGGGGACACCTGGGATATGCCGGGGACATGCCCAACCCCCTCCACTTCGTAAAAGGTTGGCCCCCGCCCCGGGCTTGAAGAAATATATGGGCTGCATGATGCTTCCACGCAGAGCTGAATCCAGCCTGCACACTAGTACTGGTAAACCGCTTAGAGGATCTAAGCCTGTCCAGGAACCGCAGTGTGAGGCGGACCGTCCATGCTAATAAACCCTATTGGTTTCATTGGGCGGCAGGGCTTGAGATGTCATTTCATCTCAATGTCAGGTAAACGTCCCACAAAATTGGAAGCAATGTCTCCAAAATGACCTTTACAGTGTTGACGGGGATGTTAAACCTCAAATCAAACAAACAAAACTTCATAAAAGGCCCAATATTCAAAAACCTTACAAATCCCCACCCTAAACCATATAGATTCTTGTTCCTTATGATAAGAGGCATTAAGTGGCACCAACCTGGGGTCCCCCCCCCCATGTGCCGGGGACATGCCCCACCCCCTCCACTTAATAAAACGCCATTTATCTCAGAAACTATTCAGATCTCCACCCTAAACCATATATATTATTGTTCCTTGTGAAAAGACACATTCAGTGACACCAACATAGGGTTCCCCCCACCCGCCTGTGGTGCCATGGGCCATGCCCCATCCCTTTACTTCATTAAAAGCCATATATCTCAGAAACTGGTCAGATCCCCACCCCTTAACCATATAAATTCTTGTTCCTTATGATAAGATCCCACTTCATAATAGGCCAGATATCTCAGAAACTATTCAAATCCCCACCACATAATCACATATATTCTTGTTCATTGTTATTAGCCACATTCAGTCACCCCATCTTGTGGGGTCTGCAGGGGCCATTTCTCTCCCATCCACTTCATAAAAGGGCCTCATATCTCAGAAAGTGTTCAGCATTAGGTTGCAACAATCTTGGGCTTTTCTGGAATCCACCATGCCCGAATCCCTCCACTGCTTAAAAGACCTTACATCTCAGGAGCCATACATATCCCACCGCTAAACCATATATGTCTCTGTTCCTTTTTATAAGACACATTCAGTGACACCAACCAGGGCTCCATTGGTTCATGCCCCACCCTCTCTACAATATAAAACACCTAATATTTCAGATACAGTCCACATGAGTGCTCATTTGGGAATGGGGTTTGTTTGGGAAACTTTATAATTGGTAGATTAAAATCATACCATGTTAAAATACATGTCTGCCATTGGGCAGTGCCCATCTGAGTTCCGGTTTATGCAATTTGGCTCTTTGGTTTGTTTGCTATGGCAAGTTAAAAGTTTCCATTGACTTATAATGGGGAAAATTGAAAAATGACATTTATGCCTTTCAAGATATTTTGTCAAACTTACCTAGAAATGTTCCTTTAATAATGTTCTTTTAGGCATATTGGTTGCCACAGATGGGAAAGTGTCAGTTGTCATCTGTTGTCCTGCAACAACACATTCAAGCGACATCAGACCTCTGAAGCCACTAGGCTGATCGGGTCCGAATTTTATCTGTGGCATCCTTGGGCGCAGGGCTTCCATGGTTAATTAAAATACTTTGCTGCCAGTCGGCAATGCCCCCTGAGCTCTGGTGAGCATAGTGGCCCATGGGCCTCTTGTTTATTATGAGTTTGGTCGCATGAACAATATGGCCACCGTGCCAATATACCTGTGTACACAGATCCGTTCAAACTTCGATGGGCTTCATTTCATCTTGACTTGAACATCATTCAATATATCCCAACATCCTGCCAGTCATTGGCCGGATAGAAATAAGTTCAAAACACAAGATGATTTTTTAATACGAGTTCGGTCGCGTGAACAATATGGCCACCGTTCCCATATATCTGTGGACACAAATCCGTTCAAACTTCGATGGGCTTCATTTCATCTTGACTTGAAACATCATTCAATATATCCCAACATCCTGTCAGTCAACTGCCAGACAGAAAGTTCAAAACATAAGGTGGTGAACATATGCACATGTCATTGCTGACTCCTACACTGTCCAATCAAAATACGTCTCAAATGTCAACCAGAAAGTGTTTGTCAAAATGAGAACAATCAATTGCTTGATCTAATTTTAGAAATCTTTGTCAAACTAACTTGATGCAAAGAGCTTCATTAGAAGGTACTTCATACGAACTTGAACAGTTTGTGTCCACAGGCGTATAAGGTAAAAACCCTTCCAAAATCTTCTCCGGAACCAATAGGCCCATTATCAGGTCAAATGTCCAAGAGTCTGGTAAAAAAACCCTTTAAAATCTTCTCAGAAATATAATGGCTCCATAAACTCTCAGCACTCAGGTGAGCGGCCCAGAACCACTGGTCCCCTGTTTTTTTTTTTTTGTTGTTGTTTTTTTTGTATACCTGACACGGCTCAACAGTTTCCATCAGAGTTTAAAGGTTAGTGATCTTGGGCTTAGGTGTGTTTTTTTTAAACAGTTACACTTGTAAATAGCTACTGTTCAAGTATACTCCAGATAGTGGTAGTTGTAGACATAGAAAGTTACAGCTGGATTCCAAAACATTGCAGCACATTTTAGTCAAGTAGTGCAAGCGGACAAGAAACCAAAAATGGGGGAAAAGAACTATATGTCAACTCACTGTCTGAAATATATTTCAGTGTCTCCTCGGTCATGGAAAAAATAATTGTTAGTTATGGTCATGGGAAAACAGTTGTTATCGCACTGACTTCAGCTGTTAAATATTTCATGCCCTCCATCTCGACGAAAATTGTCCGCGCGTTTCTGTTTGCCCACGCTCTAAAGCGTCTCTAAAGTATGCTGCAAATGGTAAATACCGTTTGCAGCCAGTGGTTCGCGTGGTAAGCGAACAGACCCAGTGATGCCCTCTGAACAACTTTGCTAGTCGAATGGTGCTATTGGCACTCAAGATAAAACATTTGGTTATTAGACACATACTACTTTAAGTTGCATCACTTGTAAAAGACAAGGCAATGTGCAAATAATTTTCCAGTCATAACTAAGTATTCGGCAGTTGACTTGAGGTTTCCAACTTTTGCATATCAATTATATACAGACATTTTGGTTTAAATATCCATCAGCTTCCTTGTGTAGTTTGCTATGCTCGTTTATAGGTAACACCTATTTTTTCATATTAGTTTCAGAATGTGAAAAATAACATCAGCACGTTATTTTTACAGTAGCAGCCCAGACATTTTTTTTTTGGCCAGTCACATAAAAAATAAAAAGAAAAGTTACTGGTTTTCGATAAATACCTAATATCTTGTGTGTTGAAAACAACAGACTTTTCACTAGTGAAGCACTCATGAAAATTTTGATGTTTTCAACAGACTCGATGAAATATTTTTGATATTCACCTAAAATGTATCCACTATACAATTGAAAGAGTTGCTTCCCCTGAAAGTGTATCAATACCCTTTATGGCAGTCTTTCAGGGCCCAGCTGTTAAGAACTAATGATCTCATTAGATAATACATCATAAAAACTTTGATAATTTAACATAACAAAAAGGCCAATGTTTTACCTGAAAAAAAATGTAAGTAGCTTTAGCATAGGTACTGCTGTGTTAGATATTATACTTACTAGAACACTTAAGATTATGATGACGAACAAGATCGTTAAGCTAATGATGCTTTGAGCAACTGGGCCCAGGTCTATGTAATTTGAGCTGTGTCAAGCAGAAATGTCTGAGTGAAGCAGGCTGAAATCTGCTTTCACTGTAGATAAAAGACACCTTGATGTGACATCTAATTCAGGTGCAAAATAGTCAGAAAAAGCCAGTCAGTGAAAACAGCCTTCACAAACACTGAAAGCATAACAAGTCAAAGTGACATTGGGATTTTTTTAGTTTAATGGCCCAGTCAACACTAATTAGGTTATATCAAGCTTCCTTACACTCTTTTGCAGGGCAGGTTTATATATAGGTGGATAACCAATACAGAGCATATTCATTTGCCAAAAACTGACAACTGTTCTTCTTGAATAACTGAGAGAGATAACCATAGAATAGATTTTCATGATCACTCTCTTGCAAAAGAATTAATGTTACCAACCCTGGAAGGTATGGAACCTGTGACCTCCTGAGCATCAGTCAGACACATCCTGCTGAACTACTGAGGCCAGCTTGACGACAAGATGCACACACAAAAATTACAAAATAATATGCGCACAATCTGAAAATAGCACACACTGTCTGTATTTGTATGCAAATGGTTTGTTGATGACAAGTGAACAGAAAAAAGTGACTAGTAAATAATGTGTCTGGGTCCAGTGACTTTGTTAAGGTTTTGCATTAAGGTCAGATATCACCACACAATATATACTTACCACTTGGTATCACACTTTGAACAGGGTCATCAGTATCTGACCTCGACATGTATTTGATGGTCCATTGACATTGTCAGGATTATGCATTTAGGTCAGTCTCAACACCTATCAGTGCTTAAGTAAAATTCCGCTGTTAAGACAAACTAAAATTTAGACTAACGTATTTACCCGAAATATTCAGACACCTCAGCTACGTACCATACTTGTTCTACAATTTGAAACAAGTACAATTTACTACCCAATGTTGTGTCTAAGAATAGCGGGATGAGTGGCAAACAGTGTAGACCCTGATGAGATGCTCATCTATGTCTACACTGTTTGCTAATGCTTGGCTGTCTGAATACATACAGTAAATACAGTAACTCTGCTTCTAAAAGCTTATTGTGAAGGTTTCTGTTATTCATTCTTTGTGTTTTCTAGATCCAGTGTCCTCTAGCAAGAGACCACCTTTGAGACTGTTCAAAAGGAATGGGAACACCTTCAGGGGAGGCAACTCCTGCAAAATTATTTTTGTCTCCCATGTCAATAGGGGTCAACTCTTAAAGGAAAGAATTTGCTCCTGAGGAGCAAATTCTTCCCTTTAAGAGTAGAGCCCTTTTTCAGTGGGACAGAGCTTACAGAAAAGCGAACAGGAAGTCCCAAAAGTTGTCTCCCTTTGAAAAACGGTGGAAATATCTGCCAGGTGTTCCCATTCCCCTTAATGCAGGAATTTTACTGTATATGCAGTATACAGTCATACTTCATTGGCTGAAACATCTTTGGGACCACGAAAATTTCTTTGGGATAGGAGTAGTTGAGCCACTAAAGGTGAATCACAGTGCCATACCAGCAGGCATATTAGGGATGGTTTAATGATATCAGCAGGAGCATATAGTGAAATTATATGCTCCTGATATCACTTAACCCATAAAATAACCAATTGTTGTCTGCTTTGTCATCTGCCAAGTTCTTTAAAATTAGTTTTCGCAGTGTGGACCCAGATCAGACTGCTCTGCAATGGCCCCGCCCCAGGGCCCACTGGTTTTACTTGGGCTTATTTTATAAAGGAAAAACCTTTGAGAAACTTGAACACTTCTTGACTGAAACCAAATGGCCCAGGCCTTTGATATTTGGTTTGAAGCGTCATCTGGTGGACCTCTGTCAAGATTGTTCAAATTATACCCCTGGGGCCAAAAATGCTCCTTCGCTGGGGCCCAATGGTTTTACATAGGCTTGCAATATGGAAAACCTTTAAAAATTTTCTTGTCTGAACCAGAAGGCCCAGGTCTTTGATATTTGGTATGAAGCTTTATCTAGTGGACCTTTACCGAGATTGTTCAAATTATAACCCTGGGGCCAATAATGGCCCCGCCTTTGGGCCAATAATGGCCCCGACCCGGGGCCAGTAATGGCCCTGCCCCAGGGCCCACTGGTTTTACTTTGGCTTATATAGGAGAAACTTTTTGTCTGAAACCAGAAGGCCCAGATCTTTGATATTTGGTATGAAGCTTCATATAATGGACCTCTACCAAGATTAGAACAAATTATAGCCCTTTGGCTGGAGATTGCCCAGCCCCAGGGCCCACATGTTTTATATAGGCTTATATAGGGAAAATCTTTAAAAATCTTCTTATCTGAAACCAGAAGGCCCAGGTCTTTAATATTTGGTATGAATCTTCATGTAATGGGCCTCTACCAAGATTGTTCAACTTATAGTCCTTGGGCCAAAAGTTGTGCTGCCCCAGGATTTTACATAGGCAAATATAGGGAATATTTTAAAAATATTCAAGGATAATTGGTATGAAGCTTCATCTAGTGGACCTCTTCCAAGATGTTTCAAATTATAGCCTGGTGGCCAAAAATGGGCCTGCCACGGGGCCCACATGTTTTACATAGGCTTATATAGGGAAAATCTTCAAGAATCTTTTTATCTGAAACCAGAAGACCCAGGCATATGATATTTGATATGAAGCTTCATTCAGTGGACCTCTACCAAAATTGCTCAAATTATATCCCTGAGGCTAAAAATTGCCCCGCCTCAGGACCCACATGTAAATCTCTAGCTCAAGTGAGCGATAAAGGACCATCATGGTCCTCTTGATCTTATTTTTTAGCTGTATTTTAAGGTGCAAGAATGTTGTCATCCTTAAGATGCCAAGAAAAACTGCACTTGAAAATGTTGTCTGTTATTGTCATCTGCTGCAATTTCTTGCAAACTTTTCAAACATATTTATGCATACAGCAAGCAGTATGGACCCTGACAGACTGCTCCAGTCTAATCTGGATCCACACTGCAAAAATGACTTTTAAAGTTACCAGCAGACGTCGAAGCAAATGACAATTGTTGTGATTGGCTTCTGATGGGTTAAGATTTTGACTTGG